>OY728138.1:178014451-179264451 GCA_963277665.1 Viscum album
TAATTATTAGAATTTATTACTAATTATTCAATTTACTACTAATTATGACAAATCATTAAAATTTATTATAATATATAACTAATTATTTAAAATTAATAAAATTTATTACGAATTATTATAATTTATTAATAATTTCCACTAATTATTACTTATTCCCTCTAATTATTACTATTTCTTTAAATTTATTACAATTTATTAGTAATTAATACTAATTATTAAAATTTATTACTAATTATTACTAATTATTAGTAATTATATCTAATTATTAGTTATTTCAAAAAATTATTATTAATTATTTAAATTAATTACAGTTTATGTCTAATTATTACAATTTATTACTAATTATTACAATTTATTAAAATTTATTTCTAATTACTAACATTTATTACTAATTATTAAAGTTTATTATTAATTATTACAATTTTTTACTAATTGTTACTAATTATTACAATTTATTACAAATTCTTCCAAATTATTATATTTTGTTAAAATTCATTTCAATCTATTACAAATTTTTATTAATTATTACAATTTTTACTATTTTTTACTAACTGTTACAGTTTAGTACTAATTAATACTAATTGATACCAATTATTATTAATTACTACAATATATTAAGAATTATTACAATTTGTTAATAATTATCGCTAATTATTACTAATTATCGATTTATTATAACTACTTATTAATAATTTTCCATATTAACACTAATTACTAGTAATTAATAAAAATTAACATGATAACTATTAATTAACACTAATTAATACTAATCACATGTAATTATTTGTTAAAAAATAATTATAAATAAAACTATCTAATTCTAATTTAATTTAATTCAAACTGATTAACAATAATTATAACTAATATAAAATAAAATGAATTAACTAAAAATTAAAAGAAAAAGATAAATACTTTAAAATTGAATCTTTTAGAGCATATAAACCACATATATTGCTCGGATTTAAAAATTTAAACGTTGAAAAATTTCGAGAGAAAAAATATAAGAAGAGAGGCAGAGAGGGATAGAGAAAGGATTGGAATTAGGGAAAAACAGATAAAGGTATATATAGGTTAGATTATTTTCTACAGGACCAATCAAAAATTTCTACCCCAATATTATTTAAGGGTGGTGGTTAAAAGGTATTTGTGATGGGCCCCATCATAAATACCAACCTACCGACATACTATTTGCGACAAGATTTATAACCCATTGAAAATACTAAAAATTGTTGTTGAGTATTTGCGACAGGTACAAAAACCTGTCGCAAATACACTTCCTGTGATTAGACGCACAACTCACCCCAAACCTTTTTCGACTGGACCCTTCGCAGTCACAAATATCCATTTTCCTTTTGTGGAAGGGCAGTGATAAAATGAGACACCGATGAGAAAAAAGGAAATGGAAGGTGATGGTGGGTGAGATTGGCGGTGACATGGAACTCACTGTTGGCAGTTGAAAATGGTGAGTCAGTCTGGCAGTAACAGTACGTAGAGAAAACAAACAAAAACAAGGAATGATTCACAGATAAACCATCAAATAAATTAAACTAAAAAAATAAATTAAACAACTAAATTAGAAGATGAAATTAATAATTCTAATTAACATTACAAAATTAGTGAATATGAAATAATTTAAATGGACAATTATTCAACTAATTAAGTACAAATTAAAAATTGTTAACAATAAGAAAATTACAAATAATATTTCTTAATTTAATTAAAAAATTAATTCATTATATAATATATAAAATTAAAATAAAACTATGTATTAAATGTATTTATTTAATTGAATAAAATAATTAAAATCAATTTAATTATTTAAACTAACAAAACAAATTGATGATTTATTTATTCATTGAAGAATAAATTAAATTAAAGAATAACTAAAGTAATTATTTTGAAAAAAATAAATGAAAAAAATGAATGAATAAAAATAATGAAAAAAATTACTTTATAGAAAAGCAGATGAAATAAAATGAATGAAAAAAAATGAATGAAAAAATATATTAAAAGATAAAAATAATCAATAAAATACATATTTTTGGAGAAAATGATCATTTTAACATAAATGTATTGCATTTTAAATAGTCAATGATTATGAATTAAAATAAACTATTTTGACATTTAAAACAATAAGTAACAATAAATCTGGTGGCAATCTGCATTAGAAATTAGCCACATCAAACACATGCTTTTGACTTTGTAAAATAATAAAAGTCTTTTTTTGTGAGCTCAAAAGTGCAGGTCTTGAATTTAAATAACAGAGGACAAGAAGAAGTCGAACTTTTCAAATGTTCTCCAAAGAAGTTCTTTCCAAGTTTCAATGACACATTGGAAGTCATGGGAAAAAAGACTCATTTAGTTTCGAAGATGTCATGACTCATATATGAATTCATATACCACCTACTTTAATTCCAGTTCATGTTCCAAATTCTGTAGTGATGAAACATTGAATCAAGTGGATTTAAAACCTTACTAAAAGACACCTTCAATTTTCATATTCTCCAAGGTTCCAAAAATAAAAGTCCTATGTTCTTTCTCACATAATTGATTCAAATCCAATGATTATTAATCATGTAAATTTCTCCCTTCTTCATTTTGGTTCAAAATTCACCACATATAAATGAGTTCATTTTTCACATGGAACTTTATTTTAATTTTTCCCATCCATATTTCCTGTACAAATCACATTGCATGACACATATTCAAATTGAAAACATCTTGTAATTATTAACAGAATTTCACTCAGTAACCTTATCTCAGAGACTCACTAAGGGATCTCATTTTCCCATTTTACTCTAGTTATAAAAGACTTAAATAATTATCATTTGATTCGGATTCCTAAAGTCATCATATTTTATTAAAAGTTTATTCTCCTAGGATAATGTTAAAAAATACAGTTTTCTAATGTCATGATCCAAATTCCATAAAAATCTATCAAAATCACTTTTTAACTTAGTTCCTAAAAAGAAAATCCATAAGGATAGTGTACCACTTCACCCACCAATCATACATCCTCGACAACATTAGATAAGTGAAACCATTAATAGCATGAAGTAGTTACCCACTAGGCTAGAAATAATTGATTCCCAAAATGATGCCAAAGAAAGTGGTGGGTTAGAGGTGGAATGGACAACATTGAGAAGTGAAAATGGGGTTCACGGTGTGAGAGGAATCACCATTGGATTTTCTAATAGTGAGACAAATACTGAAGGTGACTGAGAAAAAAAAGGAAAAGGAATGAGAGAAAGTGGTTGTATGTTGATTTTTTTGAAAATATTAGAAAACAATTGACCCTTTTTTTAATTGAAAATTTTGAAGGGAGAGTTTGAAGTGATCAAAATGATCCCTCTCCCCCACACATAATACACAACATGGTTCTCAATGTTAACACTCAAGGTTGGAGACATTATTAAATTCTTGGAAAACATATTTTGAAATGGAGTTTAATAAAATACAGTTGTATGTGTGTCAATGGAGTTCAAATAGTAGTTTTACATAGTAAGAAAAAGAAAAATAATATATATATATATATAATTGAAATCCTACATACCACCACCAGTAAAAAAATGCATTTCTTCAAAAATTTCATGCTTTAAGAATGAAACAAACCAAATATATTTTTTCAATTTAGTTAAATTTGTAGCATGATATGAAATCTGAGAACAACCACAATTGTATCAAAGTGACTGCAATGGGAGTACGGTGGTTTCACAATCCAGTTCAAATAAATTAAGAAGTAACTAGAATTTAGAAGCTAACACCCAATCAAGAAAAAATTCACAAAATTTCTAATGAAATGAAGGTCAATCCACCATACTTATGTCCTACTAGTATACTATAAAATATTTTCATATAAGTAATATAGAAAATGATGATCAATAATTTCCTAGATATTAGAGCTTTTCCACCAGTGTTTAAAAAAATGATCCTCTTCTACAGTACATAATGAAGTGTTGTGGTTACTCCTCTCCATTTCCTACATGTTTAGGAAAATAATCATAATAATCCAAAAATAAAAGGCAATAAAAACTAAACCAACAAATAAGAAGAATAAATTTTATCTATATGATGCAATGTGATGGTCTCTTGATTTTCCTTTTCCTAGTTTCTATTAGCATTAACACAGTAGCCTCAGCAAATCTAGTGACACTATACAAGAAGAGTGATAGCTAAATAGGGAAATAAGAAGCATGAGATGTTAATTTTATTGAAAAACTAAATTATAAGAAAACATCATAGTGTCCATGGGTTAGTTCCCACAAAACACTGAGTTTATAATCCTTATTTAGACTTGAGAAAGATTCATTCTTCAAGTAGAGAAATGGTAGCCAATCCCTTTGGCTTCCCTTCAATGAAATATTTGATCTTCTGAACGTTGAATAAAAATAGTTTTTTTTATTCCCCAACTAGTTCAACAACATCATTAATAAGAACTCTCAATATGGTAAAAGGTCCTGAACACTTGGAAATCAACTTACATAGAAAATGTGTAAGTATAGAATTGAAAACAAGGACCCTTTGAACAACCATGAAATTAATTTTCCAGATTATTGAATCATGAAATGATTTTCTTCATTGTATATAAATTTCATAATTCTGATAGTATTCCCTCCTAACCTCTTCTATCTCACTCAGTTCTAAAATCCATCTCTCACCAGTAGATTTAAAAACAATTTTTAGGGCCTTCACTTCCCAATAAGATTTTTAATGCAATTCAACATGCAGATGAGAAGTTTTACCCAATCGAATCATGTATGGATACATCCTTATGGGAGTCTTAAAAGTAGTTCTATATTTTCAAAGTTCCTCATCTGACTTCACTTACCAATATTTCCTTGAGATTGAAATTACCTTCACAAAAATATAGTTCATATCCTTGTTTGAGACTTCAGATTTTCCCCTAGACCATGGGTGCTAGTTGGTATATGTCCAATGAGAGCGTCCATATTTCTCCCAAATATTCTCGAACTTTTTATTATTTAAGTGATTACTATTGTCTGTGATGAATTCCATGGGTAGCGAAAACCTGGAAAAAATGTTTCTCTTGTTAAAATTCATAACACTAGTAGCAGAATTGTTGGGGCAGAGCTATTGTCTCGACCCACATGCACACATAGTCCATAGAAACTAGAATGTTAAAATTCCTATAAGTGGATGGGAATCCGCCATGAAATACAAGCCCCATACATAAAAAACTATAACCTCCACAATTTCTTTTTGAGGCTTATCTTTCCTTCTTGCAACATTTCCTATCATTTGATATTTTTCATAGTTAATGACCAATCTTAAAGTATATTTAAACAATGTTTTCTAGTAGAAAACAACATGTAGAACCTTATGAGAAAATCTATCTCTTCTATGGTGGCCTCCCCAAGGTGATGAAAATAAGCTCTCAATTATAGGAATCATTTATTCATCAGCAACAAATCTCATCAAAATACCATCAAAATATCACCTAAAAAGAATATGGTCATCTTAGATATAATAATTCAAAATAGATATAAATCTCTTTATTTGGTTCTATAAGATGTCCTTGGGCATGGAACATACTACTAGAAAAATGGAAATGTCTGCAAACCAAGCAGACTACTACATAGAAACATCAAACAATTATTCATCATGAAATGAGGTGTTTATATGTCTCAGTTCCTCTCTTTGGGTGTTTGGAAACCTATATAAGTGGTCTACTACAACATTCCTAGCCCCTTTTTAACCATAATCAAATTACAACAACTATAAGGTCCCCCTCATCATCCTGGTCTTTGATTCATTCCTACACAACAAGTACTTATGGGCTTTAAGATCAATGAAAATTATAACTCTGGACCCTATCAGGTATTGTTTAAAATTTTTGAAAAGAAAAAAACAAAATTATCAAAATCCTTCTCAGTGGATGAGTGTTTTTTCTAGGTATCATCCAGCTTCTTGCTGGAATATTCGATGACATGAAACTTCTTATCATTCCTTTTCCCCAAAACAAAATCTACTTTTAGCTCACTTACATCACATATTACCACAATTTTGAGAAACCAGTCAGGGGAAATGATCACTGGTGGGGTAGTCAACATTTCCATAAGAAAATTAAAGGACTCCAAACATTTCTCATCAAAAACAGAACGACTATCCTTAACTAGAAGTGTCTATAAGGGCATTGCAATTTTAGAAAAATACTTAATGAATCTAATATAGAACCATGCATGACCCAAGAATCTTCTTTTCCCCTTGAAATTTTCTGGTGGTGGAAACATAGGGATGACCTCAGCCATGGAATTATGAAACTCCAACCCTTTATTACACATTTTGTGACCCAACACTATTTTGTCAGTAGCTTTATATTGAAACTTTTCATAGTTTAAAACCATATTGTCCTCTTGGCATCATTATTAAATAGCTTGTATATTATCAAGGATGTTCTAAAAAATTTCTTTTATAAAATGAAAAATCATTTATGACAACATGAAATATTCTTACAATTTTTTTTGAGAAAATGGCCATCATCCATCTATGAATTGTGGTAGAAAAACGACAAAATACAAAGTGAGTCGATTGGTAGGTGAATATCCCAAATGAAAAAGTGAATGTAGTTTTCACTTTATCCTCTAGTGAAATGGAAATTTGATAGTAATCAAGGTAACAGTCAAGAAAATAGAAAAATCATTTCCTTCTAGACTCTACATCATTTGGCCCAAAAATGGAATGGGAGAATAATCCTTCCTTATAGAAATATTCATAATTATATAGTCAATAAAGACCCTTAACTTATTCCCAAATCTTTTTTTGGATTTTATCATTACTGTCATTAGTGAAAACTATCATAAGACTCTTTTTTGGAAATACCTTTACAAGACTTTCCCATGGACTATCAAAATTGATAAAAATGTTCTAATCATCCAGAATTATGATATCTTCCTCCCTCACCAATTCATTCATGTTTGGTTTGATTCTCCATTGGGATTCAACTCATGGATTATTATCCAGTTCCACTGATATTTTATGCCAATATAATTAAGGAATTATCCCATTAATATCTGCAATTTTCTAGCCTATTATTGAATTAAACTTACTGAAAACACTCATCATGTTTTCCTCTTGGAATTCCTCTAACACAGATGAAATGATCACAAGCGGTGTAGAATTCTCCCCTACAAAATTATATTTCAAATGGTTAGGTATGGGTTAGATCTCTATAATGGGTAGTTCAAGACATGAGGGAAGACACTTGGGCCTAGGTGGACCAATTTCTTCATGCTTCCTACTAGAGAAGAGAGTATAGAAGGCTTCCTCACTATAACACTTACTTCAAGAAAACATTTCATCCTACTTAACATCTTTTATAAGGGATAGAAATTATCTAAATAAAAATAATCCATATTTTCTAGAAACACCCCATCAAACTCATCAATTGGTTCCCCTTTTTACTTGACCTAATCCCCATGAATGTTGCAATAGGTATCCCAGTTCCACTATTAATATCCTCTAGAATCTTTAAAAACTCCTCTTCATCCCCATCAACTAAACTTTTAACTCCCATCAAGTCATTTTTATGAATGATTGTGTGGGTTTGTTATTTAGTTTTCATGCACACATTGAACTCATATTTTTCTTCTCACCCAAGTTGAATATTAATTTCCATTTAGATACATCAATCACAGCTCCCCATGTGTGTCGGAAGGGCCTACCAATGGTGATAGGTAACTCCTAGCCACACTACATATCAATAATCAGAAAGTATTTTGGTATAAATATTCTACCTACCCCCACTAAAAGGATTTCTACTCTACCCACATAATTAATGATTAATCTATCATCAAGTTTTAACGCACCAGTAGCAGGTAGGGGAACTCCTCATCTAAAGTGTTGAAATAGAGATAGAGAGATCAAATTGATTCTATCCCCAAGATAAAAATATATATAAACATACCACCTCTTTCCCAAAAGGTACATGGGATGAAAAAACATCATAGATCCCAAATCATAGGCTGTATCTTATTTTCCATTGTAGCATTACACTTCTCTGCCAGACTATAAGTACAAAAATATTCTAGGGGATTGTTTTTGGGTAAATTTTCATGAGTGATTTTAAATATGATGGGATTTGTATTAGGTTTTTGAATAAGGGAATATATTTTTTCAGAGTTTTCTCCACATTGAAGAATTTAAGCAACTCTTAATCATGGGTTTCCATTTTTATGCTTTGAGGAATATGGATTAAAGGTTAAAATTTTATTACAATCAAGGGAATCCCAAAAACATATTCTTAAAAAAATAAATTTCCCTTATATTATTTATTTTTAACCCATTTTATTTAATTTTTTTTGGAATAGAAAGAAATAGAGGGTTTCTAGTACTGGTCTTCAAATTTCCAAATTTAGCATTATCTAGATTCCATTTTTTTGATTCATCTAGTTTGTTTTTTAGTAGTTTTATATTTTTTATTATGTTCATGGTGGGTTTTTAGACCAATTCTTGTAGACCACTTCTTCGGACCACTTTATTCACTCTTTGGATTGCGTTAGTGGAATTTCAAATCATGCATTTGTCTCTACTGCCGACATCCCTATCCAACTAACCAATTTTGATTTTCAGATTTTTCATTCTAGCATCCATTTGTACTTTCTCAAAATCCTTTTGGTCTTTTGTTCATAAAATCATCCTATCAATTTTTGAAACATTCCCATCACCTCATGTTTTTAATCAGAAGACTCACCCTTGGGATGGGGTTTGGGAGAGAATTGGTTCCTAGAGGGCTATTGGAAACTAAGAGGGGAATCATGTCAAATGACTCCCAAATCCCTACTAGAATGGATTGTATTCTTCCTAAACTACTAATTTTAGTTGTTAGAAAATGGATATTCCCTAGTTTGCATCATAGGAACCATTCTATCAAACCTTTCACTCTCAAGATCATGGGAAAGAATGTCCAAATTTGTACAGTATGTGTGTGAGTTCTCATACATGCCATAGTCATGGGTTTTCTCCCTAATGGTGTTGATTATTATCATTGAAAAACCTATCACTGTGGGATTTATATTTTGGGATATCATTGGATTTCTTACTCACAATGGTTTTCCCCCTAGAAATTTTTTTATCAGAGATCTATACTAATGTGTTAATTTTTTTTCAACTTGTCAATTGTCCTATCACTAAAATATTCTCATGCAGACTAATCCACTAAGAATTGGTGGTAAGGGGTGAGGATTTTGTAGAATGTTTCCATGAGAAAATGGTGGGTGCAATGGAGGTTTTGAAACATCCCATGTAATCCAATAAACCTATCTTATGCTTCATGAAACATCTCCCCCTAATCTTGGAAGAACCCATTGATTTTGTGCCTAATCTCAAAGTTCATTCTCAGAGGATAAAATTTCATGATAAAGGTATTTTACGCATGATCCCATGTCAAAAACTTTTCTCATATAATTGTTGGAACTAGGACCTGGCGTTTCCCTTAAGTTAGAAAGGGAACACCATGAGCTTTAACTCATCCTCATTAAGGCCTCTTAGTTGCAGTTACTAGAAAATATAATAAAAATACATAATGAAGTCACGAGAGTCTTCAATAAGAATACCATTGAATTATGTATGCGAAGATAGCATGGATTGTTTGATTTACTTGTTTCTTAATCTAGGTGAGAGCCAAATTCATAACAGATTACTAGAGACTGAAGGCATTAGAAACTCTCTTAGACATTTCCTTTCAAATATATCATTACCAAATGGGATTGAAAATTCTATGTGGGTTCACATTTATAGGTTTTAGTTTGGTCATTTTCTCATTACCAACATCTCTATTTATTTCCCTTTTGATTTTATCTTCTCCCTTTTTCAAGTCCTTGTTGTGTTTTTCAATATCTATAAATAACAGTTCTATATTCTTATACTGGTACCTAGTGAGAATACAATAAGAGTTTCATTGTTTTCTAAATTATATAAACCATGTTTTTATATTTTTTTAATGTTTTCTTTTTCTGAAATTTCTTAAATATTTTTGAGTTTTTATCTTTTTTTAATTTTTAATATATGTATTCAATTTTTTTAATTCTTGATTTTTTTTATTGTTTTGTTTTTAATTTTTTTGTTTTTTTAAATGCGAATTTTAGTTTTGTTTTTATTTAGGTGGTCAGACACACCCTCATGGGCAACAATGCTAAAATTTGACTACACACATCGTCAAGCATGTGAAAATATGAAATTTTTAAAAACATACATACTACTAGTGTAGCGGTAAGACATTGTCAAACCACAGGAAAAGACTAACTTGTGATAAAGACCACAAAAACAAAAATTTAAATAGACAGAAAGAAAGAAACAATGTATTACAATGATAATTGAATGAAGGTTCTTTATGTGAATGTGCAAGTGACTGTGATTGTAGTTGAATAGTTAGATAGAGAAGAAGTGATGACAATCAATTGATGAGGAGGGGAAACCAACTTGTCTACTTCAAATATGAACTTATTTATTTCATTCAATAAAATTTAAATCATCTGGATTTGATTCAAAGAGGTTGAATATATGTGTAGATAGATCCACATATTATGTAATTAACTCTACATTTTATAAACTATAGTGAACATTAAATCAATAATTGAGAACAATTAGAAGTCACTGATTTTAAAATTTTGGTTGAACATAGCCTACCTCTCTCTATAGATCATGACTCACCTTAATATAAAATCCTCAGGTTAAGGAAAATATTAATTAAGTTCCAATAAGGATTAGTTTTCAATAATTTATGAGGTTTTATTAAAAAATGATTGTCCGAATAGTGAGATAAGGAGAGGTAATGCGGTGGAAGAATATATGCATGAACAAAGAAAATCAGAATGAAACCAACACATCTTTATTCCTAAAGGGAGATTATCTAGGCATCATGGTTAAAATAAAACGATTGACATATGTCAACACAAATGAGTTCATGCAGAGAAAAATGAATTAAAATAGTGCAATTGAGAAAAAGAATTATCTTTCCTAGCATGATCTCAAGGTTCTCTGATGTTATGTGTTCCTTCCTACAATAATGGTGACTACAATGGTTCTCTTGTATGGTGATCTCTTGAACTACCACACTAGGAATATGGAATGGTTTATAGTGGTGAAAATGCTCCACTATAATAGATGAAGTGGAATAATGTGATCTGCTAATTTGCTACTCCTAAATGTGGAAGTGTTGAGGTTATTATTTTGTCTTGATGTGGTGATGATATGATACTCTACTCCTTCCGACTAAAACTCTATTGAATTTATGAAGTTTAAATTTGTAAAAAATGATCTCTTGCATATACTCCTACTTATAGAGTCTTCAGAAACTTGTCTCTAGCTCATGTCATGGCATGTTAATGACTTCGCTAACCTCTGTGTGGAAATTTCACATTTCCCCTTCATCCTCATTGGTCCCTGAAGCATATGATCCTCAACCAAATCTCACTCCATACAACATGTTCCTCCATGAACAATGATACAAGCAACAAATATATAAATAATATAAAAAAAAAGAAATCACTTAATTTAATTAAAATAGTATTAGAATTGAACAGATATTTTAATATTAATTAATATATATATATATACACATAAAAATATCTATTTATTTATTAAGATTAAAAACACACTATTATACATTTTAAAATTAATAAATAAATAAATTACAATTATGTAAGAAAATAAAATAAATAATTACAATGTTAATAAATAAACATACTATTAATCTATTTAACATTACATTATTTTTATTATTATTAAATAAATAATAATATTAGTGTATGAATTATAAATAAATGTTATATTATGAAAAAATTAAATTAGTTATTATATATATATATATATATATATATTATGGTACTATTATGTTTTATTATGATTATTATATATTATGTATATATTATATAATGTAAGATATATAATATGTACACATATATATTAAATAATAAAAAAACTAAAAAAAGTTTATAAAGGGGTAAAACAAACAGAAAGGAAGATGGTGGAAGAGGGTAGTGGCTTCACTGGATCAGGCAGTGTTGGAGGATATATGACGGTGGTGTGAGTTCGATGGCAGGTTCAACTCAGTAGGTGAATTACTGTAGGAGTAAAATGGTAAGTAGGTAGGTGGAGCTCGATGATGCAACGAGATAGGAAGAGGGTGTGGGGCTACTCAGCAGTGGGAAATCTGGTTGTTTGTTCTTGATGTTGGGTTTCTAGGTTCTATAGATCTGTTTGTAGTTACAAATTTCATGCAGTGTCAATTTAGATTAAATTTGGGTATTTTGATTTTTAATTTTTAAATATCAGTTCAAAACATGATCTATTGTGCATGATTTTGTGCTTTTATGCTATTATCTGGTGGTGGTGACTTGGGAGAATAGCGACATGGAATTCACTATTGTAGATGGCTTTTAGCGGTGTGTGTGGAAAAAGAGTGTGCAAGGTGAGGGAATGGTAAGACAAATACACTAGCGGTGTGAATGATAAGTGTAGTTAGTGGTGTGAGGGAGTCACCTCCCCCTTTGGCGGTGATAAGGAGATGGGGGGATGGAAACAGATCAGGGACTAACCATCAAGAGAAGGTAGTGGAGTCTAGAGGCAGCAATGGTGTGGTTGTCTGTGTGAAGCGGGATTCACTACCATGAAGGGCGGTGAGGAAATGAGACACTGATAAGAAAAAAATGGCAAAAGAAGGTGATGGTGGGTGATATTAGTGGTGACATGAGGCTCATCATTGACAGTAGTCAAAAGTGTGTTAGTTTGGCTGCAACAACACCTAGAGAAAAAATACATAAACAAAGAATGTTACAAAGAAAAATCAATAGGTAAATTAAAATAAATAATAAAATAAATAATTAAATTATAATATGAAATAAAAAATCATAATTTACTTTAAAAAAATTTAGGAATAATAATAATTTAAATGAAAAAATTATTCTTCATATTTTTATACAAATTAACAATCATTCATAATAACAAATAATTACATTTCAGTTTGCTTAATTTTATTAAAAAATAAATAATTAAATAATTAATGAAATTAACACAAAACTAATAATTACAAGTATTTAATGAACTGAATTACATTATTAAAATTAAGTTAATTATTTAAGGTATCAAAAATAAAAATAAAAATTTATTTATTTAGAAAAAAATAAATTAATGTAATGAATATCTAAAAATATTTATTTTGAAAAACCATAGAAATGAACAAAATTAAAGAATAAAAATATAGAAAAAAGTATAATTTAAATAAAAATAATAAAAAAACAATATAAAAACAGAATTAAGAAATAATTTTTAAAATAATTTAAAAAGATAAATATAATTAATAAAATATATTATTTCCCAAAAAAAATTAATATTTTAAAATAATTGAAAAACATTGAAAACCAATAGTGATTATGTACTGAAATAAATTATTTTGACATTTTAAATACACTAAGAATAATAAAATATTTGGTAAATTTCTATAAAAAGTACCCACATCACTAATCTAGCTTTAGCCAATGTCCTCCAATTCTCTACTCCTCGAGAAACACCCTGAATCAACATTATGACATAAAAAATAAAAAAAACTTGGAGAATGCGGTAAAATGTATAATAAAATGGATTAAAACTTTATGTTATATATTGGTTGGATTCTTAACCATTTTTCTTAATTTAACCCCCTCCGGTAAACATGATATAACCTTAACAATTGAATCAAAATGTTATTGTTTTTACTATTCAATATCTCCAAAAAACAAGTTTTCCATTTTTAATTATATTAATTTTGATGATTCCTTATATAGAATCTATTTTAATGGATTCAATTTCTATGAGTGGCATAATTTAATTTTAAATAATCAAAAAAACATAATAAAAACCTATTTTGGAAAATTGATTTTTAACATAAAACTGAAATAATGTCCATTACATTCCGTGTAAAATAAAAAAAATGAATTTTAAAATTTATGAATGAATATTTAATCTATAAATTTCATTGATATCATTAATAAATAGATAATAAATTAATTTATTTACCTTAAAACACATTGTGGGTATAAAAACAGTTTTTTAGAAAACTGTGTTTTAAATCCCAAAATAGAATTTATACCAAAATCAAGTATAATGATGATTTCAATGTAATTAATTATATGAATTATAAATAAAAGATACTTATGATATATTAAAATCATATACAAAACATAATGACAATTTTACCTATAATGTAATGATAGTTTTATATAAATCACTACTTTTCAATATTTACTAAAAAATAAATATATTTATAAAAATCCTAAAAATTCACCCTAAGAAAATATTGAACTTATTATTTAAAAATTTATATTAATTTCCAATTTTTTTTAAAAAATGGTATAATTTTATTATATTCTGTGTGCAAAAAATTTAATAAAAATATTTTTGAACAAAACATAATTTTGAAGCATAATATAACATTACTTAAAATTAAGTACAAATTTATTATGTATTAATCAAGACATTATAGATATTTTTCTTGATTTATGTTTTTAAAATTCCTAAATTCAAATTTAATGTATTTTCTATAAACTATTAGTATATCTTTATTTATTTAGACTCATGGTTATGCGTAAAGAAAGATATTGATTACATCAAGTTTATTTCAATGGAAATACATATGAAATCTGGGGTCTTTTGGGACTGATCAGTTTATAAATATTGAAGAACCAAAAAAACATGATTCCATTTTATATTAGAAAATGTAATCTACCAACCCTAGTTTCCTAGATTCAGTGTTTTATTTTATTACTTTGAAAAGATAACAAGAAAATCAAATCCTGAAGGGCCGAGCAATTTAGTATATTTGAAAATTCTACATATAAACTTAAGTTTTACATTACATCATGAATTGAAAAACAACATATTATTCCCTTTGAGAGAACATATATCCCTTAGAATATTAATTTATGTAAAAAATATATAATTCATCACATATTGGAAAAAAATGAATCATAATAAAGGTGTGAGCTCATTTGCTAAAAAAAGATAAACAATATAGATGAAGCTGTCATAAATAAGCATAAAAATTTAAGGAAATGTATAAATCTAAAATAGAATCCTTTTAAACATAATATTGAGAACAATTTGGTAATAATATATCCAATAATTCCATTAAATATTTCTAATGGATATTCTACTAGTTGAATAATCAAATCAAATATCAAAAACTAAACTCATAATGAGGAAATGCATAACGCGAGGCATCATAACTATACCATAAAGGCCTCATGCCAAGACTATTACCATACCATTATGGCATTCTTCCTAGACACTAGTTTGTTGAATGAGACATACCGATTCATTGAGGGGCTATAGCGGGCCCAACCCGTCACATACTAAGTCCAATGCATTCCTCTTATGAAAAGGGTGAAACATAACACAAACATTTGTCTTAAAACTAGAATATGAAATATTAATAATTTAACCATAAACCATGAATGGTATAAATATATCACATCCACAATAAATTATATCATAAACCCTTCAAAACAATATGGATGATTTTATCAAACTAAATCAACCTCAATTAAGAATTAAATCCAATAAAGGACTATAACGTAGATGAAAATAATTTACTAAAATCATTAAAAATTTATGAGGTAACTATCCACTCTTTTACCTTGAAATCAATTAGAAGCCTCAAAAGTGTAAAAGAAAGTATTTCTTTAAAAAATAACATTATAAGATTTAATGGAATGCTTCAAAATGTTATGGTTTCACAACAGTTGAAAATAGTCACTTGCGTTGTAATAGTTAAAAACATTATTTCCTTAAATTTATCGAAAATGTTATAAAGTACCTCGTTTGAAAAATACAGAAATATTTATTTAAAAAAATTTATTAAAAAGTCAAACAAGGTTAAATTTGGCTTTAAACAACTATCTGTAACTTTTTGATTTACATTTTATGAAGTGTGGACATGGATGTGAAGGATTTCCAAATAAATATTTATGAATAATTAATCCTAGAAAATAACGATATTATAAAATTAATCCTTACCTTTTACATTCCTTTAATTGAGAGTGCATTAACCTAAAATATAATGGTTAAAGAATGTTATCAAATTATAGTAGGACCATATCCATATTTATGATGTTATATATTACCCAACTTTATCATTTGTTTAACAATATTGTACTATTACAATTGTTTTGGGTAATAACTGCTTCGTTTTCCCCTTCATGTTTTTATTGTGTAAGTAATATTTATTATGCATATGATGTATTTTAGTTATATAAAGAATTTTATTAAGTTCATAATTATTATTATTTCCCATAATAAGAATTTTATAATCATTCTTTAATGATTTACATGGAGAATTAATCTCACTGTGTCATGGAGACGGTAGACCACACGTACACATGAGTCACAGTATCACTTTCATGATGGTTAAATGGTATGGAATTGGATGAAATATTAGTTATACAGAATAATTATCATGTTATATTAATTATTTACATCCATTATACTTATCATTATACCCATCCTAATAAAATACCATTGAATAACAAATTACACCACGAAGTGGAAATAGTTAGACGTACGTACGCACACATGGTGATATTTTTATTCACATTATAGATAAAATGAGTAATATAGTGGCACAAATGATTATAATAACATATATATATGTATTATACTAGAGTTATTATTTTGATATGGAAACATAGAAAGAGGAAGTGGAATATGAAAATAACTTTGAAAGAGATGATAAAAAAATTACCTCTTTTTTGGGTGTCTCCTTTTGGTTTGCACAAAAGAACTCCATAGGATGGTTTTCTAAAAATATTATGGCATCTTGGATGAAGTCAGATAAGCTGGGAGAAGAAGTGGGTAGGGGTTGGAAAATCCAAATGGATTTGGAGGTGTGAATTAATGAGAAGGAAACGTTTCCTTTTATAAGAGTGGTGAGCGACACTTTTGAAATATCATAAAATAACAATTTAGTATAACTTTATTTTTAGTTTTAAACTGCTATAAAGTGATTTATAAATATGATATGATAGGTATGGGGTTAAATCATCTCATAAAATGATCTTTAGACATGTTTAGGTAAAAAATTATCCTTATCTTTTGGGTTTAACCCTTAGTTAAATAGTTTAACTCTTACCATGTCTTCTTGTATTTTTACACTCTAGGGTTAATATATTAACCATAAAATTAAAAAGGAACCCAATTGGATTATTTATGAAATATTTAACACTATACTATTTTGTTTTTTTAAACAGATATTTTGATGAATTTTATATCATTCAATTAAATATTATTTATTTTCATGTTTTATTTATGTCCATTCTGATACTATTGATCATTTCTATTTTTTAAAATATAAAAACAATATGATAAAATCAATAAAATAAAATTAATATGTCACTAACATGTATATATTATCTATAAAATTATTTTATATCATAATTAGGTCAAATTATATTTTTTTGGATATTTTTAATATAATTTAATTAATTTTTCATTTAATAAATCAATTACTACATCATTGTTATGTTAACATTTAATTAAATAACGTTTTTCTTAATTTGTTCAAAAAATATGATTATGTATATAATAATTTTATCATTATAAATAGTATTTATAGTGTAATTTATCTTATTTATAACCCTATATTAAACAAGTGTTGGTTATTATTATTTGAATATGACATTTTTAACTCTTTTAAAAATAAAATATAATAAATGTATTAATCTAGAAAAAGTGGCTTAAAAATAATAATTTTAACCTAAGGTTTATTTGGGTCTAAAAAATGTTATCGAATGAAATTATGATAAGTGTTACAGTAATATTATATTATTATAATATTAATTTTACCTTTAATTACCTTATTTTTCGGTTACAATAGTAAATAAAATCGAATAGTAAATATTCATAAAAAATTATTTTGATCTTATCATACCGAATTTTTTATTCTAATTACAACCATGTATGTACCTTTTTTGAAATTCAATTCATAGAAGTTGTTAAATAATCATTACTGAAAATCTCATAGATGTGGCTAGAAGGTGGGTAAAAGAGATGTTCAAAAGTTTAATAAATTTTTATATCTAATGCTATTATAAAATGATAACAATGAAGTATATAAGATTAATATATGTATTATTTATCTAATGTGCACTTAAAATCAATTTATAGTAAAATAATTATTTATATGAAAAAGTCCATTTAAAACAACAATGCTTCATTTTCACTATTCATCAAAAATTGAATCATTTCAGAAAATTATCAAAATTTCACCCTAAGATAATTTTGAAATTCCACATTAAAAACTGATCACTATTTTGAAAAATAAAATTTATAATTTAATAATCATATTAATAATATTCATAACTTCATTTTAAACAACTAGTTTGAAAGGTCATTGATTACTTGAAATCAATGTTGTGTGCAACAAAATCTGCTGAATTATATAAACAGAAGCATGTCGTAGAAGCATGGGATGTTATGTTCTTCCCACCATTAAATAATTTCATCCTTGAAATTTCTATAATATCACTTCATAAAAGTATTTTGGTGGTTCTTCATGATAATTATTTCAGGTTCCCATGTTACCTCTTCTATTTTATGGTTTCTCCAAAAAACCTTCACTTGAAGAGTTGTCTAATTTCTCAACACTTGTTCTCTAGTATCAAGATTCATGGTATACTCTTCACAATAATACAGATCAGGTTCCTATTCTATTTCTTCATATGTGGGTAAATGTGTTGGGTCAAGCATGTATTTCCATAACATTGATACATGGAACACATCATTAACTTTGGGGAGACTTGGTGACATTGTCAAACGATAAGCTACAACCTCAATTTGTTCCAAAATTTCAAAAGGTCTAATGTACCTAGGAATTAATTTACCCTTCATACTGAATCATAAAACACCCTTCCAGGGAGATACCTTCATGAAAATATGATCTCCCTATCTAAATTACAAATAACTCCTTTCGGATAACTTCTTATATCTTTTTCCTACTTGGATCTATTTTGATATGGGTTTGAATAGTATTTATATTTTTTGTTGTTTATTCCACATGTTTTACACCTATGAATTTTTTTCTCCAACATCATCCCAACAAGTTGGTGTACAACATCTCTTTCCATATAACACTTCATATGGTTCCATCTATACATTTGAGTGGAATATATTGTTACAGGAAAATTCTACCAAATGTAAATACAGATCCTACATACCTTTAAAGTCAAGAGAGTAAGATCTCAAGATGTCTTCTAAGGTTTGAATTATCCTTTCTGATTGTCTATCAGTTTGTGGGTGGTAGGCAGTGTTCAAACGAAGCTCATTATCCAGGGCCTTCTGAAGAATTTTCCAGAATTGTGATGTAAAACAAGTACCACAGTCAGAAACAATTGATAGGGTACCACCATTAAGTCTTACAACTTTATTAATATATATATATATTATTGCTAAAATTTCAAGAGGTAAATCTTCTCATATATCAAGAAAATGTGCTCATTTGGAAAAATTATGAACAATAACCCATATCACATCATTTCATCTGGGAGTATTTGGTAGCCCCATGATAGATTCCATTGTAATAGAATCCCATTTCAAGAGAGGTATATGAAGAGGTTTCAAGACTCCTCTAGGATGGTGTCTTTCAGCATTCACATTTTGAAAAATAAAAAATCTCGATGCATAATCAGAAATCTCCCTCTTCATGTTGACCCTCCAAAAAATACTTCAAATCTATATATATCCCAGTGCCACTAGGGTGGTTATAGAAATTGGATCTATGAGAATCATACAATAATTCCCTTTTTAGATCTAGTACAACTGAAACACAAAGCATCTTCCCAAATTTTGAAGTTCCTTCTTCAAACATGAACTCAATCAGTCTCCCATCATTCACAGATTTAATTTTCTTTTTAAACTCTTCATCATCATAAATATATATTTTTATTCTATCTAGTAAATAATGTTTTGAAACCATTTAAAAATTCGGGAAATTTAACCTTCTATGATAATTACCAAATCCATCTTTAATAGATCCATAAATATAGGATCCCTTTCAATGCTCATTTCTTTAACTCCATGGTATTTTTTAGTCAATGAATTTTACACATTATTTTCCTTCCCTGGGTTGTAGTGTATTGTACAATAATAATCCTTGATTATCTCAATCCAACTCTTTTGTCTCATGTTGTGTTATTTCTACGAGAAAATATATTTCGAACTCTTAGGATCAGTATATATCTCACCTTCTCACCCTAGAGATAGTTTCTCCATATCTTCAGAGAAAATATTACAGTTTCTAACTCCAAATAATTATTTGGGTAAATTTGTTCATGAATTTTTAATTTTCTTGATACATAAGAAATAACCCTGTCATTATGAATAAGGACATAACCGAGTCATTTCATTGATATATAACTATAAATTGAAAACCCATCATTACTATATAGATGAGTAAAGATATAAGAATTGACTAATATTCACATTAATTATTCAAAACATTATACACACTCTTTTTTTCTAAACTAATTTAAAACAATTACATGTGAGATTCATTAATAGGTTTTCTAATCAGGAAACATTATATATGAAACACCAATAGTAACCTGATAATCTAATAAAATGCATACCTCAGTTATACTCATCGGTGCTTTCCATTCATGTATTTCCATTTTCTTTATAAGATGAACATAGGTTCTATTTTTAGAATCAATTTGGCTATGAAATAAAATTTCATGAAACCATAAATCACACTTTCTAAACATCCCATATAGTTCATTTTGTTTAAGATACTTTAGAACAATCTGTAAGTGGCTCTCATGGTCTTCTTAGCTTATGGAGTATACCAAGACATCATCAATAAATTCTATGAAAAAATCATCAAGATATTCTTTCAGCACATTATTTGTTAGATTCATGAAAATAGAGGGTGCATTAATCAATTAAAATGGAATTACCATAAATGTTTTATGACCATACCACATTCAGAATGAATTTTTGGAATATCTTTATTTTTTACATAAAAATGATGATATCCAGAATAAAAGTCATTTTTTGATAAATATTGAGCTCCATGAATTTGATCATATAAATCATCAATGCGAGGTAGGGGATATTTTTTTTAATATCATTGACTTCTCTATAGTCAATGCATAGACTCATTGATCCATATTTTTCGTTAACAAGGAGAATTGGGGCTCCCCATTGAGAAAACTCGGGAAAATAAATCACTTATAACTCAATTACCGTAGTTGTTTCATCATCTCAACTAATTCAACATTGATCATTCTATAGGGAGTCTTTGATATTGGTATTTCATTAGAGAATGAATCAATAGAGAACTCAACTTCACACTCTGGGGGTGTCCAAGTAAATCCTCGGGAAATACATCAATGTATTCATTTATAATATGTACATCCTCAATTTGAATATTTATTTCTTTACTCCAAGATGTTATTTCCTCTGACTCCCAAAGAATCTCATTCAGTAAATCTAATAGGGGTGTATTTTGATAACAATTACGCAATGATGTTTCTACTGTAAAGATAATTGATTCCACATAATCCTAAAAAATTGTAACATCATTCTTCTTGAAATAAATGTTCAAATCATATTTTTATAACCAATCTATACCATGGATTATATCAATGTTGACCATTGCTATGATAAAAATGTCAGCAGAAAATTTTTGTTTATATGCCATAATGGGAACTGAATAAGACATATTTGTTGGAATAATACTTCCCTTAGAGGTTATGACTGAAAAATTCCATATTAAACTGAACTAGAAATATATGATTTTTAAAGAAAACTAGGAATATATAAAGTAATTCATGGATCCATAATTGAATAATTATTTTCCAAAATTTAAGGAAATGATTGTTTTACATTCAAGAACATCATTCAGAACTTCCACCTCAATAGTTGCGATCATATAAGCTTGGTCTTCCTCCTAGGTCCATTTTTGAGGAATGATTCCTTTACCCTTAGGACATTTATTTTCATAATGTATCATTTCAATAAAATTATATCATTGAATAATGACATCATATTTCTTCTAATAACAATCACAAGCTTGGTGACCTTTTTCGATAAATTTGTAATAGAATCTCTTGCACTTTATAAAAGTACCATGGTGTATCTTCCCACAATTAATGAAGGGAGAAAATTTTGATTTTCCTTTCTTTCCCATATTTACTTTCCCAGAGTGTTCAATATCCATCTTCAACTCTTGATTCCATATAAATCCATATGACTTTGTGAATTCCTTTTCACTCTTGATAACAAATGGGAATATATCTTTGTTTGAGGAGAATAATTGTGAGACCATATACCATTTGAGTAATAGATTTAACCTTACAATGAATCAATCAATATTACATTTTGGTATAGGTATGTAATTAGTAGTATGCCTTGCTATTATAGTGATGTTAGCCTCATAATTTGCAACATTATCTTCATCTTTTCTCCTCAGACATAGAAATAGCCTTTCCATACCATGATATTGTTCACGAAGACAATATTTTTCTTTGAAAGGTTCTTTAAACTCCATCTGTTCCATATTTTTTACTTCTACTTCCTCTGTGTTTTTATTAATGGCCACCACTGATACACATCTCCTGAGAGATGATAAAGTGCCCTGACAAGCCATTCCCTTTTGTTACTGCCCAAAGAAAGAATTTTTTCACTAAAGAACATATCCATTTCTCTGCTTTAAATGGATTTTTAGTCCCATTTAATTTTGGAGGTTGTTGTATCATGAAGAGGTCTAACATCAATCCAACGGGTTGTGGATCCAAGTGCTCCATACGGGTAAGGTTATTATTCAATACCTGAGTCAGCTTTCCTAGTATGGTTATAAGTTGCTTAGAACTAGTTTGATCACCAGATCCACTATCATTATTTTTCATAGGGGGGAGATTCCAATAGGTATTACATTCATCGATACGATTTAAATTTCACCCAATACACACTATTTCAAAATAATGTCATACATTAGATTAGGTTATTCATCATAATGAATTATTTCAAACTAGTAAAATACTTATCATAAATAAAACAATTTATGCATATCTAATCCACAATCATAAACATGGTTTCTTTGAGAACATAGTTAATCAAAAACCCATCATAATGGTCTGAAATGAAAATATGAATTATCCAAACAATATCCCCCTGAGTGTCAAACCATGTGCGTAATAATGCGAGTTATCGCATACCAGGTTACCCCGAGTCAATCCTAGAACACATTGTCAGAGTTATTACTCCGAGGTATATCTATCCTTAAACCACTTATACTTATAGTATCCTAACATGAATGTATTTTCTAGTAATACCCACATAATCTATATATTACCAAAATTATAGGATGTTAATTTATACTTATCCCCAATTTCTATCTTAGGGTAATGTTAACAATCATATTTTTTTCGAAATCTAGTTTTAATGGTTTGTATTAAACATCCTTTCATACTGACTGTAATTCTTCGACCCTATTTTCCCAGATTTGGTTTATTATTTTATTACATGGGAATGATCACAAGAAAAACAAATCCCTAAGGACAGATCGGTTTAGTATCCTTGGAAATACTGGATACAAACATAGGATTTACATTACATCTTGAAATGAAAAAATTATTATCCCATTTTAAAGCCCTTATATCCCTCAAAATATCACTACATTTCAATCACACTATACTTATTTATATCTTGGGGAAAATAAAGCATAATAAAGGGGTTAGGTCATATGGTCAGTAAGGATAAATATTACAAAATCTATCATAATTAAGCATAAAAATTTAAAGAAAGGTATAAAACTGAAACACAATCTTTTTAAACATAATATTTAGTACAATATGAAAATAATAAATCAAATAATTCCATTTAATCTTTCATACAGATATTCTAATAGTCAACCAATCACATGCAATATCAATAACTAATCTCATGATGAGAAAATTCACAATGCCAAACATCATAACCATACCTTAAAGGCCTCATGACAAGAATATTACCATACCATCAAGGTCTAGTGACCATACATTAGTTTGTATCATGATACCTACCAATGTATTTAGGGGAAATAATGGTCCAATCCCATCACTCACTATGTCCAATGCAATACTCTTATGAAAAGAGTGAAACATAACATAATCATTCATATTAAAACTATCATACAAAATATTAATACATTTACAATAATTCATGAATGGTATCCAAATATCACATCCACAATCAAACATTTACTAAAACCATCAATACAATATAGGGAATTTTATGATACTAAATATACCTCTATTAAAAAAATAATCCAACAAAGGGTGTTGATGTAGGTGAGAATAATTTAATAAATTCATTAAAACTTTTTGAGGGAAACATCTCTTTTTACATTGAAATCAATTAGAAGCCAAAAAATTATAAAGGAAAAAATTTCTTTGTAAAATAAAATTATAGTATTTTAAGGAGAGCTTAAAATTTATATATCATTATAATAGTGGAAAATTTCTGCTTGCACCATACAAGTTAAAAAATCATTTTTTCCTTAAATTTTTTGAAATAGTTATAATGTACATCATTAGGAATATTATAGAAAGATTAATTTAAAGATATTTTGTAAAAATTAAAGCATGGTTAAAAATTACTGTAAATAATTTTTGATAACATTTTGAATTAAATATTATGAAACATTAACATGGTTGATAAGGATGTCCCAGTAGATATTTACTTATAAGCAATCTCATATAATAAAGATATTTTGAAATTAAACCTTACCTTGTAATTTCCATTATTCAAGAGTGTGTTAACCTCCTATATAATAGTTAAATCATGATATTAAATTATACCAGGATAATATCTATGTTTATGATATCACATATGACCCTCTTTTATCATTTTTTAAAAATATTTTAGTATTACAGTTGTTTCGGGTGTTAACTGCTTTGTTTCCCCCTTCTTGTTTTGTCCTATAATTCATGTATTTCTATAAATAGCATATATTATAGTCATATATAGAATTATATTAAGTTCATTAATATTAGTTTTACTCATTTAAAAAAATTTATAATCATTTTAAATGGTTAAGGTTTAGAAAGAATCTCAACACGTCATAAAGATGGTAGACCGTACGAACACTAGAGCGACTGTATCATTCAGTTGATGGTTAAAAGGTATGAAATTGGATGGTATATTAGTTAAAATGAATAATTATCATGTTATATTCATTATTTACATACATTATAATCATTATTATACCCATCCATTTAGTGTATAGTTTAATAAAAAATTACACCGTGACATGGAGTTGGTAAGCGGTACGTATGCACACATGGTGATATTGTTCTTATTATGATGGATAAAATGAATAATATTGTTTTACCAATGATTATAATAAAATATAAGTATATGGATAATACTGGTGTTCTTATTTTTATATGGAAACACCGATAGAGGAAGTAGAAGAAGAAAATAACATTGAAAGATGTGATAAAACAATTACATCCTTTTCGGGTGTCCCCTTTTGGTTTTCACAAACTTACTCCATAGGATAGATTTCTGACCCAATTGGGGACTCTAGGATGAAGTGAGGTAATTTTGGAGATTACTTGGGTAGGGGTTAAAAGATACAAAGGGATATGGTGGTGTGAATTAAAGAGAAGGAGAAGTTCCTTTTTATAAGAAAGTTGAGGGGCACTTTTGGAATATCTTAAAATATTATTATATTATAAATTTATTTTTGGATTCAAATAGCTCCAATGTATTTTATATTGAGACTAATATAAGTATGGGTCTAAATAATCTCATTCAATTATTTTTAGGCATATTTTTTCCACAAAAGTAACATTATCATTTGGGTTTAGCCCTTAGTTAAACAGTTTAACTCTTACCATATCTTCTTGTATTTTTACACTATATGGTCAATATATTAATTATAAAATTCCAAATAAACCCCAAGTGGATTATTAATGAAATATTTAATAATATAGTTTTAATTTTGATGAACCTGATATTTTTATGAACTTAATAACATTTAATTAAATATTATTTCTTTTAAAGTATCATTTTTGTCAATTTTGATATTATTCTAAATTTTCAGTTTTATAATTTTCAATCCAACATGATAACTTTGAAAAAATACATAAAATATATTAATAACATGTATATAGTATCTATAAAATAATTTTATTTAATTATTTAAGTATAATTGTATTTATTTTAATATTTTAAATATCATTTAATTATTTATTCCTTTAATATCACTGTTACTACATCATTATTGTGTCACATTTTAATTTTATTATTCATTTTATAAATAATTTAAAAAATTACCCTATGTAGATAATAATTGTATCTTTATAAATAATATTTATAGTCGAATTTATTTTATGTATAACACTACATTAGAAATGGTTTAGTTATTAAAATTTGAATATGACATTTTTAATACTTCTTTAAATAAAATAAAATAAATGTCATAATCAAACATAAGTTGCCTGAAAAAATCATAATTTCAACCTAAGGATAATTTGGTAAAAAATTTAGTATCTAATGAAATTTTCACATTTTCTAGGGTAATATTATATTATTATAATTTTCATTTTACCTTTAATTACTATATTTACCTTTAATAGTGGTAAATAAAATCCAAAAGTTACAATTCAACAAAAATTATTTTGAACTTATTAGACCAAATTTTTCAAAATAATTACTTCCATGTATGTCTCTTTTCAGAAATTTTATTCCCAGAAGTGTTAGACTTACATTTAATGAAAATCCTGTAGATGTGGCAATAAGGCGGGTTAAAGAGACGTTGAAATTTTAAAAAACAATATTTCTAATTCTATTATAAAATGACTCCAATGAACTATATTGGATTAATATATGAATTATTGATTTATTATGACTTTTAAATAATTTTACAAAAAAAAAATTAGTTAAATTAAAAAGTTGGTTTGTGACAACATTGCTTTATTTTTCACTATTCATCAAAAATTGAATGTTTTCATAAAATTACTTAAATTTCACCCTAAGTAAATTTGGATTTTATAAATTCAAAAATGAATCCTATTTTAATTTTTTTTATAAATTTCGTAAATTTTTTAATACTATTAATAACTACGTTTTAAATGGATAGTTTGAAATGTTATGGTGTGCTTGATATAGATGTTGCGTGCCACACAATATATGGAATTATTTAAAAGTAAGATTACCGTCGAAGCTTGGGGTGTTACAAAAATAATATATAAAACATAGAAAAGGTAAATATTCTTCATCCTTTAAACTGATTCAATGTTTCCATCATTATAACACGTAGAAAGGAAAACAAAATTTGGGTGAGCTCAAATGCTCAGTAACAATTACATACAATAAAAACTATCTTTTATAAATGAGGAATAATCAATACAAAAAGTTTGAACAATGATTAATATCATTGTAACAACCAAATGAATAATAGTAACTAAATTCAAAATAAAATAAATTCATAATATTGGACATCTTGATCAAGGAATTGTGATAATATACTTTCAAATATTGGTAGGTATACAACAAAACTAATTTAATGAAGTTTCAAAACTAGGTTGTATCACAACACATGTCGATGCATCGAGGTGATATCTATAACTAAACCCAATCGGTAACTACATTTCCAATGTATTCCTCATGTATTGAATGAAAAATATAATTTACCAAAAAAATAGGAGTTTCAAAAAATATATTTTATTGATTAATGAATATAAAATATGAATATTTCATCATCCAATCAAATAATATTCATAGAAAAACACCGTATACATATATGGTAAATGGTTTAGGCAATAAGCATATCCTGATATAAAGAATATTGTTATAGAATAGAAATATAATGTCCAATGAAATATGATCGCAAGAATGTTGACATCTTAAGAAAAATTTAATGAAAACAAAATCAATAAAAGATAATTAGTTCCATCACATAGTTATAAATATGTGTTTTGTAATAAAATAAAGTATTTTGGAGAACAAAATAAGATGGATAGAAAACATTTAATATAAAATTATCTTAATGAAAATTCATTGTAAATTAAATTTATCCTTGAAGAATAATCTAAATAACATAAAATGGTTATAAAAGAACTAAAATTAGTTAATGTTGTATAAGTTAAAAACAAACATTCATTTAAGGTTTCTGAAAATAAATTAAACAAATTACCTAATTGAAATGTTTCTTTTAAATCCATATGATAATGTTAAATAAGAAAAGCTATTTAATTAATAAATTCAATAATTAAATAAAAAGGGAAATTAATTTTTTTTAATATGGATATGCAATAAAATATTCACTATTATGATGATAAATAAGATCAGTTTTTTTTCGAAATGTTATTATGTTGATTCAATTGCTGAATATAGGAAATTTTGAATAAAACATTAAAATTTCATAAATATATATAGGAGTATAAAATATATAAGTTTTATAATGGATATATAACAAGATTATTTAAATTAAAATATTTGTAATACCAAGATTGAGATTAAAAAAATAAGTCCATTACAAATTGTTATCATTTGAACTATAACCCATGAAAGAGTAAATGAGAATTGAATAATCGAATACCACAAATAAATAGGTATTCTTGTTAAATATAAACATGTGGCTAAATGTAGACTATAAGAAATAAAGTATGTTCATAATATAATATATGGCTAAATGATGTAGAAACTAAGATGAATACTCCTTACCTCATGCTTCATCTTAGTAAAAAATGCATTAAAATCATTTGTAGTGATTTTGAACATGGTATTAATTAATAAAATAACAATATTATTATTTATCTTCAATTAAATACATACTCAATACCCATTCATTGTAAATTCTCGGTAAAATCACTCATTGGATGTTGACTATTTAGATTTCTCATGCATGATTAAATATAGAAGTTCCAGATCTTGTTCATAGGTTATAATTTCATCATCTCTAGAATGAGATTCATTTTATAAATAAAAATTTATTTCATTAAATACACCTATTTATATATGATTCATGTTTTAAGGTGATGAAAAATTGAATACATCGACTCGTGACGTGGTAGTCCACACGTACACACAAGCATTGTTTCCATTATCCATTATATTAATGGGCATATTAAACATGGTAATACCATAAAAATATTAAAATTTTAGCATTCTAATGATACTGTTGTTGTTATATTATGATGTTAAAATAATATTTATTCGTGGTAGAAGAAGAAATGACCTTGAAAAGGGTATGTTAAAAAGATTGCATCTTCTTTGTTTAACCCTATTTATATGATCACATAAGGACCCTATTATTGATATTTTATGAAAAAAAACTCTATAACATATATAAGGATGTTTGGGATATATTTTTCAGGATTTGGATGATATAGGTAGCTCATTATGCTGTGACAAATATAGGAGATGCATTTTCCTTATTTAGTGAATTAAATGACACACTTGGAAGTACTAAAATGATTCAAATATAAAAATGTCTTAATCATGTGAATGTAACAGAAATTGTATAAAATATTGAATATATGATAGTTTTATGTTTAAATAAATTTAAACAATACAATTTTTATATGGTTATGTGGAATTATAAACGTTATCATTTAGATTAACCCCTTTGTCAATCAATTTGAACCTTGACCATGGTGATAACAATTTCATTCATTAATGGTTATAAATTTACAAATAATTTATCCACTGGATAAAAACGATTATGGAATTAAAAATTAGATTATATATCCTCTATATTATCATATTTCTATATTTTTCAATTTTTTAAATCGTTTCAAAGAATTTTATTTAACTTAAAATACCATTAAATTAAATTTAAGAACTAGTCAAATATTCTGACTTTAAAGACATCAAGAAAGAAATTATAATATTATAAAAACAATTTCAATGTCAATTATACAATATAATTAACCCTAAAATTGATATGAAACCATAATTCATCCAAATAATATTCTTTTTTATGTTTTTAAAATCATTTACGCTAATTTTTATAATGCTTTCACAACCACTATGTCAACGTTGTGTAAGAATTTAAGGTATCTATTCCATCAGTATTTTTTTTGAGAAATCATCAAAATATATTAATTGTGTTAAAATTAAAATTTTATAATCATTCTTAACATCTTCTTATCTCTATGTGAACATATAAGAGAAATTAAAATAAAGGAATTGATATTTTGGAGTTTTCTTTTTCATACGATAATATAAAAGACTTTATCGAAGAAAAATTGAACCAACATGCCATTTTTAATATATTTTGGTTTTTATTGAATTAATCATGTAATGTTAAATATAATAATGCTTATGGATAATTTTGAATCCTTATTCTATATTTTTACCCTGGTTTCTCTTATTTTCCCATTTTCATGGGTGATAAATTGTACCCAAGTCACTATTCAGATTGCCTAAAATAAAAGGAACCAATTATCCATATTATTACATCCAAATTAAAAATATATAATCTATTTTATCATATTTAATTATTATAAGTAGTGTAAATAAATTTAAATGTAATCCAGAAAAACCTGACAAAAATGATTATTTAGGAAAATGCATTTTTCATCTATATGTTGGTCATACATGTACCCTATTGTTGAGTCAATAAGGTTATATTGTGAATTATCTATTCCATATGGTTTTATGTTTTGAAAATCACAAACACTTTTTCATAAGTTCTATTTTTTTTCTTAAGTTCGGAAATTGTCATTTTGTTATACTTACAGATGTATCATTACAATTTTTCATTCTTTTATACTTATAGATATATCATTATGATTTTTTCATTATGTTATAATTACAGATGTATCATTATGATTTTCCATTCTGTTAGATTTACATATTTTTCATACCATCTTTATGATATCGATTCAAGGGTATATGTGATACCATCTTTATGATACTGATTTCGGTGTATATATGACACCATCTTTACAATACCAAATTCGGAGCAAATGGGATTATGTTTTATGATACCGAATCTGGTTTATAACTGATACCATCTTTATGATACCGAATCTAGTGTATAATTGATTCTGTTTTGGGATTCCAAATCAGTTACAAAAGTCATTCCGATTTTATGATTCTGATTTCGGAACAAATGTGATACTAGTGTCACAATACAATTTGATTTTTCTTTTGAACCCATTTTCATGATAATTTTATTCTTAAGATTACGTTTTCATGATAATGTTAGAGTTGTTTAAATGTATCAATTTAATGATATCAAAATCTAAGTTTTCTAATACTTAACATTTATCCTTAACTTAACATTGTTTCTCGTACTTGAAACTATGTCGTGAAATCTGTTACAAACTAGCCGTTGTATGTTTGACACGTGTCCAAGACCCTCCGAAATTTAATGAAAAATTGACCATTGGAGTGGAGCTGACCGTTGGGAGGATTTTCCTATAAATACAAGTTCATTTGAATGTGTAGAATACAATGTAGAGAGTGGATGAACTTGATGCATGTGAAAAATCCGTGAATTAATTTCTAGAGAGAGGGGCTCTTTCAAAAATTAGTGCTTCATGTGGATGTTGTGAACAACTTATTTGGGTGTGAAAAACTGCTTCAGACTTTCTTTGTGTAGACTCTGATCATGCTGATCATGGGCTTCTGGGTTTGGAAGACAGAGGTTCTGATTTCTTTCTAAATCAATAGCTTGTGGGGATAGTAGGACATATACCAATCTTCATATTGAGGGCTTACCAAGGTTTGGGTAAGACTAAATTTCTTGAATGTATAAATCAAGGAACCTTTATACAAGGTTATTGGATACCCTTTTCTATGGGTTAAAAGAATCTAGTTATTACTTGTTTTCTATTTCATTTTGTTTTATTTATACTGTAATCTTAACATTGTTAAAGATAGGAAGTATAACATTCTTATACATTCTAATTCCATTACTCTGATTATATTATAGATTCTATATGCTTTAAGGTAGAATCATTATTTTAATAAAATAGAAAAGTTTCTTTTAAGAGGTTTTTTGAATGTTTGTTTAACCTTGATAAACTTAACTTTAAAGGTTCCAAGGGGATTTTTAAAGTATAAAATTCACCCCCTCTTGTATATTGAGCATCTATATTCATATTATCAATCCTACAATTGGTATCAAAGGAAGTCTTTTAAATACATGTATCCACATATATGTTTTCTTTCTCATGTTTTTTTATTTTAATCTTTTACTTCTAATAAGTTCTTTGGAAAGAAATTATTTTCAGTATGGAGGGAATTCATGTTAGATCCCTAGATAATATTAATCCTACTAGACCACCATTCATCGATAAAAATTATTATGAGTAATGGAGAGATAGAATGAAGACCTTTTTTATAAACACAGGTGTAGACAACTATATTATGTTAACTAGAGATTATAAGATTTCTGATAAGGAACATGGAACCTTTACTAAACCAAGAAAGATGGAGTACCAGCTGAACTTTAAGGTATATAATACCTTTGTTTGTTCCATGAATAGAAATATATATATAGCCAAATTCAATCCTATAAATCTTCAAATATTATTTGGAAGAATCTTTAAGTAACTCAATTTGGAACTTCCAATGTTATCGAAAATAGAAGAGCAATGCTAAGGGTTACATATCATGGATTTTACTTTTCCTATGGAGAACCAGTATGTATGGTACACAAAAGATTCATGACTATTTTTAACAACTTTCAATAAATGGGTGAGAATGTTTTAGATGATAAAGCTCTTGTAAACAAGATTATAGACATCATTCCAAACAAATGGGAATCCAAGAGAACTATTATATATGAAAATATAAAAGTTACACTAATTTATCTGGATAAAATATTTGGAACCCTTCTTCAATATGAAACTATAATGAAGAAGGATGCTGATAATATTAAGATGAAGAATGGGAATGGAGGTGTTTCTTTTACAACTACTTCAAATCATAAGAAATCCAAGATTCCTGAGAGAGTTACAAGATCTAAGTCTAAGAAGGTTGTTGTTCAATCTGAATCTAGTGGAAGTGAAGCTTTAGAAAATGAGTTAGCCAATCTTGCTCAGAGGATGAAAAAGATTGTTGGACAGAAGATCTTTCAATATAGATACAAGAAGAAATATGGAAAAGATAAGAGATATGGAGAAGTTACATGCTATGAATGTAGAATAACTGGTTATATCAGACCTGATTTTCCCTTACACAAGAAAGGAGTCACGAAAGACATGAATTTTGAGAGAAATAAGAAGATTTTCTATAGATCAAACCATAAGAGAGTCCTAAAAGATAACGACACTTGGAGTGCCAGTGTTGGAGATTCCTCTAACGATTCTACAGATTATGAATCTTCTGAGCAAAATAATATTGGTTTAATAACACAAGCTTCATTTCAAAATCAATGTCTTATAGCTAAGGTATGAACTGATGAATCCTTAACCAATATGTCTTTGATTGAAAATTTTCCTGATAAAGATTTTTCTTCAGATGAAGAATCATCTTCATTAGATAATGATAATGATTTAACTTCCTATGAAAAAGTTTCTTGATTTACTAAGTTGCTAGAGAAAATAAATTTCAATGTTTATAAGAAACTTGAAAAGGCAAATTATAGAGAATTTATTTTAAGGAAATAAATTTCAGATCATTCCAAAGATCTTGATAAGAAAAATGATGTTTTATAAATTCTTTCTAAGAAACTTGAGGAAGCTAATTCTGAGAAGGATAAGCATTCTAAAGATCATAAAAATATGCTTTTTGAAAAAAAAATGTTTTTGAGGATAATCTTAACTCTAAGTCTATTATTCTAGAGGATAGGAATTCAGTCCTAAGACTAAAGTCTGAAATTTTGATTTTGAAGAAACTTCTTGAAAACTTACTTATGCTAAGGAAAATTTTGACACTATGTATTCATAGATTCTACCTCATTGTAATAATAATAGATTAGGTTATCCTCAATGAAAACATTTTTTTAGAAACAATTATTTTGTTCCTCCAAGATCACCTTTTTGCACTAAATTTCAAAGTGGGGGGCATTTGAAGAGGAACTATTCTTTAAATAATGTTCAATATCTTGGGTTTCATAAAGATTACTTTTCTAAACAAATGTGGATACCCAAAATTTTATGACCTAAAAATTTAGGATCCAAGTAAGTTTGGATTCAGAAATCCTAAATCTTCCTTTTCAGGTCAATGAAGGAAATATTACAACATATGGTAAATCGATAATGGATGTTCCCGACACATGACTAAAAACAAAGACCATTTAAAAAGATTTTAAAGACTAAAGGTAGAGAAGTATCCTTTGCAGATAACTCTCAAAGAGAAATTGTCAGTATAGGTAACAATAATCTTCATGGAAATTCTTTAATTTTGAATGTTTTATTTGTTAAAGGTCTTAAGAACTACCTCATCAGCACAAGTCAATTATGTGATGAAGGATACCTTGTGAATTTAAGGAATGAAAATTGTTTAGTACATAATTTCAAGGATGAATTTATTCTCTCAGCCCATTGGAATGAGAGTGTATACACACTAAACCTAGAATACCATAGAAGTCAAGATCTTCCTCGCCTAAGTGAAATTTAAGATCAATCTTGGCTTTGGCATAGAAGACTAGGACACATAAACTTAAGGAATCTTAGTAAACTTTCTAAGAAAGAACTTGTTAAGGATCTACCAAATTTTAGGATTGATTCTTCAAAAGTCTATGATCCTTGTCAATATGGTAGGCAACATAAATCTAGCATTAAATCTATATGTGAAGTTACAACTTCTAATTTTTTATAGCTAGTGCACGTGCACTTATTCGGTCCAACACAAAATGGATGTATTGGAGGCAAATAATATGTGTTTGTCTTAGTTGATGACAACACTAGATTTACTTTGGTCTATTTTCTCGCAAATAAATCTCAAGGGTTTTCTTATTTCAAAATTTTTAGAGATCAAGTTAAAAATGAGAAAAACCTTACATTGATAACAATTCATAGTGATCATGGTGGATAATTTCAAAATTCTGATTTTGAAACTTTTTGTAGTAAAAAAGTTATTACTCACAATTTTTTAGCTCTAAGAACTCTCTAATATAATGGTGTTGTTGAAAGAATAAATTGTATTCTTTAAGAAATGACTAGATCCATGCTGAGTGAATATTCCGTAGCTTACCATTTTTGGGATGAATCTATAAGTACTGCCTATTATACTATAAATCGAGTTTTAATTAGAAATTTTCTTAATAAAACGCCATATGAGTTATGGACTGGCTGAAAACTGAAAGTATCTTACTTTAAGTTTTTGGTTGCTAAGTATTTATCTTGAATACCAAGGATAACATACATAAATTTCCATCCAAATCCGATCAAGGAATCTTATTAAGATCCTCTAATAACTCTAAGGCATACAGAGTTTTTAATAAAAACGTCTGCACTATGGAAGAAATAGTACATGTTTGTTTTGACGAAAATGATGCTTTTTTTTCAAACAACCTAAAATTAATTCTGAAATATTTTCTAAAATTGATCACCAACCTTTGATAGAAGTCCTTTTAGATAGTGTAATTTTTAAGAAAATGTTTCTGAAACAATTACCCATGAAGATTTTCTACCCTACGTTGATGATAAGGTTTTTTAAAACCCAAATCCATTGTTACTTAGAAATCATCCCAATGATAATATCATTGGAAATGTTAATCAACCAGTACTAACTAGACATTTTTTAAGGAATAAAGGTGAACATGTTGCTTTTCTTTCTCAATTTGAACATAAGACTCTTGAATAAGCCTTAGGTGATGAAGATTGGATAAAGGATATTCAAGATGAACTCAATGAATTCATAAAGAACCAGGTTTAGACCTTGGTTGAAAAACCTAAATAAACTTATGTTATTAGAGTAAAATGGGTTTTTAGAAACAAATGTGATCAAAATGGAGTTATTGTTAGAAATAAGGAAAGATTAGTTTCCAAAGGTTATAACCAACAAGAAGTCATAGACTATGAAGAAACTTATGCTCCTAAAGCAAGACACGAATCTATTCGTATTCTTCAATCCTTTACAAAATTCATTAATTTCAAACTTTATCAAATAAATGTAAAGTGTTCTTTTAATAAATGTTATGTACGTGATGAAGTCTATGTAGATAAACCCCATGTCTTTGAAGATACAAAACATCCTAATCATGTTTATAAACTTACCAAATATTTGTATGGATTTAAGCAATCCACTAGTGCTCAGTTTGATAGAATTTCCGGATTTTTGCTTCAAAATAACATCGTTAGGGGAACTGCTCGTCCATCCATTTTTATTAATAAAAATAATAATGTTTTTTTGATTTCCAAAATTTATTTTGATGAAATCATATTTGGATCAACTTAGCAATTCTGAACTGATACCTTTGTAAATATTATGAAATCTGAGTTTGAGGTGAGTATGATGGGTGAGTTATCCTTTTTTCTTGGATATCAAATTTCTCAAAAACCAGAGGGAACATACCTATCTCAATATAAGTATATCAAAGATCCTTTTAAGATGTTCCAGTATGATAATGCTAAGAGTATAAGTACTCCTATTGGAACCTCTAATACTCTTGATATTGATGAAACAGGGAAACCTATGGATCAGACATCTTATAGAGGGAAGATAAAAAGTTTACTTTACTTAACAACTAGTCGACCAGACTTAATGTTCTCAGTATGCTTATGTGAAAGATTCTAAGAAAATCCTAAAGAATATCATGTAATGGCAGTGAAAAGACTTTTTTGCTACATAAAGGGAACTTTATATTTGAGACTTTTTTATTGTGATGGAAATATTTTTGAACGTAAAAGTTTTTTAGATGTTGACTTTAGTAGTTGTAAAATGGATAAAAAAAGTACATCCAGAACTTGTCATTTCTTTGGAGATTCATTAGTTTCTTGGTCATCCAAGAAACAACTTTCTATAGCACTTTCCACTGTTAAAGTTGAATATATTGCAGCTGTAAGTTGTTGTGCTCAAGTTTTGTGGATGCAACACAAACTCACATGATATGGTATGAGTTTTACTAAGGCTCAAATAATGTGTGATAACACAAGTTCCATTTCCCTAAGTAAAAATATTACACATCCCTCTCGTGAAAATCACATAGATATTAGACATCACATTACTAGGTATCACACTTTTAACGGAGATATTATTCTTCAATTCATCAAAATTCAGGACCAACTTGCTGATATTTTTACAAAACCATTATCTTCTGAATGATTTGAATACATTAAATAGAATCTAGGAATGATCTCTGTAAGGTATTCATTCATATCTACTTCTTGTTTAAATCATCTCCTAACATTAAACTACTCCTTATTTTAGGGGGAGTACATAAGCTTTCTTGTTTTTAATATTTTCTTAATATTTTTTTTAAAAACTATCTTTATTTATGTTTTTTTAAGAAATTTTGGTATTGGAAATTTTAGTATTTCAAATTATGGTATTGGAAATTTCGGTATTTGATATATCTGTATTGGATATATTCGTAGTGATATACCAGAATCTAAAACATCCAAGAAAATTCTTATAATACCGATAAAATCCTCAGATTATTCCAAAAGGTAAATTCTCTTCCCCTTTTTTTTTCTTATCTTATGTTTCAGTTGTTAGTATTTCAAAATTTTCAATTCCAGTTTATGTTACTACAAAAGATCGAAATTCATATTCTCTATATCCATCCTCAACCGTCAGATTAGATCTTGTAATGTTCATCCATTTGATTATCTTATGTAAGATGAAAAGCCATATCCTCATCTATATAAGGGGTGCCTCGTTTATAAGCATCACACCATCCTTACTGATCTCTGTGTCGAAGCTCTATTGCCATCAAAGTTTTCATTATGATTCATTTATATCTATCTCCCTGAATAACTCTTGAATCCTCAGCAGACCAGATGCCGACTATTAAGGAAATAAAGGACTCGTGAATCTTTAGGGAAAGGTTGGTTTTCCATAACCTCTTTGCAAAATATGACCCCCTTATTTCAAAGGTAATAAGAAAAAATGGATGGGAAAGTTTTTGTGTGGCTAAAGAGAAATGTTAGGATCCGGTTTATCCGGACCTAGTCATTTAGTTCTATGAATCTATTAAATTCTTCCAAAAGGATGGTAAGGTTCTATTTATGTTCAAGTTTTATTATAAGACATATACAGTCCCCTATAAGAAGGAAGCAAACGTTCTTAACATTCCGTTTGAAGGGGAAGGTATTATATGCTCTCAAAAACTCCCTGAGAAAGAAGGTTCTTTTGAGAAGGTCAAAGATCTGGATTATCTTGGTCTCAAGTATGTTAAGAATCCAAATATTATGAATCTCTCAACAAACCACAAGATGGTAGCTCTCTGGATGAAAGGATTTCTTATACCAAGAAAAGGAGATAATGACTCTCTAAAGATAGGTGATATCTTTCTTTTAGACTTTCTCTGCAACTTAAGGAAGATCAACTTTGTGAAGTAAATATTTCTCACCAACCACCAATAAAAGGTTTATCCCTCAGATCTTAGAAACTTATGTATTCGAAAACGATCTCTAGGATAATTGTCACGTGCCTTCAAGAGTTAAATGTCCCATGCCGATCAGTCTCAATGCCTTTCAAGATTTTGTTACTCATTGATGACACTCTAAGAAGGATGAAGGTAGAGTTCTTATATAAATCCATGATTTTTGAAGAAATGGTTATCCAAAACAAGAGATATATTCTAGAAACATCAAAATCAGTACCAAAGAAAAAGAAACATAAAGAACCTTGCATGCATATACAAGTTCCTAATGTCCTTATATTAACACCTCCTCCTGCAAAGAAATAGAAATCCTATTCTGATGCAACAATGGAAATGTGGAGAGAAATGGAAGCTACCAAAAAGGAAGTAGATCATTCTATTGGCTTAAATTTTTCCAAGGCTATGGCCTTGAAAATCAAGAAAGCTGAAAATATTGATATAGAAAAGAAGGAGAAGATGTTAACGAAGAAATCATTGGATGGACAAGTTTGTCAGTATCATCTAAAAGCTGTAGAAAAGAATTCTCAACAAGTATAGGAATATAAAGTTGATCATAAGAAACTGGTTGCCACATTGGAAGTCCAGAAATCCAAGAAATTTCTATCTTTATCATAATCTATCCATGAATTAGAAGATCAGATTGTTCAATAAGACTATGATGATGTTTTAAGGGAAGTAGAAGACTATATTGGAACTCCTTGGAATTCAGTATCTAAATTTGTTTCAGAATAACATGTTGAATAAAAAGTTGAAGAAGAAGTTGAGGAAGAAGTAGAAGTTGAAAAAGAGGTTGAAATTGTGGAAGAAGTATAATTTGAAGAAGAAGAACAAGTAGAAACTGAAGTGGAATAAGAATCGAAAGATGAGGTTGATCATCAAAGTGGTGAAGAAGAAGAGTTTCAAGAGAATGTAGATGAACAAGGATATCTAAATTTTATCCATGTTTCAGATGAACAATCTCTAGTTTAAAATCTTGCCAAAGGAAAAAGTGTTTAGGTTGCCTCATCTAAAAACGAAATGGCTCAGAAGCCTTTCAAGAGAACAGAAAAATAAGTTTCCTTAACTCCAAGAGGATCTCAGAAAGGAAAAGTTGTTTCAGGTTCTGAATCCTCTTTATCTATTGAACATGAACTTTTCAAGATATATTTAAGAAAGATGGTCAGAAACATTCCATTTCTTGCAAATATAGATGCCCAGATTCAAATGATGCAAGAAAATATGAATAAAAAGATAGAGTCGATCAATATTCTTATGGACATGGTGGTCAAGTAAGAAGAAGACTTCAATAACCTTTTGATTGATTACAGAGATCAAAGGTCACTTGTAATAAAGTCTTTAACCACACTAAGACTATCAATGAGGAGCTAAGACTGTTTAGTGACTTTATGGATTCAACAAATGGAGATTTCAATACTTGTGAAACTGAGTTCAACAAGGTCAAGGCATAAATCTTTGAGAAAGATAATAAACTAAATTATGTTGCCCAGTCTGTTAGCAATAAGAAGGAAGTAAGAGATGAATTAAAGAGAAAGGTGGATACTCAAGAAGAATGGATCTTGTCATTATAAAAGAAGAATCACGATCAGGAGATTATGTTGAAGAATTTTGAAGAATATCATAAGGAAGTGAAGAAACTCAAATCCTTGATAAAGAAGATGGTGTTCGAGAAAATGAAGGTTGGATTATTTTTCCTTAAATTCCGATGTTTTGTTGTAATCTAAACCTTAATTCAAATTTTTTTAAGAAGCTACTTTAAAATATTTTATTTTTTCTCGAATTTATTCTTTCATAACCTTATAGGTACATCTTATAGTTCTCCATTCCTTTCCCTCTTTTTAAAAATTATAAAGGGGGAGAAATTATTCTAAAGAAGAATTTAATAAAGATATCAAAAGAGGATAATCTATTAAAGGAAAGGATGGTAAGAAAGAAAATTTTCCATGTAAGTGGGAGTTTTCTGTTAAGAAGAGATGTTAATATAAGGGGGGATATTTCTTCTTAAGAAATAAAACCAGATACTAAAGATCAAGAATATGATCCTTAGTAAACATAAACTAAGGGGGAGTTAGTTGTATTCATCAGAAGTCTCATTCATAGGTGGAGATAAGTTTTTCATACTTGTTTATCTAATTCATTATATTCTTCCTTAGAAAATTAGTTTGTTATTTCCATAAAGGGGGAGATTGTTGAGTCAATAAGGTTATCTTATGGCTTCTCCATTCCTTATGGTTTTATGTTTTGAAAATCACAAACACTTTTTCTTATGTTCTATTTTTTTCTTAAGATCTGGAATTGTCATTCTGTTATACTTACAGATGTATCATTAGATTTGTCATTCTATTATACTTACAGATGTATCATTACGATTTGTCATTCTGTTATACTTACAGACGTATCATTACAATTTTCCATTCTGTTAGATTTATAGATTTTTCATATCATCTTTATGATACCGGTTCTGGTGTATATGTGATACCGTATTTATGATACCGATTCTGGTGTATATATGATACCGTCTTTATGATATCAAATCTGATGAAAATTTTATTCTGTTTTATGATACCGAATATGGTGTATAAGTGATACCGTCTTCATAATACTGAATCTAGTGTAAAAGTGATTCTGTTTTGTGATTCTGAATCCAGTACAAAAGACATTCTGGTTTTATGATTCCAATTCTGGAACAAATGTGATACTGGTTTCACAATATGATTTACTTTTCTATTTGAATCCATTTTCTTGATAATTTTATTATTAAGATCACGTTTTCTTGATAATGTTAGAGTTGTTTAAATGTATAATTCAAATGATATAATAATCTATGTTTTCTTATACATAACATTTATCCATAACTTAACATCATTTCTCATACTTGAAACAATGTCATGTAATCTGTTACAAACTAACCATTGTATGATTGACATGTGTCCAGGTCCCTCTGAAATTTAAGGAAAATATGACCATTTGAGTGGAGATGATCGTTGAGAAGCTTTTCCTATAAATATAAGTTCATTTGAATGTGAAAAATACAATGTAGAGAGTGGATGAACATGATGCATGTCAAAAATATGTGAATTAATTTCTAGAGAGAGAGGCTCTTTCAACTATCAGTGCTTCATGTAGATGTCATGAACAACTTGTTTTGGAGTGAAAAACTTGTTCAGACTTGCTTTGTGCAGACTCTGATCGGGCGGATTGTGGTCTTTTGGGTTTGGAAGACAGAGGTTCTGATTTCCACTTAAATCAAGGGCTTGTTGGGATAGCAAGATAGATACCAATCTTCAGATTGAGGGTTTACCTAGGATTGGGTAAGATAGACTTTCTGGAATGTATAAATCAAGGAACCTTTATCCAAGGATGTTGGATACCCTTCTCTTTGGGTTAAAAGATTCTTGTTGTTACTTGTTTTCTATTTCAAGTTGTTTTATTTTCGTTGTAATCTTAACTTTGTTAAAGATAGGAAGTATGACTTTCTTATACGTTCTAATTCTGTTACTCTGATTATATTATAGATTCTATATTCTTTAAGGTAGAATCTATCTTTTAAGAAAATAGAACATGTTCATTTAAGTGGTTTTGTGAATTTTTGTTTAACCTTGTTAAACATAACTTTAAAGGTTCTAAAGGAATTTTTAAAGTATAAAATTCACCCCCTCTTTTATATTGAGCATCTATATTCAGATTTTCGATCCTAAACCAATGACTAATAATCATTTTTATATGAATATAAATTCATATATATATTGATATATTATCTATAAAATTAATTAAAATTACTTATTATTATGTATTATTTAAATTAATTGTAATGGAATATTATTGTGCACTAAAAAATTGTTTTCTAAAAAACATACCTTTTACCCCCAAATGAACATTCCATTATTTATATCAAAATTATAATCAACTTTTAATTGAATATAAAAATTATAAAAAAATTATTATTAAATGGAGTATTTTATAAATACTACTATGTTATTTATTCATAAAAGAATAATTCTAATTGAAAAATTTTCAAAAATCATTCTAGGATTATTTAAGAAGAGTATCTTCAAAATCAGTATTTATCCTATCAAAATACAGTTTTTGTGCCTATAAATTTTAAAAGATGCATTTTATTATTGATTTATTAAGATAAAATATTCTCTTAAAATATTCTAATCTCGAGTGTTACATCTTGGGTTAAGACGTAGTCCTCCTCTTCCGTATCCAAGATGACTTCATCCATTATTTTCTCTTATCATGGCCAAATTTGATCCTTTTTGAATTCATTTAGACCCCTAAATACCCCCTATATAAAATTATAATTTTGTGAAAAATAACTCTATCACAACAACCATCAATATTTCTTTTCAAAAAATACTATCATCATGAAATTACGTTCATTAACAAAAATCCTCCAAACAACTTATCTTCTTATCAATACTTCTCTTGTTAAAATATTAGAAATTTATCATAAAAAATTACACATCAATAATTTAAATTTATTAAAAAAAATAACTCTTTTGATTTTGTTTATATTATTCCAAATCACATCATTTATGGGGCATGAGTCATTCTGCTTTGGATATATTGAAATCGTGAACTGGAACACCACTGTAGGGACCACTATAGAATGGTCCCTTTCTAGTTTCTCATTTTTGGAATTTTACTCTCACTATACCACATTCCATGGGAATGGCCAAACCTGGTCTATTCTCTTTATTCACCACCCCCATGGACCAGGGAATGGTCTAGACCATATTGAAAAACATCAATATAATATTCCTCGGGCCAAGGAATCATTCTCATCTTCCTTATAAAACATTCATTCAACTTTTTTTGACCATATCCTAACCATGTAGGCTCTTTGTGGAATCCCATAACACTTAATGATATGCACCAAATACAATTCTCCTTGTGTGGAAATTGAGAGCAACACAATATCCATAAAGATTCCTTATTGTCAAATCCCTTCAAAAAGTAATCGGGGTAATTTTCAATAATCCTCTGAGAATTATATCTTCTTGTCAAAGATAATCATGTAATAAAAACCAAGACTTATTTTCAAGAACTCCAACTCAATAAATTCATATCCCTAACAATATATCCCTTTGGATTTTGTTGAAATGATTCTATTTCACACCAACTCCCCCTTCACAAAAATGGAATACATAAGGGTCTTATACCTCTATCACTGTAAGGATTTTCCAATAAAATTAAAAAATCCCTTAAAATGAGATAATCTTCATGCATCTACACACATTTATCCCCAATAGGTGTGGGAAAAACTCCTAGAAGGAACAAATCCAAATTAGTCCGGAACATCAAAGAGGTGATCCAAATGACCTCTAGATTACCATATGATAATAGGGAGGAATACATCTTCTTATTTATTCTACTCTTATTTCAAAACAACCTCATCCTTTGGAATTTAATAAATATCTATTAGATAAATCCTTTGGAAAAAATGAATACAATTTCTTCTTAGAATGCCCAACTCTAGAAAACATACAAAGTTGATCTTCAATCCAACTACATTTTTTCAATATATTCATTGAGTGAATTAACTAATAGAATCTTAAGAAGAAAATAAATCATCTAACCCTATTTCAACAGAGCTCATTGTAGGAAATAAATTTTTTATAGACAATAATAGGGTAATCCATATCACTCATGAACACCAATGAAAAACTCCTGAAAATTTCATCTTCTTAACTACTTGGAACAACATGTGATCTTAGTCACTTTCATACCAAACCACTAAAAATAATCACAAAAAAATGGTAGTGAGGATCATACAACTAAATAAGTAAATAGATACCAATTGTTAAGAATTTGGAAAATTGATACCACATGTACTCTATTATATTCAGTTCTTTAGAGGATTTCTAAAACATATACTGAATAATAATAGAATTTAATGATAAATAAAACTCCCCATGAGTCTTTTACTTGTGAAAATAATCATTTTAAAATAATTTGGGAATACCACCCAACATTTCTATTAGCTCCATAATAGGATCCTTTCAAGAATAATCACCCCATAGATCATATCTCCCCCTCATTCTGCACCTCTTAAAAAAATTAAAAACATAAAAGCATATAGGGAGAGGTTACATAAAACCTCATCCTATATATAAACGGGGCTAACCATATTTGACCATCAATTTGAATTCCACCATTAATTTTCCCTTTATCTGATTTTGGGGATGTAATTCAACAATCTCTTCAACCTCTTTATCTTCCAAATCCCTGGTAGAAAAATACCTCAACATCCTATCCAACGATCTATATTGTGTGTAACCACATTGTAAAACCTCTACCTTGATAATATAGAGTGCCATCTTGGAAAACATATTATTCATCGATGGAATTAATTTTCTTCTTTTTTCAACATTCCACACTATTGGAAAAAGAACGTTTTTTACACCCCAATTTTCATTCATTACATCATATTGGTCTATCTAAGGAATCTTGATCTGGGTTTTTGATAAATCCATTATTTAGGATCTTTATAATTATCCAATACATTGAATTAGTTTTCAACTATAACATGCCTTCTTCCAGGATAATCATTTTCATTATATGCCATAGGAGTGGAGTGTTTCTATATGGATTATTTACCTAACCATGAATTACCCAATTGAATTAAATTTCCATGTTATTGATTTTATAACAAGTAAATCATTTACCATAAAAAATCATAGCTCTTTTATTATCACCTTGATTGACATTTTTTTCATTGTTTGAGTTCTTCTAACATATAATATACTCGAAAAAACAGTTCACGATGTTCCCAATTTTCCAAAAATTGTATAAATTTTGTGCATCTTTAATCTGTAGATTATATCTTCAAGAATTATTAAGGAATATCTTATTTCTTCCAAATTTCAAGCATGGATTCTTTATTTCTTATGAGTATATTTTTAAGTATTTTTTAATTGCTATAAGAGGTTATTATACTCTTATTGAGTTCTATAATATTATCATATTCACTATTAAAATTAGAAGTCATTTTATTTTTATTGATGTTTTATCCATACCTGGTTGTTTATATTATTCATGTTTGGTTTTAAGTGGAATGATACTTTCCATCAGTTCATTCTTTGTAGCCTATTTCATCAAATTTTCATTGGAAATATCTTCATTAATTTTTAATTTACCTTTAACATTTCTCACATTTTATTTTTGATAGAATTCAAATAAACATAATCTATTTTCAATTTCTTGTTTTCTAGTGATAAATTTCCAATCAATGTCTAATACACACCCTACACGACATCCCACTAAAATAAATTTTCGTTTCACAAGAACCATCAGGAATTAAAAAATAATGTTATCTCTTATATATTAAATATTATTTTCAGATCTATAATAGAGTCTAAAACACCTCACCATTCTTCCATTACATAGTTCGAATAATTTATAACAACATGTTTACAAATTACCTCAGTTAGAGAATAGATATTGTGGGGTGACTACTTTTTTTCTTTTATTTAATTTCATCAAAAAGTAATTCTCACAAATCCTTTTTTATCTTTTTAGAAAAAAAATCTAACTATATAATCATGTGCTTGGAGAACATATAATTATTTATCTTTCTGTAAACATCTTCCTCAATATCCTCTTTTACAAAATCATCAATTTCTTCATTTCATTTAACTATTTCCAAAATAACTATATTTTGTCTCAATAGAACAATTCCATATTCAATTAATTCTCTATGAACTATATGTGAATATTCCATGCATGAAATGAACTCTTTTTTTTCCATAATTTTAAATACATTACATCAAAAATTTTCTTTTTCATTTCATATGTCATTTTTCTTCAACAACTACAAATAATATTTCAGAAATAAAAAATCCATGAAAAGTGAACATTATTTAATACCAATTTGTTTAATCATTACTAGGGATTAATATGTGATTATACAATGAGGGTTGGTGAATCAGGTTATATATTTTTATAACCAATTTAAAAAGTTATTTATTTGTTATCTCACTTTGCCTAAAGGATCATGACCTCTCAACCTTGAGGGTCCTCAGTTTTTCTATTTTATTGAATATACTTTATGTTTTATTATTTGTTTTTGTTAGCATATATAATGTAAAAAGGTATACATGAATTTACATAGTTCACCATCATTGGGATAGGTCCAAGGAGTTTTCATTTATTATGTTTCATGTAATAAGAAATATCTTGTTCACTCTTATTCACTTGGGTTACTCCACTTATAATGGTTTTGGATAGGTCACTCCTTTACCATTATCACTACCTTACAAAGGTTTAAGGACACCTCACTACTTCCCCCAGGTCACTCCCTTAAATATTCCTATTATCAATCACTATGGTGGTAAGTATACCATCTAAATAGGTTATATACATTTAGGTCCCTTCATAGAATCATCAAATGTACCTTCAAACAGGGATTAATACTCTATTATACTGCTGTTGTGATACTTCTCTAGATCATCTGAATTCCACCTTGGAAGAACCTTCTACCTCACTATCAAAAAAAAGTTTTGAACAAACTTCACTATACTATAGCCATAAAAATTAATCTACTATTGGATGAATCTTTAATTTTTTCTTATTCTTAAAGATTATATCCCCTCATCTAGTTGAAATAATATTTTATGAGAATCAGATCATCAATATAATTCTTGTCTCCTCTCATCTTTTCACTATTTTCTAAATAGGAAAATAATTTCATAGACACTCCATCTATCTGTTCTATATTTGTAATTTATAATCATCCTTGTTAAATAAGATGTGTTAATAAAAATAAAAGTCCAACTATTTTCATTCAATTGGGCCATTAAATTTTCCCATAAATCCCATCCAAGAATTTCTTTAATATCCATGAATTTCAGATCTCAAAATTGTAGACATATTAAATACACCAAGACAACTACAATACAAATATTATTTGTAGAGTAGATCTAAATGAAGAAACCCCCATCTAATTAATATTTTTAACCACTATAAAAAACCATCAATACTTCATGAATCAAGGGATAAAATATTTTCCTATGGTTACTGAATTATTGAACAAGAATATTAAGAATTTCCTAAATTAAAACACCTATTTTTTCTCATCGTATACTGAATCATCCAACACTATAGATTGGGTTTGATAACTGTGGCATGGTATTCGAATCACAATAAACATGGACTTCACCACTCTTTGAACTATGTATTGTTGGTTGTATTTCCTCCTCCTAGAAATAATATGATGCTAGAACAAAACTTATAACCACAAATTTCTACACATTTTTGTCTTCTTCCACATGATATAAATAAATAGTCATCCTTCACCACACTATGTTGAAGATAAATTTTTTTATTGTGTTGGATATTTCATACAATTAATATTCAATGAATAATAAACAATCGATCATGCATCCAATGTAGAGTGTATTATTGAACATAGATTCATCCCATCAATGTGTAGAAAAAATTTTGGCCACTTTTCACATAACATGATGAATTATATTCTATATTTTCAACCGAGATATGTTGAATATAACTCCCACTATCAACAATAGCCTATATTTATATGGAAATGGTCATTCTACATTGGCTATATTTCACAATTTCAATGAAATCCACCTTGGGGAACACTATAACATGGTCCTCTTTGAGGTTCCCATTTTTGGTATTGTCTTCTCAACAAACCCCATGACATAGGCTTGGATGAACTTGGTATTTTCTCTTTCATAAGCACTACAATTGATTTGGGAATGGAATTTCTTGTGTTTGAAAACATCAACACACCATATATTATTTTAAGGCTTGGTCCTCATATTACTTATCCAAGATTGTTTCATCCTTCATTGAAATGTATTGTTAGCATGTATGATATATGTAAAATTAATTCTAACCTAGAAAAATCCACCATATCATAATTTATTTATGTGTAAAATGCGTCTAACACAACAAATATCATGATTCCTTTCCAATAAATCCACTCTTCAAGAAATCCTGATCATTATCAATAATCATTCAAGCATCATATCATCTTGTAAATAATTTTCTTTTCAATAAGTCAAACGCTTTATATTGATTACTCTAAAAAATCCTTTAATATTCATAATTAATTCTTGATGAAAGTGACAAATCAATTATTCAGTTAAGACCTGGATTTCACATCGGGTTTTGAAATTTTCGTCTAGTAGAAACTACACACAAGAGTCTGTATCATTAATGGTTCTATATGAATGTCATTGAATAATGTATTTCAGAAGATGATGACCACTAGAACATTCCAGAAACATCTTATTGTGTGTGTCGGTATGATAAGATGTAATTTTGGGCTCATACACACCTTTTGAGGGGATATGTTTTTCCCACTCTGAGACTCTGTTATATATTTAAGACGTATTTGGTGAATTTATCTCAAATCCATGAGTTAGACTAGTTTCTCCCTTTATAGTAATGGATAATAATATTTTATAGTGATGTTATAATTGATTACATGTGGAAGGTTTTCCATGACTATGAATATCTCAATGTATCTGATGTTCTCCATCAATGGAACCATTTGTATATATCATAGGTTCTCCATCATGATCTTATTATTTAGTATTTATTTTTTTAGAGAAATGTGGTTTAAATCCACATTTCATGGAGGTCTAGAGTTTACCACAATCTAAGAAGGTCCGTGGTGTTTATGGTATCAGTATTAGGAATTTATGATGGGCTTCCTATGTATCCTTGTAAAATGAATCAGAACTCCCATAGTTTAGTGAATCTTAAGGGGCCACGTTGAACATTTTATGTAAATTTAATAAGGTCCATTATGGTTTTCTTCAAGGTCATATATTCATGGCCTACTGATACACCTTTTAATGTCATACATCTCATACCTACATACTACTAGGGGAAAGAGGCCTAACAAGGGTTAGTGTTTGGACTAAGAATGAGAGGCCCTTTTTATTTATCTTCAAATAGAATACGTCCCAATGAGAATGAGGTTATTTCCTGGAGAATAATGACTTGTGATGTAAATGGTTAGTTTTTATAGTGGGGATATTTCCCACATAGCAAATAATTTGGAATGTGGCCTATATATAATGTGTACAGTTATTTCCTTGAGGGAATATGGACCTCTGGGTGGTGGCCTGATTTCATCATGTATATAGCCCACTTAAATGGTTGATCAGGGTCATGGGGATGTTGAACATAGATAATTATATGAACTCATCCATAAAATTTCATGACCTGTATGATTCTGGGCGAATATGGCCTCAGTGAAGGGATTTATGAACTTATATTGATTATGTCCTATCGAGGAAGGAAATAAGTGAATTTAAGACGAGTATTACCCCATAATGATGGGTATAAAGTGTTTAATGATGGTGGGTTTTCACCTTAAGGATGAATCCTTTTCACCCTCTAAAATAAGAATCACATATCACATAATTCATGTTGCACAAGTTAAGGTCATGTGACAGGATCATAATCATGTAGTTTAACATCATTTGTTAAGGACATTAGTGTTGAAAAAGAGTTGGAAATAGCTATTTGAGAATTTATTACACATTGATGATACTATACAATGCATGAATAGGTCAGTGAATTATTGAAGGATGGAAAAGAGTTATGGATTAAACAAAGTAGGTGGCCTTCAATGTTTATTGGGGACTAGGAGACCATGAGTAGGGTTTACAAATGGAAATGTGTTTCCTTTCCAGTGACTGGATAGAAAATAGAAGGATGTATCCCAAAGATCATTCTTTCTCTCTATCTCATTTAGAGAGTCATAATGGTTAAATCATCAATTGGTACATCACATGGGCTTACACCTAGGAAATTATCCAGTATAACATGGCTCTTTGATTGGAAATTGTACCATGGGAGAGCATGTTGAACACGAGGTGATTGCTCTGGGGTCATTAGGAGAGGGACCCTCCTTATATAGGAAATCCATGATTTTTCTTTCCCTTAGGGTTCTATATATCTGTAATAACAATTCATGGGCCTCAAATTATCATGTTAATACATGATCGAGGTAATTCACTTTAGTGTGTACGCCCTGATCATGTATGTTGGGTGGTTTTAGAAGAGGGATTGATTTGGATTTTTTGTGGTTTCCTCAGCGAAAGTGTTATCTACTAACCAAATACCCGATACACAAGTGTTATTATGAAGAGGGGATTACAATAGAGGAATCGTTTCTATATGGTAGGATCTTATGGGAGACATGGTCCATGCGATATGCATGATGAGGACTCGAGGGATGTTTTTACATGAAGGGATGATGCTTTTCACTATATAAATAAGGAAATAAGAAGTGTTTTTTAGTCTCATTTATTGAAATTTTGGATTTTTTTTATTTACCAGTATTTTCTAAAAAGAAGTCCAAATTTTTAATTATCAACATTTTAATAAAATCATTAGTAATTTGGCCTTGTTTTTTAACTACATTGTAAAATACATCTATTTTTTAATTTTCATAATTTTTTTTAAAATGTGACTAACATTTTAAAATTCTGTTTTTAATGGTACAAAGTTAAATGGGAAATTAAAATTTATTATATGTGTACTTTTTTATAATAGTTTTATATAATATTAGAAATAAATTTTATTCATATAAAATTAATATATTTATATACATATATATAAATATATGAATTTATATATTTGTGTGTGTGCATTTTTAATAAATATATATATCGGTTATATATATTTATGTGCATGTAAATATATTAGTTTATATATATATATATGAACATTTTAATATATAAATAAATAAATAATCATTTTTGTTTTTTTACACACACACAAATATTTTAACATCTAATATAAATATAATATTTATAAATTTGTCAACATATTTTTATTATTATTTTATAGTATAACTAAAATTACAAAAGTTATATATATATATATGAAATTTTATAAGCATAATTCTGGTAATATATATATATATATAATAATCAATGATTACTAAATAAATTACGATTAATATATACATTTATACAAATAAAAATATATAAATATATAAATAAATATATATATATATATAACAATATATAAATAAATTTATCTGTATATTTATATTAGTTATTAAATACTTACATACATATACATATATGAATATATTTACATGTATACAGACATGTCAATATAATTATACAAATAAAATTATATCTATTAATTCGTATATGTATATTTATGTATACTAACATATTAATTAATTAATAAATATATGTATATTATTATATCAATTAATATACCAAAAGTAAATGACGTTAGCTTATAATTAAATACAAGATAGTGTAATCAGAACAAAAAAGGACCACCTTTGTGTGTGAGAATGCCAGCCCACGTGGTGAGGTTTTTTACCAAGAGTGTTCACGCGATTCCTCTGGGAATAAGGGGTGAGTATGAGGATGCGGATGCACTAGGCTAATGAAAAAACCCTCATGGAAGAGATAACCCCACATGATTTAATCAAAGGCTTCACAGACTCAAGATTTACTTGTTGGTTTCTTCTAAACCACGCTAAAGAAATTATTTTCTCTCATTCTCTATTTCTCCTCCCTTAATTTTGAGTGATCTCTGTATTTGAAATGGTGAAACCTATATTTTGTAGGGTGTATGGGAGGACACAGATGGTTTTTCATCAAGACTACATAGTATGTAGGTGGTCATGTTGTTAGTGAGCAGCTACATAGTGTTTCCAAATCCTCTTGTCTTTTAACTAAAAATTCATTGATATAATTGTAGATTATATTAAATAGAGTATTTACATAATATAATATTGATACTAATATCTTCATGTTTTAAATCTTTCCCCCAAAACAAACTGTGTCATCAAAAAATTATTTTTTCGTGCTGTTGAAAATAAATATTGTTATTTTTAATATTGTAATAACATAGGGTATGACAGTATATTTAAATCAATGAATTTTTTTCAAAAAGATAATAAAAATATCAAAATTATATGAATTTGGAGTGCCAAAATTGATGTGGAATTATGGCCTCTTGTTGTGCATGTTGTGAAGATCATGTTGATACCCACTGAAAGCATTTTTAGTGTCATTACCCCCAAGTGCATTGGATCCAGAGCCACCAACTACATATTGTATCCAAGAAAGGATTTTATTGTTATGAAATAACAATTATAGAGGCCTATAAATTTCATAAATAAATATTACATCTTAACAAATGGATTTTAAATATAGAGAATTATGATCCTTGATAGAACCATAAAGTTTCGGTTTCATTGAATTCTAGATGAAAAAACATCTTATTTAGGTATATTATTAATCATATCTCATAACTTATTTCTCACTTTTTACCCTTATTTACATACCCTATATAAAATATTTCTTCATAATTCAGGGAATGAAAGTATAATAAATAGTTATTTTAGATGCTCAGTAATGGTAATAATTAGAGATATCTATAGATGATAAATAAAAAATTTAAGATAAAAATTTTGGAGTGATAAGACGAACATAACTTATAATGTTCATACCCCATAGGACATAGATTCTAAACATGAGTCACTATATAAAAATTTTTCATTTAAAAAAGAACATGATTTTTAAGAGTGAGAAAAAAATCATAAATCAACCATAAACCAAATGTTCATATCATAATTATGTCATAAAATTTTAGGAAAATCATAGGAATAGATTCCATATTATAGGTCATGGTTGACAACTGATACCATAAAATAATAGTGAACTAGCCATCAAAACCTGTTTATCATATCATAATGGATTATAAATCTAATGATGTTTTACATTATGGATCAAGAATATCAACTAATTTCCCATAGTGGATCAAGTATAAAATCCCTTTCCGCATAGATATCTCATGAGATATAAAGTATCACCCAATGCATTGGATTAATTGATAATTTTGATTTGACCCATAACATAATTAAAACCATGCATATGTGTTCCTTAAAACACTCACCATATTAACTATCATAACACAAGCAATAAAAATGTTTTTCATAAACATTTCATCATTTCATCAAAGCACAACTGATGGTTAATAAATTAGTTTCATAAATACTTAATCATCATAATCATAACCATTTTGAGAAAAAATAAGGTTGTTATCATTATATCATATCCCCATTAAAGATATTTAACATAAAATATTGTTATCATAGATGAATGATCATTTGAAATATCAATATAAAATTTCGTTATCAAAACACGCCTTCCATTTTCAAATAACTTTTTAAAAATATATATTTTTCAAAACAATATGGAATACATTTTCTTCCAAAAAACTATGGAAAATTGTAATGGAAGATTAAAAACATTAAGCAGTTTTGATGATGGGAAATTACATTCATGTCGTGTATGTTAAAACAAATATTTCATTCTCACTTTTGGAAAAAAGTTCATCATTCAAAAAAAATTCATTATATCTTATTCATAAATAGTTGAACATGGGTAAAAATACCCTTTAACCATAATTGGATAATAATAAATAACATTCTTAAAAACATTTTTATGATTATTTGGATATGGATGGAAAATATTTCTAACCAAACAGTAAGACATAGTTTTTTACATAAAAATATTATTTGAGTTTCATGGGTAATAAATGTGATGAAAATGATTTGAATACATGTATTGTAAAAAAACCATATGGGAATAAAAATGAAATTGATTTATCAAATAATGATCATATAACTTTTCAAAGGGAAAATATAGAATAATCAATCTTGAATAAAATGGGGTTGAGACAAAAATCACTAACCACCATGGTAATATATGATTTAAATCCTCTGAGGAACCAAACCCAAATACACTTTCAACCTAACTCCTAAACTGAATTTACACAAACATTAAAGGCGTTATTGATCCCCAAGGGCTAGTGATAAGAACTCAGGCATCAAAGAAAAACTGAATGGAATGATTTCTCTAAACCTTAAGAAACAACAAGATAGACACAAACACACATAATAGTAAAACACTACATAAGTAAAAAATATATTCCAAAACTTAAAGAAGACATCAAAAAAATAATAAATCTCCAATGGTATGAATATACAAAAGAAAAACTCCAAACATCAAATTAAAAGTAAAACATGAAACCAACTACTCTATGTGATAGAGTGGGAAAACTGAAACCATATCCCCACCATATAACCATAATCAATTGATAAAATACCAAATTGTGTCCCTATAGCACCTTGCATTTACCTACATCAAATATATGTAATGGTTTACACATCAGCAAAGGGGTGTATAGGGTGTGAACTAGTAGGCTCAGCAGGATCTTACTCAGGTTTTCCATAGCAAGTCTATGTACAATAATCTGAAAATGGTCAACATTAATGAAAACATGGCATGAGATAGAGTTTAGTAGTTTTTTATATCAAACTAATAAAAAGCATTAAATTTCTCCATTTTCCTAACTTCCAAAATAAAGTAGGTAAATTAGTTTCAAATAATTTCATATAAATATATATATCAGAGAATATTTATCAAATTGATCAAAATCATGTATCACAAATCATATAAAATATATGGATATAAAACTCAAAAAACAATCCAAGAAAGCCAAAGCCTAGGTATAATCATTCCAAGGCTCAATCGTGGTCTCGATTGAAAGCACAGACATACCCCCCACATAAACAATCACATGAATCGAGATCCTTGATATATGCATTAAATATTGGTAGAAGAGGATCACAACACAAAGAGAATCCTATAAATAGTGTCTATCAAGTCCCTAGAACAACATGCCTATGGAGAAGGAGATCACCCCATCAGTGAACCCCCTATCAGTATCAATGAATAGGTCTTATAACCAAGCCTTCCACCTAAATACCCAATACTTCCCATGTGCTTTATTTTTTTAATAAAATTTCATTCAACCATGAATTGAAAACTATTTCACTAATCTATTTCACATTTATATGAAAAAATCATTCATTTACCAAAACCAGAGTAAAACTATATTATTTGAAAACCCATTTCCACAAATATATATCAAATTAGATAATCATGACATATCTTTTATGAATCAATTTATAAAAAACTAGGCAATGCAATTAACCCAAATGAGGCTAGAGAAAAAACCACCAACTTCAAACTCAGGTCGTGCACACCCACAATTAGATCCACCATCAATGCATAACAATATGATATTGAAAATGGATTCTCTAGAATAAATCCAAACTTCATATAATTGATTCAACAAGAATAATATTGCACAGAGGAAGAAACAACCCATGACTCATGGAACTCACACACTGAAACACAACCAACACAATGTTTTGGGCCCTGGAACTAAATCACAACATGGATATAGTAAGGAATCGGGAGAAACATCATCCTATATAAATAGATCTGAAATCATTGTGAAAAAGGGATACCACTATTAAATTCAATGAGGAAATAGAAGGAATTATTACCTAGGAAGACACAACCCAACCGCAATAGAGACAAATAACTAAATAATGATATTTAGATGGAGAGAAGGTCCTCAAAATTTCCCCTAATATTCTCTAGGTTGAGAGACAAATGATCGTGGATGATTGAAAAAAGAAATCACTCATGTAGCACCCTAAAATCACAACCCACAAGACTTATGTGTAATCCCTTTACATGTCAATAATCCATATTACTCAGGTACATCGAAAAACCCATTGCATTTTTATTAAAAACATAAATTTTACCAAAAAACTCTGTGAACTAGATACACGAGCTATAGTCCTTTCATAATGTGTTCTTGATTCATCGATTCTATCTGCCAAAAAATACATGTTCTGTAAACACATTAACTGACATGTATTTACCAAATAAATAATGAAAAGGCTATAAAAAACTATGTCATTCACTGAACATGGGTAGAATACCAAATAAACATTACACATTAATACATTTACCCCAATAAATAAAAAAAAAATCATAAATCCCTAAAATTTTAGTCATTCTACCCAACAAAATTTCTCTATCCTAAAGACTCTTAAGACACACCCAAATAAAGAGGAAAATGAATAAATAGAAGGGAAATTCCTAAAATTGGGTAAAAAGATGTTACAAAATCCCCACCATATGACTTTACATTCCTTGTAAGTCTTATGGATGAATGATTAGATAAAAGAGGTGAGGAATTTGATCCCTCATCAATGACTTGCATTCCCAAGTCATGTGAGAATATTATTTGTGTCTTCATAACACTCAGAAAAATAGAATCAAATTTCAATTCAAGGATTTCAGTTGGGATTCAATGATTTCTATTAGATTATAAACAATAAAAACATATGGCTCTAACTCAACAAATTCCCAACTAAGAATGTGAGAGTGATCAGGATGGTATTCCCTTACCTTTGATACATAGAAAATATAATAAATTCCAATAAATTGCACTGAAAAATCCCACCAATAAAAAACTTGACCATGCTGTTCAGTGACCTCAAATGGTTCAATATTTCTTAGAGACAACTTTCCATATATTCCAAGATGATAGTGACCCAATTTAGGAGAAAAGTTTTAAAAAACCTTGTCCCGTATAAGAATATCCCAAGGAAGACACCACTAACATTATTATGATTTATAATTACTCTAAAATTGAACTAGATGATGACAATTTTACCAATCCTCACCTATTCATCCTAAAAAGGACTTAATCCCACCAAAAACTTTGTGCCTACTTAAGCCCAGAAAAGAGGCTCCACACATCAGGGAACATTAAAAAAGCTTCGAAAGGAACCATTCTGATAGATAAATGATAAATGTTATTATAGGGAAACAAAATTAGTTTCAGATTCACATCCCAAGATCCACTAAAATCTAGGACACATGCACAATTTTTATCCCCTAGGATCCGAATATAATGCTTCATTTTACCATATATATATGGATGGTAAACTGTACTCAACCTGACCTGTGTCCCCATTTCCACTTAGAGACACCTACATAACCTTAATGAAATCCTAGGACCCTTGTATGAAAAAAATGGACAAAAAACCCCATGTAACCTCACTATCTCATGCACAAAAAGAATTCCCATATCTTCAACGTTAGTGGTGTCCTTCATTGGAATAAAATGAGATGAATTTTTGAAATGATCAATCACTACCCAGATTAAATTCCATACTTATGTAGTCTATGTTAATCTAATAAAAACTCCATGGATACACCATCCCACTTTGAAATTGGCCCCAAAAAAGGCTAGAGAAGACCAGAAGGTTTCATATTCCCTACCATTAAATGTTGGTAGGTGTAATAGTGGGGCACATAATCAGTATTGTTATGATTCATACTTGAACAACATAATTGCCGTCTCATTTCTTAATAAATATTTATAGTACTTGGATTAAAAAAAATGAATAAAAATTACAATCAAACCAAATTAATCTCCTCAGTAATTATGATATGAAAAAGCAATCCCCAAAAATAAGAATACCATCTAAAGAGAGATACCACTATTAATGGTCTTCCCACCATAATGGTTTTCCCAAATTCTACTAAACAAATCATTTTGATAATAACTCTAAGGAATAGACTCCATGATATATGATCATAAGAGATCACTGGTAAAAAACATAACTAAAACTCCATGCTAAGTATCCATGTGAAATTGAGCAAAAAATTTTATATGGTTCCACTCTTCTTTTGATTCCAAAAAAACCTTTAATGGTTTTTTCCAACTAAGAGCATCTATAATGAAATTCCCCTTTCCTAGGGTGTAAGAATTATTTCACTCAAAATATTAAATGTATTCCACCAACCGACATTGAAATATATTCATGTTTTTTGTTAGGAAAGATATAACTCATACTCTTATGTTTATAAAGGACTTTGAACCTCTCCCCAAAATGACAATTCCACTAACACTTAAGCACATACATAACTATGAGAAGATCTAAATCACGTGTGGTGTAATTCTACTCATGCAATCGAAGCTAAAGAGAGATATATGATACCACATGATCATCCTTCATAATCAAAAAACCCAAACCATCCTTATAAGAATTAGATAAAACCAAACACACCTTAATTGGATCATATAAGATCAGAATTGTAACAGATTTTTGAGCAAGATTCTTCTTATGGGAATAAGTTGGACACATTGAATCCTTGGGGAATTCAATACCTTTTTCAGTAAGAGCAGTCAATGTTAATGCCAAAATTGATAAATTCTCAACAAATTGTAGATAATACCTAGCATGACAATGGATGATATGAATTTCAACGACATTCTATAGATCATTCAACGATAAAACAACCTTCAACCTCTTAGGATAAAATAATAATCCATGCCTTGAATTCATGTGTCCCTATAACATCACTTTTTGAATCTATAAATTTCATTTCCAAAGCTTTCCATAAAAGAGTCACTTCAATGATTTCCAAAAAAACACAAATAGTTCTCATGCTCAGGCTCTGATCTCAAATTAACCAAAATATCATCCATGAACACAAAAAAAAAAGTGTATAGATACTTATGGAATATTTGATTCATCAAATCCATAAAAACCCACATGATCATTAGCCAAACCAAACGACATCAAAAGAAATTCATAATGAACATACCCAATCTTGAAATCCTTCTTCAGTATATTAGACTCGCAAACTATTAGATGATTATAACCCAATCAAAGAAAAATATTTGAAACACACTTTTCCCCCCATAAACCGATCAAAAAAATCATATATCTAAGGTAAGGGATACTAGTTATAAATATTTATTTGGTTTCAATTTTGACCATCCACCCAAAATCTATGTGATCCATTTTCCACCTTAGAAAATAGAACCATGGATAACCATGGTTAAGAACTAGGGCCAAAAAAATTCAACACCACATTTTCCAAATGAATATTGAGATCTTTCATCTCCACTATTTTCATATGATAAGATGATATCAAAATTGGTTACATACATAGAACTAGGCCAATAAAAACTCTACCTCTATCTATGGAGGAATCCCAGAGAAATCATATCAAATAAGGTCGGGAATGTTCCAAAAAATACTAGGTAGATCAAAAATAGAAGACAAATCATCAATATAAACTTCTATAGTTGAAAATAAACTCTTATGCTCTAGGAAGGATGGTTCAGCATAACCAGACCTCAGATCCTACTATCCCTAAAATGCCCATGTGCTTCCATTGATCATATTAAATAAGACACAACAAAAATAATAATCAAAAAAATCATCATGAGAAATAATATAGTAAATCTAAATTATGATGTCAAAAAGGTCCAAATAAATAATAAGAAAATCTCAGACTAACTCCATATCATCTATCGATAGTGCACAAGAAGGGAATTGGAACCTCTCAGCCTTCCATGTCCAAATAAGTGTTGCTAAATCCATAACATAGGACATGAGTTCTATTTGATTTTTAATTATATCAAAAAAAATTATAGAGATAAATGATTGGGATGAAATGGTATTAGATAAATTAATTTCTAGTGAAGAAACAATAAATAGGGTGAATATCACTACCACTAGACCCACGTCTTCCTCCACCAGAATTTCATATACTACATGAAGGCGAATCACTTTCGAGGCCTATGGTTAGATTCATATAGTCATTAAAGAATCTGACTACACAATAGTTTATTTCAGAGTGAACAATACCAGACCATAATGAGGTGGAAACATTTCTTGAATGATGTGTTGCAGAAAACCATAATGTCCACAACTATTACACATCTATACAGGTTCTGGAAAAGAATTTTTTGTTTGTCTGACCCTACCACAATAATAGAAATTCAGGGTTACACTACAAGCTATAACGGATGGTGGAGAGGAGGCCTACCACTAAGAACCACCTCCACCAGTCTTTTGATGATACTTCCACTTCATATTTTTTCATTTTTTTTCCACTAAAGATTCCACTTGGTGGAAGAGAATGGGAAACTAACGAACCATTACTTCCATATTCTTCTCTTCCATTATAGCCTTGTCCAGTATCTGTACATAGGTCATAATATTCATCATAAATACCTATGATCTGATAGCTGGTTGGGTACCTTGTAGGTACTTTTGAGCTTTAATCTTCTCATTATATACCACCTATAGAGAAAAATGAACCAATCACAATAAATCAATTGGGGTACACTAACACCATACTTTATCCTTTTTGCAAGGAGAGGAACTCCACAGAATTCTCCATCATAAGAAACTCTAGTGATTACTATTGGGATAAGTGATTCTTTAATCCCTTTTAATCAAATACCATATGTATGTCTCCAGGTACATTGGAATACCACCCGTGTATGATGGTTCCCTTAAGTAAGATTGATGGAAACATCACCATGATACTTTCAGTTGTATGTAAAAAAACAAATATCTTATAAATCTTTTTAGGACATCCCTCTTCCTCTTGAGGATCATTCTTAGCCTTAAAGGATAGTTAATTCTCACTCATGGAATCCATTGATTAGTCCCTATCTTCTCTAGCTCTTGGTGGTACCTAAACATGTACATTCGGGACTTGCGTTACATTATAGTTGATATCATGAAGTGTCATCATTATAGGTTTGACAAGATTTTGATTTTCAAGAGGATTTCTATTTGTATCATTTGCTACATCCTCTAGAGGAACCCATATAACACATCTTGGAGGAATATTATTTCACACCAAAATTGATGAAATGATTAGGAAAGAATATAAACATTTCAAAATAGAAAACCATAAAAAAATCTGAGATTAATATCAAGAACTCAAAAAAAAAAGATCATCCCAACATCAAATGGTAACTCAAGTCACGTTACGGTAATATTTGGCCATAATCTCATCGAAAAATAACTCTTATGTTCGAAAAATCCTAACTCTGGTCTATTCAACATCCCAAGATAAGGAATATTGATAAAAAACTTTGGATACCAAACTATTGAAAACCTGAATAAGATAACTTCTCAAACTAGTACCCAAAAAAAAATTCCACATATCCAAAGGGCATTCCCAATCCCCACAGGGTGACGATAAGATCATGATATTGAAAAAATTACAATATGGAAATATTTTTTCCAACCTAATGAAAAAAAAAATTGAGTATAAATATATTACCAAGAAATAAAATATAATAAAAGTATATATACCATAACTAACAGAAGACTATAGAAAAATAATACAACACAAATAGTTAGAATATCCCCAATTACATTTCCAAATATCAAAAAAAATGAAAATGTCAACATACTGCCAAAGGGTTGTGTAAGGAGTGAGGTAATTGAATCTGTTGGATCCTACCTTGGTGTTCCAAAATAAGTCTCTATAAATTATTATGAACTTGTAAATATTAAAGAAAACAAGAAATTAAATATACTTTAGTATTTTTAAAATCAAAACAAGGAAAAAAAATTAATTTCTATTTTTTAAACATTTCCAATATAAATTAGGTAAATTAGTTTCAAATAATTTCACATAAATATATCCATAAAGATATATCAAATCAATCCAATGAATGTATGACATCTCATATCAAGTACATGGTTGTACAACTAAAAAATGTATAAGAAAAAATAGCCAAAGTGTAGGTACATTCATGGAAAGGATCACTATAGGGAAGGATAGGTAGGATACATGTACCTCCAATATAGAAAATAACATGCACTAAGATCTAAGATATATGCATTGAATCTAGAAAATAATGGAACACCCAAGAAAGTGAACTCTACCAATAGTTCCTAGAAAGACCCTAGAATAATAGGGAAATGGAGTAGGAGAACACATAAGAGTGAACCCCCTAACATTATCACCGAATGTGGAAACTTATTATACCTTTCACCTAAGTGCCCAATTATTTCCATGTTCCCTATTTTCCAAAAATCGATTCGTTCAACCATTCTTTAAAAACCATTTGAAAAATCCATTTTAAAATTATTTTGAAAACCCATTCATTTACCAAAATTAGGGGGAAAATCTTTTATCAAAAACCCATTTCCACAAAAACATATTAGTTCAGTCAATTATTCCATTTTATTTATAAAACAATTTATCAAAACTATATAAATACAATTCATCCAGCATAGGCTATAGACATAACCACCTACCAAAAATTTAGGCTGGACATGATCACTTTGGTTCAATCAACAAGGAAGAGATAAATGAAATAAATTGATGCCATATAATCAAACTACACATCTCATAATTGATTCAATAAGAATAACAATTCATAGAGAATAAGAAACACACAATAACTCAAGGAACTCACACACCACACCAAAACCAACAAAAAGGTTCAATCCCAAGAAAAAGATCTTAGGAAGGATATATAAAGAAACCAATATAAACATAATTATAGATCAATAGATGTAAAACTATAGTGAAATTGGTCTACAATGATCAAAAGAAAATTAAGAAACCAAATTAATTCTTAATCGGAGATATTCAACCCAATCACAGTGGAGGTAAATTGCCAAAAGAAGCGATTCAGACAGAGTGGATGTCCCAAAAATGCCCCCTAAGATCCAGTTTTTCAATAGATAAAGTCATGAGGATGAATTAAATAAGAAACCATATTAAACGGGCAACCTTTGAGACATAAAAATCTTGTAATCCCTTTACACGTTGTGTAATCCATGAAACACATGAACACTGAAAACAGAGTCAAATTTTTCTAAAAAACTACCTTTTACCTTTACAAGAAGTGAAACAGATACCTAATGTGAAATAATTTCATGCTATATACCAGACTGAATACTTATTCCCAGCAATGTATACACAGTCTGTCAACACATTACATGATGTGTATTTCCCATATAGATAGTGAAAAGTCCAAAAAAAACTTCGGTGTTCTCAAAACTCACGGATAACCCCACAAAGACATTGAATTTTTATAATCAAACACCATTAATTAAATAAAAAATAAATCACTCAACACCTTTTCATTATCTCTATAAAATCATCTCTATCCTTGGGAGTCCCTAGACGCACCCAAATAAAGAGAAAAATGAATAATGAAAAGGGAAAGAACTAAATGTGGGTAACATGATGTTACACAACCACATGAAGTAGAGAACCATAGAAGAATTTATAAATTACTATTTTTTTCATGATAATAATAATAATATACATTCATGTGTATTATATACACCACAAAAAAGAAGTGGTGAAAAATTCATGCGTTTAACAAAAAAAGTGAAATGAAATTCCCTTACCTCAAGTCTCATCATTGTTTCTATGAGTTCAAACTTCCTATATAATAAATATATATTTATTAAAAATTTAACTTTGAAATATAATCATATATATAATACCATATATGAATTACTTATAATATATTATCACTTGTTAATTAGTAATTATTTATTAAAATCACTTATCCACGTGATTGTTGTTTCGTTTCTCATGCATTTCTTGGTTCAGAAGTACCAGTACTTATGAATTTATCACCATTAAATCATATATAGAATGTAAATAATGGAATTAATATCATATATATTCATTAAATACTTATTTATTTTCATCCATAAATGGTAGAGATTAAAAAATTGTATTACACCACTCAAGGAGGTTGTATCCCGTAAGTATACATGAATGTTGTTTTCACTTTTAAATGGATGATATGATACTAGTTAAATAATAATTAAAAATTAAAAAATATTATATATATGTCTTATATATTTATTAAATCTATCCATATTACCAACCATTCAATTTCGGAATGAAAAATAAATCACATCAATTGTTGGATGTGTTAGACTAAACGTACGCACGAGTGGCATTTTCGTTTTCCAACAGATGTGAATGTCTGATGGTAAATATGATATTATAATTATAGAAAAATTGTTATATAATTAATATCTTATATAAAAATTAAACCTATATAATATCCATCAATGAAATATGGTGATGTAAAATGAATTCTATCACTACATTAAGGCTACAATCCACATGTATGATTGAGCGATACTTTCACATCTCATTTTATGGAATATAGGGTGGATATTAGTGGTACCATAACCATAATAAAATTTAAGTATGTTTGGGATACCTAAGATATTATTTCATGATTAATATAATATATTTAATAGATTCATATGAATAAATAAATTGAAAGTGATTAGGAATGATGATTACTTCATCTTTAGTAGGCTTCCATTTGATCCTTAATTATAAACAATTCGAATGACTTATTTAGAAGTAGAAAACCTTTATATAGTTGAATTATAAGTTTATAAGATGACTAGGTAGGGTTTGTTGAAGGTAGAGGTCTCAAATTTGGGTAATGAAAATAGATAAGGGGTGTCCTCTTATAAGTGAGGGAAAAGAAACACTTGCAATTACTAAAAAGATTAAAATATTACAACATCATTGTCAATCCAAATGTCTCCAAATATCCATATATTAGAGTAAAAGTGTATAAGTATGATATATTTTCATTAAATGACCTTTTATTACAGTATGGTGTCATTTTAAACCTTATCATTTGGTTTAACACATTTTTTAACTGATTTTAACATTATCTAAAATTAATATTTTTTCTAACATAAATGATTACAATTATACCTATAAGTTTCAAATTATCTTATAAATAGAAAATATAATGCATCAAAAGAAATTTATAATATTAATTATCCCCTTTAAATATATTTATGAATTTGGAATTAGTTTTTAATTATTATATTTAAAAATATAAATAATTTCACTTTTCACACTATTCATTTCTGTTGACTTTGAAGTCATCCTGATGGTTATGGAATTATAATATAAACCTATAGAAAATCCACAATAAATTAAATTAATATTTTAAATTCATGGAAGTTAATAATACAAACAATATTTATTAAATTAATTTTTTTTTAAAATCATTTATTTTATTTTTCTATGAAGTACATTATTATTGGTTTGTCATTGAATAAGAACTTAATGTAAATATTAAATAAATAAAAATATGAAATAAATTACCATTATTAAATACATTAATTCATATTTCAAGTAAACATTTAAAACCTATCTTATCCTTTTTTATCCTTATAATTTTTTTGAGTTATTAATGTAATTAGAGTGACTTTTTGTAATTATTATTTAAGTAAATTAATAAAAACATCATAGGAAATGAAAATGGAACAATGGAGATGTATATTAAATACATGGTCATAAATAGTAAATCTTCACCAATAAAATATTTTGACGAAATGTTTTTGAGAAATCTTAAAGCCATATTCAAAAGTTTAAACCATATTTTTCCAGTTTTACCCTTACTAAGGTGGAAAATTTTTACCAATGTTACTATTCAAAATGACAGAAAATAAGATGGCATCATTTACCAAATTTTGACATCTAGATCCAAAATTTGAAATCAATTTTCTAATATTAAATTTATATAAGGGGAAGAATTTAATTTAATAGAAAACCTAAAAATTTAAGGGAAAACAAATTTTTAGTAAAATGACCTTTTAAGTATAAAAATGTTTTTATGAAAAATTCAACCATAAAAAATGGTTCTAATGAACATGATTATATTATTCAGAATATAATGAATCTAATTTGACTTTGTAAATTTTTTTAAAAAATTATCATTGTAATTTCTTTAAAATAAAATACGGGTTTCAAAAAAAATATCTATAGTAGATTATTAATCAACAAAATTGTTCATTCATAAAATTATTAATAATTAACTATAAGATAATTTTGGAATACTGATTTAAAAAATTATATTACATTACTCAAATAAATTTACAAAAAGGTTTAGTAATTAAATATATTATTTTCACACTAAAATTAATAAAAATCATTTTTTAGGAAAAACTTATTTTTAAAGAATATAATGACATTTATAATCATATATTTTCTCTATCTAAAACATTTATAATTATTTTCTTTCTAAAAATAGTGTTATAACTATTGTTTTTACCAAATTAAAATATATATTTTAATAATATACTATATTAAGGTTCATTTTGACTCATGGTCGTGTGTATCAAAATCTTTCAAAGAATTCAAATTTATTAATATATCATAAAATATTAGGGTATTAAATTTTAACCCCTGAATAAGAATTTTACCTCTAAAATTAAATATTTATTTTATAAAAAAATTGGGTATTCATATACCCTATAAAATCCTCAATCTCCCACATAACTTTCTTTAGATAATGGTTTCACCACAAGACATTAACATGATGAGTGGTATTGTTTCATAGAACATTCTCTCTTTAATCAAAATTGTCTACCTCTTATTCCAAAAAAAATATATTTTTCTAGTAATATGACATCTGAGTTTAGTATATATGATGGAAATTTTATGTACTTCCTTAATAGAGTTACTTGGTACACATTTTGAACTTTTGATAGATTCAGTGGAAGCCCCATATATTAAGTATGTATCCCAATGAAATTAAGATTCTCAAAATGACCAATATATCAAGGTCTTAACATCTACTTTATTATAATTATTATAAACATATTCCTAAAAGATATTAATAAGAATTCATTTTCAATAACATTGAACTCAAAATATTTCCAACAACTATCTGCGTAAAATTTCTATCAACTCAGAGATATTCTTATGTTCTGTTGAATGAATGTAACATTCTATGTCATTTATTCAGCTAGTTAAGGTACCATTAGATTTATTTTGATAACTTTATCCCTGGTCATTTGATTTATACACTAATTTTTATAGAATTTTTCAGAAGTATCCATATTAATTCCTTAGTAAAATCAATTTTTGTATAAAACTTCCACCAATGGAAGGTGTTGATCCTAACCACCAATGAAATCTATAGATGAAACTGTCAACGTGTCTAGTAGAGTTTTAATGATCCTATAATACTAACAATATTTATGAGGATGATATACAGTATAGAAACTCATACATGTGTCTAGAGAACACTGAATACTTCTTTAGAACAATGAGGTAAATCTTGTATCCTGGTCAGATATAATAAAATGTGGTACTCCAAGATATCTAACCACTTTTCTAATATTTAATCTGTAAAACTGATGAACATAGAAATATTTTTTTAATGGAAATAAATTTCACTAACATCATAAGGTGGTCAATTACAACCCAAATAACATTGACCCCTTTAAATGTTTTAGGGAATCCACATATGAAATACAAGGTAATGTTTCTCCATTTCCATTCTTGTATGTGTAATGGTTTTAATTTCCTCTTATTTTTCTATATCTCAACCATAACATTATGGAATATTAGGACTCAAGATAAATATTTTTCAATGTCCATTTTCATGTTTTCCTACTAGAAATATTATTTCTGGTCTGTATAAATCATTGCGCATCCAGGATGAATAGATGATAATGAACTTTTAGATTCATCTAATAGTTATTTATTTAATTTTTTGAAATTTAGGATCACATAGTCAATTACATAACTTTATCAATCCATCATAATAAAAATTGATCTCATGAAAATTTAAGTCATTATTTGTCATTTCCACATCTTACTTATTCTCCTATTTAATCCTCACATTGATATATGGTTTACCATTCATCATAGAAAGATAGGATCTGGCCATTTTTTCAGGATTTCAAAATTAAATCTTATTAAAATACATAAGTATTATATCTATTTCAATCCTCATTAAGGTCTAACTAACATTGAACTTGTGACTCAAAGCATCAACCACCTTGTCCTTCTTCCCAAGGTGTTATTGTATTGATCAATCATAATCATCAATCAATTCAAACCATCTACTATATTTTATTTTAAATAGATTATATATGAAGACATACTTTAATGTTTTTTTGATCTAAATTAATGTCACACCTTTCATCGTAATGATAATTCCACCATATCATTAATGAAAAAATTAACAAATTTATCTCTAAATCATGATTAGGGTAATATTAATCACGAATTCCTTGTTTTCATGTGGCATATTTTATCACCATATCATTTTTCATTTGAAAAAATCCGAGATCCTTATTTGATGCATCACTATAGACCAAAACCCTTCTGTACTATAGGGTATTGTGAGCACATGTGCACTAACCATCCTCCTCTTTAGTTCCTTGTAAATATCTTAACATTCATCTGTCCACAAGAACATGACCTCCTTTGAGTCCAAATGGTCATTGGATTTGATTATAATGAGAAATATCTCACAAAGAGTCAGTGATATACATCCACTCCAAGAAAACTAAGGATTTTAGTACCATTTTTGTTCCAGGACATTGTTTAAAACCTTCCATATTTGAAGCATCCACTGATATAGCCTCGGTTGAGATTATGTGACCACGAATGAATCTTTTTGAATAAAATATAAACTTCCCCTTCAACAAGGTTCTTAGAAAAATAAAGAAATGATCTTTATGATTTTACTTCCTCTTTGAATATATAAGAATATCATCTAAAAAGAATACAAAAAATAGATCAAGGTATTTTATAAAAATTATTTTCATTAAATTTATTAAGATAACATAGGAATTTATTAGACCAAATGTAATCACTCTGAATTTATAGTGTCCATACATTGTATGGATTATTGTGTTGGGTATATCCTCATTCCAAAGCCATAATTTATAAAATATAGAATAATAGTCAATCATTAGAAAGTAGTGGGCTCCTTAATTTATATCAATCAAATCATAATGACTATGTAGGGGACACTTATTATTAATATTGATCTTTCTCAGTTCCCAATAATAAATAAATTACACATTAACCATATTTTTTAATATAAAAATAAATAGTCTCACTCTATAGTGACCCACCAGGGCATATGAATCCAATATCAGGATTATTCTAGAAATTATTCTTCAATTACCTCAACTCAATTGGGGCCATTCTACATGTAGTATTTAAAATAGTTGTAGCACTATGTCTGGGTTCAATTGAAAAAAAAACATCATGATTTAGATGAATAATATGAAACTCTTCTTGAAAAACATCAATAAATTATCTTACCGTAGTCCTATATTTGATGTTTAACTTCTCCCAAACCATCTATGATAAGTACAAATTTTGAATTGGAATCAAGACTCGTACAATGGATGAAATTTTCAGTGAATGTTCATATATGTAGTCGAATCAATAGATGATCATGGGTTCATAAAAAATATTAAATGAGACTTCAATTAATCTAAAATTTATATGGTCTCCAAATAAATAATAACAATCCCTTCTTATAAACACATTAAATTCAACGAAAGGGGGAGCAATTAGATTTTTACAAAATACATTCCCACAAACATCAATCAAGGCGATACTATAGACATGTGATGTGACCATCATACCATTGCGATTTTTCCATTCTAAATCAACATCTATTCATTAAGGAAATTAATTTTACATTCTTACATACTTTTAATGATATAAGGTAATTTATATAACTAAGATCAAATTATATATTTCAATACTTGGGTGTTCATGTCACCACCTGAACTCTATAGTTCTATCTTCATTTCCATATTAAAACCAAAATACATAGCATGAAAATCATGAATCACTAATTAGAGTGAATAATCAGAAAAAATTGTTAAAAGTGTGTCTAAATTATGAAACCTTCTATTAAATCTATGGATCTATAGGTTTAGCATAGGTTATTCTTGGTCATTACTAGAAAATTATGATATTATCTTATACTAAAACTTATCCCTGATGTCTTCAACAATATTCTATAGTAATAATATCCAAATATTAATCAAACCTTATTCTAATACAAATGATAGTTTCCCAATATATTCACACATAAATATTATTTCTTACTAGATGAATATTCTATACATAACATTTTGATTCATTATAGAACCATAATATTTTAGTGTGTTTGGAAACTAGATACATTAAAATATTATTTATGTACCTTAATCAATATTTACCATAATGTCCTTCCAAGTTTGTACCCATCTTAACATATCTTATATAAAATTTTTCATCATATCCTGGGGAAATAAAACATAAGAAAGGTTGATATCATATCCTCTATAAGGGTAACCATGGGTGACATCCATCATTGATCATATGAAATAATAATATAAGAATATGTGTATGGGATCATAAAAATAACTTAAAATGTTCATACACCATCTATTATAGTTCATAAAAATGATTCATCAAATAAAACATTATATTTTTTTAAAAATGATGTTTTTAACTATGAAAAAAAATCAATAATCAATCTTGAAGCATAATTTCATATCATTACCATTTCATAAAATTGATTCACCATCATGGGAAAAAAATCCATTTCATATGTTGTGGTTAACTGTCGAGACCATAAAATCATATAGAATCAGGAGGAAATACACATTATCCATGTCATATAATATCAGTAGTCATCACCCATTTCCAATAGTGTATCAAGCATATCAAATTTTTTCCCATAGTGAATCATTCATATCAACAAGTTTCCTATTGTAATATTATGAAATTAAATAAAATTTACAAAAAGTATCATAAGGATATATAATTTTGTTCCCTCATATCTAATAATAAAAAAATCATGTGAGCTACAAATACATTCATCATATCATCGTATCATAACTCTGGTAATGAAAATGATTTTCAGACACATTTAATCATATCATCATATCATAAATTACGGAAAATAAGTGGGTTTCATGGAAATATAAACTTCATAATAATAACATGTTTGATTAAATATTTGTTACAAAATATCCCATGTACATTATGTTTTGAGGATTTCAAAAAAAAAATTCATATGTATCGATTGATTTTTAATGGTAATAATTAGGTTTTTTCTTTATCTAAGTTTTTTCCACAATTAATTATATAACTATTGTATGTTTTCTGAAACATTTAAATGTTTAGAATATATAATATATGAGGTAGTCATCTATGTAGATAAAAATATACATTTATTAATTAACTATGTCAATTAGACACATGAAAAAAATTCCTTTTGAATTGGAAAATTTAGAAAATCATTTACAGAAAAATAACCTTTATCACAGAATTAGCTACACAAGAAAACAAATACATTAGTAAATCAACAACATGAATCAGATATGTGGAGTAATTAGTAAAATAAATCGACTATGTGGTAAATTCCGATATATTGTTTCAAATAGAAACATTATTCCTCCCAGTTCATCAAATTTTTATATGTGAGAAAGATGTCAATGTAATCTGGATACTTGAGGAAATTACCTATACAAATAATGGTTAGGTGGATCAATTCATCTATGTGACTTCAAATATATATAAGTTGGATACTTGGTGATCCATATATGACTACATGATTCTAAGACATGCATATTTATTGTCATTGTTTTTCTTTAAATGGAATTTAATACTTCTAGTGAATGTTTTTTTAATGTTGTATTATATTATTATAGTAAAATCAATTATAAAAATGTATAGAGTAAAGATAGAAGTAATAGTAAATTAATAATTTAATGTAGACTCATTTTTCTGAGGTATTTTGGAGAAAAATTCATTTGGAATGAAAATATTGAGACCATATTTTATGATAAATATTTAAAATTCAATATCAATAGAGATTTCATGAAATATTGTTTGAATAAGTTCAAAAATGATGTGAAATATAGGGAATTAACATGAAAAAGAGAAATAACTTTCACACAAAAACTCTCTCTTTCTTGAAGCATTGTGTGTTTCTCTGTTTAACATTAAAATGAATGAGAATATTGAAGTTCTATAGTCGTACTTAAAATTTTAATCCTAATATATTTTAGAATACTCTCTATTAAATATATTTCATTTTTATCTTATCTCTTATAGAACACTTATCTTCAGTTAGTTATATCTTGCAACTATGAGTTCTATTTGAAACATTCATTATGCACTCTCATTGTTTCAAGTATACGATTCTTATACTAATCATTGTAGGTTTATTGTAAAATAATATAAAATTATATTGTTTTGATTATCCTTTTAGGATACCAGTAAAAGCTCCTTATATTTTACCAAGTTTTTACTACTTTTACTCAGTCATGCAGTCTTTATTAAAAGGATTTTTACTAGTAAAAATCACCAATAACTAAGATTTGATCATTTTTGTAGTGGTCTATGGTATTTCTATTCCCTAAATAACTATAAATATTTACTGTTTTATCCTTTTTATTTTAGATACTATTATGACTTGTTACATGTGTTTATATATGATCATACCATATAATAAAAAAAGAGGGTTTTTTTAATGTGATGAAAATTTCAAGAACTCAATTCACCACCCTCTCGATTATTATTACATCAGGTCGCTAACCAACAATTAGTATTATAGGAAGGGACATCTTATTTATCAGATTTAAAAGGATGAATTCTTAATATCATAATTAAAATAGATGTTGTGGTTGATAAAAGATAATGAATGTCAATAATATGAGATCGCTGCTTTATTTATGAAACCACTAGTTGTTGGAAGGCACATAAGATGATTTTATTGGTGAACGTTGATATGAAGGTTTATTATATTGTAATGAACCCCAATACTATTACTGAAAGAGATACAAAGATGTTATTTGATAATAATGAAGTATAATATTAATGAAACTCTAAATATATGATTGATATAATATGAGGAATATGTTCGGATAAGTAAAAAACCATTTAGTAATGTGAAAAAACCTTTGACATGTGGACTATAATATCGATGGATTATTAATGTAATGACTACATGAAATCTCTTAGATACAATACTACCAAAATTAGGTATGACACTTTTAGAATGATGAAAGGTGAGACAATTAATCAGTTAAATGGAAGACATACTGAGCATGCAAATAATTATATTCTATCAAAAAATAGATTACTAAATCTGATAAAGCTCTAAATGTTCTCAGGGTGTTACCTTATAAGGGGAGTATAGTCTCACTTCCATTAGTAAATGTACTACTGTCATTGATTTCAGAATAAAATATCTTATTTCCAAAATTATGATGTATGAACAAGATATTAATGTTTATAATATTGGGATAAATATTTTTAAAAAGAAAAATAATTCATCAAAGGAGTCTACTTTAAAATATGAAAGGAATAACAAGATTATAAAAATTTAAGGATTATCTGAAGAAGATTATGGCTCAAGAAATTCATGGTAAAATGATGATATTTCATAGTTTTCTCAATAGTTAAAAAAATTCAATAGAGGAAGAGGTATAAAAATACATTCAGTAAGCATAATAATCCAGAGGAAAACTATAAATATGTCAGATGCTATGATTGTAAGAAACTCCGGAACAACAATGAAGATTACTCTCAATTTCATGATAACATGAAATCTGAGATGAATTATTTAAATAAGGTTGGTTTTAAAATAAAGAAAATAATTCCATGAAATTAACAAGGAGAAACTATTATGATTCAAGGGATGATACATATTTAGGATTAAAATATTAAATATTAAATCAAAATGCTTCTCTGTTCTCTATGGTTGACAATGATGAGGTCCACTAATATTAATATTTTGATCATGATTTTAATTTATAAAATGAATATTTCTCTTATGATGATTTAAATGTACACTCTATTATGCAAGAAAAAATATATGAAATTCTATATAAAAAAAATAAATACCTTCATAATCACTTTCAATATTTTTAAAGGTGATAATGGGATTTAAATATTCAAATTTTAGATTTGATCAATAATATATAAAATTCCAATGCAACTTTTGATAAACATGGTAAAAAAATTGAAAGAATTCAAAAATAATTTCATGATCAGAATGACACAATAAGTGTTTTCACAACAAGTGAAAATAAATTAAATTTAATAATTGGCATCAATTAATTTAGAAAAATTAGATTAGCAGGCCTGGGTGAAAAACATTGTTTTTTTAATTTATTTTGTACCCAGTTTCAAGAATAATTTTTTTTTTCTGATTTTAATTGGTTTCACAGTGGTTAACAGGGGCACTATGATAATACTTATAATATTATAAGTCCTCTATTTGTTTTATTTAAGCATTAATTTCTTCTAAAAAGGTATATAAAAATCAATTTTTTAATTTTTTCAAAGAGAAATATATTTTTGATCCCAAATTGTGGGTTTCTATCAATTTAGGTTCCAAGAAAATATGTGCAGAATAAAAATTACATTTTTCATTGGGTTTCAAAGGAAAACAGTCAAAAAATGTCAATGATAAATGGTTTTGGGATAGTGGATCCTCTAGAACCAATATTATATATTTCTTTAATTTCCACTTATTTTCAAAAAATGATGGAGGATGTTCAATTTGGAGAAAATTACAAAGGAATGATTATGAGAGTTTGATTAGTAGGAAATACTAGATCTGTCCTTGACAATAAAATTATTTATATGGACAAATTCAATCCCAATATGATAAGTATATCCCAACATTATAATGGAGGTTGTTTGGATTATTTTTTATATAATGCATGTTTTATTTTCAATGACAAAATCCATAAATTTAAGGAACATATAATGGAGAATTTCAATAATGTAGATCTTAATTATTTTTGTAGAAAAAATATCAGGTGTTTCAATTATAAAAAATGAATATTTCATTTGGCATAGAATAATAAGACATTGTAATGTTTATTATTTTTGAAAATTTTTAAAATTGAATTTAGTTTCATATTTTTCTCAACATTTATTAATCAATAAAAAACTATGTGATTTATGCTAAATATGATAGAAAAGAAAGTCAAATTTTCAATCAATTAACGACGTTGTTACATCTAGGCCAATAGAATATATATGTAACATCCCATTATTGCTTTAATAGGTACACTATAATTACATTCATGGTTTTCCTTTTAATTTTTTGGTTAAGGGATGAGTTTGAATTGGGAGGATAACTAAAATGGTGACGTCATAGGTTTGTCAAACATTCACCTTTAATCACGATTTTTTGTAGACTTATAGGGAATTTCACATTGTGTAATAGTAGTACAAATCATATAATGATTCTTCATGAAATTCTTGAACATCTTCACCCCATGATGGGTAAATGTCGGGGGGTGTCCTTACAACTAATAATATATTTAATTATTTGTTTCTAACTTGGTCCACTGATTTTTAAAACAAAATGGTTCTTGTTTCAATAGTTTTGAAACATAAGTATTACACACCATGTATGGGTATTAAATGTTTTGTAATACCCTAACAACATTTTTAAAATTGAATGTGTGTTTGGTTAATTCATTTTGTATCCACTCTATATCAGTCTCCCTCGACCTAAGGCTATTCCTGTGTGTCCTGGACACTTAACAACCCTTCTAGATCCATTTCTTTTGCAATGGATCATAGTTTCTCTTATGATGTGTATTCTGGGAAAGTATTCCCTATCACTCTTGATGTTTTATCATTCTCCTCAAATGGGTTTTTAGTATACCTTCATGTATTTGATGGATCTATTCCCTATGGAGTTGGATCTTGCTTCTTGGTTGGATATTGAGATCTTCTTCACATTCTTTCTCGTTGATGGGTGTCGTTGAGAGTGTTTAGTTTTGGTAAGAGGTAGGTGGTTCCATTATAATTATCCAAATTTTTTAACTTTTATCTTCATATCTTATTTAAATTATTGATTTAAATTCAGTTTCTCATACACACATTCAATTGATATCATAAAACCCAATTCCATTGAGTTGGGAGATTTGAAATGGGTTTTTCATGAGAATTTGGAAAACCTCTAATTCCCTTCATTTGGTTAACAGTTATGAAATTTGGATAATTTAAATTATTTAAAATAAATTTTGTATTTTATGGAACTGATTTCAATTAAATTGTTGCATTTAATTGTGAAATTATGGAATTTTTTTTGAATAGATATAAAACATGTTATTGGATTAAAAATGTTTTGATAGAAACATAGTAGTTTTATCTTATAAAAGAGGCATGTTTTATTATAAAACAATTTTTTGGTTTTTAATAGAAAATTGGAATTGAAATAGAAGAATGATATTTAATTGTATTTTATGAGGTACTAAAATTAATTTTCCACCATTGATTATGTAACAGAACATTCAATCCTTAGGTAGTTAGTGAGTTATTTCGACACAATGTAGGGTATTACATCATTCTAAAACATACATTTAGTAGGTCACATCCCCTATGGGACAATGACGAGTCAGCTTTTGAAAGTGTCTTCAGGATGAGGGTATAAATTTCTTTTGGAGTTCACATAGTGAGTGTGGATCCCTATCGCATGATATACAATTGTACCTATAGGGTAGATGACCACGTTGATTGCTTATTATTTACATATGATATATAACTGTATTCCAATGATTTTGAACTACATTACATGCCTATAGAATTTAAATAAATTTTTTATGTAACTATATTATTTAACCCATTGTTTTAAAAATATTCCATCATTCCATAGCCTTTTCTTAAGTTATATTTCAATCACATGAACTATATAGCATGATTTCATTAAAATTGTATTAAAAGGAAAACCTGTTTACTTTAAACATTAAAATCAAATTCTTTAGTTTATCAGTTGTTTTCATCTATAATGGAATTTGTGGTGAGGCCCTAATGGGTTTTTAGCTCACGCCCTACTTTTTCCTTTAGGTGTGGGTAGATTTTCTTCAAACAGGTTCGAGAAAAGGGAAAGGATCACTTGGAGGTGGATTCAACTGCTAAACTGAGGTCTTAGTGAGTTGTGTCCTTAGAGACCTGGGATGTGTTTTTCCTTTTTTTTAAAATTTGGTTATAGTAATTTTGGCCTGTTTATGCCTAATTTTATTCATTTAATTTACTCATAGTGTATTTTTCATTTGATATGTATATTATCTTTCTTCTTTTTCATTTTCATTCTTGTGAAAAAATAATTCCCACTTGTTTGTTGTATAATTTAAGGTTCTACTTACTAACCTATGGGGATTTGGAATTCCCTTTGAGCTATGTCCAGACCAACATGGTTATTGGGTTACTAGGGTACCTAGGATGGTTCTTAAAAATGTAGACTGAAAGGGAGTTTCATCCTATTTCGTAAAGTTAGTATGCAATTGTGAAGACTTGTCAGTACATAAGAGGTAGTTGAGATCGAATAACTAGCCATATCTCACCGCAAGGAACTTTATATAGCTAGGGGTGGTCATGGAAGGAAATCTTGTGGATTAGTTCTAGTATTTTCATGTTTTTTATTTGGATGGAGTGGAATCTAAATTTTGTTCGGCCCTTCTGTTGGGAATAGATTTTCTTTTTACTCAGTTTGATTGTCATTTTAATTTATTCATTTTATCTACTGATGTTGTGCAGCCTCTTGCCTCTAAGAAGACTTTTGAATCAGTTTTATGAAGATGTTACTACTGGACCTCAACAAGTGAATCTGGATATGGATTAGAGTTTGTTTGAGGTGATCGTTCACACTATCATGATCTGAGATATGCACCACCTACAACTCATTTTCAAGCTCCATCAATGGATCCTTAAGGGGATTTACTTCAAAATCATTATCATGAATTTCTTCCCTAGAAGACACCATTTTTCAAAGCCTCCAATGATCCCCAAAATGTTGAAGAATGGTTGGGAATGATTAAATTTCTATTTCATTTCATGGAGACACCTAATGCGATAAAGGTGAAGTGTGACTCCTTTGTGATGGAAGGATCAAGAAAGAGATCATTGGACATAATGGTGATGGTAGGGAAATATGAGGGCATAGAGTGGAAAGACATCAAGGTTATTTTCAATAACCAGTTCTATCCAGGTTTAATGGTGTCGGTCCATACTGTAGATTTTTTCAAGCGTGATCCGACCAATAGAACCATGAACGAGTACTCAAATCTCTTTTTTGAGTTGGTGTAATTTTCTCCTAAGATTGTATCTAATGTGAGGATAAAGGATCAATGGATTTAGTTTGGACATCAATAAGATATATTTTCATAGGTTTTATTTCTTAAGTTCTCCACTTTTGATGATGTACTTGGTATGTCGATGATGGTTGAGGTGGACTTGGATAGAATATCCGGGCTGATGGTAATTCCTTTTTCTCCCAAGGGAAACATTGGTTCCTTCAAAGGGGAACAAAATCATGATGAATCTTGTGGAAATTATTGATGGTAGAGTCCATCCAAACCTCTTATAGAGCTATGAGGAAATTCATTAACTGCTTATTAGTGAGAAATGAACAGAAACACTAAAAGGTTTTTCACTAAGGGACTTGTGAAATGTAGCTCATAGAGATGTTAATATCACTTACATAGATTCTTCCATCACTTATCTACTCCACATAGTGGAACAATGTCATCATCTCCACCAAAAACTATTGTGAAATCTAATGCTTCACATACAAAAGGGTTTCGACTATTAGCATAAAAAAAAAATCTTCTTCAAGATGTCGTAGAGTCTCCATGGGAAGTAGACACAAGTCCAAAAATTTTGAGAGGTAACATTCCTTCAGCATAGTCATTAGTGACTAATATTTTTGATACTAGGGCATCTCACTATTTTATTTCAACCTGTATTATTAATATGCTTGATATTCATATGGATATTTTTCTTCTATAATAGATATTGCTACTCTCCTTGCTATGTGGAGAGATCAAGGTCTCTCTAGTCAGTCATGTGTCTTCTCTCTATCAGATGAGGAGCTACTTCTAGTATTTTGGTTCTTGAAATGAAATATCTTGACATCATATTTGATATAGATTAGCTCATTTCCAATAATACCTAAATCAATTTGTTATCATTGATGGTTCTACTTTAATACACAGAGAGGTGTTTCTTATTTCTTTCAAGGAGAATGGTACCCAAGGACAAGAAGTTCCAAAACATATTTTTCAGAGTTAGGGAAAGTTATATTAGTGTTTTCTTTTGATATGGATTGGGATTCATTGAGTGTCGGTCTTCCTCTAGATGGCATCGAGTTTCCCAATGTGTTTTCTACAAATTTCTCTAGTCTACCACCTATATTATAGTTTGAGTTTCCTATTGACTTAATTACAAATAAAAAACAATTTCATATCCCCTACTACCATATTAAAAAAGCTAAGTTGAAAGAGATGAAGTCACAGTTGGATGATCTTTTAGAAAAAGACATTATTCGCTCGAGTGTGTCACCATGGGTTGCTCCAGTTCACATTTCCAAGAATTATTATAGTTCTCTTATATTATGTGTTGATTATAAAAATATCAATTGAGTTAAGATAAAAAAAATATTCATTTCAATAGATTTTATGATCTATTGGAACATCTAAAAGGGGCGATGGAGTTGTTGAAGATTGATATTTGATTTGGTTACCATCAGTTGAGGATAAAAGATTCTGACATTTAGAATACCATCTTTCAGAAAAGGTATGCATTGTTTGATTACCTTTTTATGACCATTGGTCTAGAAAATTCCCATTTATATTTCATGGATTTAGTGAACAAGAATTTCCTTGAGTATCTGGATACTTTTGTGGTACTCTTTTTGGATGAAATTCTTATTTACTCTATGTTCGATGAGGATCATGTGCATCATCTGAGAATAGTTCTCAATATATTGAGAAATTACCCACTCTATGCTAAGAATTAAAAGTGTTATTTATGCATTTGGAAAGTGAAATTCTTGGGACACGTGGTGTTTGAGAAGGTTATATTGGTTGATCCTATAATGGCGAATGCTGTTATGACATGGGAGCAACCACAAAATGTCATTGAGATTAAAAGTATTATGGGATTAGCTAGATATTACTGTAGGATCATAAAAGACTTCTTGAAGTTGGATTCCCTGATTTCAGATCAAACTCACAAGGGGGTGAAGTTTGTGTGAAATGATAAATTTTAGAGTTTTTTTGTTGATCTGAAATGTCTGTTGATTACTATGTGGGTGTTGAATCTTTTAGAGGTCGGGTGTGATGCATCAGGTTCAGGCTTGGGTTGAATTCTTATACAGGGTGACTATGTAGTTTGATATGGATCTCATTATCTTAGAACACATGATAATAAGTATCCTACCTATGATCTAGAACACTCCGTATTGATGCACACACATAAGTGTTATAGGAATTAACTTTATGAAAAATGGTTTACTATGTCTTAAGACCATAAAATCCTTAGTTTTACCTTCTCTCAAAAATATAAAAATATATTCTACAGGAATTGGGATTAGTACTTGAAATCTTTCAACTTTAACATCACATATTCCTCAGGGAATGGAAATGTCATTACTGATGTTTTGAGCATGAAACTTCTAACCTAGGATGTGATAGATTCTTCATAATAGTGGAATTTTATGGATCTCTTTGTACAATTTCATATTCAAGTTCAAGAGAAAGGGTATATAGTTTCTTTTTCCAGTGTTTAGTTGATATTCTATCTTCTTGAGATTATTATTCAGAATCATGATCTGGATGATGAGTTCCATATCATTTGAGACTATCTTTATGATGAGGAGATAGCTTCCCAGTGGTCTTTCTCCAAAGAGGGTGTTCTATGCTATAAAAATCACTTTGTTGTGTTGTTTATGGAATGGGATGCTATGATGTGGGATTGTCATAATTCCCAATGGAATGATCACCCATGAACTAAAAAGTGATCCTATGAAAAGAGTTGGTAGTTCTGGTGGCTAGGAATAAGATGGGGTATTGCCTTATATTTCAATCATTACTACACAAGAAAATCGGTGAAAGGTGACCACCTGAAAGCTTCAAGTTTTCTTTAACAACTTCCAATCCCTATGTGGATGTTGGATGAGATCTCTATAGACTGTGTGGTTGGGTTTCCACATACCGAGATAAAGAAGAATTTTATATTGTTTTATTCTATATTCAAACCATGTCGGTACATTTATTAACCATTTGAGATACTACCAAAGAAGAGGACATGGGGAGTCACTATGTGACAAATATTATTTGTTTTCATAGGGTTTGATAAACTATAGTCTTTGATAGGGATCCTTGATTTAATTACCACTTTTGGATAGGCCTTATGGATGAACTGTGATCATAGGCCCATTTGAGTATAGGATACCATGCATAGGTATATGTCTAGATAGATAGAGATATACATATTATTGAGGATTTTATTTCTTGTGTTTTCAACTTTGGTGGGGCTTGGGATAATCAATTTTTACTAGATGAGTTATCTTATTGAAATATGTACCAATACTTGATCGGAATGAAACCATTCATGGCCTTTTATAGTTGTCCTTATAAATATATGTTGTGTTGTTCAGATATTGGTGAATGTTCCTTGGTAGGACCTTGTTTGGTGCAAGATACCAAAAAATGATTCAGCTAATTCTTCAGAGAATGTTGATAGAAAATAATTAAAATAAGTCATCTGTGGAGTTTTCAATCAGTGACCTAGTATTCGGGACGGTTTCATCTTAGTTGGGTCATTGGTGGTATGAGAGGCAAGGGATGATTTCCCCTCATTCTGGGGTACCATTTGAGGTTGTTGATCATATGTGTAAAGTTTCTTACTGTATAGAAATACCACTGTATTTGATGTCAATACATAATGTATTCCATGTGTCATAGCTGAGAAAATTCCTTTCGGATCTATCTCATGTTTTGATTTAGAGTGATCTTGAGAGTGAATATAATTTAACATTAACTGAACAACTAGTCGGGATAGTTGGTTCTAAGACCAAGGTACTTCGTGGGAGGAGGATACATTTTGTTCACTTTCTATGAAATCATTTTTATTGTAGTCATGAGACATGGGAACGTGAGGCATTGATGAGAGAGAAGTGGCCTCTTACCATTGTCATTGAAGCATCATTATAGGATTTCTGGGGGAAGAATTTTTTTATGGTGGGGTGGTTGTAACATCCAATCACTTCTCTAAAAGCTACAACTTAAACCTTGTCATGATTTTCATTTTCATTTAGTGGGTAAGGGTTTAGTTTTAAAAGGGAGTATACCTATAATAGTGAAGTCAGAGGTTTTTTGGACTCTCACCATTAACCAATATTTTCTAAAGACTACCATGGAATTACACATAATGTAATAGTATTATACATCATGTAATGATTCTACATGTAAGTCATGAAATACTTCACAACATGATAGGTACATGTCATGAGTTGTCAGTATATGTTAGGATGGATTTGATGACCAATTTTTAACTTAATGCGTTGGGTTTTAATGAAAACATTTTATCCTTTTGACCATTTTGAAATATAAGTATTACATGTCATGTATGAGTATTACATGTCATGTAATACCCCGAATGAATTTTTAACATTGGTATTGGGGATGGTTATTTCATTTTGTATCCTCACCAGATTTGTATCACTTGACTTAAGGCTCTTCCCAGACGTTCTTGAAGCCTCCCAACCCTTCCAGATCTATTCCATAATAGTTTTATTTTAGTTTCACATGCAGTTTGTTTTTACAGTAAGTATTCCCAATCGTCCCTAAAGTTCAATCCTTCTCTTGCCATGAGTTTTCAATAGATCATCATATATTTTATGGATTTTTTCACTGTGGTGTTGAATCTTTCTTCTAGGTTGGGTTTCATGATCTTCTTCCCCCTTGTTCTTATTAACGAGTGTCGTTGTGAGTGTTTAGTTGCTTAAAGAGTTAGGCAGTTCTATTATGATTAGCCAAACTTATTAACAATGAACTTTTTGGTATGATTAGATTGATAATTTATATTCATTTTCATATAATCACATTCAATTGATGTAATAAAATCCAATTCCATTGAGATGAAATATTTGAAATTGTTTTGGAATGAGAATTCAGAAAACCTTAGATTCCTTTTAATTGGTGGGTGGTTATGGACTTTGGATAATTTAAATTATTGAATTTAAATTATGGAATTGAGGGAAATGTTTTAAATTAAATTATTTAATTTAATTTTTAAATATAATTTTGAAATGATAGAATTAGTTTTGAAATTATTTAGAACATTTGAATGGCCTAAAAATGTTTTGATAGAATCAGAGTGGTTTTGTCTTTTGAAAGAGGCTTGTTCTTTATTAAAACTTATTTTGGTGTTAAATGGAAAATTAGAATTGAAATGGAATAATGAGATTTAATTTTATTTTAAGTAGACATAAAATATATTTTCCATAATTGATTATGTAAGATCACATGAAATACTTAGGAAGTTTATGAGTAATTTGGGCACACTATATGCTATTACATCCGTATAAAACATACATGTAGTGTGTCACATCCTCCATGGGTTGGTGAGGATTCACCATTGGATAGTGTCACTGGGACATGTGTATACCCATTTTTATGATTTCACATTGAGAGTGAGGGGCACTATATTTTGATATAATATCATACATATTTGGTAGATGATCATGTTTCTCACTTTTTATTTATATTTGATAGATAAATGTATGCCAATTCTTTTTAATTGCATTGCATGACTGTTGAAATTACTAAAAATATTTTATATATCTTTTTTATTTAATCCATTGTTTGTTAAGTATTCCATCATTGTAAATCCATTTCATAAAGAATAGTTCCATCATAAGAACTGTATAGCATGATTTGTTTAAATATTCATTAAAATTTAAAAACTATTTAGTTTAAAAATTGAAAGAACATTATTTAGTTAATCAACTGTTGGAATCGATTTTGGAATCTGTGGTGATACCCTACTTGGATTTTCTTCGCAAACACTATTTCTTTTAATTGGGTGTTTTTAGACTTTCTTCTTCCAGGTTTGAGAAAATGAAGAGATAACTTTGAGGTGGATCCAGTTGGTGAACTATGTTATTGGTGAGTTATTTCATTATGGAACATGGTTGGGTTTTCCTATATCAGTACTTGGGTTGTATTACATTGGGATAGTTTATGACTTATTATATTCTGGCACATTAATCCTAGTGTATTTTTCTTTTTATATTCATATTATCTTGCTTAGTTTTCTTCAAAATTCTTGTGTAATAAATCATTCCCATTTGTAGAGTAAAATTCTCTAACCCATGGGGATCGAGAACATCCTTAAGGCTATTTTAGGACAGGCTTGATTATTTGGTTACCAATGTAGCCTGGCTAGTGTTTTACAATATCCACATGGATTTTTTTATCCATCTATAATAAAAATCATAAGAGGAAAATATTATTTTTATATGGTGGTTGATGATTTCTCTAGGTTTACATGGGTTTTCATTTTATGTATTAAATTAGAATCCTATATTTATAAGATTTGGTAAAATGTATAAAAATTTATAATGATTCATAAAAAATAATGAAGTGACCATGGGGGAGAATTTGAAACCCATGAGTTCAATTCTTATTGTTCAAAACATGGAAGGAAATATAGCTTTTCTCCCCCAAGGACATATTAATAGATTGGTATTATTAAAATTATTAATATAAACTTGCAAGAAATTTCTTGGGCTATGTTATGTGAATATAAAATTCCCACTCAATTTTGTGATGATAATATAAATAAATCATGTTTTGTCATAAAATGGTTATTAATTTGGCTTATTTTGAATAATAAAGCCTATAAACGATGTAATAATATTAATCCAAAAGATGGATTCTTAAAATTATTTGGATGAAAATTATATATTATGAAAACACAAAAATATATTGAAAAATCTAATCTAAATACCAATAATGTAACCATTATTGGATATTTTAAAACTTCAAAGGCCTATATATTTTTCTAAAAAATTCAAAGATTATTAAAAAATGAACTGATGTGAAATTTGAATAATGTAATCCATTTGATCATAATGTGACACATTTTTAAGATCTAAGTTATTCTTTTAAAAACATAAGACAAAAAAAACTCTTTGATAAGGAAAGGGATGATGATTTAGAACTTCATTTTACTGAAAAAATCATGAAATGATAGATGTTGGTAAAAATATTAGTTTACTACCTATATAGTATAAATCCATGAAATAACCTCCATTGGAAACATTAATTAGAACCATGGATAAAGGGATTATGAATAGAAAAATTTTATAAAATCTGGGTGATATTTCTCTCTTTATATCTAAAATAATACATAAAACCATTTAATAAGCCCTAGTATATAATAGTTGGGTTTTATCTATGCATGAAGAGTTAAACATCTTTAAAAGGAAAAGGTTATAATATTAGTTAATTATTACTTTTACTTTCCACTTATAATAACAAAATGGGGTAAAAAAAGGATTATCATGGTGTGATCACAAAGAATGAGGCTAGACTAGTATCAAATGCATATTACCAATAGTGAGGGATATATTATGAAGAGAAATTTTCACCAATATCTATACTAGAATCCATTCGGATTCTATTAAAGTATGAATAACACATGAATTTCAAATTATATCAAATGGATGAAAAATGTTTATTTTCAAATGGTTTTCTTACAGAGGATGTTTCTGTTGAATGAAATGGTTTTGAAAATAACAATTTTCAAAATTCTAATTTTAAATGTTCCAAAATTCTTTATCACCTTAGATAAGAACCTAGAGCACAATATGAATTCTTATGATCATTTATATTATCAAATGGATATTCAATTTTATTTTATGATTCTATTATTTCTAGGAAATCATCATATTTATAAATTTTTTGTTTAAAATATATTTCGATGATATGTTTTTTGGTTCTATACAAAATTTGTAATGAGTTTGAAAAACTTATGAAAAAAGAATTTGAAATGTTCATTATAGGTGAGTAAAATTACATTATCATCATTGATATTTAAGAAAAATAAATTTGGAATGTGTTGAATCAATGTAAATGATTAATATACTTACTTAATGGGTTTGTACTAGAAAATGGTAAAGAACATAAAACTCATATGATTTCGAATGAAAATTAAGATTTGGATGATGATGGGAAATTAGTTGATATCAATATAGATAAGGATAAATAATTGGAGTCAATTTTATATAAATGCTAGTAGACTATATATTGTGTTTTCAGTATAGTTATGTGCTAGATTCTATGATAATACAAGGTAATATCATTTTAAATCATGCAAAATAAATTTATGGTATTTAAAAGAAACAATTTAACATTCTTCAATTTTTAATAAAAACATATTTTTCTAATTTTGACTTCATTTTTTGAGGTGAAATTTGGTAGTTGTAAACCAGACAGGAAGAGTACGTCAGGATCCTGAAACTTTCTAGGAATTTTTTTTGTTTCTAGTTATCATATGAAATAACACTCAGTGGCATTATCTACTACTAAACGATCATACATTATGGTAGATAGTTTTTGTGTATAGTTTTTTTAAATCAAACCCACCTTTAATGATCTTGGTTTTAATTATAATCATGTTTCAATTAAATGTGATAGAACTAGTGTAATCAAAATTTCATGATTTCAATAAACAATTAATAAATAAATCAAACAGATCTAAAGCATCATTTATTGAGTGATCATGATCACAAAGGTAATATCACTCTTGAATATTTATTATATAGAATCAATTTTTGAGTATTTTTACATATCACAATGATTTTGAACATATTAATTTTTAAGAAAGGATTAAAATTACATTAATTTTAATGAATTCAATTTACTCTTGGTTTGTTTATTTTAATTGTATTTTAATTTTAACATTTATTGTTTATGTATTTATTATTTAATTCTTTATAGAAGATAAAGTAAATTTTCTTGTTCTATGTTAATATTTTAATTGATCATGATTCAATTTTAGGAAACAACTTATATTTTTTATCCATAAAAATTATTTATTTCATTTTATTTATTTAATTTAAGTCATATTGACCCCTAAAACAGAAACCATTATGTATCCCTTTTGTAAATTATTTATATGACATAATCCCAAATTTCACCTCACCTCCCTTACCTATCACCCATGTCCTTTCACATCCTAAATCCAGTCCGTCACATTGAGATTATCTTAATCACTAACTGATCTATATATGATTGGTAAGTGGAAGAAAATATATGGTTTTTGTTATGGTACATCACTGAAATTAATGTATGGATGTGTTCTGCATCCATTTCATGCAGTAAAAACCATATGACATGGTAAAAAGGAAGAAAAATACAAATGAAGAATAATTATCTATGCTAAAGTTGGGAATTTATATTTTTTTAAAAATATCGGTATCTATTTGAGGAGGAGTTAACTAAGATTATCAATATTGTGGAGTTTCTATTTAGACAAACATTTTATGTACATTCATTAAGTAAAAATGTAAAATCTATTATTGTCTTGTATATGGATATGGATGTTTTTTTTCACTATCATCATGTGACTAATCTCATATTTAGTCATACTTTGGTTGGTATAATTTTGATTGGTCTAACTGATGTTTTTATATTTGTTTTCAGGACCAATGATTTAAGGGGATAGTCATTAAATCCCTAAAACTAGAGTGTAAAATTCAATGTATGTTCATTTAGAGTGTCATTTCTCAAATTGATATTAAAATAGATAAAGACCTTTTTCAAGACTTGTGACTCTTATATGTCCTGATCAACAATATTGAAGTGAATATAACATTATATGTGATGACTTTCTGGCATCAATACTCTCATTGAAATAAGAAGTTAAACTAATAACCTTATGTAAGGTTGATCTCTCTGCATTTAAAAAAAAGGAGGTGGACTTGAATATTTTAGTAGATATAATTTACAATAGAAGTTTAACCCTTTGATCTATTATTTTTAAGAGGTTTTGTTTCAACTAGCATGTTGTCTCAAACAATATAAATCAAGTTAGAAAGAAATCCATTTCCTAAGAATTTATCAGACGTCTAACATCAACTCAGGTGGATCATCCACTACCTAACCTTATATAGATGGAAAACATTTTTAGAGTGAAACTAATAGTAATAATTAAGAGTTTTTTGTCGAGATAAAATATCCTAAATTTCCAAAAGTTAGACCAATAGAAGAATAATCTCAAATAGAAGATGTTTTTTTAGTTAGTACTATTGAATCTGTTCATCCAGTTGAGCCAAATATTGAGAAAAATAAAATAATTCCAGATGAAGATAAAATTATATTTGAGATTATGCATGGTATGCATACTATTCAAGATAGAGAGGAACCTAAGGTTGAGAATACTGATGTTGATCCGCCTCTTAAATCACATTCTCATTAAAAATATAGAGTTTGAGTTGTATTTTTAGTAGAGGTTAGTGCTCTATCACATTCACTAGAGAATATTCTATCACCTTCCCATGTGAAAGGGGATGTATCACCATTAATAAATTCCCCTAAATCTTAATATGTGAAGAAACAAATAAATAATATTTCCTCTATATTCATGACTAATTTTAATAATTTCAATTTAGATTATGGGAGGTTGAATAATGTGTTAAAATATTCAATTGATGTGATCATAATTATCATATATAATTAAATTTCCTAAAATGAATTTGATAATATAGTTCAAATTATGATTTCCCAAAAAACATTTACCAAGACCATCTAGTATGTATAATTTGTTTTTTTAGTTTGTGTATTGAGGATTTTGAGGTCATCAAAGCTGAAATGATTGAGTTTAGAGAAAATTGTGCTACTAAATCTAAGATTAATAAACTAAAAGTACTTGTGGAATCTTATAGAGATATGGTTTATAATATACCAAATGTTTAGTCTGACTTATTAGTGGAATATATAGATGAAATTCTGATTTTTATGACTACGATGAATAAATACCTACATAACCTGAATAGTGTTGCTGAGCGTCAGTTTTATTTCCATTATAGGTTTGAACAAACTTCTCAACATACATCTACCCCTTTTTTTGTTCCAAATTCCATGGATCAGTTTGATAAGGTGTATTTATGGTTAAATTTTGTCTATTATAATATATAATCTATGTATTATTTCGTGATCACGCCACATATTTTGAAATATTTCAAAATGGATATAATATTTGATTTTTTGGAGGCAAAATAAATTATCTAATGATTAGGTCTTGGGATTGATATGTCTCTAGATAATATGGCTGACCATATTTTGGAAACCATTGTAGGTCAAGTAGAAGTGTCCTCAGGTGTATCCATGTATGTCAGAGATATGGTTTCATGATCCATTAGTCCAAAAAAATTAATCTCTTAGTAGTTTTCAACCCTGTAAACTCAAACATATGATTGTGATGAAAAACAATATATATAGCCTTCAAATGTGGACACCAGTTCCTATGATTCAAAAGATTCCCCGAAAATTCTAGACACTCTTATAGGAAGATAGATTGTGGTTTACAAACATTTTATACCATTTGGTATAGTTATACATACTTCCAATGTTCAAATTATAAATAATCCTCATAATCTAGTGCCTCAAGGTCAATCATGTTCACCGAATGAGGTTTTTCAGATCAGAATATGTCAATTATCCAATTTGAACAAAAACATACTTTTCATTAGAAGGTAAGATAATTTTTTCCAAGAATCGACTAATTAAATTCAGAAGACATTTTATTTTGAGTCTCGTTCCACTCTATCTACAACTTAGTCTAATTCCATGGTTGGTGATCCTTATAGTTTCATTAAATTCAATTTTAAATACTTCAAAGGTATGACAAAAAATAGTATTAAATAGTTTCCTAGATGCACATAAATACCATCCATTATTTATTTATATAAATTAAATATCCAAAAGATAATCAACATTTGTGTTGATGTGTTGTTTTCCCAAGGTAATGAATATCTCATGGCCCAACACCACAAGATACCATTAGAGGTATCTGGAAAAGTGTGGATTCATTTTTTTAACCCTGATAGGATTTATAAGAAAGAGAAATATAATTTTGTTTCTTTATATGCGGGTAAGTATCCTGAGAATGTATCAACATCTTAATAGTGTTTCAAAAAGATACATTTTTTTCATTGTTGGTTATAATTATATTAGCAGAGCATCTAGAAATATTGAAAATGTATATATTTCCCATGGAATAAGATTGTAGGACAGATCAGGTTGTGTGATAGAAGTTGTTTCTTTTGGGGATATTGGGAGAGTAGTTTTACCTCTAATGGTTGACCATCTATCTATATGCCAATCTCTTTATCCTTCATGAAACCTCCACCCAAAACACCTACTTAATTTGATCAAATCCATAAACCAGGGACATATGACAGATTTGTGTCTTTATTGTTTTAACACTTTAAAATTTTTGTATCATTTTTGACCAGTATTGAAATTTATCTTGATTTATTTAAGGTGCTTGGAAATTACTATTTTCATTTAATTTCTTTATCTCTTTACTATTTTTTATGAAAATAATTTTAATTTAAATTAATTATAAGGATTATTTTAATTTAATATTTTTTTCCATATTAATTTTTTACTCGAAACAAGTTTTCTAAAATATAGTCCTACTATAATTTAAATGCAGGTTTTGTATTATATTTAATCTGTTCATAATTTCAAGTGTGATTTTAATATTGTTTTTCCTCTCATCATCCTTAATTTTTAATGATAATATGGTGTTTAAGTAAAAATGTGGATAGAATTACTCTAATGTTAGAGAAGTATAATAAATGTAAAGAATAAAGGATATACACAACATTTTAAAATTAATACACACACACACACACACACACACATATATATAATTTATTTTCTAATAATTTGTTAAATCTGCTAAAATTTCATTATTGTTTATTAATGTGTTTTGTGATAATAAAAATGGGGGATATTGATATGTTACTAATTTTTTTCCAATATATCCCATAAACTTTATGCTTTGATTATCTAGAATTTTATTCATCTGATTATGATGATTTTGTTTTTAAGTGTGTTCATTAGGTTTTATATTTATTCAAGTATATTATATTACTATTATGTAAATTCAATAAATTTATATAAATTTTCCTATATTTGGAAAATAGTCTACATGAGGAAATCAACTACGTTGACAAATGGATGCATTGAGAAATCGTCTACATTAATCAAGTATGAAAATGAAATGCATACATCATGAAATCAGCTATGAGAAAATAACCTATGTAGATGAATTCAAAATGTGAGAAAAATGATACACTGATTAAATGGTTACATGAATTAGCAATATAGAGTAATCAGTGATGTGAATTAGCTACATGATATATTTAGCTACAAGATTTCAAATGGCTATGTGTCTTAATCAGTTACATGAAATCTAGCAATGTAAGAAAGATAGATACAAAATTTTACTACCCGAGGAAATTGGGTACATGAAGAATAATGACATGGATCAATTTGGCTATGTGAATTTAAATATATGGAATTTGACTATGTGGTGATCTAGAGTTGGCTATGTGATTTTACATATTTATTAATATTTGGGAACTTTAAGTAGAATATACTATTTCCAATCATTGAATTAAATTTTTTTTATTTAATTATGTTCAAATCTATTATAAAATGAGTTGATGTAACAAGATAATAAATGATACAAAGCTAGTTTAAATCTTAGTCATGGTAACTAGTTATTTTCATTAAAATAAAATATTTAATATAAAATTTGGAACCATATTTTACAAGATATCATGTAGTGAAATATTATGAGATATTTCGTGTAATATTATTTGAAGTTGTTATTAAATGAAGTGATATATAGAGAAGTATCAAGAACTGAAGCCCTAAAATTCAATAAAAAACTCTCTGTGAATCAATTATTTATGTGATACTCAATTAAATGTGAAAAATAAGAAGAACGTGTATGCTTTATAGTTGTGATTCAATGTTAAACTCTTATTATTTATGAATACTCTTCTATAACTGTATATAATTCTTATTATCTCTTATGGAGAAATATTTTATTCATTTAGTTTTATCATACAACTATGAATAAAAATTATAATAATTCATTATTCTCCCTCACTATTGGATGTATGATATTCTTGTAATAATCCATGATGTTTCCTAGCTAAATAATATTGGATGCTGATGTTTGGTAGAGACTTTTAAGAAAATAGTGAAATCTCATTGTATTGCACCATGTGTTAAATTATTTCACTCAGACATGTAGTCCTTGGGAAAAGTACCAACAATCCCATGTATAAGGACTAGTAATAGTCAAAATCAATGTGCTCTAGGATTTGAACATTTCTAGACTAGGGGATTTCTATTCTCAGAGCCACTCTAGTTAACTAGTTTTTAAGAATTCACTTTATTATATTATTTATTATTCATTAATGTTTTATGAAAATACATGAACATATCATAGCATAAAAGGGTGGGCTTTAAAGTGAATAAAATTTAAAGAACTCATTTCACCCCTGGAGTCAAAGTACACTTATTCTTTACTCAATATAACATTCCAAAGATGGAAGAAGAATGGAATCATTGGATCAAATTCCTTATAAATCATATTTATTATTAAGTTATGTTATCACTAGTTAATGTTTCTTTAAATGATAACTTAAATGTTTCATAAAGAAATAATCCTTTTCATTTTGATATGACATCTTTAAAATCTAATAATTTTCAAAATATTAGGTGTTTTTTTTCAATTAAATGAACCTTGGATACCTATAAAGAAATATTTAAAGAATTGAAAAAACATGATGATGAGAAATTACATCCATGTCTAGTATATTAAAATAATGACTCTATTCTCACTTTTGGTAAAAATAACATAATTTAGAATTTAAAAAAAATTAATTTTTTTAATAAAAATTATTAAATTGTTAAAAATAAAATTTTAAAATCATTTAATATTAATAAAAAACATTGATAAAAACAATATAAAAAAAATATGGACCTGGAAGAAAATTATTCCATAGAGATTAGTAAAATATAGCCAGTTTTCATTAAAAACATTCATTCAGTATCTAGAGTTGTTAATGTGAGAAAAATTAAAAGAAAAATTCATTATCAAGAAATAACCATAGGTTTATAATAATTAATGGGGTTTATGAGATAAGGAATATATAATTTCCTCAATGGAATCTCATGCACCTTGAATAAAATTTTATTTAGACATAAATACCATACCTAAAAGATAATATCGGATTCAAAACATTATAAAAGGGATAAAAATAAATGTAATTGTACATCCCTATAATTTAAATGATAATCATCATAGAATAAACTTATTGGTAGTATATAATGCATAAAAATTAAAGAAGTGGTGAATATGGATTGTGTCTCATCAAAATAGAAGTGAGACAAAAAAATATCTTACCTCAAGTCTCATCATTCTTTAAATATGTTCAAATATACAATATAATAAATATAGATTAATTATAAATACACTAATGAACTATAATCAGACATATCATACAATATATTATTTAATTGTAACATCTTATAACCCATTTATTAATAATTTATTATTAAAATTATTATTCCAAGTGATATATGTTCTGTTTCTCATGCATGTTTGAGATTGGAAGTAAGAATATATATATATTTTTCAGGGTTTCATCATATATTTAATTCTAATAATTAAATTAATATCATATATATTCATTAGATAGATATTTAGGGTCATCCATAAAATTTGGAGATAGAATAATTAAGTACATAGTTCACAGAGATGGTTGGTTCTATTTAAGCATGAACACTATTTAACATTTCAACAGCTGGAATAAAAGAAATTTATAAAATAATTAACAATTAAAAATAATTATAATATCATATATATCTAATATATTTATCAAATGTGTCCTTATTATAATCCATAAATAGTTAATGTGAAAAACAATTAACATCACTTTGTGGGTGTGGAAGTCCACACATACATATGAGCAATGATATAGTTTTCCATTTGATATGAAAATAAGAAGGTAGATATGATATTTTAATTTAAGAATTATTATTATATAACAAATATCATATATAAAAATTAAACCCCTCGAAATAACTATAAATGAAATATGGTGATGTAAAATGAATTGTATCTCTAAATAGATATGGTATTCCACACATACGCACGAGCGATACTTTCACATCAAAATTGTTAGAAAATTTGGTTGATATTTTTGGTTCCATAATCATAAAAAATGTAAATATATTTAGGTTACTAAATTTTTTATTTGATGATGAATACCATTGATTTATAGGATTTAGAAAAATAAATAAATTTAAAGAGGTTGGATAAAATGATTATATTTTCTTTGGTAGGAAACCATTAGATCTTTTTATAAAGACTGGTGAAATGATATTTTAAAAATCCAATAACCTATGTATCATAGATAGGGATATTTAAAATATAATTTTTCAGGATTTGGTTGAGCTATATGTCTCAAATTGGTGTTATGAAAATAGAGATGGTGTTTCCATTTATAAGGGAGAGATAAGACACAATTAGAATTTCAAAGAAGACTAAAATATAATTAAGTCATTTTTAAGAAAAATGATTTGATATTGGAATAGATTCAAATAAAAATATTCAATGGTTGAAATATACTCATAAAAATAAATTTAGATAGGTTTTGGTATCATTTTAAACCTTATATATTAGTTCAACACCATTGTTGAGAAATTCTTACTTTAATAGTCATAAAATCATTTTTGATATTAAAGGGTTTTAATTTTACATATAATTTATTAACTATAACATAAATTGTCATAAGATGAAATTTTTGACAATTTATCATCCTACCTCTATTTCAAGTTTATTATAATTTTTAAAAAAATTAATAAAATAATATTTTTCATAAAATGTCATTATCTTTATTTTTTCACTATTAATTTAATTTAATATTAAATTCATAAATATAGTTATATAATTTGAATGAAAACATTAAAAACCTCACTAATATGTTATTATAATCTATAAAATTCATGAAACAATATAATTACCCCGAATTTATTACTTTTAATTTTACTAAAATATTTTATTTTATTTTTATATTTATTGATTCAATAATGTACCAACATTTCATAACCATTTAAAGTAATTATTCAATCACTTAAAATTATATGTAAATTACTATGAAAAAATATCCCATCATTATGATAAAAATGAATAATTGAAGTTTTCAACTTTTTATCCTTATAGTAAACAATTTTGTTATTAAAGTCATGAAAGGGACATTTTCTATTTATTATTTTTTTAATTAATATAAAATTCATAATAAAAAAATTCCACAATTGGATATATATTATACTCTATTATATAAATGACCAATCCCAAAATTCCAATAGGATAAATTTAATTATTAGAAGAATTTAAATGCCTTATCCCAATGTTTCTGCCCATTTCACATGTTTTACCATTATAGATGTGAATTTTCTATATAATGTTACTATTAATAATGAGGAAAAATAAAGGGAAACTATTTAAAAAATATGTACATTGAAGAAACATTATGATAAATTTTTTTAACAATGTCTTTTGTATTTGTAGAGGATATACTTTTTTTAAAAAGAATGTTTTTTTATTCAAGAATCAGACCCAATATATCATAATGAGTTCTCACAAGAAATATTGAAATTACTAAATACTAGATCCAAACAAAGGAGAGAGTAATGTTTTATAAATTTTTTTTGAACACAGGTGTCAAGAAATATGTTTTCCATCTAAGCAGCACCAGACATAGAAGAAATTAGAAAGATGAAGTTGTTAATTAGAAACATTATCATATTTAGATCCGTCGAACAAAATTTTCAACTGACTTTACATTGGTAAAAAGTATGAAGTTCTAGGGAAAATAAATAAATAAGATTATGAGTTAGAAATTAAAAATTCATAAGGTAGTTATTCAGAATGATGCTGAAGATGATTTTTTAAAAAAGTTTATGTCAAGAGTTAGAAAGTTTTATAGTTTTAAATAATATTCATATGATGCCTTTCCACTCCTGAAGTTCTTATAAATCATAAAAACTCACATGATGATTGATATTGAATAAATGGGGGAATCATAAAGATTGATGTTTTTCTAAAAAACAAGGAAATGTCTCCATCAGATCTATATGTACCAGACTCAGGATTTTTCAGAAGTGTTTCTGAGTAAATTTGATAATGTTATTCCAAGTCGTAGAGTGAATTTCATCATAATGAGAGTTTCATCATAATAGGAATTACATCATAATGATTAGTTCAACCAATACGTTCATCCAGATGAAAATGTAGAATACTGATGATGATTGAAGGAATTTAAAATTATTGTGTGAAGCCTTTATCATAAGCCAAAAATTGTAATGAGAATTACATCCTTATGAGAATTCAATCGTTATGGGTTCATCGGCGTGATGAAACGTGAGATGATAAAGATGTTGGTTCTCTGTCAGATTGATAAATAAAATATAAATATCATTAGATAAAAAATAATTGGAGGTATAAAATTATGGTTGCTAAATTTTTTCATTCATCTTAATCAAAGGAATAATAGAAAAGAAGATCATAATGAGCTGAGAAAGAATGGAAGATCGTAATTACATAAGGTAGATGGGGCTCAAGAATTTTCTTTGTAATCAGTTTCAAAGGTATTTTTATTCTGAAGAAAAGATAAGAAGTTCAGAAATGCTGATTATAAATAAGAAATGTGAAGAGTTAAATTGTTCAAAAATGACATTATATTCATCAAAAATCTTAGAGTATTCTTGACAATGTTTTAAGAAGACAAAATTGATGTTAAATTTAGGGTGTTATTTGGTGTTTGGAATTTTGAGTAAGCGAGTAATGTTCAAAACCAACCCAGATTTTCCATTATGTGTTTCCAATAAAAATTTTCTTAAATCATTCATTCATGATAACTTTTCAAATAATCACAAAACAGAGAGCACTGAAGAAAATGTCCCGACTGGACAATTATCTCTTTAGAATACCAGAAATATATTTTTTTATCCAATGCACTGAGAAGATTGTATTGAGAAACATCATAATGTAAATATTTTATTGATTTGATTAGGCTAAGGAAGATAAAACTATATATTTCAGCAGAGTTTGAGTATTTTTGGATAGGGAATGAGTTCATCATATTGTGTCTTTTAGACAGATTTCATTTGACCATGTTCATCGGACCCATCCTTGTAGGACTGAGAGAATTGGTCCCATCCAAATTAGATAGTGGATTTCAACAATGTATTTGTGGAGGATTTTGAACACTCTATAAATTATTTTGTTGTTGGCCCAATTGTTTCATAATCAGTCTTTGTAAACTAATGAGAGTCGGCATATTCATTCCTCTTGGGGGATAGAATGTGTATAACATGAGTTGGCACAAGTCGTATTCACTTCATCATAATAGTGATTTTTTGTAGGCCCCTGGGAGTTTCTATGGAAAAAATTTAGGTTCTCACACTAAAGAAAAAAAGTTTTAAATCTTGTTTTATTTACTAGCTTTTACACTTTTTCAATCACGTGTATTTATAAAAATATAAAAAAGAAATAAATCTTAATAGGTAGCAGAGATAAAATTTTAAAATGTATTGAAACATATAAAATGATACAAACTAATTCAACCCCCATCTCAATTTTTATTCTAAACTTTTGAAATTAAATTTGTATTAGATGGATCATTACCTTATTGAATCCTTATAATGGATAATATCAATTCTATCAATAGTAAATAATTTCCAACATTTTATGGAAAAAATTATTATGCATAAAAAAATTAGATGATACCTTATCTTGAATCTCTTGTCTTCGAAGTCACTAATGCTACTTAAATAGTGATCCCACATATTGAGAAAGATGTCCTAATGATTTTTTCTGATAAGAGATAGAAAATTTGATCGAAAATCTAGAAATTCATTCCTTATGTACTTATCAAAAAATGATTATATGAAGGTGATGTGCCTCAAAACTTATAATAGTATATGGGAAAGGATGGAAATTATTTTTGAAGGAAATACTTATGTAAAGTATACAATGGTACAAATCTATAATTGTAAGTAATATTACATAAGGATGATAAATGAATAAACTATCGATAAAAACATCACTAGAGTATAAGAAATTATTTTCAATATCATTGGATTTAGTGATGTCATGGAAGATTCTATAATTGAGAAGAAACATATGGGAAACTTCTTAGATAGGGTTTATTGTAATGTTTCCTATTTTAAAGATAAGGTTGATTTATCCCTTGATGAATTTCATAGACTTCTTATAGATTATGAAATGAGGAAAGATCCAATGTTCAAAAAGAAGTTAAAAGATGATATGGCTTTTCAAGGAATGAGAAAAATAAAAATACAAGATTTTGAAGATGTTGATCCTTATGACTCTAATGATATATAGAATTATGAGTTGAATGATGAAATCATGCCTCTTATATCCAATAAATATCAAAGAGGTAGAGGAAAGTATAGAGGTAAACATCCTCTCAAATATTTTGATTATGGTGGAATTGGAAACATTGCTATGACTGAAAATAATTTTTTTTTATTATCAAAACACTTTTAAGGAAAAAGTGAGAAACCAAAAAAATAGTCTAAAAAAAAGAAAACAACAAAAGAAGAGAAGAACCAGAACCAACTACCAGACCTTCTCCACCCAAAAAAATATGCCATGATAAGAAGCCTTCACCAACATAGGTCCCTTTAGCAAGAAGTCCCTGTAGAATGCATGGTCATGGTACGGATGGACAAGCCAAACCCTCTCAAGCCTCCCAATCTAAAAGGAACGCACCGGTGAAGACTTTGCATTCTGATCCCCTTCTAGTGCAGGTCCAAGAGAGCTGGCATCAAGCACTAGGCCCCAAACAGAGGTAGACAACAGAAAATACCAAAAGACAATACAACGCACACAAGAAAACCTCTCAATCCACCGGATCAAGACAACCATCTTAGACCGAATCATTAAAGAGAAACTTCATATTACCTGAATTCCTCTCCCTAAAATGTTTCCAGGATAGAGATGAAACTTGAAGGTCAACATCCTCCATCATTATCTTCTCCAACTCAGAAGCAAGTTGATCCCAAGCTTGTATGTACTCCTCAGCACTGATTTCCCCTCTGTTAAAACCCCCAACCAAAATTGTGTCCGGATTGTCAATCCATGATAGTTGTTCCTCATTAAGATACACCTCTAGAATCCTCCCCATCATTTTAGTTGCCTCCTCCTCCGATGCATTGAGCATCAAGATCTTCTCAGTCACTTCATCTTCAGAACTATATAAGAGGATCAAGTCTTCCTCTTTTTCATCAGTCCCATGATGGTACATAGACTCTATGTCTACCTTCTTATCATTAAAATTCTTTGCAGAGTAGGTCTCCAAATGTGGGGGTAGCGAGGAGTATTCCTTCTTCCCCTTCTTCTTTTTGATACTCATGTTGTTATTTGGAATTCAGACCTCTTCAGTCGAATGGTCCAGTTTATTCAGATTGGATTCCTTCATGCCAACCTAATCTTCCTCACCTGGTGTAATGTGTTCCAAATTCAAATTATCCCCTGATAAGCCTTATAATATGTTACATAGGGAGACTGAGGTCCGAATCAATCCCATACCCCTTCTCTCATCCACCATTTGTAGCTCCCTTCCAGGTATAGAACCACTGCCACCCGAATGTTTATTCGGTGCACCCAAGCCAGCCTCCTCAACAAGTAATATACGACCAGATTCCTCAGCCTGGTTGGACTGTAAGAAGCCGCGCCCCATGAATTGAGGTTGTCTATTAGTGTCCTCGAATGTCACCTCACTGTTTTCAAAATCAGGTTTCTCTTTAGGATTTTCTGAGTTAAGATCTTATTGAGAGACACCTACAAGTCTATCCTGTCCAGACCTGACATTTGCATTATCAATTGAAACAATTTCTGTCATGATCAATCTATTGAGGTCACCTAACAACCTGCAAAACACCTCTTGGACATTTTTCCCCGAAGGCAGAGCAGATGGTTTCTCTGACCTTACCTGATTTCCAGCACCTGCAATCATTGATCCCAAGCCAACTAAATTAACACCCGCCTCTTGTTCATGCTGGACCACACCATCATTATGGACAACTCAGGAAAGGCCTGATAAATCACTTCCTTTAGTGGATCTATCAAAGGTCTCTCCACCATTTTCTTCCAGCAAAAAATTCACCACCATATGATTCTCTGAGATGCTATGATAACCATTTCTCACATTCCCAGAAATGTTGCAATCACCACAACTCACATTCCTCGAAGAGCCAGCATCCCTTTCCCCCCACCTGCATTTCCTTAGTGAGTGGCCTATCCATTTGCAATCGGAACAATAATGTACCTATGATTCATATAAAACTGGCTGATTACACCGGAACTCTTCACTGACAGTGATCCAAATGAAGTCCAACGGTGCCCTTGAGGCGTCCACCTCCACATACACTCGAGGGTTAACTGGATGACAGACATCCATGGTCTGTATATCAGAGCAATGATATATCCCCAGTAGATTCCCAAGCATTTTAACAATCGATGGATTTTGAAACGGTAAAGGGAGATTCCGAAAACTAACCCAAATCGCCACGAATGGTGAATCACGCCGCATATGGAAATCATACGACCATCGATACAGATAGAACCACGATCTATTGCAGTTTCGAGGGGCTCTTGACCAGGCCCTTATCAAGTCTTCCTCCGATGAAAACATAGTAATTCTGAATAAGGAAATGTGGTTGAAGATCTTAGTAAAATGCTGGAAGCTAAAGAATAACAAGATAAAAATTTTCAATCAAAACATATTGAGACAAATAGTAACTTGAGGAAGATGAATAAGAACTTCAAAGAATCTCCCAAAGTAAAACATTATACTTCTAAAGTTGCTGAGAATCCTTAAAACAAGAATCATATGAAATCCTTACTCACCAGAAACAATGTTTAATATGATTCATCTAACATTTCCGGTTCAGGAAATGGAGTTAGGAAATCTTTTGAGGATAAGGGGTGTGGTAAAACTATTACATCTAAAATAGTGGAAAGATCACTCATAAAGAAAAGTGGTTTATTCCATGGGTATGTTATAAATGAAAAAAGTTATCAACATCAACAAAGTTTATACAAATAATGATCATACATCAATTGAAAATCAAAATTTGATGGCTATTTCTCATGTTATTGAATCTATGGGAACTTGACTTATAATTTTTTTCATATCTTTTCATTTACCAATATTAGATTAAACAAATAGAAAGATATTGTGGAAGAATAATTATTATCTTTCCAAACTCATAAGAATTTAGAAATTAAAAAACTCAAGATATTGAAAACATTCCAAAAAATTCTATTTTAATGTCTAGAATATGAATGTGGAAAATGTGATTAGGCTGGCCATCATTTTTGAAATATGTATGACACTCTATCTAGAAAAGTATTGTTATTATAGAAAATAAAAGAAAGATATAATGAAAAATGTAAAGGAAAGGGATGTTTTGTTGAGATAGTCATGAATCCAAGTAAAAGGAACAAACCATGTATATTTTATGGTAGTTTTTTTTCAAATATGATAGGTGATATAAATATCTTAAAACATTTTGAATGTCATGGTGGAGGATTAGTACCTTTTAGTAATGATTGTTCATTTAAAATCATAGGAATATGAACATCTGATATTGAAGAAAAAGTGTTCAAATCTATCCACATTTTATTTGTTTATGGGATAAAACATAAAATACTTATTGATAGTCAACATTGTGATGATGGAAAAAAAGTGATCTTCTTAAAATATTATTATGCTAAAAAAAGTGTGAAATATGATGAATCTATTACAAAAGGACAAAGAACCAATGATAATATCTTCAAAATAAGAGAGTTTAATAACTCATGTTACTTGAGTGGTAAAGATGAAAAAAATTATGGAACTAAAGATATGGTAACCCTAGGTAGAAAAACATAAAAATTATTTTTAATGTTGATTTTGTTCATTACATACTATAATTGAAAATAAGTGATGAAGATATTTTTTTTACTTTTCATAAAGGAAATATGAATAAATAAGGGGGTTAAGCATCAATCTACCAAACCTCTTGAACATATTCATTCCAATTTATGTAGACCAACGAAACATCAATAAAAAATGTAATTTGTAATTTACCATATTCGTTGATGATTTCACTCGAATGATCAAAATCATGTTTATAAAGCACAAGTCAGAAGCTATTGTAATGTTCAGATTCATTAGAAAAGATATTGAAAAAGAAATGAGTGTTTCCATAATGAATTTTAGAAATAAATAGTATAGAATTAAAAATCAATACTTTTGAAACATATCAGATAAATAATGGTATCAAACATCAGTATAGTGCTCCCTATACTCCACAAAAAAATTGGGTAACAAAAAGAAAGAATATAATTTTGGTGGAAATGCAAATAAGTATCTTAGAAGACAAAAAATGTGAAAATTAAATTGGAGATAAGAAATTAGTACTACAATACATGTTCATAATAAATGTTTATTGAGACCAGAAAAAAAATTAATTCTTATGAAATTTGGTATAAAAATATTTTATTGAAGTAGTTCAATTTTTTTGTACGTCCATGTTTTCATAAAACCAAAAATCAAGATCTTGGAATGTTTGATGATAATGATATGGATGAAAATTTTATCGGTTATTCACCAAATCAAATATGTTATAAATGTTGTAATAAACAATTACAAATTTTGGTGGAGTCATATGATGTGAAGGTAATTGAAAATCAAAATTCATTAACAAAAGTAGTTGATAATGAAGAGGATGAAAAACTGGAGATTTAGAACAATCGTAAAAGTAAATTAAAAAAATACATCTCATGATTCAAAATATCCATATCATGAGGAAAGTTTAGCTGGGAAATATACTTTGAAATTTCCTACCATATAAAAACATGTTGAGTCCAAAAATGTTATTAGAAATTAGAATTCTATAGTTTGACCAGAAGAAATTTTAGATTAGAAAATCAAGCATCATATATCTCAGTAGTTAAACTAGAATCAATTATAGAAGCTTTTCAACATAATGAATGGTTGGATTCTATGGTAGAAGTATTGGATCTGATTGAGAAAAATGAAACATGGGAATGTGTTCCTAGACCAGTATATAAAAATTTTATTAGAACAATGAGGGTTTATAGAAACAAATTCAATTATCATGGATAAGTTCCATGAAATAAAGTAATACTTGTTTTTAAATGATATTCATAGGTAGACGGTGTGTAATTTGAAGAAATGTTTTCCTTATTTTCTATATTATAAACTATTAGAATGTTTCTATCAGTTATCGCTCATCAAAATTACAAAGATTATCAGATGGATGAAAAGTGATATTTCTTAAATAATGTGATTGATTAAAAATTTTACATTGAATAACCTTGCATATTTCATCAATATGAGGATGAAAAAAAGTATTTAAATTGAAACCGGCTCCACGGACATGGTATTTAAAACATGATTTTTTTATAATGTTAATTTTTTCTAAAGGAAAAGTTGATATCAATTTATATGTGAATTATGTTGACTATAATACTCTAATTTTGATTTTTTATGTTGATGAAATATTTTTTGAGGGGGACATAGAAGATGTTTGTGAATATTGTATATATAAATGAAGAAGAATATTGAAATTTTAATGTTGGAAGAATTGACGTACTTCGTTGTCTTATAAATTCATAAAATAGAGACATACATTTTATTATCACAAAAAAATAATTCCATGGAATTTTTAAATAATTTTGTGATAGAAAAATACAAATAACATTCTAATCCCATTTCTGGGAGCATAAAATTTAGTAAAGATTATTACAGAAAATGTGTGAATCAAAAAGACTTTTGGAAGCTTATTGGAAGTCTACTTTACCTTACTGAGTCAAGCCTTGATATTTTTATGTTGTGACATTGTGTTATAGATATTAAAGTAATCCAAATTAATCAATTATGTTGGAGGATAATAGAATTCTAATATACATCAAAGGAACAACTTCACATATATTTTTATAAAATAGAAATTATGAGATGTTGTTTTAGGGTTATATTGATATCGTTTGGGTAGGAGATTGTAATGATATAAAATCTACCTTAGGTGGAACATTTTTCCAGGGTGACTTTTTTGTGAGTTAGCATAGTTAGAAACAATTTTTAATAAAAATGATTATATCTGAATCCAAATATGAGGTAACTACTCAGGATTGTACTCAAATGTTGTGTATTAAAGTTCAACTAGAAGACGTGATATTGAATGTTTCTAAACCATTGATAATACTTTTTCACAATTAGAGTGAAATTTATATTTCTAAAAATCTCATCCAACATTCAAGATGAAAACACATTGATATAAAGTTTCACTTCAGAATATATAGGTTTTCTGCTGATGATTTTTTTCTACAATATATCTCAATGAAGTATTAAATTGTAGATATCTTCACAACGAAAATGCCAAATGATATATTTGTTTAAATAAGATTGTAACCTCAAGTTAAGCCTCCTTCCATGACTTCCTAATCCTCATAGTGAAGCACTCAGACTGTGCTTTGTATTATATTGATGAAGGGGGAGAGAATGTAAAAAATTTGTAAGAATGTTTTTACTATTATTTGTTTTATGATTCTGATGATTTGGCTATCAGAGAATGGGGGATATAGAATGAAAAGTTATGGAAAAAGAAATGTGAGGAAATTTTATATTTACATGGATGTAATATCTTTTATCATTTAGTGAAATAATTAATTAAAAAACATTACATTTTGTTGTAGTTTAGTGCTAGGAAACTCTCTTTTGAGAATTGATGGATTTTGGGGAAAGTAAAAAAAAATCATTTGTTTACAAAATTTAAGTTGTGAAAGATTCACGTGAGTTGAAAAAATTGTTAATAAAGGTTTTCCTCATATCAAAAGTGAGGGATTGAATATACATTGTGATAAATTTTTTCAAGAATATTTTTTTATTAGTTAACAACTAACCTTTTTGTATAATAATGTTTTTGTTATTTAGTAATTAGAAACTATCCATTATAATGAGTTTTCATAAGAATGATGGAAGTTTATGAATTCCAGATCCAAAAAAAGAAGGAGATAATTGTTTTATGAAATTTCTATAGACAAAAGTTTCTATAATTTGGTTTTCAGTCTATGTAGCACCAGGTGCAGAAATAGTTTGAATTATAAAGTTAATGATCCTACAAGTTATCATAGTCAGATCCATTATACTAAAGATTCATCGGAACCAACATTTGTTAAAAAGTATGAATTTTAAGAGAAAAGAATGAAATGATGTGATAATCTTGAATGTCAGAAGTTTCTAAGTGGATAAGACATAATGATGCTAAAGGGGATGTTTTTAGGAAAGTGATATTAGGAGTTATATTTTTTTTCAAACTTTATACACATAAGTTAGATGATGATTTTTCATTCCTAAAGTTATCATAAGTCATAAAAACTCTCAGGATGAAATCTAATGAAGAAATTGGGGAATCGTAAAGATTGCATTAGTTATAGAAATAAAGAAAAACCCTCCATCAGATCTAGATGTACCAAACTCACGATTTGTCAAAAGTATAGATGAGTAATGTTGATAAGGTTTTCCAAAGTGATAGAGTGTTGTTAATCATAATGATAATTCCATCATATTGGTAATTACATCATAATGAGTTTTGTGACAGATAACATCATCCTAATGAGAAAGTGAAAGAGTAAGGCAGATTGAAGAATTTAAAAATTGTTTGGTGATGTCTTCTTTGAATGAAGAACATTATAATAAGAATAACAACCCAATGATAATTCAATCATTATGAAATCATTCGTGTGAACAAATGTGAGACAATTAAGTTTTTATTTTTTATTTAGATTGATAAATAAAATATAAACATCATCAAATGTATAAGAATAAAATGCATAAATTAATGGTTTTTAATAGTTTTATTTTTCCATTATCATTGAAAGAAAGAAAGAAATAATGAAAAATGAAAATGAGATAAGAAATAAAGAAAGATCATAATGATTCGAGGAATCTGAATCAAAATATTTTTCATCAAAATGAGTTAAGTAGGTTTTTTTATCCAAAAAAACATTAGAATTTCAAGAAGGATGATTACAGAGAAGAAATGTGAAGAGTTGATGTTTTCAAATAGGATATTGAATTCAATATAAATTTCATATAATTACTGAAAAGGATTGAATAAGTCAAAATTGAATTTTAAATGCATATGTTTTTAGAGTTTTTAAATTTAATTAAGTGGATAAATTTTTCAAGTATCCCTACTTTTCTATTTTGGGTTGCCTATAAATAGTTTCCCTAATAATTCGTTCATTTTTACTTTTCATATAATCATAGAGGGTGTAGTGCTAAAGAATTTGAAGTGAAAGTTCTAACCAGACAAAGATTAGTTTATAATATTGGGATTCGATTGTTTGGTCTACTAGATTGAGATGATCTTATTGTGAAACATAGTATTGAGAATATCAAATTGAGTTTATCAAACCTAGGAAGATTATACTAATTATTTGAGTATATTTTTTTGTATTTTAATACAGGGAACTTGTTCATCATACTGATTCCTTAGAAATAATTTAATCAGGCTGAGTTCATTAGACCAAACCTCATCAGATTAAGAGAATCAAAACCATTCAATTAGGACTGATGATTTAGATGGAGCATTTGTGGAGAAATCTAAAAAATATCTTTATTATTTTGTTTTTTGATCAATTGTTTTTCAAGAAAAATTTCTAAAAATACATATTCAGTATAATATTTCCTATCGGGATATAAAAGGTGTCTAATAGGAGTTAACACATGTTTAATTCACTTCATCATATAATGAATTTCAATAGACCCTTGAGAGAGGCTGTGAAAAGGATGTGGGTTATTAGATAGAGACTAAACCTTGTAAATATTGTGTTATTTACTTTCTTTCCCACTTCTCTTGGAATGATTATTTATAAAAAAATGATAAAAAATATATCTTAACTAGTTGTAGGGTTTACGTTTTAAAATGTATTGAATCATATTAAAAGTGAATAACTGATTCAACCCCATCTCAATTTTCACTCAATCTTTTGTATCTTCATACCTCTTAAATAAAAATATTAAATGTAGTTTTCAAGATTCAATTTCTATAAGTGGGAGAAATTAATTTAAGATAAAAAAGGCAACCACAATGACTATCCATTTCTTCATAATAATGCGTTTTTTATTATAAAAATGTTTTAATACGAAATTCAATAATTAAAATGATTCTAATAAACAAAATTTTATTATTTAAAGAATAATAAAACTAATTCTATTTTGAAAACATTTTAAAATAAAATTGAAAATTATACATTCTTAAAAAGAATAGATGATTTTAAAAAATTATTATTTATCGCTTTTTTTCCAAATATTTTTATGAAAATTAATCAAAATTCAATATAAGATAATTTTTACATGAATATTTTAAAATTTAAGTTCCATTTTCGAAATTAGTTTTCTAAAAGTGGTATAAATTAAATATATTACATTCCCACTAAAAGAAATAACAACAATATTTTAGGGAATGTTTATTTTTAAAGTATGAAATGAATTTACTACAAATATATTTCATTATGTAAGAGAATTATACATATTTTTTTCAAAATTTGGGTCTTCTTATGCATTCCAAAAAATTTCATGCTTGTTTATAGTGGTATACTATAATATGATATATTTAGGATTGGGTTGCGTGTATCACCAATAATCAATGAAATCAAATTATTAATATTTTATAAAATATCAGGGTGTTAAAACAAACTCATTTCATTAATTGTTTTGGTTTTTTCATATTATAATTATCCTTAGGATTTCAACTAATTTATTATAGTCATAATTTTCATAAATATAAAAAACATGTTACTTCCTAATATATTCCCATTCTAAAATTCATGGAAATATATGCTCTCATAATTCAATTTAACCTTCAATATGTAATAGATATAAAATCCCATATCCAATAATATATAATTTAGTTATATATAGTCTCAAAATATTTTATTATTTTACAAAAATAATATTAATTTCCATGATATCAATTTACATAATATCCCAAAGGGATACATATCTATCAATCATGTTTTCTTCCAAAAACCAAAAAAATCTCCCAATTATCATTAACCACCTTATCATGCAATCATATGTTACCTATAATGGTGTATATATCACTTTTATCCTATGATTGACCTTATAATATATATCCCATGGTTGTATCTAGAACTCTTAAATTATTTATGATATATCTCATGAAAAACCAATATTCCTCATATACTGGTTTTAAAACAAACAAATGAAGATGAAAAATAACCACCCATAATTACAATATCAATAACTAATATTGAGACAATTAAATACCTATTTACATTCCAGTTTAGTGTTTTTTAGTTCCATTAAAAAACATATTTCCGTGATAACCAACATGTTTCCCACCAAATGGTTATTTTCACCATGAATCGAATTATTCATTATCTTACACTAAGTCTTTAGAATATCCCACAAAATTAACCACATGAGATACCCATCATGGAAAATAATAATTACAAAGGTAAAAGGAATCATAATAAAGGTGGCCTCAATTTCTCAGTAAGGGGAAGCATACAAAATAACATATTATAGAAAAAATAAGGTTTGAATAATATTGTAGTAATAAATAAAATTCAAATAATGTAATATAACTAAAAACAAGATCATATAGTATATCCATTTAAAACATAAAAATGAAAATAATCACATGATCATCAATAATTGATTTCATAGTGTTGTGATTCATAATTCCAGACATTATAATCTTACCATAAATTCTTTGTGCCAATACATAATACATAAGTGAGTAAGGATAACACTAAACACCAAATATAGTTTTCCTAATTAGACCTACATATTCATCAAAAGGCTATAATATTCTAGGACACACGTAACACAAATTCTTTCTATTGAATCAATCATATGAATGAATTAATAAACAATTAAATACAAAACCAACATGAATTATTAATCAATAAACAACCATATTGAATCAATAATGATACAGATTGTCAATATTTAAATATTTAATAAATGGAATGAATTTATTGGTAATAACACTTCTAAATAAAAATATATAGAGTTATTGGTATATAGATAAATCAATAATAGAAAAAATAATATATAAACGGTGGATGTGAAATAGAATATACCCATGAAATAAAAGAATATGGACATAAATGAGAAGAAAATACTCTAAAGAGATATGAATATTGATAGAGAAAAGAACCCATATGAATAATGTGTGTTATTAAATATAAATTTACAATAGCATTTATAGTATAATATGTCAAAAATATCTCTAAAATATATATATCTTTTAAAGATTGAGATTAAAAGGGAATAAAAAATTTAAAAAAATCATAAGGATTTTATAATATGGTAGAATAAATAAAATTCTAATCCATTTATTATTGTGACTAGTGTATAATTATAAACTTATTTTTAAAATAATTAAAAATATTGAAACATTTAATTGAAATTAGAAATGGGAAATATGGATTGGAAAGAATTTTGTATAAATAATTGGAATGAAATCACTTTATTTATTCTTTTAAAACACTGACCTTCATTTTAAAAAAGAAAAATACATAATATATTTTGAACATTATTTCACATGAACAAACATTAATAATGTTAATGGAAACTAGATTGTAAATAAAAAAATACTTTTTTTAAAAGGTGTTCATATCGAAAATGTTAAAAATGATTTGTCCTTTCAAAAAATTGTAATAAATTTAATAAATAATCGAATAGAAACCATTCTAAGGATTTATTTTAAACCTTTTAAATAAAATGTAATATAATTTAAAATAAATTTAGACAATAATTTAACTATAGATAAGAATAATAATGAAACAATATAAAGAATACATGCATGGAAGATAAATACTTTTTATCTTAAAGAATATATAAGGTTGATTTAATATACATGTAGTTGTTTGGTTGGATTGTTTACCAAAAGGAGGTAAAATGACAAGAAGACTTATGATCCTTTGAAAAGAACAAAAAATCAATATAATATAACAATAGTGTTTAATTAATCAATTTTTTAAAGGAAATTTTCATGATTAATGGATATAATATAATTATTGTAAATTAATTTAATTACAACCCTTTTTACTTAGGTAATGAATGAATTAAAGTATAAGGAACATGGAGATTATAAAAGAAAGAGAAAATCCAATGAATTGATAATGATTTGTGGTATAATAATTAAATAGGTAATTATTTACACTATTCAAATGTATATTTATGAATAATAATAAAAATGTCTTAAGGAATTGAAATTGAGACAAAGAACCCTTTCATTAAATTTTTGCGATGTCTGACTGCTCTAACATTCTCCTCCATTGATGTCCACATTTTTAAAAGTACTTAATCATTTATAGATTAGTATTTTGGTGTCAATGGTACCCCTAATAAATGATAAATATTTTTAAGAGTGTTTTTTTATATTCTGGTAAATATTTGACTATTTAGGTGTGAGTAGAGGTGGGGTGATGATGTGATCTTTTTATAGGTGAGAGGCATGGAATTTTTATAAATATTAATTTCATAAAATAAAATGAGATATAATAATCCTGGAAAGTTGATCCAAAATTGCTAAATAAATATTTATTGATTCATTAAGGTTTATAAAACCCACAAACGTCCATTCATTGAAGAAGTTTTTAGATACTTAGATACATAACATTTTAATTTAACACTTTTAATGCATTTTTACCTTTATCCTGCTGACTAATTTTTACATTGGTAACTTATTTTTCTGTTATAAAATAAATTGAACTTTTAAAATATTATTGATTATATTTATTAGAAATATGAAATCCATTTTATATAATTATTTAACTTATGGTTATTAAAATTATATTAGATATATGTGTACATAACACAATGAAAACAATTCATATAAAATTGTATTTTAAGCATAAAAAAAGTTGTTTAAGACCAGAATTATGAATAATATAAATACCCAGGAAATTAAGAGGTTTATTATTCAATAATGTAGAGCTATTTTATTTAAATACAATCCGAAACCAAATGGAATATTTTTAATAATAAATTAAAGGTAATCAATCAATAATAGTGTTTATTAGAATAAAATATAACATAGGGAAGAAATTTTAATCATTGGTTTATAAATTCATCATATTATTTTTAAATGAATGCTTTTACTATATAAAATTAAAAATGATTGATAAAAAGGTTTTACAGATATTTAATTCATGCTTATATCAATATTATTTCATAAAAATCATTTCATTTATAAAGTATAAATTTTTAGTATTCATAAAAAAATCAACCTTATTAGAAAAATAGCACCATATGATAATTTCTATATATCAATTAAAATAATCATGCCCTTTTTATAAAATCAAAACTATAAAATTGGGGAATTTATATTACAAATAAAGGAATAAAATATAATTTAAAAAAATTATAGAAAAATTCCTTTTAAAACAATAAGTTTTCATAATATTATTTGATATGAATTGATAAATAAATGAGGGTTAAGAAATATATTTTTTTGAAAAAAAATATTTAGAACAAAATATTATATTTTCACAATTTAATATATTATGAATAAAAAATAAAAAATATATATTTAGAAAAATGACATTCTTTAATAAATTACCCTTTTTAGGAAAAAATATTTTAATCATATCTCATTTAATTTAATTTTTCATCATCCAACCACAAATTATTATCAAATCATTGGTATTATATCACATTAAATTATTCTATAAAAATGTAATAATAATATGAAGCAGAGTAAAATAACTCATTTGAACTATCTTCAGATTGACACGATGTTTTTCTCTTATTGTAATTGTCTTATTGATATTTCAATTTTTATTCTCATGATGTATTAATTTTTACCATGACATGTAAAATATATATGTGTTAATTTTATTCTAGTGTTTAATATCATAAAATATATTCCACATAGTATTTATTTAATCGAAAATAGATACTAAAATATCAATGAGTTATATTCTATAGAATTCAATTTGGAATTACCTATGAGATCTCTTTGCAAATAATTTGATCCCCATTATGATAGAGATCTGTTTCACTAATATGAAGGATTCAGAAAAATGTATAGTGTTATTTATTCCATTTTTTTATTATTTTTAATACTCTATACTAATATTTATAGTTTATATTCATTAACCCCCTTATGAAAATTGGTTCCTATATAGGGTCTATGCGAGCATGAAGGGACCCTAAATATTTTAAGAAAACCATGTAAACTGTTAATGGTTTCAAGAGACTTCTACCACACAATCTAGTATTATGATACCCTATGATGGAAGATTGTGGTTCTATAGAAGTAAAGTTTCACTGGAGTGGAAAAAACCTAGTCTATGAGACAACCTCATGACTATAATGGGTGAAGATAGTATTCCACCAATGATTTGTGATCTCTAATGGGATAAAAAGTTTAGGATTGGATCACAATAACCCTATAAAAATGACCCTCTTTCATGAAGAAAAAATGCATGTGTCACCCATATACACTACCCCATATAATTCTAGGCCATTATAATAATATTTCCATTTCTAAATTTGAAATCATTATTACATTGATCTTATGTAAGTAAATCAATTTGTGTTTACTAGAATAAAAAACTTCCATATTTCATAATTTGGACTTATCATCATGGATGAGAACCAAGTCATATGACATAAATTCTACCATATAGCTGAATATTTTTATGTGTATATGGATCATGGTCCATATAGTATAAGTAGTCCATCCTATAAATATGTCATATGGTCTCTCATATTATACTTTCTAGAAATATCCATTGAGAATCTCATGAGATAATGCTTCCTCAATAATCAAATCACTTAGTAAATCATTCTCAAAATGTTATGACCTTATTGGTCAATGAACTTCTATGATAAGTATTTAAGGTAGCTATATAAACATCACATGAAGAGTTCTTCCCATGCACCATTTCATGTGATCTTTATGTTCTCAAAAGGGATTTTTGATTTCCTAATGACTAAGTGATCAAACAGATTTTCATTGATATTATAGTTTCTACATGATTAAATAGTTCTTATAAATAAAATATAATCTGCCATATTTTTCTAATTTCTTCTATATAATCCCAATTATTTTTATATTTTGTAGATATGAATCTATAATAATATCAATGTTCTAGTTCTATTACTACAAGGTTAAATAAAATAAAAAAGAGTGTCGAGGTTGAGTAGCACTAATGTGTTTGATCAAAACATGAATTTCCTTAAAATCCCATGGGAGTAGGTCTTCAAGGATTCTCATAATCTAGAGGTTACTCTTATATGGGTTCTAGATATGTAGTGGCATGTATACTCATATACCGCATTTAAGGAATTAGTTGATCAGTTGGATCAACTTTCACTAAGAGATAACTCAGTTCATTATATCATTATCATGATTCATTTTTAGAGAGGATTATTTCCTAGAGGTTTAAATACAATGATATACTCACTTAACCCTAAAGGAATTATAGTGCATGTCACAACTAGAGGTCTATAGTTATAGGACTATCATGATAAAGTAAATGGCATATCAGAGGTTAGGAAAACATTTATTAAGGGTCTAAACATTGGACAAGTATATATTATGTATTGGTAATGGACCATCTAGATTTGAAAGATAAATGCATAGATAAAATTGGAGAATCATCCGATGGGGATATGTGAGGATATATGGGTCTCAGATACAATATCTAATCAGAATGCATGCATCGTTTGAAATGTGATTAGTAGATGGATCATTGATGTGAATAGCTTCCATCAGGTACATTATACAATATGAGTAATCCATTGGGATATTCATATGATTATGAAAGACCCATATTCATGGGACATGCATTATGTTTTAATTACTCATCCTCTACATGGGACAACGGTAATTGGAATTTCCCACACATGAGGGAGTTACATATTTGTTAGGCGAATTCTATGGGAGAAGATATTTACCCATAAATTTACATCCCCATTAAAATATGGGTTAATATTTTCAACATGTGTAAAGGTGAGGATCCCCAAATAAGGGGGCCCTAATACTATATAACCATTAAGACCCACAAGATTCATGGTTCTTGTGAAACAGAACTATTGAAGAGTCCCTATAATGACTGTAGTTTGGGGGTCACCCACTGTGTCAATCGGTTGGTCCATCTGGAGGCCTTCATTGTGATGCATAGTAGTGGGTAATTATTATTAGTGCACAATTCATTCATTAATGAGAGGTTATGAATTTACATTATTGAAGTTAAACTAGACAACAATAATCAAATCATCTTAGAAATTATAGTTTTAGCCATGTTGTATTGAAATATTGGGCTCATCAATTGGTGAAATTCCCCAATTTGGTTTTTCAGTCCCTTCCAATTGATACAGTGTTGTATCATAAATCATATGGGGTGATAAAATGTTTAAAATGTCTAAACAATCATGGGTGTTGATTCAAAACCAACATTCAATGAATTGGTATGGTAAGACCACAGTCAATGAATGAATGAGACTTTGGAAACACGATATATCAACACAATTTATTATTATTTGTGCCTTTTGATTCCCTCACAAGAACAATCATTGTTGATAGAGCTGGAATCCTAAAATAGATTGAATATATGATACCATTACGAGAGTGAATATTGAAGATGATTTTTTTTGGGAGAAAATCTATTAGGGACATATGCATTATAGATTTCGGCAGTAGCTCGAATGCATGTATGAGAAGTTACTTACCCAACATTAGAGTGTATGAGCCAAAGAAAACATTGGTTTTTCACTAGTTCTTACAGAAGTTGACATAAGAGGATACATTCATAAAGTAGACCCTTCCACTAGCTGGTAATAGATGGGGATCGAAACTTGTCACAACCCGTCCTCAGGGCCCGTGCCGTGACTACCCCAAGCCCACCTTCCATAGGCCAGGGGATGACGACTAGCACCAAAGGCGTAAATCCCGATAAAGGGAAGGCATTGCCTTTTTAAAGTAAACAACAAACACCACAGAGTGAGCAAGTGGAAGTAAACACTAAGTAAAAACTGGTACAATAGTAAGTGCAGAAAGGTAAAAGGGGCCAGAAATACAAGCCCAACTGTAAAGTACAACTCAAAAAAAGGGAAAACAACAACTGAAGGTAAAGCCGCAATGTTGAGCCGCCCACTGGAAGTCCCACCAGAAGGGTGGGTACAGATAGCCTCCATAGCTACTCGGTCCAACCGTCCGCTCCGAGTACATCCCGCCCAGTGGTCCACCTCCAGGTATCGTCCTGCTCCGCAAGACTCCACCACGATTAGTGTTGTCCGTCTTCTGCAACCAACACAACGTAGTGTGGGTATAGCCCGTGAAGGGGTGAGTATAAGCTACTCAGTAGGGACCCCGAGACCCCCGAAGGTCTCCCGAAATCCATAAAGGATAAACCACAAAGGAAAGATACAATCACGAAGTAACATCTGACACTACTTAGGTATATGCCCATACATATACTAAAGTCATCAATTCCCATTCGGCTACAACATCCGAGCCCAAGCAAATCCCAGTCCACACAGGAAAGCAAAACTTAAATCCACACAGGATAGCACTACACAATCCACAAAGGAGAGAAAAACGTAAATCCACATAGGATAGCATAGCACAATCCACGTAAGAAAGAAAAATGTAAATCCAGACAGGATAGCACAACACAATCCACATAGGAAAGCAAAACATGATTTAGCTAACACAGGTATACATCAATGAGAAGGTGAAAAATATGATCAGATATAGATACTGAGTCATCTAAGCTGGGACCCACAAAGGATACAAGACCAGCAGTCTTCATTGATTCATCTATGTTGGGATCCACATAGGATACAAGACCAACACTGAATCATCTAAGATGGGACCCACATAGGATACAAGACCAGTAGTCTTCATTGATTCATCTATAATGGGACCCACATAGGATACAAGACCAGTACTGAATCATATATGCTGGGACCCACATAGGATACAAGACCACAAGTATTCATTGATTCATCTATACTAGGACCCACATAGGATACAAGGCCAGTACTGAATCATCTAAGGTGGGACCCACATAGGATACAAGACCAGAAGTCTTCATTGATTCATCTATACTGGGACCCACATAGGATACAAGACCAATACTGAATCATCTAATTTGGGACTCACATAGGATACAAGACCAGCAATCTTCATTGATTCATCTATACTGGGACCCACATAGGATCGATAGGTACTAACCCCCGCAATGGCCCACATAGGATCGGACTGACACAGGATCTGTAGCACTGATCCCTGTAAGATTGCTGAGTACTGTAGTCGTCGCCATCGAATCCACTGAGGATCTCTGCATAGTCGTCGTCGAAGTCGCAGTCGCAGCCAACACTAGGGTTCCCGCACAAAGCAAGCTCGTTCGGGGGGGGGTCCGCTCCATGAGCCAATAGGCTGATACATCAACTGAAACAAGGTCCGGAGTAGATGTATCCAAAAGTTCCGTATCGTCAGCAGGAACTCAACGTCGCAGACGACGCGTCAATCAGACATTCGGTCTGAGAGATATTGGCTTTTTCGTTCTAGGGGCCCTGTTGGTTTTTAAGGAAAACCAACCCGACCATACTCCACCTACTTCCAACCCTCAGGTGGATTCAGCCAAAAGATCCATCCCACTTATAGGAATACAACAAAGTCGACGGCACGTCAATCGGACGTCCGGAGCTCGAGTTACGAGCGTTTCCGCTCCGAGGGCCCGGTTGGTTTCGTGTATGAACCATCTCGGCTGAACCCAAAGTTCTCCGAAACCTTGAGTGTAATATACCGAAACAAGCCTCTCGTTTCAAGGATCGCTACGCAACTAACGGTGTGTCGATCGGAGGTCCGTATCCCATGATATGGGCATTTGACCCGACCTGGGTCCGACCTGACTGGGCCCGGCCCGGCCCGGCCCGGCTCGGCCTGCGTGGCCGAGCCGAATCGCGGAGCGGGCGGGTGTGCGCAGACACCCTCACCACTAATTGAGACTGGCGGAGGATCCTCCGGCCGCCAACCCTCCGGCGGCGTGCCGCCGCCACCGCTTTCCACGGACCACCGGACGCGTTCCGGTGGTCCGTTTCTCCTACCATCTTCTCCAATGGTCCTCCCGGGACCCGACCTTCACTGCGGAGGCCACAAAATAACCATGCGGCCTCATTTGTCGTCGTCCATAAATCCGCACGTCAAGAATAAATAGATCCATCTTTGTGGTTTTCCGGCGTGACACGATGACGCCGCACCCCTTCGTCGTTGCCCAACCCCGTCCGCGGATGTCTTCGGGTTTCGCCGACGTGGCGCGATGGTGTCGCGCCCTTGTCTTTCTTTTCACGACACAGCGCGACGGCGTCGCGCATTTTCTTGTCTCATGATTCCGTGTGGTGCGACGACACCACGCCTTCCCGTACCAAACCACAAAAAAACCGACATGAAATAAGAAGGAGGGTCTGCCATGTTTGTGCGGTCTGGCCCCCTCGCGTTATTCGATAACAATTGGTTTTAATCCACGAAGATCGTCAAGTTAGTATTCATGAACAAAATAAATAAATAAAATTAAACACCTACATCCTCTTAAATAAAAATAATCATATCAATAATACCAACCCGCAAATTAATCTTCACGGATCAACATAATATTTAGTTGATCCGCATTCTTAGATTTAGAAGGGAGTAACAAGGGTTCACCAACAATCACAATTTAAATTCCCTACCTCAAATTATTTTCCACAGAAAACAACGTTGTCAGGTGAAGCTCCGTATGTTGACGGAGAACATCCGAGGAAGTGGCGTCTCCTTTTATTTGACGCGGAAAAAAGATCGGAAGAGGGTGTGTTGTCGATCGTCGAAAGAAAGGGCCACACCCCGGCTGCGGAGAGGAGAAGAGACGACACATCAATCTCTTCTTATGGTGACAGCGTTCTTCGTCGAAGTCTTGGTGTTCTTCGTGATGAAGATGAAAACACCCAAAAGCTCTCTCTCCTCATTTGTCCACACAAACAACCAACCCAAAATAAAATAAGGCTGATCCTTATTTTATTAACTCATGCCACAATTCAAAAAAATTCAAAACTTAACTTTATTAATTGAATTGATGAGTTGGCATACTTAAAGAGAGGAGAGGAAAGGTCACCCAAATTAAAGGGAACCTTAAAAGTTTTAAGGTGTTACAAAACTAAAGGTTTCAAATTCAATAGTTTGAAATTCAAACACTCACATTAAACCCACATCATTAATAACATATGTTATAAAAACTAAATTTATCATATTAAAATGTGAGTTGAGGGAGTTAACAAATTTAATAAGGGGGGTTAAGGAGTTAAAGGGGGGAGGTGAACGGTTGGGGATCGTGTGGGCCCCACCTTTAAATTATCCACACATGGGAAGTTGGGTGGATGTGGGCCCCACCACCAACTTCCCATGGAAGAAATTAACCTCCTTTGATATGAAATAAAATTGTGCCAACAATTTTATTTACTTCTTAATTAATCCCCAATAATTAACTTCTTCTCCCACACAAACGCAACTATGGTAAAGGTTCCCTTAAGCGATTACTGGCATTGCGAGTTCATCGGTGCCATCAGATTTCAATTCCGAGCACCGGTTCAAAAGTTAGAAATTCCTGCTCGTTCGTTCACTGAACGTACCCAAGCCAAACTTCGGAAAATGATTCTGGGTACACCGGGCCTCGGATTCAGGCGCCGTCAGAAACTGCGTTCTTTTAAAATTCCAAAGAAAATTAAGAAAAAAATTTCCTTGAAATATCCATGTCTTTACATTACTCCCACCTCATGGATTTACATCCCCGTAAAGCTTCAACACAATCTAGGGTCACAAAAGTGGTACCGAGCACGCATCTTGAGCCTTCCGCTCCCATGTGCTCACCTGGAGGTTCTCGTACTATTAAGAAAGTGCAACCGAGGAATCGATCATCCTTGTAGGATCTACTCCTGTCGATCCACGATCCCCACTGGAACCTCCGTGCATGTTGCCCTATCATCGACGTCCAACTCCATGAGGTCGATGATGTGTGAAGGATCAAACACGTATCTCCTCAGCCGAGGTACATGGGAGATTTCATGGACCCGGTGCAACTGAGGTGGAATGGTGAAGCGATTAACCACCTTGCCCACCCTGCGGGGGACCTAGAAAGGTCCGTTGAACCTCGGAGATATCTCGCCGCCTCGTCTATATCTCCGTAAACCTTGTCGAGGTGAGACCCGTATAAGAACGTGGTCGCCATCCTCGAACCTTAGAGGTCTCCCTTTTCAGATTAGAACTGAAACTAAAAACTCATGCTGCCACGAGGGTGAGGTTGGCCGACCCAAGAATGATCACCTACTCCCTCCCATGCACAAGTTTAACTTGTGCTGCCCAGGATTTCCTTTTCGCCGACCAAGGAAAACTCATCCCGACATTTTCCTAATACCGTCAATTTAAGTATGAACAGTGATTGCCAAATCCATAATAAAACTAACATCGTAAGGCCTTGACGCTGCCACTAAGAGGTCCCAACCGAGACTCTCGCCTCAAGGGTCAGATCACACCGTCGACGTAAGTGTGACTATCGAGTATCCTCCCGAAGTTATCTCCAGATGTGAAGGTCAATTCAACGGCTTAACTAGAAACTCTAGGACTGGGACTAGATTCATGGAAGGAAGGGATGATTCGTTTCGATGTCTGTGGCTATGGAAGCTAGTAGAAGACAAAGTCCGCAGTTCGAATCATCCTTAGAGCCCTTTTTGGTCTCACTCCATGACCACAAGCAGCTAATCTCTTCCCCTGATCTCCAACTCTATGAGTCTAGTGGGGACTACAAAGGCGGGTGATGGCAACATGTTGAAATGTACACCACCACAAGCTGCTCTCCTAGCTCTGCCTCCATTTCTGCTGCTCTGAAGATTCTTCTGTCCTTAACATTTCGTCTTCGTGAAACATTTTACACGCCCAAGTCTCCGAGACTGGCGCCAGTTTCCTGCTTTCCAAACTTCTATCATTCTCTGGCTGTATTTGTTCAGCAAAGTATTCTCAACCACAAAGGTTCCTTTTATCATCCTAGCCTAAGTAGGAATGCATAGAGAAAAGGTGATGGCTTGGAAGACCTTAAACATACCATGCTCAGAGGTCCGACCTCTATTGCAATGATCTAAACGCATCCATCGAGTACCCGGTATGTTTGGTATGCCTTGATGAATTTTCAGCTATCAACACGTCGCCCCGCCGAAACTGTATAAGCTCTAGAAAACTCTTTTCCACCTCCTCAATCTAGTCCTCAGCCGCATGTGAGTTAGGTTCGCCTTGGAACATGAAGGTATCTGATGTTAGAACACATGTAAGGCAGAAAGCTTACATGTGTCACCTACTGGTACCGCCTGTTGTAACTGTTGACCAACAGGTAGTGATGTATAGCTGACACACTGCCCGTAGGCACTATCTCAGGCATCGGTCCATGTACCGAAGCCTCATCACTTTGCGGACCATCCTCATGGTCATTCACTGGAAAACACTAGTGGCCAACTCCACCTTCCACTCTACTGATGTCTCAGCTAGGCAGAAAACTCTAGCAATCACCTCCAGCCACTGCTCTGCTGTCTGGGAATCTCTCTCGCCTAGTAACCTCAGAGGCTGCTGCTGCTGGAACTCATGCAACGTGCTCTGCCAGCGTGCACAGTTTTCTAGTATAGATGTTGGCATCTCCTGCACAACAGGTGGTGGTAATGCTGGTACACCACATGAGGGTGCCAACATAGTAAAAAGGGCCCTGAACCAGAGCCTCGTTGCTCGGTGAGCCGTCATCAAGTACTCCCTCGGAACTCCAACTGACTGTCTGCGTGGAGACATCCAGAACATATGCGACACGATCAACGTTTATCCCTAGTGAGCCGACACAAGTAATCACAAAGAAAACTTGAAACACACATCCAATCAATGTTTTCGTGCATTAAGTCGAAAATTAGATGTCAGGGTCCTGGTGTACGGATATGTTGGCCGCTGCACCAACACTGGGCTCTCTGGACTGATAACCACACTCATTACGCTTAACACTATTGCTTCACAAAGAAGAAAGATCATAGTCTGCAGTAGAACCGAACTCCTTTGATACCAATTTGTCATGATCCATCCTCAGGGCCCGTGTCGTGACTACCCCAAGCCCGCCTTCCATAGGCCAGGGGCTGGCGACTGGCACCAAAGGCGTAAATCCTGATAAAGGGAAGGCATAGCCTTTGTAAAGTAAACAACAAACACCATAGAGTGAGCAAGCGGAAGTAAAAACTAAGTAAAAACTGGTACAACAGTAAGTGAGGAAAGGTAAAAGGGGCCGGAAATAGAAGCTCAACTATAAAGTACAACTCAAAAAAAAAGGGAAAACAACAACTGAAGGTAAATCCGCAATGTCGATCCGCCCACTGGAAGTCCCACCTGAAGGGTGGGAACAAATAGCCTCCACAGCTCCTCGGTCGAACCGTCCGCTCCGAGTACATCCTGCCCAGTGGTCCACCTCCAGGTACCATCCTCCTCCGCAAGCCTCCACCACGATCCGTGCTATCTCTCATCTGAAATCAACACAATGTAGTGTGGGCATAGCCCGTGTAAGGGTGAGTATAAGATACTCAGTAGGGTCCCCAAGACCCCCAAAGGTCTCCCGAAATCCATAAAGGATAAACCAAAAAGGAAAGATACAATCACGATGTAACATCCGACACTACTTAGGTATATGCCCATACATATACCTAAGTCATCAATTCCCGTTCAGCTCCAACATCCGAGCCCACGCACAACCCAGTCCACACATGAAAGAAAAATTTAAATCTACACAGGATAGCACTACACAATCCACAAAGGAGAGAAAACGTAAATCCACACAGGATAGCATAGCACAATCCACGTAGGAAAGAAAAACGTAAATCCACACAGGATAGCACATCACAATCCACGTAGGAAAACAAAACAGGATTCAGCTCACACAGGTATACATCAACGAGAAGGTGAAAAAGATGATCAGATATAGATACTGAATCATCTAAGCTGGGACCCACATAGGATACAAGACCAGCAGTCTTCATTGATTCATCTATGCTGGGACCCACATAGGATACAAGACCAGTATTGAATCATCTAAGTTGGGACCCACATAGGATACAAGACCAGCTATCTTCATTGATCCATCTATACTGGGACCCACACAGGATACCGGACCAGTAATGAATCATCTAAGCTGGGACCCACATAGGATACAAGACCAGTACTGAATCATCTAAGCTGGGACCCACATAGGATACAAGACCAGCAGTCTTCATTGATTCATCTATACTGGGACCCACATAGTATACAAGACCAGTACTGAATCATCTATGCTGGGACCCACATAGGATACAAGACCAGTAGTCTTCATTGATTCATCTATATTGGGACCCACTATGATACAATACCAGTACTAAATCATCTAAGCTGTGACCCACATAGGATACAAGACCAGCAGTCTTCATTGATTCATCTTTACTGGGACCCACATTGGATCAATAGGTACTAACCCCCGCAATGGCCCACACAGGATCGAACCCACATAGGATCCCTAGAACTGATCCCTATAGGATTGCTGAGTGTTGTAGTTGTCGCCGTCTAATTCACTAAGGATCTCTGCACAATCATCGTCGAAGTCGCAGTCGCAGCCAGCACTAGGGTTCCCGCACACAGCAAGCTCATTCGGGAGGGTCCGCTCCACGAGCCAAGAGGCTGATACATCAATTGACACAAGGTCCAGAGTTGATGTATCCAAAAGTTCCGTATCGTCAGCAGGAACTCAACGTCGCAGACAGCGCGTCAATCGGACGCCCGGTCTGAGAGATATTGGCCTTTTCGTTCCAAGGGCCCTGTTTGTTTTTAAGGCAAAACCAACCAGAACATACTCCACCTGCGTCCAACCCTTGGGTGGAGACATCCAAAAGATCCGTCTCACTTATAGGAATCCAACAAAGTTGATGGCACGTCAATCGGACGTCCGGAGCTCGAGTTACGAGCATTTCCGCTCCGAGGGCCCGGTTGGTTTCGTGTATGAACCATCCCGGCCGAACCCAAAGTTCTCCGAAACCTTGAGCGTAATATACCGAAACGACAGTCTCATTCCAAGGACCACTACGCAAATGAAGGTGCATCGATCGAAGGTCCGTAGCCCATGATATTGGCATTTGACTGAAATCGGTCCGAAAACGGGGGGTCTGGGCCCGGACCGACCCGGCCCGACCCGGGTCCGACCCGGCTGGGCCCGGTCCGGCTCAGTCCGGTTCAGTCTGGCCCGACCGGCTGGCCACGGCTCGGCCTGCGTGGGCGAGCCGAATTGCGGAGCGGGAGGGGGTGCACGGCCGCCCTCGCCGCTAATTGAGGCTGGCGATGGATCCACCGGCCGCCAACCCTCTGACGGCGCGCCGCCACCGCTTTCTGCGGACCACCGAACGCGTTCTGGTGGTCCTTTTCTCCTAAAGTCTTCACCAATGGTCCTCCCGGGTCCCGACCTTCACTGCGAAGACCTCAAAATTACCTTGCGGCCTCATTTGTTGTCGTCCGTCAATCTGCACGTCAGGAAAAAATAGCGTCGTCTTTGTGGTTTTCCGGCACGACGTGATGACGCCGCGCCCCTTCGTCGTGGCCCAACCCCGTCCGCGGATGACTTTGGGTTTCTCCGACGTGGCGCGACGGTGTCGCACCCTTGTCTTTCTTTTCACGGCACCGCACGATGGTGCCGCTCATTTTCTTGTCTTATGATTCCGCGTGGTGCGACGACACCACGCCTTCCCATACCAAACCACAAAGAAACCAACATGAAATAAGGAGGAGGGTCGGCCGTGTTTTTGAGGTCCGACCCCCTCACGTTATTCGATAACAATTGGTTTTAATCCATGAAGATCGTAAAGTTAGTATTCATAAACAAAATAAATAAATAAAATTAAACCCCTACAGACTCTTAAATAAAAAGAATCATATCAATAATACAAACCCACAAATTAATCTTCGCAGATCAACACAATATTTAGTTGATCTTCTAAGATTTAGAAGGGAGTAACGAGGGTTCACCAACAATCACAATTTAAATTCTCTACCTCGAATTATTGTCTGCGGAAAACGAAGTCGTGAGGTGAAGCTCCGTATGTTGATAGAGAACGTCCGAGGAAGTGGTGTCTCCTTTTCTTTGACGCGGAAAAAAGATCGGAAGAGGGTGCGTTGTCGATCTTCGGAAAAAAAGGGTCACACCTCGGCTGCAGAGAGGAGAAGAGACGACACGTCGATCTCTTCTTACGGTGACGGCGTTCTTCGTCGAAGTCTTAGTGTTGTTCGTCATGAATATGAAAACACCCAGAAGCTCTCTCTCCTCAATTGTCCACACACAACAACCAACCCAAAATAAAATAAGGCTGATCCTTATTTTATTAACTCATGCCACAATTCAAAAAAAAATTCAAAACTTAACATTATTAATTGAATTGATGAGTTGGCATACTTAAAGAGAGGAGAGGAAAGGTCACCCAAATTAAAGGGATGCTTAAAATTTTTAAGGTGTTACACAACTAAAGGTTTGAAATTCAAGAGTTTGAAATTCAAACACTCACATTAAACACACATCATTAATAACATAAGTTATCAAAACTAAAGATATCAAATTAAAATGTGAGTTTAGGGAGTTAACAAATTTAATAAAGGGGGTTAAGGAGTTAAAGGGGGGAGGTGAAAGGTTGGGGCTCGTGTGGGACCCACCTTTCAATTATTCACACATGGGAAGATGGGTGGATGTGGGCCCCACCACCAACTTCCCATGGGAGAAATTAACCGCCTTTGATATTAAATAAAATTGTTCCAACAATTTTATTTACTTCTTAATTAAACCACAATAATTAACTTATTCTCCCGCACAAACGCAACTACGGTAAAGGATCCCTTAAGCGATTACCGGCGTTGCGAGTTCATTGGTGCCATCAGATTTGAATTTCAAGCACCAGTTCAAAAGTTAGAAATTCCCGCTCATTCGTTCACTGAACGTAGCCGAGCCAAACTTCGAAAAATGATTCCGGGCACACCGGGCCTCGGATTCAGGCGCCGTCAGAAACTGCGTTCTTGTGAAATTCCAAAGAAAATTAAGAAAAAAAATTCCTTGAAATTTCCGGGTCTTTACAAAACTGTTCAAACATGGATTCAATAATACCCTAGTGGGAAAATGGTTAACTATATTTCTAGTTTTGAGTTCCCATTTGTGACCAGTGGTGGAAAAATAGTAGAAACTAGTCGAGGTATCATGACCTAGTAAAAGAGTCACTATGCAAATGTATTTTTTTGTCTAAAATTACATAAAAAGATTAAACCATTTAAATACCCCACCCATAGTGAGCAAGACAACCACCCTTCCTTTAGACCGAGTCGAATCTCCAAATAAAAATTCTTGGAGGGATTTGTTCTCACGGAAGTGTAACGTTTCAACCAAGTATATCATGGAATCACACACTGTGGTGGAGGTTATTCTCATGGGGTTTATCCATGTAATGAAACCCCTCATTACTTCATACATGGATCAAAGGAGAATAGGCTAGGCTTATATTTAATACCTTGATGCTATGATCCAATTATTATAAAATATTTCTACCTAACTGGCATGAGCCCCAATGAATTTGGTGTGTTCTTAAATTAACAGTTTGGTGATAAATATTAGAATAATTCCCTAGAATAGTTATATAATGGAGTCAGATTTTTAGGTGTTTATGAGTAAACATCATCCTTTAATGATTTTTTACTCTGAGTGGATTAGTATGAGTTCTTTTTTATTTTGTTTTTTGTAGAGTATTCTAAAAACCTTTTTGAGGTATCCTTATTTGAGCACAGTTTTCATAAATATTTCTAATTTTCTTGGAAAGAATGAAACTAGAGGTTCAGAGTCAAGGGGTGGAAAACCATTACGGTTCATAGTTTGATAAAGTGTGTGGCCTCACCTATAATACCATGTAATAATCTCCTCTGGCCACCATCATAGTTGATACGTAGTTTAAAAACTCATTTAAACAAACCATGTTCACTTAAAATTATTTTCAAAAAATCATTTTTAAGGGACATTAATGATCTATTTTGACAAATTTGTCTTTCTATTGGAATATATCATGAACCTTGAAACTTCATATTCTTTTTTTGACAATTTACTATCCTCTTAAACATGACTATCAAGGATCCAAAAGTTGTGTTAATTATTAATTAAGATAAGTGATCTAAAAACACTCTTTCTCCATGATTCATTGAGATCTATCTATTTTCACGTGAAACAAATCATCACATGGATATTACATTTACTTATAATTGAACTTTAATTCCACCAAATTATGAAGTCTTTGATCATTTATAGAAAAGTGGAAGTTATCAACATGTCACCCCCTTTTACATAGTTAGATCACACATGAATGATTTAAAATTTTATGTAAGTTCTTATATTTCAAACTTCTTGATACCTTCTTTTTCATGAATGTAATATGGGATCTATTTTATGATGATTTATTAACTGTGGACCAATGTTTTTTGACTAAATAGAAGTATATCTCCTATATTTGAGGATGAATTGAAGATCTCTTATTTTTTTGATGATACATCCCAGGAATTGATATCTTGTTATTTGACATATCTCAAAACTAGTTTAATTGACACAATCTGTGAGGTATAAGATTCGTAATCCACCTTTCATGGCATATATTATCCTCATTCGTATTTTTTTAAAACTCTTCATTTTTTAACATGAAATTTAGATATGCATACTTTATGTAAGAAATTGTAATCTTTAGGTGCGACAAGTTTGGGCATTTTATACATTAATGAATGGTAAATTAATTCATAAAAAATTGTATGGTATAATGTTACTTACCATTTGGGTCCCTTTATACTCTTTTACCCTAATTTGATATTGTATTTGAAAATATTATTTTACCATGATTGACAGTGATTTATTATAGGTCTTTCTGTTACCCATGAGACTGTTACATGATTCTCAATTCGATAAGTATTTCTTATTTAACATGATACCATGCTTGATGCTGATCAAAAAAATTTATATATAGCTAATAAGTTATTATTAGGACACACTATTCTCTTCCTTACAATTATATTCCATGTTGTATGTGTTTACCTAGACTTTTTAGGTATTTTATTTTTTAATTTGAATAGGTTGACCACTTTTGAATGGTTATACCTTAGAGGGGGTGTGATTAAAACGTGTTATGATAAATAAGGTGGACCCATTCAAAGGGATGAGGAATGATAGCCTTGTGGCCTGTACCAAAACATGATTCTGTTGGGATACTTAGTAACATGGTCACTAGTGTCCTTTTGGACGAACCTAAAACTCAATGCCCTGTTGATACTGATTAACATATAAACAAGTTGACCTTGTGGCCAAAACTGAAACTCAATGCCTTGTGTATAACAAGTAACATGTACCCCAGTCATCCTTATGTCTCAACCTGATGATTAATTCCTTTTGTATACAATGAATTTTTTTCAATATCCTTGTGTCTAGTTCTTTTTAACCTCTAAATTTTTTTGATTATCATTCCATCATTGATCTAAAGTAGATTTAGACATGGCTTGTGGGGGATTAGTTAACACGTGAACAATTCATGTATGTTTTTTATGATTTCTTTTGAATTTATTATTTTCAAAAAATAATCTTGTTATACTTGTGAATAGATTTTTGGGATGAATTATTGGTGTCCTACTATGTTTTATTAATCACACCCTATATTGGAAGCTCGATACACATGAAAACATATTGTTTGGTGATCCAGGTAATGGAAGGGAGATAGTGGGTGATGGTTAGGCTGAGGAACATGAATCCTATAGTGTTAGAGGGTCATAATACAAGGGATTTCACATTGTTACATTATTTATTTATTTTCATTATATATCTTAAAGATTAAATTTCCACTTTGGGATCCTAGTTTACTAACATGTGTGACATGGATAACATTTTGTTATTGTAGAGTGATTATTTATAAGCCACCATTATACTCTATAATATAATTTTTTATAATTTTTAGTCTCTATAGAAATTATTATTAATGGTATTGTATCCCCAGTAATGGTGTTTAGACTATCACTACTATCTAATAACCTCTTAAGTACGGAGAGGTGTCCATGAATTACTATGGATCATTGGTTCAGACCCTATAGTTCAAGTTGTGGTATTAAAAAATGGCCTCAGATGATGAGTATCCTTTTTATAATTTTATTTATATGAGGACATGGTAGAAAAGAGTAAGTTTGTACGGAACTTGGGTAGGGGAGTAACCATGTTCATGACCTACTCATGTGTAATGGACCTCTAAGTTACCAATGATAGGAATATTATTATTGTTTTATGAGATTTAGTTGAATATAAACATCGTGATTAAGCACATAGAATCACATACCATATATGTTCATGTTTTGGGATGCATGATAGTTTATTCATTTAATTTTAAGATTGTAATATATATATTCAGGATTTAATTTTATTCTCTATAGAATGATACATCTATTTTATCTATATTTGTGACAAAACGTTTTTTATTTAATTTGATGAACATGACTGTACTGTTATGTGTTTATATATATTCATGTTATTAATGTGTAGGAATAGAGATCCTTAGGTAGTGCTATGATGGATATATAGTTTGTTTTTAGTAAACTCATAGGATAACAATTGTGTGGTCCCAAGGATACATTATGATATTTCCTAATAGATAATGGTTTATAAATGTACATTCAAACATTTAAATATAGTCATACTTGGAGATTATTTAATTCCACAACATGGGATGACATGCAAGTTCCACCTCATGTTGTGTAGAAGGATACATAGGATAATTATCCCACACCTAATTTTGTGGTTTAGACATTGAAGGCACTCCATCATGAAGTATTTCTAATTGTACATGCGTGTGGTGGAAGAGTACAACGGACCAATGTTTAATATACCCATGACTTCCAACTCCATCATCTACTATACATTCAAGGAATTATTGGAAAATATAATTTCACAGACTAATTAGAAATAATTTAGGGTTTATATGATGTTGTCTAAATGCTAGAGGTTAGACGGGTCAAGGAATTGGTGTTTATGATTTGGAGACCCACCAGAAGATGGTGGGGGTATCATGGGTAAAGATAGAAGATGTGAGGGTATTTCTTGGTAGGATTTCATGAACATGTACTTTACTAAATTTGTTCCCAACACACTTAATCTAGAAAAATATGATGAATTCATAAAGATTCAATGTGGATCCTTGATGATATCTACATACTCCCCTTATTTCACAGAACTGCTTCATTTTTCTCCTCTATTGTTTGAAAATGAGGAACATATGTCTAGGGAATTAGTTATCAGTCCTCATCCCAATATCAGATAACATGTTAGTATTTTAGACCTATAAACATTGCTATAAGATTTATGTAATGCCTTTTCTATTGAGACAGACTGGGCGGATTGTGTAGTACATCATCTTACACCCTTTATTAATCAAGTTTGTGGGCGTCCTACTAGAATAATGAGTGCCTCTTCTAGTATTTGATGAAGAAGAATGAAGATTCAAAGTGGGGTAATAGAAATAATTTCTATCATAGTATGTATTGTCTATCCCCCTTAGGTGGATTTACATAGTCCTTCAATAATGGGATGGTTGTACTTTAACATTGGTTCTTCCAAACACCTCATGGAAATTGTTGTTATTATGAAATGATAAGACATAACAAGTAGTTTTTCTCCATATATTTTTTACCATGATTCAGTAGGGTTGAATAAAATATACAATTTTAAAACTAGTTATCTTATAGGGGTCCCTATGAATAGTCTTTAAAAATGAAGAAATAAGAAATTCATGCACCTGGGTGTCATGGTCATTGAGATGAGGTATGCCACGTTTATGTAATGAATCAGGTTGCAATAGATAGTATTGAGAGACCATATACATTATAATGTATGTTCTAGATAAATTATACACTTTCAACTTATTTTATTGACACTAGTGATTCCAATTCCATTATATCTTCTCAAAATGTTTGTAAAATTTTATGATATTCATGTTATTTTCTATTTTAATTTCACTTAATATAGATTTGGATAAAAGAGTATACAATATTTAGAGATTCTTAGAGTGTCGTATACCAATTTTATGTTATGGAAATATATTGGACTTCTGGATTCTAGATATAAAGATCTTTAATATGATTTTTTCCCAAAATTGGTTGGCCATACTTTTCTCCCACATTGGTTTCTATTAAAGATAGTTAGAGTTTACATCACCTTGGGAGATAAGTTCATTCTATATTATATGTATGGGTTGGGATAAGGTAGAAAGGTTACTAACATGATCCATCTAGGAATGATTATGACACATATTTCATGATTTTCTCATTTAGTAGGATTAGAGGTATCTCTCTTAACATTTATTCTAGCTTTGTATCCTCATCATGAAAATATACAAGATGAATTCATAGGTATTACCTTGATTGGGGATTTGAGTTTGTGAAATAAATCATGCTATATGCACATCCCAAATCAATACACCATTATCACATGACACTGACATAGTTGTAGAATATCCCAGTATAACTTGGGGACATATAATAGAAGGGATATAACAAATCATGCACATCATAATGAGGTGAACCTATTTAGTTATCCAAAAAAAAGAAGATGATAGTATTTTCCTTAGTGTAGATTATAAAATGTCGAATAAGATGATGGTGAAAGATAGAATCCATTTTTAAAAGGATTTATGATATATTTTATTAGTATCTAGGAGGCCAATGGATCTCTAATATTGAATCTCTAATCAGGATATCACCAGTTATTGGTAAAAGAGGAGTAAATTATATATATTCCATTTAGGGGGATGTACAGTCTATATGAGTACTTAGTGTTTACAGTTTCACTAAAAAAATAACTATCATTGTTCATGGATATTATTAACAATATATTTCACACAAAAAATACTCATTGATCAATTTTTTCATTGAAGATATCTATATTTACTCACCTACCAAAGAGAAGCATGTCAGACTTCTAGAGATAGTCTTGAGTACACTTTGAGCACATAAACTTCATTACAATCTATCAAAGTGTCACATTTTGATTTAGGATGTGAATTTTAAGGGGCATGTAATTTTTAAGAATAGAATATTAGTGAACCTAGAGAATGTAGAGGAATTTATGTTATGGACATGTCCTTGAAACATGTTTGAGATCCAGATATTTCTTAGATTAGTGGTGTATTATCTACATTTTATCTACAACTTCTCTCATTTTTCAGCACACATGACCCTGCTATTGAAGAAAGGTGTGATATTTTAGTGGTCTAACTAGTTTTAAGTTTATTTTTTGAGTGAAAAATGAGGTTGGATACAAATATTGTGTTGATTCCTCTTTAGTCTCGGATTTTATACATCATATATTGTTGTGCATCCAGAGATGGTTAGGGTGAATTTTTGATACTAAGGTACAAGGATGTAGTTTATTGGTCATGTAAACTATATCCCCATGTGAAAAACTATCCCAACCATGAGTTGAAACTATTTTTTCCATGATTTTAATTGTTGGTGAAAATATCCCTTTGATAAATGGATTATTTTCTACACATGCCAAGAGATCCTCTACTATATCTTCCAATTTGAGGATCATAATTCAAGATAGAGGATTTGGGATTAGTTCATGTAGGTTTTTTAATTTGAGATGAAATATTCACTATGTAAATATAATATAATTAAAAATTATCTTATTCATAAGATGCAGGTATCCAAGGAGCTTGGGGAATGGCCTTCATAGGAACAACAATTCTTCATGAGCGTATTGTCCAATTAGAGGACGGATAATTTTTATGATTAATGTTTGATTACATTTTCTTTATTATTTATCAATTAATATTGAGTACATTGGTAGATGTCCAATCATTAATATGGATTAGAATGCCATGTGCTACAATAACAACTAGTATGTGGTGTCCTGATACTTAGGTGGTAAATAGAATATAAGGATTTTATCCAAGATCATGGGAGGGTTATTGTGCATGAATCCATAAAGGAAGATCTAATTAGGGTTTTTATACCTCAAAGTGGGTGTTTCATCTTAGATAGAAAATTGTTTTCCATGAATTTAAGTGGTAGTTCTAGTTGTTAGGGAAGAAGAGGGACTTTTCTAGATTTTCTTTTGGATTCCATAACTGCCAAAGGATAATGGATGATCCCCAGGATCTTGTTGGTTTACTATATAAACAACCTATTCAAATGTTTAATTGGGAGGAATAAATGATGGAATTTATGACATGGTTATAGTGGACACCAAGGAGTTTTTATATACTTTGTGTGAGGGGATATCGACTCACTAAGGTAGCCCATTTCCTACTTATCATAAAGACATTTTCCACAGACGACGTGTAATTTTTTTATGACAATGTAATTTTTAGAATACATGGAGTTACCTTGATCATTATATCCGATTGAGATGAAAATTTTATGTTAAGTAATTAGTATGGATTATAGAGGCCTTAGGAACTTAGTTGATATTAAGAACAATATACCATTCACAAACTATTGGATAGTCATAGTTGAAGATTCAGATATTAGAGGATATTCATCAGGCCTACATTTAAGATTTTAGTTGATCTCGATATAATCACCTATCCATGATTGAGTTATTATACAATAGTATTTTCTTAGGTTTTATTCATACATAACCTTATTAGTCCCTTTATTGTAGGCTATATCCTTCAACACATTCTTGGAACATGGCTAGTGAGGTAGATGTTTTGGGCCCTAATATAGTATTGGATTAAATTGAGTGATTGAAAATAATTTAGAAGAGGTTTATCACATATAAAATAGAAAAAATATCTTATCCCAACCATAAGAGGATACCTTTGTAGTTTTCTATTGGATACCTGGTCTTTTTGAGAGTGTCTCCTAGGTTAGGACAACTAAGTGGGAGAAATAAAGGGATATAAAACCATGATATATTTGACCCTTTGAGATCACCAAATATATTAGAGAAGTTGAGTAAGTTATAGACACTTTTCTATCCTACTATAGTATGGACAATGTGTTTCATGTGTCTTTACTCCTTAGGTACATTCCAAATTCCATACATCTCATTGACTCTAAAGATGTTGTTCTAGATCTTGATGCATCATACAAAGAATGATTGATGTGGATTATAGACAAGAGTAAGAGAGTCCTATGATGGAAAGAAATACCATAGGTATTGATTTTTTAGAATCAGGTATCGATCTGTAAGGAATCTTTGGAATGAGAGGAATATATTCAAGCTTAGTGGTCAAATTTATTAGAGTAGTATTCTTATATACACTTTTCATGGATAATAAGTCTTTGAGGAGTTAATTGTAACGTCAATTGATTTTGATGTTGTCTAACAAGTTATCCTTACCCTTAAATCATGTGATTTTGAACTATAAACTGATTGGGAGGAGTTATGGTGGTAGTTGGTTAGTTTTAAAGAGATTTAGTGGCATTTTTAGGGTGCACCGTTTTACTAAGGTTTTTCCAAACCATGATGATCCCTTGAGAAAGTGTTTTGTTTGATATAGGGTCTCATGGGGTGGTGAATTGTTAATGTTCATGGTTTTACAAACCATGCTACCTCAACTGTAAAATTTTGAAACAAGTTAATGTGGCCAACAATATGGTTGCAACATCGTTTAACAAACCATGTGAAAAAATTGTGTTGGTAGGTAGAAAACATAAAGATGTTTCACATTGTTTGAAAAAACCTTCAACCAAACCATGTACATGCATATGTATTATCTCAAATTCCCATTTACTGTTAATTAATTATCAGGCTTGTCTCATTTTATTTTATATAAAGCCACTCATACATTGATATCCATTAATCCTACATGAAAATTTGCTATCCACAAATTCTTGATTCTAGTGGATCCAAGTTTTTTGTTGATTTAGAATTATGGTATCTGGTCTAAAAATATAAAATATTTATGTTTCTTCATGATATATCACATTTACAGTAAAATGAATCATAGATATGGAATAAAATTTCCTCAGATATGGATTCTTGATTCCATTTAATGATGAATTCATGTATCATTTCTAGAAAATCGGTGATATTCAACCTATCATTGAAATCCTCTTGTCCGGATCTAGATCTCTCACTAATGGAGGATGTTTTCAAATAAGTTATTATAGAACCATATACTCGAGTAATTCTTATTCTTAAACCACATCCTGGATCTCTATTTTGATGACAGATTCATGGTGGATTGATGTTTGTTGACATGACTTAGGGTTACATATTGTTTGGATAAAGAATTCAACATCCATTATTTGAACAAAAATAGATCTGATTAAATAATTCAACATTATTCAACATATCTCAAAACTTGTTCCATTTACAAACTCCTAGAGGTATATGATTATAGATCCACATTTTGTGTCATGTAATATCTTTGGGTCTCTTTTCTAAATGACTTTATCTTTTTAGCCAAAAATAGATATAGGCATCCTTGTCTTTAGATCTAGTTTTCATTGGGTTCATAACATGATTCAATCTCTTATCCTTTGATGAGTATTTGAGTACATCATCAATAATCTTTAGGTAGGATGTTTCTTTCCATTTGGGTAGTGTGTATAATCATGTTTTCTTGATGTGATACTTCTATTGGCATAACCTATTTGACTAATCTTGAAAGTGAGACCCATATATTATGATTTATTCCCTGAATATTTATTTTGTTTTTTTTACTAAGCTAGACAATGATCACATGTTCATATAAGATACTACTAAATTACCATGATGACATTTTTTTAAACCTTATTATGATCTTCCCTATTGGATGCATTTACCATTCCTTTGGAGGCATTGTATTTGGTATTCATAATAGCTTGAATACCATTATATGATTATATCTTATAGGTAGAGTGTCCAAAAAATGAGGTAATGATAATGATGGGACCATACATTGTATATGTGAATGACAGCCTTGTTTCTAATCAAGAAACTCAATTCCTTGTGGATACCTAGTAAATTTTTCACTATCCATACTTAAGGCCCCACCCATGGATTAATGCCTTTGTAATGATAAACAACTTGTTCACTTTTCGCCTTTGTGGTCTAGCCCCAATCTCAATGCCGACTGGATACAGAGTACCATGTGCAATAGTTGACCTTGTTTCATGACCTAAAACACAATTCCATGTGTATATCTAGTCAACTTTCTAATGGATTTTTGGATAGTTATTTATCCCTTCTATCTTCTTTTGTAATACTTCTAGAATATATTTGATTTAGGTATGCTCAGGGCTCGTGGTGACTTGGTTATTACATGAAAACTCCATGTATGATTTCTATGATTTTTTGGGAATTTATCATTATCACGAAAAAAAACTGTTATACTTTTGACTACATTTTAATGAAGAATTAGTGGTTTAATATTTGGTTTTATTAAACACACCCTCCATAGACATCTCGATATGCATATACAATTAACATGTTAGGATCTAGGTAAGTGTTTGGGGCCCATCAATAGTGTTTGAATTGATGAGAATAGATCTTTTAGCAGTAATATGATGTAATATAAATGATTATTTGGTGATACTTTATTTATTCACTTTCACTCTATATCATATGTTTTGGATTTCCACGTTGGGAACATTGTTCATTTAAATTAATGAGATGTGTGACATTTTGTTATTACATTATGATTATTTTTCTTATACCATTATACTATAGAATGTTATATATATATATATATATTGAGTATGGATATGATCTCCAAGGGTAATTTCTCTCAACTAATGGCTCACTACTTGTAAGAAGCCACTTGTGTATGGGGATGCACGAATGAGGTCTTGTGAATCTCCAGCTTGAATTTAGTGGCTCAGGTTATGAAATTACAAGTTATGATAAATTCTCTTTTTCACCCTTTGCTCATTTTTTTATGTTTCTAATATATTTTTCCATGAAAATTATATGAGATTAGATGTTATTAATCCCCTATCATATCCCCAAGGTATACTACTATAGGTATGGTAGTTCCCCCAGGAGATCACTTGGTTGCCAAGGTGGAGGAGGAATGCTCATCAGACCTAGTGAAGCATATGATGGAGGTGATCTCCAATCCCATTGAAGTATTACATTTTCCACCAAAATGAGTAGTTATATATGTATAGATAGAATCTGTGTATATTAGTAGGTTGTGATGGTTAATATCACTAAAAATATACAATCTTCCAATAGAAACAAGTACACTTTATATCTACAATCTCACATATTAGGTGAATTCTATAACTCTATGATACTTTTTCTGTTTTTTTTAATTGAACAGAGTTTCAAGGGATTAGAAATATAACCTACTATGTATAACATAACCTCTAAACTAAATGACATGACTTCAACAAGGTTAGTGATGGGGAAATACTAGAAGATATCAGTCATGAATCTCAATCCAGATGCGCTATCTAGAATCCCAATTGATCTAAGGCTAATAAATAACCATATATATGTTCGAAACATGGATAGTTATTATTTTACTCAAATTAATATAATATGTATATGAATTTCTATTATCAAGATATTACTACATTCTTTAATGATTTAACCCAGCAATGTTTGTCCACACACACTATCCTCTTCAGTGATGATACTGGCACACCTGAGTCAAATATGAATTTTTAGTTTTCCACTCCATTGTAGGGTGTAATTTATTCAAAATGAGAAACAATTCCATAAATCCATTTGGGAATGTTTCTTTTAGAATACCCACCTATTATTCATTCTTAAGATGTTGAAATAGTTAGATAAGAAAATTTTTCAATGAATGATGTTGACTAATGACACCTACTATCATCAAATTTATTCTTATATCTATTGACTAAATTTTATAAATGTTAATTTTAGAAAATCTATTATTTTTAATGCTTTGTTCTAGGAAAACTACGTTGGACTAGCCATGTATATCTTTGAACCAAGTGACACTTTGTAGTTTTCCAAATCAAGGTGGACTATCACGAACTGGGTGATGGTGTTATCAGTATGGACAAAATGAGATGATGAGATATTTGGGCCACACTAATAAGCTCTTAAATTATTATATTTATAACTCATATATTTAGGAAAATATGATGATCCTAATTTTAATATATATATATTTTTCAATACTAGTAAATTACATAACTTACTACAATACCATGTAGAACACATTTAGTTAGAGGCGATGATGTTTTCCTGAAATTTCTAGAATATTTGGATTTTGTTTTATCATCTAAATGATTGTACTCATGGAAATATAATTTTTGTTACATCAATAAACTTACATACATCTCATAAGTAATAACATAATATTCATATGAGACAAATTAGTATTTTCACATAAGGTAACTAAGTCTCATCAGGAATCCTATTCACATTACATGAGGCATCTGATGCTTGTCACATAAGGAAACATTGGATTTTCACATAATTTATCTCAAGAAAGACACATGAGGATTCATATGATTGTCTCATTCATCTAGGTTTCTCATAAAATAGGAAAAGATGTATTGGATTAATTTGGAAGGGGTATCCCTATACTCATTATAGACATCTCCTTATGCTAATAACATGAAAAATATCCACTTATTATCATCATGTATGGGTAAACACAGGTTACTCTCATATAAGGAAATGATTAATGTTTTATATAAATATTTACATTTTACTATCTCTCAAAATGGAGAGGGGGTAGTAATGAAGTTTTTTCAATATGATTAACTTCCAATGGGGAATACAATATATATTTTTTGGTTTATAATAAAAGCCTTTATAGTTCAATGTGTAAAATTTAAGGTCATGTGAATGGTTTGATCCAGGTCATTTAATGAAATGTGTTATGGAATTTTTTTCATGAATGTTATGACATCCAAGGAAGTTATTAGGATTACATGTTAATATTACTAGGTATATATTTAGATAATGATGAATATGTGTGTGGATAATTTAGTTGTTACACGTCTTGTCCTTGGTAGAAAGATGCCTGAAATCTGGTTGGCAGGAACATGCATAGATCCCACCCAGCCCATAATTGATGAAAACGACCTGATGATGCAATAATATAATACATGAAAATGGTGGTTACTAGTAATGAAAATTCTTCTCGACATATATGTTTAGGCAAACCACGTGTGATCATAATATTCTATGGGATAAATTTTTTAAAATTTCACATGTAAAATAGGAGGATTTATCCATTCCTCGAACCACACAATAGATTTGGGAAATCATGTTTCAAATACCATAGTCAACATTTATTCATTATATATTTTATAATTTTATAAATTTTAATTGATTATAGTTGCCAAAAATTAAATAATTATGTATGAGAGGAGAAATAGAAGGGTATTATGAGATGTTGGGGATGTGTAGTGAGCCCATGTGGTGATATTGTGGTAAACATTCATAGTATGGCTATGAATTTGACGCATGATGTCGGTGTTTGGGTGATGGTGCTGGTAAATATATTGGGTGGTCAATTTATAATATATGTACCAGGGAAGGTGATATAATATAGAGGATCGTGATATGAGTTAGTGAATCATGATCCACAATAATGTGTTGTGAAAGATCTAGCTAAGGCAGTGACTGGTAGGTCTGTTTTATGAAGTGTGGATGGTCAAAGGTGTGTGTGGTGGTTGTTTGTCCTGAATCTAAAATAGTTATAAGTGATACATGTATTGAATGAGGTAGGAATCATTATAAATTAGGATGGAGAGGATGTGAAATCAAATATATGTTTGGAAGTGATACATGATGTTTTTAAGACATAATTTAAATCAATAAACTATGGGCCGACCCATTTAATATTGATAAGTGAAAAAAAATTAGTTACCAATGTAGGTATTCTTAAAAACCTATTTTAAATATGGCCACCATACACACATCACATTTTTAAATGTGTGTTCTCTAAAATGAGGGCCTCAAATGGTTGTCAATGTTTTGGTTCTCTTAAATGTTGGTTATTGCGTAAAACTAGGAATTTCAACATTCATAGTCCTTTCCATGGAGTTGACTCTTTATTTAAGTAAGTTGAGTTAAAATATCTATAGAAAAAGAAAATACATTGAATCACTTCTGTTAGTTAATTCATGAATGTTTCTCAGCTACTAAAGTCTATGTTGGGTCGTTTTGGGCTACACGAAGAATGGAATTTGATGTTACACAAGCTGAGATATCAAAAATTTTATTTCATAATTTTTGCACAAATTAACTTCAAAAGGGAACGAAGTAATATATTTCAAGGCATATATGTTATAGAAGTGGTTGATTCATATATATTTCCCATTAATGGGTAAATATAAGGGATGTATGGGACCTTTAGATACTTTTCCCAATATTCATGTGAATGTGAAAAAATATTGGCATTTCATGACATATATTGTTATGGATGAACAGAACTCCGAGTTATAAAAAAATTGGTACCTTGACATGGAATTACTTCTCTATGGATACTTTCCTTCTAAATATTTATCAAGTGTGTTTTTGGCACAAAAATCAACCTCCCCTTATAAATAGATATAATGTTGGAAAAGTGGATCAAATTCTAAAGAAATAACAAAATTTTGATGATTTCCCCCTTTTGGTTCAGGCAACGTGGGTCAACCCTATACTTATAAATAGGGTCTAGTTGTCTAATTATTACCATGATATCTTAAAAAAATTGTGTAATTATCTATTATCATATAACTTTTACTTGTGTGAAGGTAATGTTACTTATATCTATAGATTTCATTCTACTCAACCATTATATAAATAGTTTCATAAAACCAATATTTTTTGAATGAAACATCATCATAATGTAAATCCATACATGAATAAGGGAACATGTGTAAAGTCGACTTTTGTGAGATAATATTATAACAACCATAATGAACTCACCAAAAGGTTAGTTTTGAAGATGGATCAATGGTTTCCACGAAAAAGGGGATGGTATTGAAAATGATGCCCAGATACTGTAAGAAAGTACAATCTCTACACCAAACCCAAATGTATCTTCTGAAAATGTTATGGAGAGAGTGAATATTTTCTAACAAACTACATTTGTATATATTGGGAGTTCTATAAAAATGTGGTCTTAAATTTTATTATTGACACCACATGATATAGTTCCATATGTTCCCTATGATAAATGATGTTGTAGGTCATTACTGAAGACAACATTGCAAGAGGACAAAATAAGAAATTGGATTACATATTATAGAATCCAACATGGAATATCATTCTCAAAATTATAGCTCATGAAGTATTCCATCTGCAAAACATTATCATCTTTTTATCCACAATGTTTGATAAACTTGAGGGATGAACTCATGGATTTGACATGCATCATTGGGGAATCATTATAGATGAGTGGGTATTAGAGTAATGAGACCTCTATATATGTTTGAAGTCTATATATCTTTTGATCCAAGTTAAAATGTATGAGAATTTGTGGGCCTCATTGTTCCATATCTATCATTAACAAAATTTGATACTAGATATTCTATGAATATGATCTCCCATAATGAATAAATTCTATCTCCACTATGCAGATAGGGGAATCAAACTATATGACATCAAAATGAAGGGTGGGATCTCCACCTCCGGGGATGTATGATGATTTCCGTCTAGTGAAGAATTTTTGTAGTGAGATACAATGACTCTAAAAACTACCCAATTATTGTTGGGGGATTTTTAAATTAAGGGGAAGAGGTAACCCCAACTCCATTCTAACACTCCCTTCAAAATATGGTTCAACCTCTTCTTTGAAAAATATAGAGACCAAATACTAGGGATGCCAATTTAGTTCTTAATAATACGTGAATGTGGGAATCATATTTCATATCAGATCCTTTTTGAATAGGGATAGAATGTAGAGTGGTTATTCTTGAAGAAGATTTGTGTCTTTCAAGAGATATGGGTGCCAGTGTTTTTAGAATCCTACCTTAGTATATGGATACTACATCCCTTGGATCCTAGATGGGTGTGTGGCCTGGTAAATTCAAAACTGAGGCATTTTTTATGTAATGGTACTAGATCAATTTTTCAATTATAGGGTTTTCTATGATTTAAAATACACTGAATCACATCAACATGATCAATTCATAGAAATGTTTCTAAGTATCATTATAATTTGTTTATAGATGGGAAATTATTAGTTTCTGGGGATATGAAATCATGAACCCCATCATCCACTTCAATGATTATCTCAAGCCATCAATGATGCATATTTTTAGTAAATAGATTCAAAACATGACCATATAAGGGTAATAAATAGGATTAGATCATTTGAATATTTAGACATCAACATATTTAGAATTTTGATTAGAGAGATGATCGATAATGATAAAATAAGGGTAAAGTCTACATTTTCATTTGTGGGCATTGAAAGTTGGGTGTTGGCCCCAAGAATCAATGAACTCATAATATTTGGAACATACGACCTATAAAAAATGTCGCATCAATTTCACTTCATTTAATAGATATAATTATGGGTTTACACTAAAGTTATAAATGAACATCATCTTTAGGTTATTCGATATCATTACTGTTTAATGACATGGAAATATACTAGTGACAAAAATAATTTTCAGGTGGTACACCCATAGTTTTCCTACTCCATGATCATTCAAAAATTATTATATTTACATATCTGTAGGAATCATAGAGGAACCCAATGGTTTAGGTGAATTTAATAATGTAGGCCCATGGGTATTGAGGAGATGTATGCTCCTTGGTAAGGGGAACCCTACATCCAAGGATGTGGGATACTTTAGAAGTAGTGGTAGATATATAGAAGACCAATGAGGCCAATGACTCATCATTAAAGAGATTACATAAGGAATAGTGAATTTGATTAAAGTTGTATTCCAAAAAAATGTTTTGGGAGAAAAAATTATCATCTAGAATAGCCAAATGTGGACTGGGCATGACTATATAGAATTACCTATATATAATTCTAGAGATCATGATAAATTTGGTGCTCCTGATAGTTTGTAAGACCTGGGATATGACCAAAATGAACTAAATGTGCCAGATACTATCAGTGAAGTTACAAAAAATATTTTATCCTTACCTTCAATAAAGATCCATAATGGAAGACTCTCAGTCACCAAATCAAAACTCCAGACCTATATTTTTAGCTAATGTGACTTGTGTAGTTATAAGGGAAAGTTCTATGTGATTCCATCAAATGTGTGCTTTTAATTATCTACGGGAATCATATTTGAATTTATAAAAGTGTGATGGAGGTTAATGAAACGTAACTAATTGAGTCAGGTAATGAAAAATCTGGGGAAGGTGTCACATGAATGTTTTTTTCCAAAATAAATGGAGAAGACTCCACTTGTTGAGGAGTCGGGAGAGATCATGTAATATTTGGTATGTTCTCATGATCATACCCATTAATTATTCACCGAACAATCCAAAATTTTAATTAATTTTTCTTTCATGCTTGTAGAGGATTTGATAGGTGTGGATGAAGGGGATACCACAGGTTTATCATTTGATCCCACACTAAGTAGGTGTGAAAATAATCTAGTATATATCTAAGAGGTGAGGGTAAAATGGTTATGGCTACTACAAGGGAATATCTTCTAATCAATGAAATGAAGATCCCAAAAATTATAATGGAATTATTCTCATCATTCTATGAATGTATACTCTAACACTTTCTATCATTTACATTGATAATTTCTGTTACTTTTAACTTATTAAGTTGACTTAATTTCATTGAGACAATATACACATCCAAGTATCACCCTATGGTGAATGCTAGAGTTCCAACCACTATAGTGGGGTTTGTGATGGGGGGTCTCAACTCTACAATTTCAAACATTTTTATACTAGTTGGTGTGGAGACTAAGTAAAGAAAATTATTGTTGTTCCCAGGTAGGATCATGGCCACAAAGAGAGGGGTGTGTGTGTATTAGTGGTTTTTTTCTTCTATGATAAATATTATTAATTACCATAGAAATTTTCTTTACCTCTACAAATATTTAGAGTTACGATCCACTAAAATATAAATCTAATCCTCACCATTCATATAAAAAATAATAATATGGACCAGTAAAAGATGTTTACAAGGTTCCATAAAAATAGCTACTTTATTACATGTTGGATAGTCCCACCAACATGGATTCTTTTACCATATTCATTTTAGAATTAAATTTCAAAAGCACCAAACAATTCTGCAATACCAGTAAAAACATTTCTTCCTTAGTTGTTAATTCCCCAAACTTCCCTTTTTGTATAAACTTTCTCATAGGTAGTTATACACACCAAAAAATAAAAATCTTTTTCAGTAACTAGAAGGGATACATTACTACAATATTTTTCTAATTCTTTTTCTAATACACTTCAAAAAAGTGCTTCACTTCCTCCACATGTAAGCTAGTTAAACATCACCCAGGAACAATATTCTTGAAAAATCATCAATTCTATAAATAACTTATTTGTCTTGAAACATCTTTGATAATATCTATCTAGAAATATACTCAGAAAAAGTCTATCATATCTACCTCAGTCCCATAACCTCATTCTGAGCGACTCCATTCAAATTGACTCTATTCGATTAAAATTCATCACATCACTATTCATATGAATAAAAACTCTATTTGTAGCACATAACATTATCATCTAATAGAAATTCATATGATGGACCATACTCTGATGGGCTTGATTTGACGAGCACACTCAGATGGAATTACCCGAATGATCTCACTTTGATGGAACTATGATATGATTGGATCTCATTCTAATGGATCACCCTCATATTTAACATAAAACTGAACTTAGTTTGAGAATTCTATACCTAGAACATAAATTTCATAGGATCATATTTCCCCACACGTGAATAGTTGCGAGTACGAATTTACTATGTACTCAATTTATAGCCATCCCAAAATAAAAAGATTGGGAAAACTAATTCTTCCTTCCACTCAACTGAATTCAAAACTCTCTGGATTTCATTTTCATTTGATCTTATTTATATAACTATTTAAAATCTTCTCAACATTTCTAGAGCCCTCTAAAATATTCTTAAATATTCTCAAAACATCAGACTTCTTCGATTTACAAACAATTATTTAGCCATATTAACTGAGTCTGACCATCCTCTATTTTTTAATTTGATTAATGTTTCTTCCTTGGTATCAATCTGATGATATTTTTTTACAGAAAATTCATATTATGTAATTTATTTAAAAAAATAATATGAGGGATCCATTCTTCATAGCTTAAAATTCAGAATTATTTTATCTTTAACCAATTGAAAAGCAATAATAAAATTCAAAAAATAATTTTCCACTCGGCTTTTCTAGGTCAGATGAAAATTATTGACTACATTTTAGAATAACATTTTTGCAACTTCTAAATACTCTAGTCCCTTACATCCATTTCAGCAATAAAAAAACTCCCATTTTCAATTTATCCTTCAATATGATAGAACTATTCATATGTTTGATCCAAATGATTGCATAAATCCAATTACAAATTATGTATCCCATAGGTCAGTGTCATCAATCTAGTCCATAAAGTTTTCTGCACCCATTATTTAATCAATTTCATCTATCGTCTAATAAATTGGTTCTGACTTCTTATTTAATGAATCAAAATCTATGACATATTTATTGATTAGTTTCTATTTTATATCCCATGTATTATTGTCAAGAGATAATTTTATTCATCGATCCAAAATAAACATAAAAAACTAGTCTAGCTCTAATATAACTCTATATCTAAATGATTAATGCTGAAAATAATATCTAAAATGAATTATATTCATAATCCCTCTGATAAATCACTGGAATATTCTCTCTAATGAAGCAGTGTTAGTGCCTATCCAATTGTTATTAGTGAAAATTTAAACTATAATTTTAATTTCTATCATTATTCACTCTCAGATAATATATCTCTTTCTAAAAGATTCTGAATCTGGTGTATCTATGTTTTCACAAGTTTGAGATACTTGTTTCTTCAACCCCTTCCAAACACTTATTCTTCCCCTTTATTTCACACATCTTATATCACATGTATATCAGATTACACATGATTTTTGAGAACTAATATAACATAAATACATCATCGAATTTAAAAATTGTATGTACTACGAAATATCAACTTTGGACTTTCACAAAACAACTTCTATAACTAGTTCTTCTTAAGACTATTTCCCATTACTCTCTAACGTTAAATCAAATAAACATTGTGATGGTTTTGATCCAATAAATCATGTCAATGAACTGGGTATGAATGATAATTTTTTATAACCCATTCGCTGATCTTGATTTATAGAAGATTCCCATGATGTAATTTGTTTACTCTCTTTACACTTCTTCAATAATAGATTTCTAATAGTTATCTGTTGACAAAAATATAATAAAAACAAAATTTATCCCTAACAATATCCAAATTTTTGTTTGTTTTCAATATTCTTTTAAAAACAATAATACCTTAAAATAAATTTTTATTCTCCCCCTTCATGTCTTCTTCACCTACATGTCTTCTACTCTTATCATATCTTATCCCCATATAGAAAATAAAATTCAAAGGGATCACTCATGAAAATTTTCTATTGAATAATAGTATTATCAATGAGTTTCATAACAAATAGAATTTATCTAAACATCTCTATGTCTAGGTGGGTGAATCGGGTTTAGAAAAAAATTATTTATAGTCATGGTTATAAATGTTTAAAATACCACAAATTTCATGTTATAAATTCTAATATTTCAGGAAATCTCGATGAGATTTGTTGTGTTATGAACCACCTGCACCCATCTCAATAAAAATATCATAATGCTCTTGTGTAAACAAACATTCCAAAAAAAAAACAGATTTTTATAACCACATTAATTTCCATTACTGTAAGAGTATGAAACTTAGATATTAGATTACAAACTTCAATTCCTTAATTTCTATTTAATTTAGTAGAAATATAAATATTTTTGGAATAAGGTGGAACCAAATTAATTTCCTAGAAGCAACATTCCAATTGAGAGTCTTATCATAGTTTTTCTTTTCTTCTTCTTGTTGAATTTTTCTTTGGATGTGCTTTTTTTATTGTGTTCAACATTATCTGATTTTTTATAAGTTTATTTTCATCTATAGAATCTCTAGATGTTTCTATCCACACCTCTTTATCTTCAGTATCCTTTTTGTCATAATAATATTGTAACAACTTCTTCATGACTTCCTTATATTCTAGAAAGATAGTAACACAAATTTTAGTAGAATTACCATCTCTATCACATCTCATTCATATTTTTTGAATCATTAAAAAATAATCTATTTATATCTTTTTATCAACATTAATCGCATATTCAGAAACCATTTTCTTCCCCTTTTCTTCAGTTGATCTTTGGGCTTCTTCTAATTTTATAGCCATGTCAAATTATTATGGATAGATAACTAATCACTATTTTTTTCTTGTTATTCATTTTTATATTTCACAAAAATCATAAATTAGAAAAAATTATTAAGTTTTCCATTTGTATTTATTTATACTTCAACATTATTCGCCTTCTGATTTTCTATTTCTTCCAATGGCTTCATAGAGAAATTTTGTTTCATTTTATTACGATTGCTCCCCATTGATTAATATCTATTTATTGGTGGGGAAATGTTTTACCAACATAAATAAGATATGTGTTTGAAAATTACACAACACTAACAATGACCTATGAATCATGATTTTTTAGACTTACATGGACATTTCTAAAAAATTTGTTTCTATTGATTCTTCCCAAATTGTGGAACACTTTTCTCAAGCGGGATACATTCATGAATAATACCACAGATTATTAGTGAAATCTAGTTTCTCATTTATATACTTCTATAGACCCTTATTTCCATGATATTTATAGGTTTCTCAGTTAAAATCAACTACCTTGGTTAAGTTATCTCTCATCTTTCTTATGCCACATATTTTTGTAAGAATCATTTATTGAGTTTCTAACTACTCCTCTTCTACCCCATCTAACCATTGTTTCAAAATATTTTTTTTGATTCAGCTAATTTTAAATTCTTCTTCTTACTTTCTTCAACCAGTGTAGATTCTTTCATATTGAGGTTCTATTTATCATATAATTTTTCTTCTTAAATTTTTAGTTTTATTTCAATATCACAAATCGTTATATTCATAGATCTAATAAAATAGAAATTTTCTCCCATTTCTTTATATGATCATAAATCTCAAAATATATATCATTGGAAATATTCTAAAACAATCTTTAATTTTTCTTGATTTTAGTATTCTGTTCAAGTGAATTCTCCAAACTCCCATTGAGAATCCATTCCATTTCTATTGGATATTCACAATCATCATCATTTATTAATGAATTACTTATATTTTTCACTATAACAATATAGTTGACTTGATGAAAATATTCATCACTGGATGAGTAATCATCATTCTTTCTTCTTTATAGATAAATTTTATGCTTATTTTCTTATGGAAATATTTCCTTATCTTTACTACCCTTTTTTTTAAGATTTCTCATCAACCTCTTTAGAATCATACTCTTAAATTTTCTTCCATTTATTTGTTTCTTCAAAATATCAGTTTCCGTAATAATTATAACATATGATTGTTTAACCTTTCAACCCAAAATAATTTTAATTCTTATAAGGGAGGGAACACATGTGTTAAAATATTTAACTTCTTCCTCTGATTCTGAATTACTTGGTTCTTCTTCAATTTATATTTATTTTCTTACATTTTAAAAATGATTTTCAGTCATTTCAATCTCATACATTTTCTAAAAATGAGTGTATTTTCACATTTCATTTTCTAGAAGAATATTATGATGTTTATCAAAAGATACATCTTCATGATCTTTTATAGATTAAAATTTGGCATCATATCTATCTGGAAGGTTTCTCATTAGTTTCATAACAATTTTATAACCTTCTATCTTCTCACTGCAAATTCTGATATTACTTACAATCTCATTCATCATTGTAAAGTAACCATATATACATTCATCATTATCAGTTTTTAGGTCCTTAAATCGTCTTCTCTATATTTTTAAGATGGCTTCTATAACATTCTCATTTCCCTGATAATTATTTATTGACTTATCATAAAAAAATTTAGCTATTGGAAACCCCATAATCATTGCATAAATAATACATGTAATATCCATAAAGAAATACTTTTTATATTTTCAATCATCTTCTAAACATTTATTCTTATCATATATCATATCAACTTCATTAATAGAAGAAAAGCTCACTATTATTACATCTATATCTTCAACGACAAGGGATAGAAAATATGGTAGCATCTAATTCTTCAAATTAGGATTTATCTTTCCATTAAAACATTAATACTTGTACATTTAACTGATTTATAATTATTTATTATCATATATGGTTCATTCATAAAAATATTCTATGAAACCAATTATTATTCCTCGGTATGATCATGACCACTAGGGGTGAATCATTGGTTCATTTTTCTATTATAAGAAAGTTTCTTATTTACCTTAGAAAATATTATTAACATTTGAAATTTGATATAGTTATGATCATGTAAAATATAAATATCAACCTCTCATTTCATATGTAACAAATATAATGATGGATCAATACATATTGTTTATAAGGTTCTGTACAAAGACATACTCCTTACCATGTTTGATAGTCACACCAATATGTATTCATTTACTATCTTCATTGTGGAATAAAATGGAGAAAGAAATAAATAATTCTAAAATTCCTATAGAAAATTTTATGATTTAGTTTATTAAACCTCCCAAATATTCATTTTTGTATCCATTTTCCAATAACTGGATAAACACCCTAGAAAACAAAATTACATGTCAGTAACTGTTTAGGATCCACAGCTACAAGATTCACCTTTTTCTTTTTTTTGATCTGCTTCATAAGGTTATTCACTTCCACAACAAGTAAGTTGGATCAACAAAACATATTTACAATATTCAAGAACTTCATCAATTCTTTGAATAACTTTTTAGTCTTGACACTTTTTCTCGAATCCCTATCTAGAAAAATTACTCAGAAAATTTCTATATGATGAGTCTTAGTCCAATAACCTCTGTCCAATGTTCTCCATCAAATTGGAATCTATTTGATTCATATTTTAGTCTCTGTACTTTAATTTATTATAAACTCAATTGGAAACTCAAAAATTTATACTCAAATGTAAATACATCTGATGGAATTCACTTTGATGGAGTCACTCATATGAGCTCACTCTAATGGAACTTTCTCTAATGATCTCACTTTGATGGAATAATGACCCGATTAGATATCACTCTAATGGTTCTCCCTAATATTAATCTGAAAACAAAATACATATCTGTAAATCAATACCTTTCACAAAAAATTCAGAAATTCATCTTTCCATAAAAGTAAACATTTCATGTATGAATGTACCTTGTAATCCATTTATAGTCACCCAAAAATTGAAATGGAGGGAAAAATAATTATTCTTCCCACTCAATGAAAATAAAAAAATATATAGATTTACTTTTCATTTTATCTTCACGTGTGAAAATTTATACTCGTTTAAACATTTTAGGATCCTTATGAAATCTTCTAAAAACATCAGACTTCTTTTAACTTACAAAACATTATTCAATCTAATTAACTGAGTCTGATCATCCTTTATTTTGTAACTATGGTCGGTTTTTCTTCATTAGTCTTAGTCTGATGAACTTTCGCATAAAAAATCTATCAAATGGAAGTTGTTATGATAAGATCATCTGATGGATCGGTACATCATTACTTTGAATTCTCTACTATTTTATATTGACCCAAATGAAAAAATAAATAATTTTTAACAAATAATGATTCAGTCTAATGATCCGGGTAAAATAAAAATGGTTTACTACATTATTGAATAATATATTTCCATCATGTAAAGACTTAATTCCCTATAACCACTTCAGAAGTCACTCAACACTTCTCACATTTTCAATTTATCCTTCATTATAGTATAAGTATCCATATATTTTCTCAAATAGATGGCATGAATCCAATTAAAAATTGGATCTCCCCTGATTATATGTCATTAACTCTAGTCCATATAGTGTTCTACACAAAATGTTTTATCAGTTTTATACACCCAATGTTGAACTAGTTATAGCTTTCTATTTAATGATTTGGCATCTATTCCTTACTGATGGATCAATATCTGTTGTCCATCTGATGTATCAATTTTAAGAGGCCATTTGTTTCATAGATCCCAATCAACTTAACAACACTCATCTTCCTCTAATAGAACATTTCATGTGATACCTTAATGATACAAACAATTTTTTAAATGAATCATTGTCAGAATACATTTGGTGGATCAATGGAATGCCATGTCTGATGAACCAGTTTCATTTTCCATCATATGATTATATGTGAAAATTTTAATAAATTAATTTATTTCATCCATCTTTCTCAAATAATTTCTATCTTTCTAATAGAAACTAAATATGAATCATCTTTGTGATCACATTTCTGATATACCGGTTTCTATAACTCCTTCAAAATACATCTTCTCTCCATTTATTTCCCATAGCTTAGATTGTAATTATATCTAATTACATATGATTTTTGAGAACTAATAAAATAATAAATCACAGTCATATTTAACACATGGAAGTACTATGATGTTCTAGCGTCAGAGTCTCACACAACAACTTTTAAGACCAATTCTTCTTGAGATTGATTCCTGTTTTTTTGAATTTTTATATAATTCTCTTTTTAATGGTCTAGATGTGGTGACACATATTGATGGACACGGTCTAATTGATAATTTTGTAAAGAAATCTTCCTTCATCTAGATTCTAGCATCTTCTCATCATGTAAGTTGTTTACTCACATTACAGTCCTTTTAAAAAAATATTTCTCATAGTGATCTATTGACAACAAATACAATCAAAATAGAACATGTTATTTACAATCTCCCCCTTTTTTTCAATACTCCTGTAAAACTAATACTTTTCTAAAACAAAATTTTCTTCCCTCACTTCATTACTTCTCCCCCTATATGTCTTATCACTTACCATATTTTCTCCCCCTTATTGACGATCAATATCAAAGGGATCACTCTTAAAAATTTCCTTGCGAAGAATAGTAGTATCACATGAGTTTCTTAAAAAATTTCTTTTAGTTAAACATCTCTATGTCTGTGAGGGAGAACATGGTGTAGAAAATAAGAGTTTAGTAAATTTTATTTTATCATACCAAAAATTTCATGTAATATATTTTCATATTTGAAGAAGTCTTTAGAATATTTTTTAAGACAAGAACAACCTAAACCCATCTCAACAGACAAATCATAAATATTAGGTGTAAACAAATCCAAAAAACTCACTTTTTTGTAACCACATTTATTTATTTAACAAGAAGACTAACAAAATTAAATATCGGATTACAATATTCAAATCCTTTAATTATGTACGAGTTAGTAAAAATACAATTTATTTAGAATGAAGTGTAACCTCATTAGTTTTTTGAAGAAACATTTGAACTAAGTCTTATATCAGTTTTTACTTTCTCTTCTTCTTCATAGAATTTTTATTGGATGTGTTTTATTAATTCTGTTTATCCATATTAAATATTATATCAATTTTATTATCATCTATAGAATTATTGGAGGTATCTATCAAATCCTCTTGAACATTAGTAACATTTTTTATAATGATTTATCAAAACATTTTCATTCCTTCCTCTTGTTTTGGAAGGATAGACAATAAATTTTTTTAGCCGGCCCATCATTATCACATCTCCTCCATCATTTGAAAATATTCGAACCATGATATATTGATAACTTTTTATCAAATTTACTCACATCTTAAGAAATATTTTACTTCTCATTTTTTTCAGCTGATTTTTGAGCATCTTCTAACATTCTAATCATGTCTAGTTGTTTTTCCTAAAAAAAAGAACTATTTGTTTTAATGTTAAGAATTTTTATTTTTCTTATCTTTCTTAACGTAATCTACTCTATTCCATTTTCCATTTATATTTTTTTAGACTTCAATAGTCTTCACCTTTCGAGTTTCCTTTTTCAGTTCAAATAGTTTCATAGATGAATTTGGTTTTCTTTTCTCACAGTTGACCCCCCATGATTCATACTTATATTGTAATATACCCACCCTATAAGCCTAGAGACAGTGCATTATTTTAATAAATTTTCATGATTATAAGGAATCACGTCCTGAATTAATGATCGGTTTGGCAGTCTTGAAAAATAGATTACATACATGAATGTTACATTACACATTCAAACATAAAACACAACAAAAATAATCCTTTGATAATTCCATTATTACCCTAGTATAACCGTTCATATCAATCATAACACTCTTCTTAGAATTCGGGGAAAATAAAACATAAGAATGGGGTGAGCTCAGATGCTCAGCAAGGGTAAATAATTTTGTAGAAGCTATAAACTTTTAAGGAAAGATGTGTAATAAAAACAACAGCCTTTTAAACATAAACATGAACACAATATGGAAGAAATAAATCAAAAAAAATCATATAAACATGCACATGGATTTTATAATAGTCTAATAATCACATATAATAACTAATTTCATAAGGAGTGAATGAATAATGTCGGATATCATAACCACATAGTCAAGGCCTTGTGGCAAGACTAAGAATGAATTTTTTTTCAAGGCAATGTTCCAAGATAGTAATTTGTCTCATGAAACCTACTGATGAATTGAGGGACAATAGAGGGCCACACCCATCACTTAATACATCCAATTCATTCCTCATATGAAAATGTTGAAACATAACATAAACATTCGTATTAAAACAGGCATACGAAATCTCAATACTTTAACCATAAACCACTAATGGTATAAAAATAGCACATCCACAGTCAAAAATCTCATAAATAATTAAATAAAATATAAAATATTTTATTATAATAAAGCAACCTCAGTCAATAATAATATCCATTCAAGGATGTTGACATAGTTGAAAATGATCAGTAAAACTCTTTGAGATAAATATCCCATTTTGTGAAATCATATAAAAGCCATGCATTTATAAAGGATATAATATAAAATAGATTTTTGAATCAAAGTGTCTCATATCACATTGAAACATTTTAAAGGAATTACCATTTCAAAACAATCATGTTCATATAAATAAATCCTTAAAATCATTTTAAAAAACATGGACATTAATCAAAATGATTTAGAAAAATAAATCATTAAAACATTTAAAATAATGATATTGCTAAAGTGTCCCTTAAAAAAATTAAAATAATCATTTTGAAAACATATTTATGATACATGGATGTGGATGATAAAAATTTCTAGTTAAATGCTTACACATAAACAATTTGGATAATAACGAGATTGACGAATTAACCCTTACCTTGTACTTTCATTTAGTCAAGGGTACGTGTAGCCTCAGGTAAAATGACCATAGTATGTTAATAAATTATACTAGAACCATATTAAGATTTATGATATAATATATCATTAATTTGTTACTTTATACTACCAATTTATTAATAATTTACATGTTAAAGTAACATTTCATATAATAATCGATTTTGTATCGTATGTGTTTTAACTTGTTACTCTTGATCGTATCACATAGATCCTGATTGAAATACTTCCATAATATGAAACATGATTTTTATATCATATATATTCATAATATAAATATTTATAATAGAAATATTTATGAAATGGAAAACACTGTTTATGAAGACGGTAGGTCGTACGTACACATAAACATTGTTTCTATTTTCAAATCATATTGATTGGAAGTAAGTGAGTCAGATATATGTTAAAACACACACACACACACAAATATATATTTAAATAAGAATTATTATGTCATATATTACATAATTATTTAAGAAATATATTTTTATAATCATCATTGAATGTTGAACGTGGAAATGAATCTCATCGCGTCGTGGAGACGGTAAGCCGTATATACGCATGAGCGATGATATCTTTAAATTAATGGTGAAATAGTATGTAATTGGATGGTATGTGATATATAAATAATAAGTAAAATGTTATATTTATTATTTTCATTATTTAAACTCATTATTATACCCATCCAAATAATGAAGTGGTTAAAAAAACTACACGACAACTTGGAGACGGTAAGTCGTACGTACGCACATTTGGTGACTTTATCATTCATAAGATGGATAAAATAATGAACATGGTTGTACCATATTTATAATAAAATTTATGTATATATAAGGTAATGGTGGTATGGAAACAAAAATTCAAGAGGTTGTGTAAGAAGAAAAGAACATTGAATGAGTTGTTGAAATAAATACTCTTCTTCAGGTTCTTTATTTTAATTTGAATAAGAGGGCTCCACAGGATGGCGTTCTGATCAAATTAAGGCCTATATGTTGAATTGAGGGTAGTAGGGAGGATATGTTAGTATGTTTTTGACTATCCAAATGTCTTTGGTGGTGTGAAGTTAAGAGAAGGGGAAGTACCCTTTTATAAGAGAAGTCAGGGACACATGAGAAAATGATTGAAATATTATTTTATTATAAACTCATTTGTGGTTTATAATGGATCCAAATGGATTTATATCGAGTATAAGGTGGGTATGGGTCGAAATCCTCTCCAAAAATGTTGTTTTATACAAGTTTAGGTCAACATATTAACCTTATGTTTTAGAGTAAACCCTTAGATAAATAGTTTTACTTTCACCATGTCTTCTCTTATTATTGTAATACATGGTTAAGAAACGTAAAATAAAATGAGAAGTAAACCTCAAGGAGTAAATTAATGACATATCTATAAATATATAATTCCTTTGGGTGAATATTGTATTTTTATGAATATTATATCATTTAATAATATGGGTTTTGTTTTAAAAACACATTTAGGTCATTTTTGACTCTATTTAGTATTTGGTTTTTGCGAAAGCCATAAAAAGTGTATCACTTGAAAAAAAATTCATTAAATCAACCCTATCTTGTCATATTAACCTATAAAATTCGTGGATTTCATCCAAAGTCTCTATTTACATTTATTTTGATATCTATAATATAAATTATTTTATTTATTAATTGATAATGTAATAACTACTTCATCATTGGGTTATAAATAAATTTAGTTATTAAAGGTCTAAAATTTATAAAAGAAATACCATGATTTATGAAATATTTATACCATTATAATGAATATTTATAGTCTAATTTAAACTATGTTTATCCCTATATTAAAAATGTTTTAGTCATTAAACTTTGAATTTAACGCTTTTAACTAATATTTAAATAAAATAAATTAAATGTCCCAATCTTACCCAAATGGATCAAAATAATCTTATTTTTGTCGTATGTTTGATTTTGGTCCAAATAAACTTATCCGATAGAATTAGTACATGCGTAGGGGTAATTTTAGTATTTTTTATACATTTAATTACGTTATTTACTTTTAACTGTGGTAAATAAAATTCAAAGGTTACTATTCACAAATACTTATTTTCATACTATTGAACCAGATTTTACAAACTGATTTCAAACATGTCTCTTAAGTTTTTGATATTCAATTCAAAAAAGTAGTAAAATTATGTTTTATGAAAATTTTCAAATATGCCTAGAAGGTGGGTAAAAGATGTTAAATTGCTCGACAAAATTTTATATATTTAATATCGTTATAAAATGACTCTAATGAATTAAATTATAATAATATAAGAATTATGTATACATATTTAAATTAAAATAAATTTAAATAAAAATATTAAATTTTTAAATAAAAATATTAATTATTTAAATAAAATTCGTTTTTAAGTAATAATGTGTTATTTTACACTATTAAACAAAAAATTGAATGTTTTTAGAAAAATACCAATAATTCCTTATAAACTAATTTTGATATTCAAAATTCAAAAACTTATGTCTATTTTAACCAATTTAAAACATATAAGTTTCACAAATTAATTTAAAATTAAATCCTATTGTCAAAACCAGAAAACAGGTTTTAAAGAAGTAAAAACTATCAAAAGATTGGCATGTTTTTATGTACAATTTAAATTTGAAATTACATCCAAAGACATATATTATATTAAATAATAAAAATAAAATCTAATGATGCATTAAAATCACTCAAATGTAAAATTTAACACTATAAATTATTTTGACTAAAAATGGTTGTTTTTAATTAAAATTTACGATTTTCAGTATTTATCAAAATATTAAAATTATCTGAAAAGTACTAAAAAATTTTCCAAACTAAATTTTTATGTCACAATTATAAAGGGAAATTTAATTTCATTGAATTTAATAATTAAATGTGTCAAATATTGTATTTAAAAAGGGTACACCATTAAAAGTTGGAAAACAAGACTTTTTTTTGAAAAATATTTCTTTTATCTGAAAAATTGAATTTGTCCTTATATTATTTCTAAAGAACACATAAGACATATTTAAAAATTATATGGTGTATATAAAATTAAAAATTCAGTTAATACTATTTATAACCACTCTTTATATAGCTAGTTTGGTAAGCCGTGGTGCGCTCAATGTCGGTCTTGCATGTGGCACAAGCTGATTAATTACTTTAAAGAGATCACATATTACGAAATCCCGGGGTGTTACATTTGCCCCTCCTTCAAAAAATTGCATCCTCAAAGTTTGAAATTGTTCTTTGAAAATAAAAGTCTGATAATTGAGAATACCTTTATGGAAGACCTTCATTAAATGTAGGGTTAATAAAATTTAGTCTTAATAAGGGGGAAAGGGAAATGAAAAAGTCACCCCAAAATTAGGGTTTTGAAGAGGAGAACCTTGGTGGAAAATATAGACACATAATTGGAGGGAAAACACACATACATATATATATAGGGAGTGATTCATCACAAAGAGGTGAACAATAAATTGAAAATTTAGTGCCTCAAATCCATAAATCTATGATGACTTGAAATATAATTGGTTCAAAAAAATAAGGTATTAAGTCAACATATTTTTTGTTTTAAGATCATTTCCATAATGTTTAAGAATTATTTTTTTCATAGAATAAGAAAAAGAGAATACATGACTAGTAGAGTTCCATCTTTTAACTAATTTCTACCACAAACTCTTCTTTCACATCAAAAGATAATAGAACTCAAAAATATTATATTCATCATAATCATATAGGGTTTGAAAAAATTAATATATAATTTTTCAATTAGAAAATTTAAAAAAATCACATTATAAAAACTAGGACATCACATTGTCCAGTGGCAGGTGATTCACCCTTTTCGCCCTTCGGTTGAGAGTTCAAGCCCCGTGGCATTGCCTGACGTGACGAGTTGTCACCTAACCACAGTGTTTTCCTTTTTTTAACAATACAAAAACAATATTAAGAAATTTTTTATCCTTAAGTAATAGTATCTAAAGTCCAACTAAATTAATTCAAACCTATAGGCTTATCCATAATACTTGTGTCCAAACTCATAGTCTAAATATTTATAAGGAAGGTCAACATAACATAATGATGATCTCTTTTATCACATAAAAACAAGCGAATACCATAATTATGTATTCCATTAAACATGGTTACAACATGAATTACCATAAAACCTTATTTGAAAAGGTATTTACTTCTTTATTCCCTTGGTAAAACATAGAATACTGGATATACTCCTCAAGTACAAAAATGTTGTAATCTCTACCAATTATGGTATAAACAAACCATTGATTAGTTACAAGGTAGTCAATAATATCCAATTTAATTAATAGAACATAATTATCTATTATTCCAAAATCACCAACTTTGTATCAGGACTATATTAAGGTTTATCTTTCTATCAACCATATATTTTCCAAAATTTTAACCAGATACTGGTCACTTTTCTTGGTACCGCACAATCTCAAATCCTTTATGAAATAGTTCTAAAATATAGTCCTTATATAATCTCTAATTCTTATAACTTGTACATTATTAATACAATACTCAAATAACACAATTATTTAATAACAACTTAAGAACAATAATCTTTTCTCTTCATCTGCGGTAGTTTCTTAACTAGATTATTTTCTAATATCATCATTTGGGTTATACTCTGATTATTGGGAAATTGATTTTTGTAATTTCATAACTCCTTCTAGATGAAAAATTGTATATTCAACACATTTCTCTTACCCAAGCAATCACAAACATGGTGTCCTTTTTCTCTAAACATTTAAAAAACTCCCATTTCCTTCAAGAACTTCACATGGTGATTCATTCCACAGTTATCACATATAGGAAAATCATTCCTTCCCTTATTCCATTTATTCATATTTCTCTCTACCGTCCTCTTCTTCCCTGGCTTCCGTTGAAATCCATATGACTCAGATAATTCATTAGTTATCTTATTAACACATGGAACTATTTCTTCATATGATGAGAATACATGGGATAATATTTCCATTCTAAACGATGGATTAATACCAGGAAATATATGACCCTCTTACTCTTTGGATCAAGTGTATTTCTAGAGTTATCATTCCTTCTACTAGGCTCCATTTATAAATAAAGAAATATAAAAGTTTAGATCATATCATAATTTATAATCCAAAATCTAGAAAAATTATCAACATTAATGGAAGATTTTCACACAATTATTATCATAATAAGAAAAAAGGTTTCATTTATAACGTATTTACTCATAAATCCTTCATAATGGTTTGTAAATAAAATTTAAATTATTCATGTCATGTCCCCCGGGATTGTGATAACCAAGTGTGCGGAAAGGCATGTTGTCATGCACGAGTTCCTATTCGAGTCTAGCTCAAAGAGGTGTTTTTTGGGTTTTACCACTAGATATATTTGTGCCAGAGCCGCCTCTACCTGCTTGTATCCAAATAGGGATGTATTTCTTGAAAAAAATCACAAAATCTCTACATTACCAAAATTCATGTAAGTTCTTCCATACTAATCATCAATGACTATCCTAGGGTAATATTTCATAATCAGAATATATCTAAATATATTTACAAGGTTATTACTAAACTTCCTTTGATACCAATTGTAACTCCCAACCCCAGAAGCCCAGAGACAGTTCATTATTTTAATATATTGGCATGATTATAAGGAATTGAGTCCCGAAGGAATGATCAGTTTAGTTGTCTTGGAAAATAGATTACATATATAAACGTTACATTACACATTGTAACATAAATAATTACATAAATAATCCATTTAAATTTACATTATTCACCTAGATTACCCATGTATATAAATCATAATACACTTCTTGGAATCTTGGAAAAATAAACAGAAGAAAGGGGTGAGCCTAGATGCTTAGTAAGAGTAAATAATTTAGCGGAAGATATAAACTTTTATGGTAAGATGTTTAACAAATAAAACAGACTTTTAAACATAAAAATGAACATATTAATGAAAAATTAAATCAAACATTACCATATAAACATTCACATGGATATTCTACTATTCTAATAATCACATGAAATAATTAATTTCATAATGAGGGAATGCATAATGTCGGACATCATAACCACATAGTCAAGGCCTCATACCAAGACTACAAATAAAAATGTATTCAAGGCCTTGTTTCAGAACACTAATTTTTCTCATGAGACCTACCAATGAATTGATGTTATATAGAGGCCCCCCATCCATTACTTACTAAGTCCAATGAATTCCTCATATGAAAATGTTGAAACATAACATAAACATTCGTATAAAAACTAGCAGACAAAATGTCAATAATTTAACCATAAATGATGAATGGTATTAAAATAGAACATCCACATTCAATCATATCATAACTCATTCAATACAATATGGAATTTTTATTATAATAAATCAACCTCAATCATGAATAATATCCAGTAAATGATGTTTTCATATTTGAAAATGATCAGTAAAACTCTTTGAGAGAAATATACCTTTTTGTGAAATCATTTAAAAGTCACTCATTTATAAAGGAAGTAATTTAAAAGAGATTTTTGAATCATATTGTTCCATACCACTTTAAAATTTTCGAAAGAGAATAATATTTTAAAAAAAATCATGTCTATATAAATAAATCCTTAAGAACATTTTTAAAACATGGACATTAATTAAAAAGATATTGAAAAATATATCATTAAAACATTTAAAATGATAATATTGAAAAATATTATCTTAAACAAAACCAAAAAATCGTCATTTTAATTTTTTTTGAAACATGAACAAGGATGATAAAAAATTCCCAGTAAATACTTACACACAAACAATCTCAGATAATAATTCAATTGAGAAATTAACCCTTACATTGTACATTCCTTTTGTCGAGGGTACTTTATCCTGTTATATAATGACCATAGTATATTATTAAATTATACTAGAATTATATTAATATTTTTGATATTATATATGATTCATTTATGACATTATACTACTCTTTTAAAAAAAATCCCATGTTAAAATAACATTTTAGGTAAAAATCAATTTCTTTATCATACGTGTTTTAACTAGATATTCTTGATAGTATCACATAGATAATGATTTTCATAATTCCATAATATAAAACATGATTTAAATATCATATATATTCTAAATATAAATATTTATAATAAATATATTTATAAAATGGAAAACACTGTTTATGGAGATGGTAGACCGTATATACGCATAAACGTTGTTCCCATTTTCATATCGTATTAAGAGAAAGTAAGTGAATGAGATATATATGTATATATATATATTTATATTTCCATTATAATTGTTATTTAATACAATACATACTAATTAATAACATATATTTTTGAAATCATCATTGAAAGGTGATTGTGGAAATGAATCTCATCACGTCGTGGAGATGGTAAGTCGTACATACGAACGAGAGACGATATCATTATATTGATGGTGAAATCATATATAATATTATTGAATATTATATATAAAGAATCATTAAAAATTCATATTAATATTTTACATCAATTATTCTCATTACTTTACCCATCAAAACAACAAAGTGTTGAATAACAAACTACACCATGGCGTGCAGACGGTAAGCCATACTTACAAGAATATGGTGACTTTGTCATCCATAAGATGGATAGAATAATGAATATATTTGTACCATATTTAGAATAAAATATAAATATTAAGAAGTTACATGAGTTATTATTTTGGTATGGAAAAAACAACGAAAGAGGAAGTGGAAGTAGAAAATATCTTTGAATGAGGTGATAAATAATTACCTCTTCTTCGGGTTCTTCCTTTTGATTTGAAAAAAAGGGCTTCTTATAATGGATTTCGGATCAAAGTAATGATTCTATATTGATGTGAGGGTAGTTGGTAGGAGATATGTGCATGGTTTGGGCGAGAAAAATGGATTTGGAGGTGTGAATTTAAGAGAAAGGGAAGTACCCTTTTATAAGAGAGGTGATGGGATCTTTAGGAAAATATTGAAATATTAGTTTATTATAAAATAATTTTCAATTTTATAATGGCCCAACATGGATTTATTTAAAGGATAAGGTGCGGCTGGGTCAAAATAATCTCAACCAATATGTTTTAGAAAGATTAATGTCACCATATTAACCATGTCTTTTATATTTAACCTTTATTTAAATATTTTATCTTTTACCATCTTTTGGTATTATTATAATACATGGTTAATAAACATACAATAAAATTCCAAGATAAAATCATGTGGTTATTTAATAGAATATATATCATTATATAGTTCATTTATACAGATATTATATTTTTAATAATATTATATCATTTAATAATATAGTATTTGTTTTAAAAACACATTTTGGTAAATTAAGACACTATTTAGTATTTTGTTTTTTGTGGAAGTCATAAAAAGGTTATTACTTGGAAAAAATACATTAAATGATTTATAATAGGTCATATTCACCTCAAAAATATTTGGATGGCATCAAATGTCCCAATTTTCATTTATTTTGATATTTAAAATTTATATCATTTTAATCTTTAATTAATAATGTAATTATAGCATCATCATTGTGTCATAAATAAATTTAGTTATTTAATGAATAAAAAATATATTTAAAATTACATGATGTTGGAAATATGTTTACCTTTATAATGAATATTTATACACTAATTTATATTATGTGTATCCCTGTATTAAAAATGTTTTAGTTATTAAATATTGAATTTATCACTTTTAACTCATCTATAAATAAAATAAAATAAATGTCCTAATCTTACCCAAATGATTCAAAAGGATCTTAATTTTGTCATATATTTGATTTTGGTCGAAATAAACTTATAAAATAGAATTAGTACATGTTTTATGGTAATTTTAGTATTATTTTTACCATTAATTACATTATTTAATTTTAACTATGGTAAAAAAAATCCAAAGATACTATACCAAAAAAATTATTTTCATCTTATTAAACAATATTTTACTTACTGATATCAATAGTGTTTCTCATATTTTCTAAATTCAATTAATATAAGTGGTAAAATTATGTTTTATGCAAATTTGCAAATGTGCCTAGATGTTGGGTAAAATTTGTTAAATATTTCAATAAAATTTTATATATCTAATATTATTATAAAATGACTCCAATGAATTAAATTAGAATAATATAGGTATTATGTATCTATATTTACTTTATAATAAATTTAAATAAAAATAATAATTATTTAAATAAAAATTCGGTTTTAAAAAATAACATAGTGTTTTTCACTATTCATCAAAATTTGAATGTTTTCAGAAAAATACCAAAAATTCACTCTAATATAATTTAGATATTCCAAATAAAAAAATGGTGTCTATTTTAACAAATTTTAAATTTATAATTTTCATTAATTAATTTAAAATTAACACCCATTGTCAAAACCAGAAAGCGAGGTTTTAAGAAGTAAAAAACTATTAAACGATTTACATGTGTTTATGTACAATTTAAATATGATATTACATCCAAAGACCTATATTATATTAAATGATAAAAATATAATCTAATGATACTTTAAATAACTCAAATTTATAATTTAACACTATAAATTATTTTTATTAAATAATATTTTTCTTAATTAAAATATAGTATTTTTCATTATTCATCAGAAATATGAAAGTTATCAGAAAAGTACTAAACATTTGTACAAACTAAATTTTTATGTCTCACTTCTAAATAAAAATTTAATTTCACTAAATTGAATATATAAATGTTTATAATATTGGATTTAAAAAGGGATCACCATTTCAAGGTGGAAAACAACATTTTTAAAAAAATACTTCTTTTATCTATAAATTTTAATTTGTCTTGATATTATGTCTAAAAAACCCAAAATATGGATGCTAAAATTATATGGAGAATTTTAAATTAAAAATTAAGTTAATACTATTCATAACCACTTTTTAAATGGATAGTTTGGTACGTCATGGTGCGCTCGAACTTCGTGTTTTATGTGGCACAAGCCATTGAATTACTTTAAATAGATAACGTATTATTAAATATTGGGGTGTTAAATATATCTTGGTAGGGACATGTTATACCAACATGTATATGCTTCGTGTTAAAAAATTACACAAAACTAATAGTAACCTATAAATTAGGATTTATTTTGTACTACTATTGAAATTAATGAAAATATTATTGTTGTTGTTTCTTCATAAACCATGGGCCACATTTCTTAATAGGAAAGATTCTGTAATAATTTCACTAATTCTTAGTTAAATATTTTTTATCATTAATCTTTATATTTATAACCTTATTTTCACAATATTTAGAAGTTTCAAATTTAACATAAAGTACATTAGTGAATTTTCCCCTCATCTTTATAATCTCACTTTGTGTTGTTAGAAACATTGAATGTGCTTCTAAAAACTACAATTCTTTCTCATTCAACCATAGTTTCTATTAATCTATAATTTTTCTAGATTTATCTAACTTCAACTTTCTATACTTACTTTCTTATACAAGAATAGAATATCTAATATAGATTTTCTCATTTCTAGCAGATTTTTCTTCATAACTTTTCAGTTTTCTTTCAATATCACATATCATAGTATTTTGAGACCTAATCAAATTGATATTTTTCTCTTAATTATTGATCTGATAGTCATTCTCAAAATTTATATCTTTTACATATTTTTTCATATTTTTTCTTTCTGTCACGAGTTGAGTACTATATTAAAGTGATTTCTCCATATTATCATTGAGATTCTATTCAATTTCTATTATATCCTCACAATCATCATCAGTAACGATGAGTCAATTTTATTTATGAATTTAGTAATGAATATGACTTGCTGATCATATTTATCACGTGATGATGTATCATTTTTCTTTCTTATCTTCACATAAATTGTCTTGTTCTAATCATATAGAAATTGTTTTTAATGTTTATTACACTTTTGTTATTAATATTTCATATCTTCCTCTTCAGAATAAAACCCTTCAATTTTATTCCCTGAAAAATATTGGGAAAAATTTGCTTTTCCTTCGTAATTCCATCATTTGATATTTTTACCTTTCTACTTACCATGATTATTTTTATTAGAAAGTAGGTAAAAAATTGTTTTGAAATTATTAGCATCTTCCTCTGCCTATGAATAACATGGTTCTTCTTTAACTTCTTTATATTTATTATTACCTTTTAATAATTATTTGAATATCATATCATTATCAACACTTTTATTGAATGTATGTAATTTTATCATTTAATGAGTCATAAGTATATTAAAATGTTTACCCAAAAATTAATCTTTATGATATGCTATAGTTTAATCTTTGGCATCAAATTTTTCGGGAAAGCTTCGCATCAATTTCCTAATAATTGTAGAATCTTACATATTCCTACAAAAACATCTAATGTTACATAAAATATCATTTAATATTTTAATGTAACCATCAATACTTTCATCATCATGCATTTTCATATATTTAAATCTATATCTCCAGATTTGTAACTGGGTTTCTTTAACATTCTCATTTCTTTCATAACAACTTCTCAACTAAACCAAAATATACTTAGTTGTTTGAAATACAATTATATTTGAATAAATATTATCATTAAGATAAATCAAGGATATATTTTGAACTTTTCAATAAGATTTTAAACATTTCTTATCAGAATCCACTATAGAAACATCATTGATGGTAGTAAATCCGATTATTATTGCATCTCTATCTTTAATGAAAAGATATAGATGATAGGTTAACATCATATTCATCAAAATGTGACAAGTTTTTCAATAAAAAATGTAACAAACGTATTTTAAATAAATTTAATTTATCCATTCATAGAGATGGATCTTTAAGAAGAACCTATACTAATACCAATTGTTGTTCCCAGGTATGATCATGACAACCGAGTGGGTGAATCAGTGGGTCCTGTTTATTTTATAAGAAATTTTTATAATTACCTTAGAATAATATCATAATATTTAAGAATTATTATAGTTATAATTCACTAATATATAAATCTCAACCTCACCTTTCATATACAAAAAACATATAGATGAATCAGCACATGATGTTTATAAATTTCAATAGGAATACCCATTCTTTTCCATGTTGGAGAGTCCCATAAACATGTATTCATTTACTATATTATTTCCAATCTAAAAATTAACCATAAGAAAAAAAATTCTTCAATCCTAGTAGAAACATTTATTCTTTAGTTGGTTATACCCCCCAAATATCCATTACAAATCCACTTTCCCATCGACGGTTATACACCCCCACAAACAAAAATCATTTTCAGAAACAGGTACAGATCTACTTCTACAAGATTGGCCATTTTTTCATTTTCTGATCACCTTTATAAAGTTTATCACTTCCTCCAAATGTTTGAAATATCATATTAACCTATTTATAATATTCCTGAACTTTAAAAATTATTTCAAGAAATTGTTGTTATTGAAACTTCTTCTAAAATTTCTGCCCAGAAAAATTACTAAAGAAATGTATGGTTGATCTGCCTTTATCAGGTAACTTCTATATGATGGTCTCCAAATTTTTGGCCTCTATTTGATTTAGATTATACTCTTCCTACTTCAACTATGGAGAAAATCAATTCTAAAATCACTAAATTATCATTTTATGGTACATCATTTGATCAACCTTGCTCTAATGATCTCTCATTAATTTAAATTTTCCCGATGAACATGCTCCGATGAAACTATGATTTGATTGGATCTCAATATTATAGATCTTTCCTGATTTAACCTGAAACAAAAATTCTTGTTGGAAACTTAATACCAATCACAAAAACTATTGATCTTCATATTTCTACACATGTGAATAGTTTAAAGTACTAATATGATATGCACTCTATTTATAATCATCTTAGAATGGAAAGGGAAAGAAAAACATTTTCATCCAGATCAAAGAGATTCAAAAATAAAAAGATTTTATTTTCATTTAAGCTTCATGTATAAATATTTCAACTCTTATTAATATTTATGGATCCTTGTATAATTTTCTTGATTCTTCTAAAAAATCATACTTTTCCAAATTTACAAGGAATTATTCAGTCTGATTAACTTTTTCTGAATATCCATTATTTAGTGACTCTGATTGATGTTTCTGCCTCAGTATCAGTCCAATGAACTTTCATACGTAAAATGTTTTTGATGGAATTTCTTATGAAATGTTCATCTTATGGGTCTATACTTAATATCTTCGAATTATGTAATATATTATCTTAACCCAATTGAAAAAAATAAAATGATATTAAATAATAATTTCTCTCTCTGATGTTATGGGTCAGATGAAAATGGATTACTATATTATTAAATAAATTTTTTTGCAACTTCTAAAGGCTTTAGTCCCTTATAACCACTTAATTATTCACTCAAAAATTCTCAAAATTTCAATTTCTCCCTCATTACGATATAACTCTACATACAGTAGATCAGATTGATTTCATGAATTCAATTACAAATTGGATATCCCCTAATTCGATGTCATCAACTCTGGTCTATATAATATTATACACCCAATGTTTTATCGATTTCATACATCGTATTATGAACCAGTTACAAGTTCATATATAATGAATAATTGTCTATACCATACTATTACATCAATATTTGTTTTCGGTATAATGTGTTGGTGTCACGAACTCATTAAAATTCATTGATCTGAATCAACATAACAACAATATTCTACCTATAATAGAACTATTAATCTGACTCCTTTATGATATCAAAAATTGGTAAAATTAAATGGTGTCAAAATACCTCCGGTGGATCAGTGGAATACCATGATTGATAATCAATTGTTAGTTACCATGAAATGATTATAAGTGTGACATTAAACTACAATGTTAATTTCCATCATCCTTCCTTCTAAAAGAATATCAATATTTTTAACATAAACTGAATCTGATGTATCAGTGTTAGCACACATCTGGCGTACATGTTACTACATGTAATTCCAAACATATATTCTCCCCCATTATATAATACAGCTTGTATCACAAGGATAAAAAATTACACTTTATGTTTGAGTACTTATTTAACAATAATGAATCAAAAGATTTAAAACATTGAAGTACTATTACATCCCAACAGTTGATTCTTAGACATCAATTTCTCAGACCAATTCATCCTTTGAAGAATTCCCAGCAGTTTATAAAATTCCATGTAATTCTCATTCCCACAGTTCAGATCCAATGACTCAGACCAATGGATTGGGTCTGATTGATAATTTTGTAAAAACTCTTTCTTTGTCAAGATTTATAATATCTTCTTATGAAGTAAGATGTTTACTCACTCTAATAATCATCAACAACATATTTCTCAAAGTGATCTATTGATAGAAAATATAGTCAAAACACAAAATCTCCCTAACATGTATATGATACTCTTATCAGTTATATAGAGTGTGAAATCATATCCCTATATGTTATACAGTATTCCCCAACATGTGAGTCATGCATGTCTATACAATTATCATATCCTCAACAAATACCATATATTTTTATAATAGTGTATCACTGAAAGTAATATCTCTTAGAAGAGAAACTTCTTGGTGTGTCGGTGAGCCTAAAATAAACATTCACTTTTATTATAATGAATTAGTAAAAGTAGACAATTAAAATTTCTTGTTCTTATGGTTGTAAACCATCTATAATGTCAGTATTGTGACAATATCTAAAAGTTTTAACAAAAAAATAGATAATTACCATGAAATTAGATGTGGAACCACCACCCACATAGAAGGAATCCATAGAGCCATCACCAATGGAGGAAGAATTCAATGACTTATGCCTTCTCACTATAGATCCCAACTAGTCATATATAGAGAATAATGTTGAACAGATGACTCTTTTACTCATGAAGTTTCTAGAGTAAAAGCATTTGCATGAATATGGAGATAGATTAGATTCAGAAATGGATGTAGAGTATTGGGTGATCAAATATAGGGAATGAAAAAAAATATTGAAAATAATCACTAATACAAGCCTGTGTTAGAAGAAATCCTATTTGAAAATATCTATCACCAACTGGTGAATAAGGGTGATGGTTGTGTCAACTACCACCCATTCCACAAGATGGTCCATCACGTCCATGTGGTGTAGTAGTATATAGAGATGTATTAGTCTAACTCTACCCAATATGTTTCTAGGGCCCATGGTATAAGAACTATAGAGGTTATTGAGAAAGGGATAGGTATAGGTGAGGAAATTGGGTACCAACTATAGGATCTCATCCAAATATAGGGGGTGGAGGTTAAGAACATGAGGTTAAAATATGATATACTTATGATATAGTCGCTCATAATTTATCTTAGGTGAAAAAAAAATGTCTAAACATGATAAATTCAAAATTTGGATAGATGAGGTACGCTCAAAAGCTAAGAAAGAGATAGTGGAATATGAAAGGATATAATAGGAAATTGAATCCATTATTAAAAGGGTGATAAAGGTCAAACATGTGATTACTCAGGTGAAATAATATGGGGTATTTTATTCCAATGAAGTGACTCCAATCATTTGATGACCATCCTATTATTTTAATATATTAAGATATACTAATTTTTTGATCTCTTTTTCCCATATTATGCATCTCAACCATGTTAAAAATGATATACTAAATAATCTATGTCCAAGTGATTCTTGTTGGGTGTGATAAATGAGAGAGGATAGTAGATCCTTAATATTACATGAGAAAAAAGGATAGGTGTAAATATACTAAGTTCAAAACAAAACATTGACCATTCATGTAAAACCCGTGATAATGTGGGAATATTTTTGGTTTGGCACTACAATATTAATTAACCCAACCAACAATAATGATTTCATGGGCTGGAACCCAATGGGTATTAGATTTACACTTTTCCTTGGGAATGTTCGTGAATAGAAAGATTTATCAATGATAGTATGAACTAATTTATTGAAGGGAAATAGATAGTTTGAGGAAGACTATTGACCACGTTCAAAAAATAAGATTCACTATCATATTCCCTTAGAAATTTCAACCATGATGTATATTTTTTACAATAGGTTGTTCAAGACTTGGGCGTAAGACCATCACTATTGGAGATTCTACTCAGACATGATGTAAGTGGTTCCTTTAGGATGCACAACCTAGAAGAGAGGCAATATGAGACTAGGTAGCTATACCATTCCTATATGGGAGTCCTATATAAAATGATGGGACTCGTGTGTTGATTCAAATAGAGTGAACACTATGTCTGTTAATTGTAGATAGGGTTTCTTTGTAATGTAAAAACATTTCTCAAAGGTGTTGACCTTTTTTTTAATTTCCTGTTTTGGCCTGAATAATTTTTCAAAAAAGAGAAAAGGCAGACATGAGGGTTTTTGGTGATTTTTCAAAACCCTGAATTTTGAAAAAAAGTCTATGCTCCATGGTTATGAGAAGATGTTCAACCCAACCCACACAGATTCTCTAATTCTGGGTCTTAAGAATGTGGGGAGTAGGGCTCCACATGTATTCAATGAAACATTGTTTAGAGTCCTGAATACCCATGAAACTTGTATCAGGAAAGGTTTGGAGGTATTTTTCATGATCTTCACATGGTTAACAAAATTGAGCACCTATCTCATGTGATTTTCCTCCTTTTGCAATGGCATAGCGCACAATTAGTGCATAGTTGGTCCAATAGTGTGGCCAAAATGTGAGCCCCAATCTATGTAGGTGAAATTCAATCATTTCTCTTAATATTTCTTTTAAAACCAATAAATCCTTTCTCCACATCATTTTTCTCTTCTATCATTCATGTGGGATTCCACCTCAAACAATCAATAGTTCTTTTATTCCTCCTTTTTCAAAGCTCTAAATTCGTCACTGTTGGATGCTTGAGAAATCTTATGTTAAGCCCTATGATCCTCTTCCTTCTATTCCATGTTTCTATTATTCGCTATTTCCCTATCTTGGTGTAATATCATTTTCCCCACTCTCAGGATATTTGATTTTTTCTTTGATAACACTCTTTCTAGATTGATTGAATGGTCAAAAATGGATGGGTAGTCTTTCACAAGGCCTAGGTAGGTGTTCTAGATTCATTCATTATGTTTCATAATGTTTTATATGTTGGGTTGTTGTGCCACACATTGGAACCTTCTATTTACAGAAAAAACTTGTTATATATATTAAATTGAATGTGTTTCCATGTTTGGAATGACCCTCGTGAGCAGTGAATCAACCCTTGTTTGATCTCCATGACCCTACTCAATATAATGGGTGGGTTTCCCCCTTTTGGAATAATTCCCTTATTCTTTAACTGTTTTAAAACCCCTTATGATGTGTTGTACCTAGGGTAATTAACATAAATAAGGAATTGAATTGAGATAAATTGTACCACATGAGTTAGATATTTATCATTATTCTTATGCTCATAATTCATTTCTCATGCTTCATTGCTTATGAATCATGCTATCTACTTTATGCCATTTGTAATTTTTTAATGCTTATGCTTTGTCCCATGGTTTCATGACTTGAAGCCTTATGCTGATACATAATCTTAATGTCTTTAGTCTTATGTCATATGCCATAATTTCTGGGCTTTCATAAAATGATTGGGCTATCTTTCTAATCATATAGATATTGAGATTCTATATTGATGTTATGTGATCATATTTTCTTTGACTGACTTTATTATGGTCTAGAAGAGAATAGGAGTCCAGACTTAAAGATGATGTGGATTAAATTGATAAGCTTCTTATCTAGATTTCCATGGCGTGCTGGGAGTGACCCTTTGATTTCTGTAGAAAATATATTTGGGTGGATTATTTATACCCATGTGGGAAACAAATTCCCTTGGGTAGAAACCATGGATAATTTCAATAGAAATATGGTTATAGGATTACATGTGTGATACTTGATACCCAATGTGTGATAATTGGGATGTGATCAGTGGTTACCATGATAAGATTTATATGAGGGATGCCATTATGGGTCTCCATGAACAGAATTTGTGGTATTAGTTATATAAAAGGCTCTTATAGAGACCCTAGGATTATATTATGGATCACCTTGGATAGGAACATGATGACACCCTAGATTTAAAGGATTTATTTCTTGACTTATATGTGGTTCCATTTTCAAATTATGAGCATTTCTAAGTGATGTTTCATAGATGCATCCTCTAAGATGAATCGTAATCTTAGGGTTAGTCTACAATAGATGCTTAATTTATGTTGACCCGTATACATACCCTATAACTTTTATATAGGTTCCCATAATTCAGACTTTTAAATTAGCCCTATAATGGTAGAATTAGTCAGTTATAACATTAGAAACCTACAACAAAGTGTTATTGATTTATTTATTTACTTACTAGCATTAAACTATGTTGGAGCATTGTTTATTTTATATTTCATGAACTAGATTGATCTATACAACATTGGTGGTGGCCTATTGGGATTATATTTAACCCCCTACTTAGGAAACCTTTTTTTTGCCCAGACATACTTCGTTATTTTATAAATACATAAAGGGAGGAGACCATATTTCGATGCATTATTGGATTTATTGGATGGTGTACGTGAGAATATTAGTGATCATATACTCATGATGCAAGTAGATGTTATTTTAAGACATTTATTTATTTTTTTGTAGAATATGGTATATTCCTTCTACAATATTTCCTATTTCCTTCATTATTGTATAGCTACTAGAGAATCATCCTCATTTTTAATCTAATTATTATTTTTTTACACATGTCATTATTATTGCTTGATTATTTTTGGTGTTTGTTTCTTATTACTACATCTGCTATGGTGATTTACTGGTCAGACTAGATAGTGTATCCTTATGGTATTTCTTATTCCTTATTTACTACTATGTTCCACTTTGGTCTAAGAGTGAATAGTCTCCACAAGGACTCACCCAAGGTGCTCGATGATAGTAAGAATACTCTAGTATATGGGGAGGCACGCTTGAGGTCTTACAGACCACCTTATTGGAAAACCGCTTAATGGCATCTAAGGTGAGATTCCATAATGTTGTATTAAAGGTGTTTTCCAATGACATGAAGTTTGTGATTAGATAAGTGATTAGGAATTTTGAATTTAGTATTGAGCCTATGTGTTGGAGTAGTTAAACCCTTTACATGGGAAATATAAATTTTCTAGGATGAGTTAATGCTGTTATTTCTTGTGCCTATTATAGTTTAATGGATTTCACCATTGGGTGATGCACTTGTTGTGATATTATTAATGTGGATGTCATTATAAAAGATTTTTTTGCCTTTTATTGATGATATGTCGGTGTATAAATTCGTGCATCATACTAGTAACCATAGTACATAAATGTATCATGTTTTTCTATTCCAAATTGACATTTATGCCTGAATTTCCAATGATGTATTTGATTATAATAGTGTTTTTACTTTTATATAAGGAATTATTTTTAAATTAACCACATTATTGAAAAGATATAACATAATTTTAATGTTCCTTCCATAACCTAAAATTTTCATTATATATAGGTTAAAGTAGATAACTTAAGCAATTGTTTATGGCACATTGATCCATGGGCTATTAGTTGCACGTGCTAGAATGTGTCATGGTTAGGATTGAGTGGATGTAAAAATTCAGTTTATTAGGTGTATGAGACCTTATAAATTAGAAATGGTGACCCATTTAATTCAACCATTTAAGGATATTTAAATGTAACAAATAATGTGAATTTAAAATTAATATGACATTTAAAATGAAATGGACACCATAAATGTGTAATAATAGACCCTGAATCTATCCTGACCTTCGGAGTAGTTAGTAGGCTGTGTCTCCAGTGATCCTTTTAGGTCTTATTATCACCTACACCTGGCACCAAATGTAGGAATATTGGTGTGACTTATTCTAAGAAAGGATTTAGAATGTCCTTTTTTGTATCTAATTTTCAGATTAGTAGTAAAAAATTTCTAAGTGATCTTGGAAACTTTAGAGTTATGCCACTATAATTTCATTGTGTCATATTCCAGGAAAGTTGCGACGAGTAATCTTCATAGGTGGTGGCCCCATAGCCATATTTAGTACCTCCTATAGTGACACATGAGGCACCTCCAATAGATATTCCACTGGGTAATAATCCTTAGTTCTATGGTAGCTTCTTCTAATTCATGAAGTCTTTTCCGGGTGCTCTTTGGCCTACCCCTTCTATGGCAGAACTAAATATGGACTTCCCATAGTAGCATCCTTTCACCTTCTGGGGGGATTGTAGACCTCAAGATACTGAGTCATGGATAGAATCTATGGTGCTAATATTTGACAATATAAAGACACCACTAAAGAGGAAGGTAAATCTGGATACCTAATTGTCATCTAATTTTTCGAAGTGCTGATGGGACATCATCACTCGGTTTGAGCATCATTGGGGTATGGTTTTGGAGGATTTACATATAGTCCTGTACGATAACTTATTTATAAAGAATCTATGATAATACCATTATAGGGAATTTATGCTTCTTCAAATGGGAACTATGACCATGATCTAGTATTCAACACATTTCACTGAGCTCCAATGATTCATTCCGACCTTAGCTATTGACGAGTTGATGAATTCTATGTGATTTTTAATGGGCTTTTATATGTTTTCCCATCATAGGTGAACATATTCCAGTTTCCTAACATTATAGAGATAGTGAAATAGATCCTTATTATAGAATGAAACCTCACAGAATTTGGAAATGTGAGCCATGTATGCTAGGTTACAAGGTAGGGTGATAATTCATCTAGCAGTTGAAAGCACTATTTTGAGGGTGCTTGTAGGGACGATTCCTACAATGTGATATGCAATAATATCCATGTGGTGTGTAATCAGTGTGGATGGATGGTCCATAAAAATTCCCATTGCATAAAGAACTTGACTTAGTGATGATATTTTTATAGGATAGGTCACCTTCAATGATTTTATCAACATTTCCTCCGAAATATAGTGAGAGAGGGTCTTTACTAATTCCACTATTTGGTATAGGATCTTGGACTTAACGTTATGCTACAAGTTGGTATTCTACTAGATGATTACGATGAGGTTGTGGTGGTACTGGAAGGGGTAGTCAGGCTTTAGAGGTTCGGTGATAGCAGAACAAAACTGCCAAGGCTGGTCATGAAACTTCTTGGGGATGTGGTTCATGCTATATTTATTCACTATAGCCTACATTTGAGGAGAATAGTTTGGGTCCATCTACAGTTAGAGGTACTATTCTTGCATCCTCTACATTAGTTTTATGCCTTTTGATATGGGTGAATCAAAACCATTTATATTGGTTATGGTTGTGGAAATTCAATGGAATTAAATTGAGTATTTCTGTGGCGTTATGTCTCTTAACAAGCCAGTAGGGGTCAGATCATATGGCATACACCAATACTATGAGTTTCCCATTGAGTTATTTGGGTACCATTTCTTATGTTTTTTCTTTATCCTCGAGATGGAAATATTCACCATTAATCTCAGTATGGACTGGATTATTTTTTATCATTCCCAAGTGGATTTCTATAACTGAAGGTTATCCTTTACATAACCCACAACATGAATACATATTCATAAGTGTGATTGGGATATCGATGATAGTTCAGCTTGACCCATGTGTACTGGACTTGTTGGAGTGAAATCCCAACTGACCAGCCTCTTTATCAGCAAACATGGATTGTAGCATGTAGAATTATTTCATGTTTCATATTGTTTCATGGATGTATTCCAAGGTGATTTCTCTATATTACCTGATAATAGAGATGTTGAGCTCACTTTTGAGCTTGTTCTAGGTGTGACAACAGTGTCTATTCCACACTATATGTTGGAATCTATAAAGCTACATGAACTCAAAAAGTATCCTGAAGATCTTGAAGCAAAATTTTATATCTGAACTATCACATCACCATGGGATCACTTGTCTAGTTATCTAAAATGATGGATGACACCCTTTTATTATGCATGGATTACATACAATATAACTAGATCGTGTTTAAGAACGATTTTCCACTACCTCAAATAGATGGACCCTTTAACCAACTTTGAGGAGCGACAGTATTCTCAAAGATTGATTTGAGGTTAGGCTACAATCAAGTGCATGTAATGAAATCAGACATACTGCATACATCATTCTAGATATAGAATGACTTGTACAAGTATTTGGTTATGTATTTCATCATAATAAATTTTTTTATAAGACTTTATTGATATTATAAATCATTTTTCCTATAAGTATCTTGATTCCATTGTTATAGACTTTAAAGATTTCATATAAGTGTATTCTCACACCAAAAATGACAATGACAACCTTTTTGAGGTCATGTTAAATACACTAAGAGAGCATCAACATTATGAAAATATCATCAAATGATTTTTTTGAATCAGTAAGTATCATATGACGGGTTATATTATTTTAGAAACTAGCATATTTTGTTGACCCAGTGATGGTGACAGTCGTGGTTTCTGAGGATCATCCCATGAATGTGTTTTCTATATGTAGTTTTTTGGGTCTAGTTGGATATTATAGGTGACTCATTCTGGATTTAACCATATTAACATCACCTCCTATGGGATTGACTAAGAAGGGTGTGGAATTTGTCTAGGTAGAAAATTATAAGAGATATTTGCATGAGTTAAAGGGAAGACGGAAATCATTATTGATCTAAATTCGACTAGAGTTTGGAAGATGATATATTTTCAGTTGTGACGATTCAAGTATCAGGATGAGAGAAGTTATAATGCAAGGAGATTATGTTGTAGTATATGGGTCTCACCAGTGAAGACCTCATGAGTGGAATTACCCAACTCTTGGCCTCTATCTAGAAATCATGGTCTCAAACATACACTATTGAAGGATCTAATTTTTGGGCTAGCCATGAGTTGTCTAGAAATAGCATAAATGTATCAAATATATTGTAACCTAGTGAGTATTGAATCACATCACATGAAGGTTGGTTGGATACTTTTTTAATTCATGTTTAATATTTTTCATTCACATGGGATGTGTGATGCTATAATTGAATCCTTGAAATGGGATATTAAAACACATGACATCGAGGAGGCCAAGAGTGAGTGGAAGGTGATCGGTCTATTTTATAAGATGCACCATGTGGTTCTGGAACAATAAGGGAAATCCATATTAGTATTTTTCTTAATGAGCACCTATATTTTGGAGTGGTTCTGGTGGTGGTAGCAATCTGATTCTGAGTTCCTCTTTCTAAGGGAAAGTGCCTCTAGTGAGAACCCACCACCTAGTAGGGTTTTCGAATAAAAATAGATCCTGCACTTTTGTAGGCGTGTGAGGGTGACTTATGTTATATGGGAAGGTATGAAGATGTAATATCATGCATCTATTTTTGTATTTTAAACTAATCTGACAATTATGTACCAAGACAACCATAATTAGTATTTGTGTATAGGTATAAAGACAAAAATGGAAGACATTATCACCTAGTGCTCCACTTGTCAACATGTAAAGGTAGAGCACTAACTCCCTACTAGACTCTAATAACCCCTACCCATTCCTGAGTGTAGATGGAATGTTTTCACCATGAACTTCGTGATGGGATTCCTGATATCCCCTTGAGGTAGTGATGTATTATGGTTGATCAGGGAAATGTTTACTATGGTTTCAAACTTCCTACCAATATTGGAGGCATTCATAGTTGATTATATTTAAAGGATTTATAACCAAGAGTAGTGTGCCTTAATGGTATTCCATATTCTACCATTTTAGGTCAGGATCCATGTTTTACCTCATGGTTCTGGAATGGGTTGTAGAAGGAACTGGGTTCATAGGTGATCTTAAGTATAGAAAATCACCCTCATACTAATAGGTAGTCTAAGTGTATGATATGTTTCGAGATGGATACATTATTTTGGAGGTTAATGGAAGAAGAATATCCCTCTCATTGAATTTTACTACAAAAAAAACTTTTACAAAATAATATAGATAGATTCATATGATCCCTTTACGGTAGAACATTGTGTTCACCACTATGATGGTTAGAGGTTTGTCAGGCAGTGAAACTGGGTCCTTGACTCATTCTGGAGACTTCAGAGAAAGTCTAAATGATTCAGAAGAATAGGTATATTGCTTAGAAAAATTATATTTAATTAATTTATCCCCACCATCATCCTATAGATTTCATGGTGGGAGATCAGGTATTTCTGAGTATATTAACATGATTGGTTCACAGATAAATTCCGAGGCATGGCATGTTATCTCCTCGATACATTGGGCCTTTTGAGATAGTGGAGAGAGTTGGTCCAGTATCCTATCCATTGTAGATACATAATAGGTACCATGCCATGCATGAAGTTGTCTATGTATTATAGATTTACCTCTATCATTCTAAACCATCTCATTCCATTGAACCAAGGATATTGAGCTAGTGGCAGATGCAATATTCAAGGAGCATCTGATACATATAGTTGATAGAGCATGAAAGATATCTGAGGTCATTCAGTTACATTGGTCTAGGTTCCATGGAATCATATACATGTCATAGTTGTGAATTGGGAGTGAGAAGATGATGTATGTACACAATGGCTGGAGATTTTCTCCGAAGACGTTTTACCACCATCGAAATGGAAATTCATGGATGAGTTGTTATAAAAAAGGGGGGTTGTAATGTCCGGTATTTCTCAATTGAATAGACCATTTTTTATCATTTAAATTATTTGATTTGGACCTAATAATGATTCATAAGGATGAAAAGGAGGAAAAAATGATGTCTAGGGATTATTCAAATCCCAATACCATTAATTTTGATGAAATAGAGAGGGACATAGGGTTTAGAGACACCTTAATGCCCAACCCATACATTTTCTATAATGGTTCCACTTGAGACAGTGGGGGCATGGCTCTAAATAGTTTCTTTAAAATATTGTGTAGAGTCTTACATGATTGTACAACATGTATCAGAAAATTTTTAGAGGATTTTTGAATGGGTTGTGCATGGTAAACCAAATAGTACACATATATCATGTGAGGATCCTCCTTGGGTAGTGGAATGATGTATGGTTTGTGGACAATTTAGCAAACCATGTGGCAAAACTATGCACCCCAATATATTTAATGAAATTACAAATTTTCCCCTGAAATCTTATAAAATGTTTAAATCATTTCCCCCACTCTTTTTTCCCTCTAAAAGTCATGTGGGCTTCCACCTCAAGCAATCACAATCTTTTCGATTCCCCCTCCACTTGAGCTCCAAATCGTTCACTATTAGATGCATTAAAAATCATGAGGTATTATCTACAAAACTATTGCTTCTATTTCATGTTACTCTTACTCTTAGTTGTGCTATTTGTTTCCAGCTTATTTTCTACATTTTCCAAGAATTTGATTATTTCTTTGAATACTCTCATTCTAGCACGATTATAGAGTCAGGAACAAACGAATGCTCTTTTATGTTGGAAATGTAGGTATTCTAAAATCATTCATAAATTTTCATTCCATTATATATGTTGTGAAATTGTTTCTCATTCCTTAACCTTCCAGTAATGCCTCTAACATATCAAATAAATTGAATTGAATGATTTTTTTTATCCAGCACAACCCTTGTGTGTAATGAATCAACCCTTGGTTGATCTCTTAATCCTTAGCCATCCTAATGGCTGTGTTTTGATATTTTCCACCTAATTACCTTATATTTTAATTATTTGAACACCTCATAGGGTGTAACACTAAGATAATATTTGAATTATTTTTTTTGAATTTAATTTAAATGTTTTGATATATTTTTTCATTTCACATAGCACTGAATATAACTTTTATTATATTAAAGAACAATGTGCGCCTTTCATTAAACACAACAATAATTCCAGTCGGTGCAACATGAAACACATAGATTATATTTTTTTTATACAAAAAACTATGTTTGGAACATACTACACACCATAATGAGTCCCTTTGACAGCTTGTGTTACACAAAATGCCTTGTTTTACCAAACACTAATATGATATTAATATTATTATAAAAATATTATTATAAATACCACTTATCTATTGCTATGGATGTTATATAACAACCCTAATTTTATTTCAAACTTAAACATAATTTATTACATGAGATTTCACTTAACACAACATAGTGGATCGAGAGGTCTATTGACTTTGGGGATCATGATAATTAAATAAGAACTTGAAACATGAATTAAAACATCTTTATTGAAAACATACTTTACATGACCAGAACATTCATTCGTACTTAACATTGCAAGGGATAACCTATGGACATACATAAGAAAGGGGTGAGCTATAAATCCCAGTAAGGGAATAAACATGGAATTCCATGGGTAAAACAATACATGGTAGAAAATAGGCATATCAATGGAGACCAATAGAAACATTAACATAAAGGCATTATAAATCATGAAAATCATAACATAGAGATGTGGCGACAACACATAACATGGAATTAGCATGAGCCAAGGCTCATTGCACATGGAGCATGAGTAAACCCTCATTTTACATGAAGCATGAGTAAACCCTAATTTCACTTGAATTATAATTATCCAACACCCATTTCACAAAATGTATCATGATACTATAATTTACCCAATTCATTGGATCACTATCCGGACACACCCTCCATAATCAATTCATTTCATGCATAATTGTGCCGCATGGATCATATGACATGGAATCAATCAACATCATAAGTTATTCCATGATTAAGGAATGTGTAATAAATAAATTAAATTACAATTAAATATGTATATATGTGTAATGGTGAATACCCTTGATAGAGACATGGGTATGGTATTCACCACACAGTGATCTTGTCTTGGAAAAATGCGGTGCAATTTCGACCGCATAACGGTGTGACATAAGAATTCATAAAAATAGTTCATGAGATATAAATTGGTGTCTCGTCATATCTGAATGAAATATACACTAAGGGGGTCATATAGATACTTTTACCATCAAATTTAATGGAAATTAGATACATAATACAAAAGAATTTCTTGAATGTAAATGAGGAGAGAGAAATTTCTTATGGAATTTCGCCATGGTAACGGTTGTACATGTGAGGAATTAATGAGATAGAAAGGGTATCTCTAATTATTAGAACATGAATAGGGTGGTATGGGGAGGATTAAAATCATACCTCAACATTTATAATTGAAAATAAAACATCATACCAATATATGGAAACTTGGACATAAATAGGGAAAGTGGGAATCCCTTACTTGGAAGTGTGATCCCAAATGAATGAGAGGGGATTGAGAGAGACTTATTGGGATCTTGGGGAGCCTTGGGGGATTCTAGAGATAGGAGGTAAGAGGTTGGACGAACTAAAAAGGCTTTGAGTGAAGCGGAAGTGGGAGCTTGTGTGGGTTTATATATGAAATGAGAGGGAATTATTTATTATTTAGGTTTGGGACACCACACATTAAACTAATAAAAAAATCCATACCATGGTTTCTGCACATGGTTTTTGAAAAAGTGGAGTGTAAAACAATATTTTATATTTAAAATGGCCTAAATTCTTAAAATAATAGGGTTTCTTTTGTGGAGGTGAGTCGCACTCTCAAGGAAAACAATTTAAAAAGCTAAAATGATTTATAAGTCTTGAAGGGTCCACTAATGCTTTTTAAAATAAATAAAACAACCCTGAAATCACATTATTATAATTTTAAAACATATTTTAGCCGAAAGTAATGTATATAGTATTTTATTACATCACTATTGAGTCATTATGATGTCATAAAACACATTATATATTAAAATGGTATTTAATTTTTATCCAAAAATTCGACTGTCTCAGAAAATTATGAAAAATTCACTATTGGATAATTTCAACGTCCTGATTCAAAAAATAATATTCTTTTTGTCTCAATAATTTTCTAAATATGAGAATTTTCAATTTTAAAATACAAACTAACATTTATCAATAATTAATGGGTTTTTGATAAAAATAGATTTCAAACCTTTCAAGAAATTAAAATTATATTCATAAAAATTATACGATCATTTATATGTAATAAAAAGTAATTTAATAATAATATTTTAAGAAAATATTATTTAATTCAAAAATCCATTAATTTATCAAAATATATTCCTTAGTGACCATTAAGTAAAAACATACTATTTGTTCATTAAAATCTATTTACAAAGTAACAATAATAAAATGAATGTATATTCATTATTATATAAAAAAATAATATACATAATCATAATGCTAGTGTTGTGTTACATAACCCCTTAAAACTCCCTTGTAAGACTATATTGTATGATGCACGATGGTGACAGACTGTTGGGGTGGCTCAGATAACATTGCTCGAGTGGTAATCCCAATCAACTCCCACATCTCTCGTAGGCAGTTCTGCTCAAGCATAATGTATTGAAACTCAGCTTGGCCTTTGTCATGAGAGAAGCCCAATGATACCACTTTCTTTTTGAGGTCCGACAAATGGGCTTTGTACAGGTAGTGTCTGCTAGATGAGGCCATCACATCCTTTGTCTGAGTAAAATGGATTACTTAAAGCCCTATATTTATTCTGATCATTTTATCACTGTTCAATGGATATATTAGAAATGGTCACAATTCATAACATTATTTTAAAATCCAAAACATAATACCAAACAAGTGCATATGTTTTATATACCCATAAGAATACATTTAAATAGCCTTGGAGGAATTTTCATTAATGATTTTTTTGGGTGGCTACAATCTTCCCCCTTAAGAAATTTCACACTCAAAATTTCCTTTTTCGAGACTAAAACAGATGTCGGAAACATTGCTTCATCACTTCCTCCAATTACCACATTGCTTCTTCAAACATGTGGTTTCACTATGACACCTTGACCAAGGGCATTGTCTTATTTTATATAAATTTTTCACTATGATCTACGATTTTCACTGGTTTCTCTTCATAAGAAAGATATTATTATAACTCTACCACCTATAAAGAGAGTACATGTGAAGGTTCTGATATGTACTTACTTAAGAGGGATACATGAAAGACATCATTTAATTTGACTTTTGTAGGTGGATATTCTAGTTGGTAGGCCACAACCCTGACACGATCAAGAATCTCGATAGGGCCGATGTACCGAGGACTTAACTTCCCTTTCATTATAAACTGCATGAGCTTCTTCTAGGGAGATATGTGTTGAAATACTATGTATCCAACTTTGAACTCATGGTCTCGTCATCGGTTATCTGCATAACTCTTCTATAGACTTTGGGAAGCCTTGATATGCTGCTGATTGGTTTTAATTTTACCACCATTTCATTGACCATTTCAAGTCCTAGTAGCTTATTCTCACCGACATCATCCCAACACACCAATGTTTTACACGTTTTACCATAAATGGATTCAAAAGGAGCCATTTGGATGCTTGATTAGAAACTATTATTGTATGAGAACTCAACAAGTGGAAGATGTTGATCCCATCCTCATTTGAAGTCCATTGAGCAAGCAATCAACATTTCTTCAAGTGTTTGGATAGTCTGGTCAGATTGGCCATTAGTATGAGGATGATAAGTCGTACCAAAGTTTAGTTTTGTATCTAGATCATGATGAAGACTCTTATGAAACATTGATATGAAACTTGGATCTTGATCTAATACAATAGATATTGGTACTCCATTCAACCTTACCACATCCCTGATGTATATACCTTCTTGTTGATCTAATAATAAATCCCCCTGATTAGCAACGAAGTGTGTAGCCATTGTAAGACGATCCAAAACAACCCAGATTGCATTTTTTCCCATTGGATTTCTTTGGATGTCTGGTGACGAAGTCCATAGGGATGTTCTCCCATTTCAATGATGGTATGGGTAATGGTATCATCATCACCTTAGACTTATGACTCTCAAACTTTACATAATGACACACCAGGAACATTGATGTATACTCAGCGATAACCTTTTTCATGTTATCCCACCAATAATTCTCTCAGAGATCTCGATACATATTATTGTTTCCTGGGTGAATAGAGAAATTCAAACTATGTGCATCTTCCAAAAGATCCTTCTTCAGCTCCGGACATGATGGAACACATAGTTTTTTCAAAAATCACAAAATTCACTTTTCATTAACATTGAAATCTTTAGATTTACCTTTTCTGATAAACTCAACTTTCTTCTGAAATCTAACATAATCCTTTTGAGCATCCTTCAACATTTTCTAAAGAGACAGTTGAATAATAATTTGAGATAGGATTGATGATTTTCCATTCTTTAAGATTCTCATGACCATCATCATCAAATATAAGAAGATTGGATCCTTTTCAATTCTCATCAAAGATAGAATTTATGGGTCCTTTCTAGTTAGATCATCCACCACCTTGTTCTCTTTCCCATGGTGGTAATTTATTGAGCAGTCATAGACTTTGATCAGATCTAACAAACATCATTGGCTCATGTAAAACTCTTTCTATGTGAATATGTACTTGGGGATTTTTGGTCCGTATATATTTCACACTTCTCCCCAAAGAGATAATACCACCATATTTTCAATGGAAAGATCATAGTTTCCAACTCTAGATCATGTGTTGGATAGTTTTTCTCATGAATTTTCAATTTCATTGAAGTATAGGCAATGACTTTGTCATTTTTCATCAACACACATCCTAGGCTCTTCTTTGAAGCATCAATAAATACCCCAAAAGCCCACCACTTGTGGGTAATGTAAGCATGGGTGCAATGATAAGCCTCCTTTTCAACTCCATGATTCTTTCTTCACATTCATCACTCCAAGAAAACATTACTCTTTTCTTAGTTAGCTCAGTAAGAGGGTTGGAAAATCGTGATAAATTTCTCACAAATCTATGATAATATCTAGCTAACCCCAAGAGGCTACAGATATTTATTACCGATATTGGCCTCATCCATCACTCAATTATAGCTATATTGGATGGATCCACTGATATCCCATTGCTTGTGATGATATAACCCAAGAATGAGACCTCCTTCAACCAAAACACATGCTTACTATACTTTGCATTGAGCTTATCCTTCCGTAAGGTCTCTAGTATAGTTCTTAGATTCTCCTCATGATCCTCCATAGTTTTTTAGTATATTAAAAAATAATCAATAAATACTACGACAAATTTGTCAAGATAATATCTAAAGACTATATTCATCAATTACATGAATATTTCTGGAGCATTAGTGAGTTGGAAAGTCATTACTATGAATTCATAGTGACCATATCTTGTATGAAAAGCAGTCTTGGGGATATCTTCCGTCTTCACCCATGATAATATCCTGACCAAAAATCTACCATGGAGAAGTATCATGCTTCACACAGATAATCCAACAAGTCATTAATTTTTGGAAGATGATACTTGTTCTTTATTATGATTTTGGTGAGATCATGATAATTAATGCCAAGGTGGATTGAACCATTATTCTTATGGATGAAGAGGAATGGTGCACCCCATGGTGAAGCACTTGGGTGTGTAAACCATTCAACCAGATTCTCATGTAGGTATTACTTCAGATCCTCAAGATCCACAATAGACATTAAATATATAATCTTGGATATTGGTAATGGACTGAGTATAAGATCAATTGAGAATTCAACATCTCTTCTAGAAGGAAGATCAGGAAATTCCTTTAGAAACACTTCACCAAATTCTATCAAAATAGGCATGTCTTTGAGGATGTGTTTCTTCCTTGGACTCAATCATATAAGATAGATATTTTTGATCATAGGTTACTAATATCAACACTTTATATGATAGTTCTAAAGAAGATTCATCTTCCTCCTTACAGTTATACCGAATTGGGGGTCAGTTCTCTACATAGAGAGTGATTTCCCTCTCACGAAAATTTATGTTTTCTCTATATAAGGAGAGCCAATCCATGCCAATAATTTCATAAAATTCCACTAAAGGGAGTATGAATATATTTTCATGGATGTTCAATCCACTAATTATGACAGGGGAGGAGTTATATTCATTGGATGCAAATATTTCCCCATTTTTCGTACTCATCGATATCTTCACTTCCATGATTTGTGGTGGTGTTTGGATTGTTATCCAAAACATTCAAAATATAAAATAATGTTTAGAACTATAATAAAAAATTATATTTTCTATTATTTAATGAATAAATAGTGTACCTTTCACCACATCATTATTGGGGTTCACTTCGGCAGTAGTGATGGAAAAATATTTCTCATGCTGCCTTGGAGGTTGTTGGTCACCTTTGAAAACCCTTAGCGTAGGGCACTGATTTGCAAGGTTCCCTGGTTCTTTCCAGTTGATGTAATGAACAATGCATTGAGGTTCAAACTGAGCATTCCTCTCCTCTATTTCAGTAGTGTATTTTTCTTGTTTGTAGTTAACAGCTAGGTGCCCTTCTCTTCCACACCAAAAGCATTTCCTCGTCCCCTATAAGAAATTTTGGGGGTGCTTCTTTACACACTATTAGCAAGTGGGGTGATGGATCATCTCACACCATTAGATTTATCCATCAGACCACAAGAATTAAAGAACACATTATGCTTATTATCCCCATGATACCCCAAAGATTTACCAATTTCCATTTCGACCATGAGGGCACATCAGACAATTTCCTCATAGTTGTCAAAGTCACGGATTTCCAGTGCATTCCACATTCTAGGTTTCATCCCACTAAATAAGAAATAAACATTGCATTTGGGGGTAATGAAAAAGACAAAGGCATATCGTCCAAGCCTTGTGATAATTTCCTTGTATCTTCCTACGGATTCCTCTTCTTTTTTCTTGAGGGAATGGAAGTCCCTTTCCATCTTAAGCCAAAAGGTTCATGGAAAATATTTATAAAAAAACATCTTCTAGAAATCCTTCCATTCCAATGCCTTGATATCCTTCTCGTGCTTTGTATTTTTGATCACTGTACACCATTGATCAGCTTCTCCCTCTATATGATAAGCTGACAGGAGAACCTTCTATTGATCAAAACATTGAAGGATTGAGAATATATTTTCATTAGATTTGATCCATTTTTTTGGTGATTGAGGGATATCATGATCCATTAAAATTATGAGGTCTTTGAATCATGACGCTCTAGATAGTGACATGTTCATTCTTGGGGGGGGGGGGGGTTGAACTTTCCTCTTTACCAATGTTTCTATTCAATGATTGAGTTAACTAAGAGAGTATCATGACAACATTAGTAATTCCCACTCTCATCGGATGGGGGATCTCATTAGAATAGTCATCACATTGATCTTCACATTGGTTGTTAGCCCGAGTCCTCCTAATACAATCCAATGGATAAAATAAATCGATAGATATGGGTAGCACATAAATGTAATCCAAATACAAAAATAGATGACTTATTAATTACCTTTATTTCCTTAACTTGTGAATCTATAAGCTTCAATCTATGTTATCTAGGATCTACATTCTAACATGTATTCTTAGATATTTTTTTAAATTCCTTTAATAATGGTTCATACTAAGCTTGTTAATTTACCAAATAATATCCCTTGGAAGTGTTGTAACAAAGAGTGAATCAAGGCTCATTGTCTTGTACCAGGATACCCCAAGTCATCCCAAAACTCCTTGTTTGAGTTTCCACTACTAGGTACATCAATTACATCGCCTCCTCTACCAGCTAATATCCTGACAAGGATGTATTATATTGATAAAACACTTTTTCAATACTCACCAGAACATAGAGATGTTTTAATTATAAATTTTCTTCTCTCTAAGGAATTCACTAGGGTTTTATAATCATAATCCCAAAAATAACTAAACATGTCTTATGATACTAGCTATAACAATCCTTCTTTTTTCACACATAAACATAATTTTTTACATGAAATTTCACTTAACACAACATATAAGATCAAGATTTATAGTGTTTTGGGGGATTATAATCATTACATAATAACTTCAAACATGAAATATAACATCTTTACTGAAAACATGATTTACATGACCACAACATTCATTCGTACTTAACATTGAATGGGATAACTTAAGGACATACATATGAAATGGGTGAGCTAGAAAGCCTAGTAAGGGAATAAACATGTAATGACATGAATAATACAATACAAGTTAGAAAATATGAATATCAATGGATAAAAACATAATAATCAACAAAAAGGAATGATAAAACATGATAATCATAACATAAAGATGTGGTAACAACACTTAACATGGAATTAGCATGATCTAAGTCTCATTGCACATAGCACATGAGTAAACCCTCATTGCACATGAATCATTGGTAAACCATCGTTGCACTTGAATTGGCATGTGTCAACACCCATTACACATGATGTATCATGATACTATACTTTACCCAATGCATTGAAACACTCTTATGGCGAACCCTTCATAATCATTTCATTTCATGCATAAGTCCGCCACATAGATAATATAACACAGAATCAATCGACATTATAAGTTATTCAATGACTAAGGAGAGTAGAATAAATACAATAAGGTAACATTCAATTTTTATATGTTCATAAAGGTGAATACGATTGATAGAAACCTAGGTAGGGTATTAACGACACTATGATCTTGGCATGGAAAAACGCGCTGTTATTTTTACAGCATAACGACGTGACATAAGAATTCATAAAAATGGTTTATAAGGGAGAAATGGTTGTCTCATAATATGTTCATGAAATTGATAGTAAGGGGGTAAAATAGATAAATTTCTTAACAAATGTAATGGAATTTAGATATGTAATAAAAAAGTATTGCTTGAATATAAATGAGGAGATAGAAATTCTTTATGGAATTTTGGGATAGTAATGGGTGTACATGGGAGGCATTAATGAGAGAGAAAGGGGATATATCTTTATCAAAACATGAAGAGGGAATTTTGGGGGATATACTAAATAATACCCCAATATTTAAAATTGGAAATAAAAGGGCATTACAAAATAAGAAACTTAGACATAAATAAGGAATATCAGAATCCCTTGTTTGGAAGTTTGATCCCAGAGGCTTGGGAGGGCTTGAGAGAGACTTCTAGGGAGCATAGGGCACCTTGGGAGGATTATAAAGAGAGGAGGTAAGAGGTTGGATGAACTCCAAAGGATTTTAGTGAAAAGGAAGTGGGAGAACGAGTGGGTTTATATAAGAAAGGAGAGGGAATTCTTTATTATTTAGGTTCGAGATGCCACATATTAAACTAATCAAAACCACAAACCAACCCATGGTTCATGGCCATGGTTTTTTCCAAAGGGGAGTGGAAAACATTTTTTTATAAGTCCAATGGCTGAACATCTTAAAATAATAGGGTTTATTATGTTGATAGGAGTCACACTCTGAAGGAAAATAATTTTCAGAATATGTGAATTTTCACTCTTGAAATATAAACCGAATTTATTGAAAATTCATGGGTTTTGAATAAAATTGCTTTCAAAACATAATAAAAATTACAACTGTATTCATTAAAATTATACTGTCATTTATACATAATTAAAATAAAATTAAAAATAATATTTTATTAAAATATTATTTAATTCAAAAACACATTAATTTATCAAAATATATTCCTTAGTTAAACATTAACTAAAAAATTTAATATTTTTGATTTAAAAACTGTTTACAAAGTAACAATAACAAACTGAAAATATATTCATTATTATATACAAAAATAGTGTACATAATAAAAATTCTATGGTCTTGTTACCTAACATCTTAAAAAACCTATACAAGACCTTATGGTATTGTGCGTGATAATAACCGACTCTTGGGGTGGCTTAGATACATCGCTCGAGTGGTAATCTCTATCAACTTCCACTTCTCCTGTAGGAAGTTCCACTCAAGATTAACGTATGCATGCTCAACTTGGTATTGGTCAAGAGAAAATCTTAATGATGCCACCTCCTTTTCGAGCTCGGACAAATGGGATTCGTACGGGGCATGTCTACTGGATGGGGTTATCGGTTCCTTTGTCTGAAGAAAATTGGATTTGGTAAAGCCCTATATGTATACTAATCATGTGATCACTGTAATACAAATATATTAGGAATGATCACAATTCATAATGGTATTTTAATATCCAAAACATAAAACCAAGTAATTGCATACGTTTTAAATAACCATAAGAAGATATTTAAATTGAACAAGAAGAATTTTCATTAATGAATTTTTTTGGTCGTTACATGTTACAAATAAAATTAACTAAAATTTTAGAATAATATTTACACATATATATAAATTGAATCCTTTGGTTATCAATTAGTATAAGTGAATTAAAGAACTATTTGAAAATAATGAAAACAATTTTCTATGAAAACTATTTTATATTGTAGAAACATAACTCTAAATTAATAAATTTTAAAAAATATTTAATTAATTTATTAATTAAAATTTAGATATTATATATTTAATCTATATTTTTTATACTCATCAAATATATTTTATTGGTACAAGATATGAATAAATCCAATTTTATGAATAAAAATCGTAATTTTTTATAAAAGGTAATTTTGATACCTTATAATGGATAACTAATTTTAAATAATATTTTTGACACTTTTATATATATTATTTGAAAAAATAAAATTCATTTTTTAAAGTTTAATATCCAAAATTACGGAGTGTAATTTTTTGGTATTTTTCCAAGAAGATTTATTTTTCGATGAATAGTAAAGCACTGAAAATTAATTCAAACCACTGTTTTATGATCGTTTATTTATATAGTTAAATTATGTATTAATTTAGTTTTAAAAAATAACTAAATATATTTTATATCAATTTATCCAATTTATGTCATTTTAATCAATTTGAAATTAAAACATGATATAAAAATATTTTTACATTTGAAATTTTTTACATTAAAAACCTGCATTGTCATCCCGTATATGGGATTAATTTTAAATTAATGTGGGCCGATTATGTTATTATAATTTGAAAAAATGGATTATATATTTCTAATCAACATAATATATAATTTATAATAAGGTAAAAAAATTTCCAAAAAGACTAGTGAAAGTGATGAAAATTAATTATAGAGATTAAGAGAAAAATTAGCCTAACAAAAGACTAAACCACAAACTTAAGGTCCAAAATGACAAATAACATTTTATAAATATATTTTCTATTCATATTTCATCTCTAACATCACTTTTATCTAATTTTAACAATTATTAAAGCCACATAACAGAAGAAAACGTGGGCGGAATCCCCTTTTAAAAAATTTACAAGAATGCCACTCCTCCCCCACAATAAAAAGGCACTCTCCATCATACATATTCACACGACTCAAGCCTTTTTTATTAGAGAAAATCTACCCAAATATCCTATTAAACCCCCTAACTTATTCCAATAATCATTTCTTTTTGAATAAATCTATACATGTAATCCCTTTGGTGTAAACCATAACGAGTTACCCAAATAAGAGGTAACATCCTTCCTAAAGTTCATTTGTATTATTTTAATTATCCAACCCATAAAATATTATTTTCAATTTATTATATAACAACCTAAGTAACCTAAATATACTTATATTTTTTTAACCTTCGAATTTTACATACACCTTTACACAATTCCATCTAATGTGCAACATAATTGTCATTCTTGGGTATGGAGAACTACCTCTTCAAGAAACGTCATTGTTCATTTTTCATTTAGAACTTCTTAGAGACGAGAATAATGATGGAAAATATTTTATTTAATTATATATATATATATGATTTATATGATTTATTTATTCTTATATAATTATTATATATCACATACCTTCATTATTCCCATTTTGTGTAAATATGATTACTTTGTTTGCGGATGTGTGGACAACCACATTGTTAAAGTGATGTGATTCATTCACACATAACACAGAATGTATTAAGGATGGTTTTAGTGAACTTATATGATATATATGAAATAACAATTCTACAAATATATATATATATATATATATATTCATCTACTTTTCATTCAATATGACATGAAAATGGATACAACGTTCATGCATATGTACGACCTACTATCTCAATAAAAAATGTATTTCATTTAATATATCTATATTTTATATATTATTATTATTATTATTAATTAATATATATTATATATAAATCTTTTTTACACTTTTTAAATAATTAAATCGTGATCTATGTTAGATGATTAAGAATAACAAGTTAAAACACATATGATAAACAAATAGTTATTACCTAAAACATTTCATTAACATGGAATTTTTAAAAAATATGTAACATAAAGTCATAAATAAATTATAAGTGGAATTATATTAAAAAATATTGTTCTTTCATAGATTTATAATAAATATCTATTTATTATACAAGATGTATTAACGAGTCAAAATAAATTCTTGACTAAAGTCAAGGGTTTTCTCATTTCACTTTTAATATATGTGAGAAACATCCATTTTTCTACACTAATTTGTTTTGTGTAGTGTATATACAACCCCTGAACATAATATATGATTATTATAATTAAATTTATGGTTATATATGTATCAATTTTATAATCTTTATTTCATGGGGATTATGGATCCAATGTTTCCAAAATTGGTAATGTAATTTTTTTCTCAAGTTTCCTACTTTGAGATACATGACAAGTCATGGACGTATATTTTTATTTGGTATTTATATACATTCATTTTACTTATTTTATAATGAATATAATTATTTCATGATATTTTAATTTTAATTTTATATTATTCTCTCATGAATAGAATGATTTAATTTTACCATAGTGGTAATGGTTTATTGCTATAATCACATTTTTTGTCGAGATTGTTTACGATTATGCTTCTATTGATGAAATAATATGACATATATTACAAGAACACACATGAGATTTATTCTCATATAATTATTAATTATATATTCATGTATTGGTACAGTTTTTAAACTCTTTGGCACTTATGATAATTTTAAAAGTTTTTTACGAAAATTTTAAATTTTATCTCTCTTGAGTAATAAATTTTTGTTCTTTCAAAACATTAATTTCTAAATGTTGGTTTTGAAAATTTTTTTATGCTTAAAATAGGTTTTAAAAGTTTTCATGCCGACTTTTTATGTTTTTGAGGGAAATTATTTTCAAGAAAATTTCAATATTCCTTTATAAGTTTTCAAATCTATTTTTCTAAGAAAAATATTTTCAAAATTCTTAATGTTTTAAATAGCATATTTGAAGTGAAAAAGATACTTTCCTCAATAAAATTTTTAATGTATTTTTTCTAAAAAAAGTATATCTTTTCAGAAATTTTTTATGAATTGGATATTTTATGGGTTTTGAAAACATAATTTCAATGAAAGTTTATATTCCTTAAGAAATTATCCAAGTGATCTTTAGAAATCCTTCTCTGTTTAAGAGTGAATCACAATCTTGAATGAAGAGGTAATCCCAAGACCAAAAGAAGACGGAATCCCAAGATCAAAATAAGTGTTCATGTTAATTCTAGTACAGGAAGGTACACTAGATGGTATCCCTTACCTAAGATAAGAGATAATCATATGCTTAACACAAGAGGGTGTTATGAAGGTTATACCACCTAAAATATATGGTACATGAGAGGGTATCCCAAGCCATATATAAAAGGGTACACTAGAGGGGATTCCAAGTCTAAAAAAGAGGGTACATAGGATGGAATCCAATGTGTGAAATACGAAGGTACATGGGATGGAATCCCAATCCTGAAACAAGAAGGAATCCTTAACCTCAAACAAGAGGGTACACAGGTGGGAATCCTAGGCTCAAAAAATTTAGAATCATAATCCTGAAACAAGAGGTTACATAAGAGGGAATATCAAGCCTCATAGAAGAGGGTATAATGGAGGGAATACCAAAACTAAAAAAAGGATACACATGAGGGAATCCCAAGACCAAAACAAGAGGGTACATGGGAGGAAATCCAAATCATGAAACAAAAATATACACAGTAGGTCATACCATGATTAAAGAAGGTGCAAGTGTTATTTGACAAAGTCTAGCATGTTATAATTTTATTGGAAGGTATTCTTGACATTGGATTTTATAATCTTATGTGTATGCCAAAAATTAAATTTATTATTCATATATTATACTTTCATGAATTATGCTTTAGATTACCTACTTATCCATGTCTTATGAACAACCAATATTTATTCCATGATTCATAGTTACAATCTTTGGTAAACATGATATGATATTATAATGTTTTATCACTTTATCATATCTTTATTTTCAGGTTTATCTCTCTTGTTTACCCTTACTGAGCATCTGAGATCACCTATTTGTTATTTTCCCTTTCTGCGGGTTATGAATAAAGGTAGTAAGTAGAATTAATAAAGGGGAAGATATTTGTGGGAAACAATAAATACCATTCACCATGTTATAATATTTTGTTCCAATTTTAATATGGCTTTAATCTATTATAGTCCTTGGGAATGTGCTTTTGTGATGTGTCGTATATTCATCTAAAATGATTTAATATCCATATACATTAAGCATGGACTGCTATTTTTGGTATTAAAATAAACTTTTAGTCATCCATTGAAAACTAGGATGAGAAAACTTTAGTGAGGACCCAAGGGATATTTCGATAGATATGTCTAGGGATTTAACTATGGATAATTCTAAAGATGAGTTAATGTTTATGAAACATTATTGTAATTTTGGTAAATGATAGAGTGACTAGATTCCTAGAAATTGATCCATGCATTGATTATATAAGTAGATGTGGCTCTGTCATTTATTTACATCGGGTTTAGAACCTCTAAATAATTGTATTAAGCTAATATCAACTGAGAACTGGTGCACAATAACTGGATTTTCTCCACACCTGGTTTAAAGCACCTGAGTGGTATGCTTTGGGAATTTAAAAAATCTTTAAGAACCATAATAAAGGAATTAAATATATTATTACTATGAATGACCTAGGATAAACATGAGGAGTCATATATTAAAATTAATGGTTTTAGGATTTATTAATCCTCAAATTAATTTTCATGGTCATGTTTTTTTATTCTATGATAAGTGTTTCTCACACTATGATTTCTTGTCTTATTCATTAGTGGGAACTAAATGGAATAGGGTTAAAATTTAATGTTTTATATGTTTAAGTCATGGGAATTATGTAGATTGACATTTTATTTGGAAATCTCATGAAGAGAATCTATAAGTTGGTATGAGTATTGGTTATACTACGAGTGATAAAAAGACCACAAATGAAATGTGAAAGTTATGAGATAGTCTAATAGTATTGATTAAATTAAACATATGAATTATGATGTCATTAAGGTTGAGGAACCTTAATAAAATAATAATATTTCATATTTTATTAAATTAGTGTTAAGGAATAAGGTGATGAAGCATGAGTAAAGGTTTAAGAATAAAATTGGATGATTGGACTGTATATGTTTTGGAATTAAAGGATTATGTTATATAAATCATGAAGTATATAAGGATTGTTTATTGAAGATACATTTTAAGGATTTTGAATAATATGTTAAATGATACTAATTAATTAGAATATTTATTTAATGTCATGATTACAATAAGGGAAGACAACCCTTAACATGTTCCTCAGAATGAGAAAATGATATTTTATATGTATAAAGACATGATGACATAAATATAGTAAATTTGATAGTATTTATGGCCTCATAATTGAAAAATGGATTTTTTAAATGTTTTTTATTATATAATTGATGAAGTTCAAATCATTTTGAATTTAAGGAATATACCCAATAATATTATGAATAATAATGCAAGCATGTTTTTAATATGATTTTAGCATAATCAAGGTTATTACCATGTTTTAAGGGAATACATGATAAAGTTATTGACATGTTTGGAATGTGATGACCAAGAGATACCTTATGATATATGGGGGATCAATGATTAGGTTTATTTAGTGTCCTTATTTCTAATTCCTTTGGATTTCATCTCTTTGAAGGGTTATAAGTTTAACCATTTATGGAATGGTTTATATTAAATTTTGGATGTGGTTTTAGAGATTAATTTATTATCTATACTTATGAGGATTTATGGATATTGGATAACATGTGCTAGAATTTTTTATGAGAAATAATGATGGAGTTAACTATTAATCTATTTATAGAACTTGTGATCTTTTAACATTTTAGTAATGATAAATTCAGCTTTATTTGAAGGAATAAAAGATGAATTTTTAATTTATTAAGGCACAAAAAAGGATTATATTGTTCTAAAATCACATAAGTATACCATCTAATGAATATTATTCACTTTTAGGATAGGGTTCTTGAAATAAAATGTTTTATTATTATCATCATTTTTTATGATATCAATAACCTCTTTCATGCTTCTTTATTTTATGGTTTTGTGATTGCTAACTTTCTATGGATCACTCACTTTTTTATGATCAATGATCATTACGATTCCCTATGGTTATTTGTACTTTTTCTATGTCCATGTATTAACTTCACAGATATGTTCTCCTATGTGGAAATCCAGTTATGAGTAACATTGGGTAACCATTATAATTCCAACTTTCCTTAGTTAAAGGAAGATTTAGTTTTCATTTTTACAGTGTGGGATTATATGAATATAAAATTCATGTATTAAACCTTCAAAACCCCATATGAATTTCAAGGTTGAAATTAATTTTAAGGTGGGTATAATATAACATCCTGAGGTTTTTTGAATTAGTTTTTTCAAATTAATTTTTTCTTTTTGATATTTTTTTCCCATTTCAAAAAACACCGAATATAGATTTTATTATATGAAATCACTGAATGTGTATTATGTTATACTATATACCAAGTCCATATTAAACTACCTGAAACACTTCTATAAGATTTTAATACACACAATACTATGTTTACCTTGTATTACACAAAATACTAAATCCCTTCGATTGCTTGTGTTACATGCAACATAGATTTTTACTAAACTAAAATATACTATTAATAATTTTATTAAAATATTATTATAGGTACAACCAAGATGATTGTAATGCCCCGACCCCAGTTACCCAAAGTCGGTGCATTATTACATAACATTGGAATGATCACAAGAAAGATCAAATCTCGAATGACCGATTGGTTTAGTATCCTTGGAAACACTAGATATATTCATAAAGTTTTACGTTACATAATAAAGTGAAAAACTACTACAACAACATATTTTCTTCATATAACACACTCATATCCCCACATATTATCCATACAGGTCATTCATAAATTACTTCTTCACATCCCGGGAAAAATAAAACATTGAAAGCGGTGAGCTCAAATGCCCAGTAAGGATAACAATATAGCGGAAACATTCATAAATAAGAATAAATATTTAAGGCAATGTATAACTTAAAACAAAAGCCTTTTAAACTTGAACCTCAACATAGTATGGAAAAGATAATATGAAATAATGCCATTTACTCATTCACATAGATATTTTACTAATCGAATAATCACATGCAATATCAATAACCACTTTCATAATGATGGAATGCATAATTCCAGACTATCATAACCACATATCCAAGGCCTCGTGCCAAGACTACAAATAAGATTTTTTCAAGGCCTTGTGCCAAGACACTATTTTGTCTCATGAGACCTTCCGATTCATCGAGTAGCTATAGCGGGCTCCACCCGTCACATATTAAGTCCAATGCATTCCCATATGAAAAGGTTTAAACATAACATAAACATTCTTATTAAAACTAGCATACGAAATGTCAATACTTTCACCATATACTATTAATGGTATAAAAATAGCACATCCAAATTCAAATATATCACAAAACATTCAATACAATATTGAAGTTTTGTATCATAATAAATCAACTTCAAATAATGGTGAACTCTATTAAAGGATGTTGACATAGATGAAATCAAAACTATTTTCAGAGAAATATCTATTTCTATTTTGAAATCATTTAAGAGTCATATATTTATAAAATAAAACATTTTCTTTGAAAATACTCTTATAAGCTTGTAAGGGAAGCTTCGACGATTTTATAACGGCGGAAAATAACCGCACCCTATGTATAAGTTAAACAAATATTCTTACCTTAATTCTGTCGAAAAGGTTAAAAACACCTTGTTTGGAAAATAATGGAAAGATTCCATTATAAAACTATTATAAAAGTCAAACAAGGTTATAAATGACTTTAACACATATTATTTTAAATAGTAATTTTTTTTTGAAATATATTTTTAAGAAACATGGATGTGGATGATAAGGAGATCCCAATAGATTATTACGTATAAACAACCTCGGATAATGAAGAGATTGTAAAATAACCTTTACCTTGTACTTTTCCTTGGTTGGGGTAGGATAAACTCCTGTATAATGGTTAAATAATTGTTATTAAATTATACAAGAATCATATACATTAATATGATATCATATATGATCTTTTAACATTGATTTGTTAATAATATCTCAGTATTATCGTTGTTTCGGGTGTTAACTTACTCGTTTTCTTTTATATGTTTTGTTACCTAATCCATGTGTGAAATGGATAGGATGTATATTAATCATATCTAGAATGATATCAAGTCATTAGATACTATTATTAATCATCAAATTAGAATTATACTTGAATGGATACGATGGAGAATGAATCTCATCGCGTTCGTGGAGACGGTAGTTCGTACGTACGCACGAGCGACAATATCATTCTTTTGATATTAAAATAATATATAATTGGATGTTATATCATATATACAGAATCATTATCATGTTAAATTTATGAATTACACATCATTATTATACCCATCCAAATAATAATTTATTGAATAACAATTACACCACGATGTGGAGACGGTAAGCCGTATGTACGAACGTATGGTCACATGTTATTCAAAAGTTGGATAGAATACTGAATATGGTTGTACCATATATATAATAACATCACAATATATATATGATACTGGATTTATTATTTTATAATGGTAATAACAAAGTAAGAGGAAGTGGAAGAAGAAAGGAACTTGGAAAAGGGTGGTGAAATCATTACCTCTTCTTCGAGTTCTTCCTTTTGATTTGATCAAAGGGCTCCATAGGATGGCTTTCTGATCAAACTAAGGCCTCTAGGTTGTAGTGAGGGAAGTTGGGAGAGTATTTGGGTAGATTTTGGCCTAACCAAAAGGCTTTGAAGGTGTGAAGAAATTAGAAGGAGGAGTGCCCTTTTATAAGAGGGCTGAGGGGCACCTTTGGAAAAGCTAGAAATATTAATTTATAATAAATTCATATTCGGTTTATAATGGCTCCAAAGTTGATTATTTAAAGTTTATGGTGGGTATGGGTATAAAACCACTTAAAAATTGAATTTAGATAGGTTTGGGTTACTATATTAACCTTATCTTTAAGTATTAACTCTAAGTTAATTAGTTTCACTTTTACAATGTCTCTTTGTATTTTTATATTATATGGTTAATAAACTTATCATACACATCCAAGAGACCCCTCAAGTGGTCCATTAATGATACACCTATCATGATATAAGTCTCTTGGCCGAACCTTAGATTTTTAGGAATTTAATATCAATTAATAATATAATATTTGTTTTAAAAACTTTTTTATGTCAATTTTGACATATTCAATAGTTGATTTTTTTGAAACTTATAACAGAATGATTACTTCAAGAAACGTTAATTAAATCAATCCTAATATGTCATATTATCCTAGAAAATTATTGTAATTCATTAAAAGTCTCAAATTATATTTATTTGGGTATTTATAATATCAATTATTTTAATTTTTCACTATTATGGTAATTACTGCATCATCATTGTGTCATAAATAAATTAAATTATTTAATGTCTAAAAATTATAAATAAACAATAATTGTGTAGGAAATCTTTTTATATTTCTAATTAATATTTACAATCGAATTTATCTTATGTATTCCCCTATATTAAAAATGTTTTAGTAAATAAACTTTGATATTAACTCTTTTAACTCTTCGTTGAATTAAATAATAATAAATGTTCTAATCTAATCCAAGTGGACCTAAATGATAATGTTTTATTCCTAATGTTGTTTTTGGTAGAGATACATTTTTTCAATAGAATTAGTACATGTTTTAGGGTAATATTAATATCATTTTTACCCTTAATTACCCTATTTACTTTTAACCTTGGTAAATAAAAGTAAAAAAGTTACTATTAACCAAAAATTATTTTCATCTCATTGAACCAAATTTTACTTCATCATATTAACCATGTCTCTCAGATTTTCGAAATTCCATTCACAGAAGTGGTAAAATATTGTTTTATGAAAAATTCAGTTTTTTTAACCACCACTTAGTAGTTTCACTATTCATAAAAAATTGATGTTTTTCAGAACAATGCCAAAATTTCACCTTAAGCTATAATTGATATTCCGAATTAAAAAATGATGTCTATTTTAAAAAATTACAAACATATAAGTTTCATTAATTAATTTTATAATTAATTCCCGCTCTCACAACAAATAGCGTGTTTTTAGGAAACAATATATACCAAAAGATTGACAATTGTTTAGGTCCAATTTCAAAGTGAAATTAATTCTAATGAACAACATTGGATAAAATGGTAAAAATATATTTTAATTATACTTTAAAACCAATCAATAATATAATTTATCACTATAAATTATTTTGTTTAAAAAAGATGTTTTTAAGTATTTTTCACTATTCATAAAAATTGGAAGTTCTCAGAAAAATACAAAAAAATCAACTTATGATAATTTCGATATTCTGAAACCACAAATGAAGTCAATTTTGAAATATAAAATATATATAATTTCAAAAAGTAGGTATTACTATTCATAACGGCTAGTTTGATTGGTTGTGGTGTGTCAGAACTCGATGTTGCGTACAACACATGCTATCGCATTATTCAAAGAGAAGCGTACCGTGGAAGCTTGGGGTTTTACATTCTCTCCTCCTTCAAATAATTTCGTCCTCAAAATTTCCAAAATACTACCGCATGAAAAGACTCGAGTCGTTCTTCATCATAAGTTCCTCGGGTTCCCACGTTGCCTCTTCCATCTTATGGTTTCTCCACAAAACTTTTACCAGATGTGTCATCCGGTTTCTCAGTACTTGTTCTCTTGTATCAAGAATCCTGACAGGATATTCACAATAAGACAGATCGGGTTCCTATTATAATTCTTTGTAGGTGAGTACATGCGTTGGTTCAGGCATGTATTTCCTTAACAGAGATACGTGGAACACATCGTGAACTTTGGAGAGACTTCACGGTATTGCCAATCGGTAAGCTACAACCCCAATTTGTTCTAGAATTTCGAAATGTCTGATGTACCTGTGACTCAATTTACCTTTCTTACCAAAACGTATGACTCCGTTCCATGGAGATACCTTCAAGAAAACATGATCACCGACTTGAAATTCCAAATCCTTCCTTCGATTATCGGCGTAGCTCTTTTGCCTACTTTGAGCTGCTTTGATGTGATTTTGGATTACCTTCACCATTTCCATCGTTTCCTCCACCAGTTCTGGACCTACAAGTTTTCTTTCACCAACATCATCCCAACAGGTTGGTGTGCGACATCTCTTTCTGTATAACGCTTTATATGGTGCCATGTGAATACTCGAATGGAAGCTATTGTTATAGAAAAATTCTACCAAAGGTAAATATTGATCCCACATACCCTGAAATTCAAGTGAACACGATCTCAGCATGTCTTATAAGGTTTGAATAGTCCGTTCTGATTTTCCGTCTGTCTGAGGGTGGTAGGCAGTGCTCAAATTAACTTCAGTATCCAGGGATTTCTGAAGACTCTTCCAGAATCATGAAGTAAAATGGGGATCATTATCAGAAATAATCGATAGGGGTACTCCATGAAGTCTCACAACCTCATTAATATATAGTCTTTCTAGATGTTCCAGTGGTAGATCTTCTCTTATAGGAAGAAAATGTGCTGACTTGGTAAGACAATCAACAATAACCCTTATTGAATCATTTCTTCTTGGAGTCTTAGGTAGTCCCATGACAAAGTCCATTATAATATTGTTCCATTTCCACTCAGGAATGGGAAGAGGTTGCAATACTCCACCAGGATGTTGCCTTCTAGCTTTCATTTGTTGACAAACCATACATCTTGTCACAAAATTGACAATCTCCCTCTTCATGTTGTCCCACCAAAAATGTTCCATCAAATCTCTATTCATTTTGGTGCTCCCAGGGTGTATAGAGAAATTGGAACTATGAGCATCATCCAACAATTCCCTTTTTATATCAGGTATATCAGGAACACAAAGCCTCTTCCCGAATTTCAAAATTCCATTTTCATACACAAAATCTCTCAATCTCCCATCATTCACAGCTTAAATCTTCTTTTGAAATTCTCCATCATTAGTCTGAGAACTCTTAATCCTTTCTAGTAAAGATGTTTTGGCAACCATTTGAAAAATAATTGATGTTTCACCTTCCCTGGTTATTCCCATGTCCATCTTCACTTTATCTATGAAAATTGGATCCCTTTCAATTCTCATCACTTTCAAAACTCCATGGTCTTTTCTGCTCAATCATCTGCCACCTTGTTTTCTTTCCCCGGGTGGTAGTGTATCGTATAATCATAATCCGTGAGTAATTCAAGCCATTTCTTTTGCCTCATGTTGAGTTCTTTTTTTGAGAAAATATACTTCAGTCTCTTATGATCAGATAAATATAACATTTTTCACCATAGAGGTAGTGCCTCCATATCTTCAAAGCAAAGATCACAGCTTCTAACTCGAGATCATGAGTAGGATAGTTTTTTTCATTAATTTTCAACTATCGTGATGCATAGGCAATAACCCTATCATTCTGCATAAGGACACAACCAAGTCTTTTCTTCGATGCATCACTATAAATAACGAACCCATCATTCCCTGATGGTAGATTCAATATAGGAGCAGTGACTAATCTTCTCTTTAGTTCTTCAAAACATTATTTGCACTCTTTTGTCCAAACAAATTTAACCCCTTTACGTGTGAGCTTCGTTAATGGGTAAGAAATCGGGCAAAATTCTGGATGAAACGTCGATAATAACCTGCTAAACCAATAAATATACGTACCTCAGTTATATTTGTAGGTGCTGGCCATTATTGTATTTCCTCGGTCTTAGAAGGATCAATAGAGATTCCATCTTTAGAGACAATATGGCCCTGAAAAGAAATCTCCTGAAGCCAGAATTTACACTTGCTAAACTACCCATATAATTCATTTCTTCTCAGAGTCTTCATGATAATACGCAAGTTATTTTCATGATCTTCGTAGATTTTTGAGTATACCAAGATATCATCAATGCGAGGTTGGGGATACTTGTTCTTTATTGTTATAGCATTGATCTCCCTATAGTCGATACATAACCTCATGGGTCCATCTTTGTTTTTAACAAAAAGAACAGGGGCTCCCCATGGAGAAACACTAGGGCGAATAAATCCTTTATTACTCAATTCCTCTAGTTGATTCTTTAGTTCGACTAATTCTACAGTGGCCATTATATAAGGGGTCTTCGATATAGGCCTTGATCCAGGAATTAAATCAATGGAAAACTCAAATTCTCGTTCTGGAGGATGTCCAGGTAAATATTCCGGAAATACATCTACATATTCTTTCACAACAGGTACATCCTCTATTTGAACATTCCTTTCTTCACCCACAGTTATTTAATTGTATTCCTCCTCAATAATTGTATTTAGTTGAGCTACTGGGGGTGGATCTAGATAAGAATTAGGTGGTGACGATTCTGCTCTTAAATATAAGGTGTTCCTTATCATCATCATCAAGAATCGTAACCTCTTTCTTCTTATAAAAAATATTCGCATCATAGTCCTAAAGTCAGTCCATACTGAGGATTATATCAAACTCAATCATATTTATGATGATGAGATCAGCAGATAAAGAACATTTATGTCCTCTAATGGGGACTGACTCACATAACTTTATTGCAATGATACTACCCTTAGGAGTTTTAACTGACAACTCCCATGTTAAATCAAATTGGAAATATCTAATTTTTTTAGTAAACTGGGAAGATATGAAACAATGCGATGATCCAGAATCAAATAATGAATTTGCTAAACTTGAGGAAACCATTAAATTACCTACCACCACGTCTTTTGGAGCTTCTACCTCAACAGTAGTGATAGCATAATCTTGGCCTTGATCCCTTGGCATTTTCTGAGGCAAGTTCCCCTAATGCTTTGGACATTCATTTGCATAATTCCCCATCTCCCTGCAATTGTAGCACTGATCATTGGTAGATTCCTTCTTCCCTTTGCAATCACAAGCTTGGAGGATTTTTTCACCACACTTGTAATAGACTCCCATTCCCTTGAAGCATGTACCAGGGTGTTTCTTCCCACATTTACCACATGATGGATATTCTACATTTCCCTTCTTCCATTTATTTTTCTTCCTAGATTGATCAGCAGATCTCTTCTTCTCTTTCTTTTCATTAAAGTCATAAGACTTAGAGAATTCGTTTTCAGTCTTGATAGCACATGAGACAATGTCTTCGTACGACGAGAATGATTTTGATACTAATGCTTGACGAAGAAATAGTTTTAACCCATCAAAGAAACGATCAATATTACTTCTTGGGTTACGTATATAATCTCTAGCATACCTTTCTAACCTTGTAATGTTAGCCTCATACTTTGTGACATTCCCATCCTCCTTTTGCCTCAGACTCAGAAACTGCCTTTCCATATCTGCTCGATGGTCGCGAGGAAAGTATTTTTCTAAAAACAGATCTTTGAACACCCTCCATTCTATATTTGATACTTCATCATCTTCCTTCATATTTTGAATCAATTACCACTGTTGATCAGCATCTCTAGTGAGGCGGTAAACTGCCATGATAACTTTTTCCCTTTCACTACTCCCCAAAGCCTGAAATATTTTCTCAAGGGAAAATATCCATTGCTCAGATACTAAGGGATTTGTACTCCCATTGAACCTTGGTGGTTGTTGCGTCATGAAGCGATCTAACATTGATCCTCCATGGTGTGGATTAGGGTGCTCCATACGGGTAAGGTTATTATTCATAACCTGAGTGAGTTGTCCCGATATGGTGATTAACTGATCGGCACTAGTTGCATCACCAGCTCCACTATAATTATCTTGAGTAGGAGGGAAACCCCTACATGGATTGCGTGCATTGATACAGGTTCTATTTCTTCCACTAGGCACCATTTCTAAACAATGGCATAAACTAGATCAGTTTACGAATCAAAATACATAATCCCATACTTATAAAACACTTAACATAAATTGAACTAATTATGGATATAATCCATAATCATAAAAATGTTTTCTTTGAGGAAGTATATACTCATAAACCCTTCATAATTATTTGTAAAGAAAATGAGATTTATCATAAGAATATCCCCTGGGAGTGTCGTAACCAAGAGTGCAGTAAGGCCTGTTGTCGTGCACTAGTTCCCGTTTGAGTCTAGCTCAATGCAGTGTTTTCGGGTTTTACCCCTAGGTACATCTGTGCCAAAGCCGCCTCTACCTGCTCATATCCGGACATGGATATATTGCTCGGAAAACTCACAAAATCTCTACAATACCAAAATTCTAGGAATTTATTCTATACTAATCCTCAAAGTCCATCTTAAATCTATTTTCTCTAATCAGAGTTTATCTAAATCTAGCTTCCAAGGATTGTACTAAACTTCCTCTGATACCAACTGTAACACCCCGACCCCAGTTACCTAGAGTCGGTGCATTATTACATAACATTGGCATGATCACAAGAAAGATCAAATCTCGAAAGACCGATTGGTTTAGTAGCCTTGGAAACACTAGATATATTCATAAAGTTTTATATTACATCATAAAGTGAAAAACTACTACAAACACATATTTGCTTCATAGACCACACTCATATCCCCACATACTATCCCTTCAGGTCATTCATAAATTACTTCTTCACATCCTGGGAAAAATAAAACATTGAAAGGGGTGATCTCAAATGCCCAGTAAGGATAACAATATAGCAGAAACTTTCATAAATAAGAATAAACATTTAAGGCAATGTATAACATAAAACAAAAGCCTTTTAAACTTGAACTTCAACATCGTATGGAAATGATAAAATGAAATAATTCCATTTACTCATTCACATGGATATTATACTAATCGAATAATCACATGCAATATCAATAACCACTTTCATAATGATGGAATGCATAATGCCAGACTATCATAACCATAGAGCCAAGGCCTCATGCCAAGACTACAAATAAGATTTTGTCAAGGCCTTATGCCAAGACACTAGTTTGTCTCATGTGACCTACCGATGCATCGAGGAGCTATAGCGGGCTCCACCCGTCACATATTAAGTCCAATGCATTCCCATATGAAAATGTTTAAACATAACATAAACATTCATATTAAAACTAGTATACAAAATTTAAATACATTCACCATAAACTATGAATGGTATAAAAATAGCACATCCACAGTCAAATATATCACAAAACCTTAAATACAAATATATAAGTTTTGTATAATAATAAATCAACTTCAAATAAGCGTAAAATCCATCAAAGGATGTCGACATAGATGAAATGAAAATTCTTTTTAGAGAAATATCTCTTTATATTTTGAAATCATTTAAGAGTCATATATTTATAAAATAAAACATTTTCTTTGAAAATATTCTTATAATCTTGTAAGGGAAGCTTCGACGATTTTATAACGGCGGAAAATAACCGCACCCGCCGTATAAGTTAAAAAACATTCTTACCTTAATTATGTCAAAAAGGTTAAAAACACCTTGTTTGGAAAACGACTGAAAGATTCCATTATAGAACTCTTATAAAATTCAAACAAGGGTATAAATGACTTTAACTCATATTCTTTTAAATAGTAAAATGTTTTGAAATACATTTATAAGAAACATGGATGTGGATGATAATGAGATCCCAGAAGATTATTTCGTATAAACAACCTCGGATAATGAAGAGATTGTGAAATAACCCTTACCTTATACTTTTACTTGGTTGGGGTAGGTTAAACTCCATTATAATGGTGAAATAATTGTTTTTAAATTATACAAGAATCATATAAATTAATATGGTATCATATATAAACTTTTTACATTGTTGTGTTAATAATATCTTAGTATTATCGTTGTTTTGGGTGTTAACTTACTCATTTTCTTTTAAATGTTTTGTTACGTAAGCCATGTTTGTAATGGATAGTTTGTATCTTAATAATATCCAGAATGATATCAAGTCCTTAGATACTATTATTAATCATCAAATGAAAATTATACTTGAATGGATACGGTGGAGAATGAATCTCATCGCATTCGTGGAGACGGTAGTCCATACGTACGCACGAGCGACAATATCATTTTTTTGATATAAAAATAATATATAATTGGATGGTATATCATATATACAGAATCATTATCATGTTAAATTTATGAATTACACATCATTATTATACCCATCCAAATAATAATTTATTGAATAACAATTACACCCCGACGTGGAGACGGTAAGCCGTACGTACACACGTATGGTGACATGTTATTCAAAGGATGGATAGAATAATGAATATGGTTGTACCATATTTATAATAACATAACAATATATATATGATACTGGAGTTATTTTTTAGAATGGTAACAACAAAGGAAGAAGAAGTGGAAGAAGAAAGGAACTTGGAAAAGGGTGGTGAAATCATTACCTCTTCTTCGGGTTCTTCCTTTTGATTTAATCAAAAGGGATCCTTAGGTTGGCTTTCTGATCAAACTAAGGCCCCTCGGTTGAATTGAGGGAAGTTGTTAGAGTATTGGGGTAGAGTTTGGCTGAATTAAAAGGCTTTGAAGGTGTGAACCAATGAGAAGGAGGAGTGCGTTTTTATAAGAGGGGTGAAAGGCACCATTGGAAAAGCTAGAAATATTAATTTATAATAAATTTATATTCAGTTTCTAATGGCTCCAAAGTTTATTATTTAAAATTAAAGATGGTTATGGGTCGAAAACCACTTAACTAATAGAATTTATACTGGTTTGGGTTACTATATTAACCTTATCATTAAGTATTAACTCTATGTTAATTAGTTTCACTTTTACAATGTCTCTTTGTATTTTTATATTATATGGTTACTAAACATACCATATACATTCAACTGACACCCAAGTGGTCCATTAATGATACACCTATCATGATATAAGTTTTTTGGCCAAACCTTTTATTTTTTAGAGTTTAATATCAATTAATAATATAATATTTGTTTTAAAAACTCTTTTATGTCAATTTTGACACTATTCAATAGTTGATTTTTGTGAAATTTTAACAGAATGATTAATTCGAAAAAAGTTAATTAAATCAATACTAATATGTCATATTATCCTATAAAATTAGTGTAATTCATTAAAAGTCAAAAATTATATTTATTTGCGTATTTATAATATCAATTATTTTAATTTTTCACTATTATGGTAATTACTGCATCATCATTGTGTCATAAATAAATTAAATTATATAATGTCTAAAAATTATAATTAAAATATTATTATGTAGGAAATATTTTTATATTTCTAATGAATATTTACAATAGAATTTATATTATGTATAACCCTATATTAAAAATGTTTTAGTAAATAAACTTTTATTTTAACTCTTTTAACTCTTCTTTGAATTAAATAATAATAAATGTTCTAATCTAATCCAAGTGGACCTAAATGATAATATTTTATTCCTAAGGTTGTTTTTTGTCGAGATACACTTGTCCAATAGAATTAAGACATGTGTTAGGGTAATATTAATATCATTTTTACCCTTAATTACCCTATTTACTTTTAACCGTGGTAAATAAAAGTAAAAAGTTACTATTCACCAAAAAAATATTTTTATCTCATTGAACCACATTTTACTTCTCTATATTAACCGTGTCTCTCGGATTTTCGAAATTCAATTCACAGAAACGGTAAAATTATGTTTTATGAAAAATTCAGTTTTTTTAACCACCACTTAGTAGTTTAACTATTCATCAAAAATTGAAGTTTTTCAGAACAATGCCAAAATTTCACCCTAAGCTATAATTGATATTCCGAATTCAAAATTGATGTCTATTTTAAAAAATTCCAAACATATATGTTTTGTTAATTAATTTTATAATTAATTCCCGCTGTCACAACAAATAGCGTGTTTTTAAGAAACAATATATACCAAAAGATTGACAATTGTTTAGGTCGACTTTCAAAGTGAAATTAATTCTAAGGAACACCATTGGATAAAATGGTAAAACAATATTCTAATTATACTTTAAAACCACTCTATAATATAATTTATCACTATAAATTATTTTTATTAAAAAAGTTGTTTTTAAGTATTTTTCACTATTCATAAAAATTGGAAGTTCTCAGAAAAATACCAAAAAATCATCTTAGGATAATATCAATATTAAAAAACCAAAAATGAAGTCCATTTTAAAATATAAAATATATATAATTTCAAAAAGAAGGTATTACTATTCATAATGGCTAGTTTGATTGGTTGTGGTGTGTTAGAACTCGATGTTGCGTACAACACACGCCATCACATTATTCAAAGAGAAGCGTACTTTGGAAGCTTGGGGTGTTACAATGATGGAATGGATATTATAATAAAAATTTAATAAATTGTGAATATATTATATACACATGTATATAAAGTGAATAATTTGGTTACCAATTTGTAAAAGGGAATGAAAGTACAATTTGAAAATAAATTAATTAATTTTATAGGAAAACTATTTTTCTATGTACAGACACAATTCTATCTAAATAAATTAAAAAATAAATTATAATTATTTTTTTCAATAAAATTTATATATTTTATATTAAATCAGTATTTTTGATAATCATACAATATATTTGATAGGTTTAATATAAGAATAAATCTAGTTTTATAAATAAAAAGATGTACTTTTTTAAATGTAATTTTATTTCCTTTTAATGGAGAAAACATTTTAAATCTTATTTTTGGAAATATTATATTTTTAATTTGAAAAAATATACTTCATTTTTGAAATATGAATATCACAATTTACTTTAGGTACATTTTTAAATTTTTTGAGAATTTTCGTTTTTTGATGAATAGTGAAAAAATAGTAAATTTTAATTCAAAACTACTTTTTCATATAATTTATATATATAGTTAAATAATTTTTTAATTTTTTTCAAGTGTAATTATATTAATTTTAAATAAATAAATTTTATTTCTATTATTTTAATAAAATTAAAATTTTTATTGGATATAAAAACATTTCAAACTTATGAACATTTTTACATTAAATAAACATTTGGTCGTCCTGTCCATATGATTAATTTTAAATTAATTTCTGCCACTTCTATGTTTATAATGTGGTAAAATTAATTCTATATTTAGAATCATAATAATTTATGATAACTAATAAGATCAAGTAAGTTTCTAATCAAAAATAATTTCTGAATGTGATTAAAATTAATTGTAGAAATTAAGAGAATAAACAGCTTCACAAAGGACTGAACGTTAATCCCAAGGCCCAAAGTCTCCTAAAAAAGCTGTCCAAAATCCATTTTTTCATATTTTGATCCTACTATAATTTTTATATTATTTTATACCATTATTGGAGCCTCATTTAATTGAAAAAATATGGGTGGAATTCCAATTCAAAAAATTTACAAGAACATCGCTCCTCCTCCACTATAAAAAATAACTCACCCATACCAATTTTTCACACATATAAATCCATTTGGATCAAAAAAATATTCTCCCTAATACACTAAATTAATCCTAATAACATCCCTTCGGGAATAAATATAGCAAAGGAATCCATTTATGAAAACCAAACACAGTTAAAAAAAGAGATAATGTCCTTCCTCAAGCTATTTTGTTTTATTTTGACTCTCCAATCACTAAAATATTATTATTCCATGTTTATATAACAAGATTATTATACTTAATATTCTTATATGTTGTTATTATATGTGTTAGAACTAAAATTAAACACACTACCATCTAATGGGTAACTATCTTACCATTCTTGTATACGGAGAACGTCCGCATCACGAAACGATGTGGTTTTTTTTCATTTACCACCTATAATAGATATGAATTAAGATGAAAAATATGTTATTATACAATATTTAGGATGTATTTATTCTTCTAGAATTATCATATAAAAAATATCTTCCTTTTTCCGTTTTTTTATATACGATAACATCGTTTTTTGATGTGTGGACTACCGCCTCCTCAAAGCTATGTGATTTATTCACATTTTACATGGAATGTATTCTTGACAGGGTTAGTGAAATTATATGATATATATGACCTAATAATTCCACTATAAATATATTATATATATTTATACATACATATATTTCATTTATTTTATTTTAATACGACAATAAAACTGAAACAACGTCCATGCATATGTACGACATACCGACTCCATGAACGACGTAATCCATTCCATATATTTATCTCATATATATTATTATAAATATGTATATAAAAAATATATATGATATATGAGTCATTATTTAAAAATTTAAAAATAATAAAACCATTATTTATGTAATATTATCAAGAATAACAATTCAAAACATGTATGACAAACAAAGCGGTTATAACCGATACTTAGCTTTAACATGGAATTGTTAATAAAAAGGTAATATAATGTCATAAGTGAATCAAATATGGTATTATATATGAGAATATTTTTTATAATTATATTCATAATAAACTTATATTTATTATACAATAGTTTTAAACTTTTACAATGAATGTCAAGACATATGGTTAGGGTTTCCTCATCTCACTTTTTATATCCATGAGATACATGTCTTATTGACCACTCATTTATCTTATGTTGTGTATATAATTCCCATGAATGTATTATGTGATTATTATAATTAATTTATGTGTATTTACATATCCATTTTATTATATTTATTTTATGGGGTTTATGGTTCAAAAGATACCAAATTAGTAATGCATTTTTTTTGTCTCATGTTTCCTTTCTTGTGATACATGTCATATTATGCACTTATATTTTTCAATTGGGTGTATATATTACCCTTTGACTTATTATATCATGAAAATACTTATCTCATGATATTTTAAGCTTCATTTAATATTATTGTCTCAAGTATAGAATGATTCAATGTTACCAAAGTAGAAATGGTTTATTACTATAATCTGAATGTTTATTAGGATTGTTTAGGATAATGCTTCCATTGATGAAATATTAGTATCCATATCTCCGGATAACTCATAAATTTTATACTTCTATGTTTATTAATGATATATTCATGTATTGGTACCATTTTTATAATGTTTATTACTTAATATAATTAGTTAAGTGTTTTTAAGAATGTCAAACATTTTCTCTCTCTTCAGTCTGAAATTTATGTTCTTTCAAAACCATGTTTTCTAAAAAAATCCTTTGAATAATGTTTTTATATGTAAAACGTGTTTTAAAATTTTTTAATCCCAATTTATATTTTTTCATGGAAAAAATATTTCCAAATGATTTCAAGCTTTATTTATATTTTTTTGACGATTTCATCAAAGGAAAATGTTTTCCAAATGATTTATATTTTCAAGAATGTTTTTAAAGTGGAAAAGATATATTCCAAAAAAAATTAAATTATTTTAAAAATTACGTCATATATTTTCATAATTTTTTTATGAAAAGGTTTTTTATGATGTTCTGTTTTTTAGAAAGTCTATTTGAATGAAATTTTATTTTCCCAAATAAATGCTCTAAGTGATCTTTCAAAATCCTTCTCCATAAAAGATAGAATCCCAATCCCTAAACATGAGGTCATACCAAGTAGGAAACAATAAGTAATCCAAATCAAAAAATAATAGGGAATTATAAGAATGAAACAATAGGGTAAATGAGAGGTAATCTCAATCCCAAAATAAGAGGGAATTATAATCCTAATACAGGAGGGCACATGAGAGGGCATCCCAAACCTGAAAGAAGATTGTATGTATCAGGGAATCTCAATACCAATTCAAGAGGGTTCACCCAAGAGCATATAAAGCCATGAAAATAGTGTATATAGGAAGGAATCCAAATCCTTAATGAATAAAGAACATGAGGGGGAATACAATGACCAAAATAAGAGGGTATGTTAATCCCAATACAGGATGGTACAGTAGAGGGAATCCCAATCCCAATCTAAGTGGCCATCCTAAGACAAAAAATAGGGTACATGGAAGGGCATATCGAGCCTAAAATGGAAGGGTTCATGGAGGGATATCCCAATCCCGAAAGAAAATGGTATACAAGAGATAATCCCAGCCCAAATCAAGAGGTTACATTGGTGGTCATCGCATGATCAAAACAATAGGGTAGACAGGAGTGTATCCCAATTCCAAAAAAGGAAGGTACATTTAAGGGCATCCTAATATCTATGTAGGTAAAAGATTTATTATCCTAATCTTAGAATGATATGATGGTCTCATTATGTAGCCTAGATATAGTATTTTCTATGCTTATATGTATGCCAAAAATTCCTTATCTCATAACAATGTTATACTTTCATGGATTATTCTCTGGATCCCCATATGATTCATGTATTATAAATTGTGAATATTTATTCCATGATTCATGTTTATAACTTTGGTATGTAGTGTACGATCTTCTAATGTTACGATAACATTCTTGTACCCTAATGATCATATTTATCTACCTTTTTTTACCATTCTGAGCAATTGAGCACAATTATTTATTATTTTTCCTTTACCTAGGTTATGAAGAAAGGTTTTAATTAGAAGTACTAATTGGTAAGATCTTGGTGGGAAACATTGAATATCTTTTAGCAAGTTAGAATATTTTTTTCCATGTTTCTAAAGACATAAAACTATTATTTTCCTTGGGAATTTACTTTTGTAATGTGATAAATATTCATCAAATATGAGGTAATATCCATATATATTATGAATTGGTTTCAATATAGTGTATCTTTCACCTATGGAAATTTTCTTAAATAATTAATTTTCATATTTCGAATTGTTGACCATGGGGTTTTTATTTAGCTTGATCCATATTATAATATGTTATTGACCATTATTAATTGATTATGCATTATAATTTGTGACTTATTACATATGAAAATTGTTTAATGCCTATTTACTGTTCATTATATCCATGCATGTTAGCATCTTACTTATGCTTAAGCTCAATGTATTTATTATTATGTTTTATTCCATAAATTCCATTCTTGGATAAAATTATTGGGATATATTTCATATCATATGGATATTTAAATTCATTGTTGATGTTATGTCATTGGGTTTTATATTCCCCACTTTCTTCTGGGATGTGAGAGAATATGGGTCCCAACATAAGAATGTTGTAGATAGATTATCCTAGCTTTGTATCTATATCTGCTGGACACATCAAGAGTGACTATTGGATTCTATTGGATGGGTTATCTAGGTGGATTTTATATCATCATGAGTGATATAGATTACATAGGGGAGAGATTAAGGATGAGATAATTGTCAATAAAGTTATACCATGCCTCAATTTATACTCTGTCTTAATGGGTTGATAAAAGGGACACCATTACATGTCACCTTGGATGGACTCTATGGTATTGGTTATATCGGAGGCTCCATTAGCAACCATTTGGATTCCAATATGTATCTCCTTGGATGAGATCAGAATGACACACTGTATTAGACAGATATCTTGCATGATTTATATGTGATCTCATTGTTATATTATGACAATTCCTAAGTAATGTTCTTGGGGCATTTCCTCCAAGAAGGATGACAAGCTTTCCGTTGGTCCAGACATGATACATAATTTTATGATAACCCATATGCATACCCTAACACCATTACATAGGTTCCCATGATTCTAGATTCCAAATTAGGCCGTAGAAGGTAAAATAATTCAGGTACCACTTTAGTAACTTTGATCGATTTTTTATTCATTTGTTTAGTTATGTCCTAGAATTCACATATGTTGGTAAACTATTCGTTTTATACTGCACAGACTGGATGGATTTAGAAACCATATGTGGTGGGCTTCTAAGATTAGATATGATACCCTACATGGTTAACCTTTGGTACCCAAATAGAATTCATGATTGTAGGTATAGTTAAAAATAATCACCGAACTTCTAATACATGAATGAATTTCTAGGTTTTAGTATAGGAGTAGAGGATTGAGCCTATGTTCATGTTGATAGTAGTAGCTGTTTTTATACATTATTTGTATTTTTTTAATGCCATGTGGTATATTCCTTCTCCCTTATTTTCCATTTCATTCATTTTATATATAGCTACCAAATCATCATCCCCATATTATATCTACTTATTATTCTATTTCCACATGAAATTAATATTTCATGATTATTTATAGTTTCTATTTCATATTACTACTTCTATTTCGGTGGGTTACTTTTTTGGTCATATTGTTTATCCTTCTACTGTTTTCATTTCCCAATTTACCACTCTTCTTCACTCTAATATATGAGGGAATAGACTCTCCATGGACATATCATACACCCTAAATCTCAGTCAAAAACCTTTAGCATACCATGAGGCACATTTTAGTTTTTGTGTAACATCAAATTAGGGCACCACTAAGTGGCAGTCGGAGTGGAATGCTACATTCTCAAAAAGTGTTCAAGAACTCTCAAGGTTACTCTATAATGTCCTGATAATATTGATGGGGAATATAATAGTATAAAAAAATGCATGAAATTTATCTAAAATAAAATTCTAACTAATGATATAAAAAATATGGGAGTTCGATCAGGCTCAGAAGGGGAAACCAATGTGCTCTCTGAAGTTGTTAAGTTTACGTTTAGACATAATTTTACCAAATAATATATAATGATTAAAGGTATTGTCTATTGTAATATATTTATAAATATATTTAATGTGATATTAGGTAGACTATTGTTCCAATGAAATTTAGAGTTCTATAACTTTAACTTAGGAGATCCTCCTACTTTTCGTAGTGGACCAAAGACCATCCCAAAAGGATGAAGTACATATATCAGTTATGAAAATGTTAACCCAATGTGAAATGAATTTCCAGACCAATTATAAAACTTTACAAATTATATATTTAAATTGTTTAATTTAGTAATATGTGGACCATAGGATACTGTTGAACAATATTTTAGAACAAATAATAGAATGTTTTTCTTAGTTTATGGACATGAAACATGAATATTGTTTTTTAGTAGTTTAGTGTCATATATCACAGACTAGTGGGATATGAAAAAATTTATACAATAAGGGAAAATTAATACATTATGTTAATATGAATCCCAATACTAGTATAGACAACCTCACAGATGAATACCTATAGTATATGGTGATGATATATATACTGGCTCCTTAGAGAATCACAAAATCATGGAATCAATTGGTTATAGGGGACCTAATGATGGGGAATTTAATTCCTATTTTAGGTGGGGATAGATTTTTTATATTTAATATTTTTCCAATATAATTAATTTGGACTTCACCATGTATCCTTTAAGATAGTAATCATTCCGTACATAGTTTTTAAGAGGCTTTATGCTAGAGGATTGAAACTAAAAATGAGATATAGTAGGAAAAAATACTATACTAGATGGATGTATCCTCTCTGAAAAAGACCAATACATTACACAATTTATTGATATGTGATAGTGATAGTTCAATATATTATATCATCACATTATAATGTAATTAGTCAATAATTTTAACATTATATTGTGAGGAAAATCTGGGATGTATAGTTTAACAAAATGCCTCTAGGATAGGTGAATCATGATCATGATAATGATAATATTAATGAAAACTCTTTATCTCGCATGAGTGATTCATGATGCGATAAAAACAGTAAAATTGAGGATTACTCCTTTTACATGAGTGTGGTTGACATTTAATGATAATTCAGTGTCCCCATAGATCACCAAGGGAAACCATGAAGATGTTGGAAACCAATTGGTTTTAATTCCAGCACACTGATTCATGCTTCCAGAAAATAGGGATTAATGAGAAGGATGCATTGTGGGTATTATATAATTTCTTGGAAATAGAAGGTTGAAATAATGTAAATTATAACCTCTAGGTAATTAATCACAAGGGGATGATACGTGAACAAAGTATGGCCATTGAATGAACTAGAAAAATAGGTTCCACTATTAGAAAAATAATAATTTGGGAATACATGATTGGATAGACCATTTACCATTATTAATGTAAGGAACAAAATATGTTGCCTCAATGAAATTTTCCTCCAATAAGTGTACCATGGACTGTAGGTGAGGTAAGACCGGTGTGCTAATGTATCACTATAGGGGAGTCTATTTGAAAATGAAGGCGAATGGGGTTTAAAACCAATGTGGCCCAATGTGGATAAGAAAAATGAAGTAATTTGGCCATGTGGAGTTCACACCCTCATGGATTTACAACACTAAGAATAATGTATATAAATGAGGCATATAATTTTAGGTTGGATAAAATGTAGCATGGAATTATTATTTTCTATGTGCATGATCCAAACCCATAAAATGGATTTAGAATGGAATTCAATCATACCTCTAGGGATAAAATATTATTTCTAGAACTATATTGTTTAAGGTCCCATTGATCTGTCCAAAGGTTGGATAATTTTTTAGTAAATCTATAAGTGAACAACGGGATATGAAATTTAGTTATTAAGGGTGGAGCAAAACTAAGGTGATTGGATTTTATGATGTTTTTTAGACTATCTCATTGAGAGGTTTAGACAATTTATGATCATTCTTATTTGATTGATGGGAATCGTTTTCAAAGTCATGCATCAAGTAGTAGTTGGATTCAAATTTATTTTTAGTAAATGAGTACCAACAACATGTAGTTTAACATCATAAAATGAAGATGAAATATATATTTAGGAAGTCTTCATGGAAAAGGGGGTGAAGGTAAAAACCTACATGGATTCAAAACCCATTCGAGTATAGGAAAACAGAATGATGAGTATAAGTAATTTAGGGTCTTAATTCTTGAAACATAATGGTAATGGAGTTTTATGGTTATGTTACATGGACATTAGAGTATCGATATTTAGGGTTGGAAAACCTATAACACATGTGTAATGCCCTGACCCTGGATGCTTGGAGATGGTTCATTATTTTAATACTTTGGAATGATTACAAGGAATCAAGTCCCGAAGGACCGATCAGTTTAGGAGTCTTGGAAAATAGATTACATACATGAACATTACATTACACATTAGAAAATAAAACACAACATAAATAATACATTGAGAACGCCACTAATCCCTTAGAATAACCCTTCTTATCAATCATAATAAACTTCTTGGAATCCTTAAAAAATAAAACATATGAGAGGGGTGAGCTCAAATGCACAGTAAGGGTAAACAATACAATATAATATAATATAAACATTAGGCATGGTGAATAATTGAAAACAAATTACTTTAAAAATAATAAACATGTTAAAATTATGCAAGGAATATGAGCAGATTAAATAATTCCCTAATAAAAAAAGTCATTTGTATTCAAATAGTAAAATAACCACATAAACCATCAATATTATTTTCATAATGAGGGAGTGTATAATGTTTAACATTCTAAAACATTTTTTCAAAGCCTCACCCATGACATCTAAAGATGATTAAGTCCTCGACCAAAATCATATATAAAATTTGGGAAAGGCCTCAGCCAATTCTGCATCTAATTGACTCATGAGAACTACAGATGCACCATGGAGCTATAGTGGGCGCTACCCATCACACACTAAGTCAAATACATTCCTCATATGAAAAGGTTGAAACATAAAAAAAATATTCGTATTAAAACTAGCATACGAAATGTCAATACATTAACCATAAATCGTGAATGGTATAAAAATAACACATCCACAATAAAATATATCCCAAAACCTTCAATACAATATGGAATATTTGTATCAAAATAAATCAACTTCAAACAAGTTTAAAATCTATCAAAGGATGTTGACATAGTTGAAAATGATTAGTGAAACTATTTGTGAGAAATATCTATTTTTAGGAAAACATTTATAAATCAAACATTTATAAAGGAATTCATTTAAAAAATATTTTTGAACCAATTTATACCATAACACTTTTGATACTTTTCAAATTAACTAACTTTTTAATACAACCATGTCTATATAAATAAATCATTAAAACCATTTTGAAAACATGGACTTAATGAGAAAGGATTTGAAGAATAAATCATAAAAAAATTTAGAAATATGTTTTAGTAAAAAAATCCCTTAAAAAGAATCCCTCTGAAAAATTTTTTATGAAACATGGATATGGGTAATAAACATCTCCCTTTAGATAATTACGTAAAAACAACCTCAGATAATAATGAGATTGCGAAATTGACCCATGGCTTGTGCTTTCTTTTGGTCGAGGGTACATTTAACCACCTGTATAATGACCATAGTATGTTATTAAATTATAATATAAACATATTCATATTTATTATATCATACATGATTCATTTATGACTTTATACTACCCATTTATCAATGATTTCCATGTTAAATCAACATTTTGGGTAATAATTGCTTTCTTTTTCGTACATGTTTTAACTTGTTATTCTTGATCGTATCATTTATATCATGATTTATATACTTATAAAATGAAACACATGATTTATATATTGTATATATTTAAATATAAATATTAATTTTTTATAAATATATGAAATGGAATGCGTCGTTTATAGAGATGGTAGGTTGTATGTACGCATAAACACAGTTTCCGTTGAAAGGTCATATTGAACGAATGTAAGTGAATAAGATACAAGTAAGTACATAAATACATAAATACAAAAATAAATATATCTTCAGTATCATTATTATGTCATATATCACAAACTTATTAATAATATATATTTTTATAATCATCATTGAATGGTGAATGTGGGAATGACTCTCATCACGTCATCGAGACAGTAATTCGTATGTATGCACGAGCAACAATATCATTATATTGATGGTGAAATCATATGTAATTGGATAGAATATCATATATAAAGAATCACTAACATGTTATATTTATTATTTACATTATTTATACTCATTATTATACACATGATAATAATGAAGTGTTTGAATAACAAACTACACCATGACGTGGAGATGATAAGTTGTACGTACACACGTATGGTGAATTTTTCATTTATAGGATGGATAGAATAAAAAATATGGTTGTACCATATTTATAATAACATCACAGTCTGTAGGAGGTACTAGATTTATTATTTTGGTATGTAAATAACATTGAAAGTGGTAGTGTAAGAAGAAAATAACTTGAAAGAGGGTGGTGAAATTATTATTTCTTCTTTGGGTGTTTCCTTTTGAGTTGATCCAAATGGATCCTTGGGTTGGATTTTTGATCGATTTAAAGACTCTAGGTTGATTTTAGTGATATTGAGAGGATATTTTGGAAGGGTGTGGTCGAACCAGATGGATTTGGAGGTGTGATTTAAAGAGAAGGTGAAGTGCCCTTTTAAAAAAGGGGTGAGGGTCACTTTAGAAAATGTTTAAAATATTAATTTAGTATAAAATCATATTCAGTTTATAATGCCTCCAAATAAAATTATTTCAAGTCTTATGTGGTTATGGGTCTAAATAATCTCAACCAATAGGTTTTAGACAAGTTTTGGTTTCAATTTTAACCTTATGTTTTAGATTTAACTTTTAGTGATATAGTTTATCTTTTACTGTGTCTTGTTCAATTTTTATATCATATGTTTAATAAACATACAATAAAATTCCAAGAGAAACTCATGCGGTTCATTAATGACATATATATCAATATAATAATCTTATGGCCTAATCGTAGATTTTTTGGACTATTATATAATTTAATTATATAGTATTTCTTTTAAAACCCCATTTATGTCAATTTTGACACTATTTGGTATTTTGTTTTTTTTGAAAGTCACAACAACATTATTATTTAAAAAAATGTATTTAATAAACCCTAAAATGTAATATTCCCATAGGAAATTATTTTATGTCATAAAAAGTTTGAAATTATATTTATTTTAATATTTATAATACCATTTATTTGATTATTTCATTAATAAGAAAATTACCGTATCATAATTTTGTCAAAAATAAATTAAATTATTTAAAGTCTAAAATTTATAAATAAAATACCATTATTTATGAAATATTTTAATCTTTATAATGAATATTTATAGTCGAATTTAACTTATGTAGAACCCAATATTAAAAATGATTTAGTAAATAAACTTTGAATTTAACACTTTTAACTCTTCTTTAAATAACATAATAATAAATGTCCTAATATAATCCAAGTGGATCATATTTTATTCCTAAGATTTTTTTTATCCGAATTATACTTATCAAATAGAATTAGGACAAGTGTTTGGATAATTATAATATCATTTTTACCATTAATTACCCTATTTACTTTTAACATTGGTAAAAAAAATTCAAAAGTTACTCTTCACCAAAAATTATTTTCATCTTATTGAACCACATTTTACATACTAATTTCAACCATTCCTCTTTAATTTTTTCAATTCAACTCACAGAAACTGTAAAATTATGTTTTATGAAAAATTTCAAATTCTCCTAGAAGGTGGGTAAAAAACATTAAAAAGTTCAATAATCTTTTGTACATCTAATTTTATTATAAAATGACTCCAATGAATTACACTGAACTTATATAAGTATTATATATCTGTTTTGAATTAAAATAAATTTAAATAAAATAAATTATTATTTAAATAAAAATCCGTTTTTAAATAATAATGCAATGTTTATCTCTATTCATCAAAAAAAGAATGTTTTCAGAAAAATACCGAAAATTTAACCTAAGGTAATTTTGATATTCCAAAATCAAAAATGGGGACCACTTTACCAAATTAAAAACATAGAAGTTTCATTTATTAATTTAAAATTAATTCTCACTGTCAAAACCAAAAAGCGGGTTTTTAAAAAATTAAAAACTATCAAAAGATTGACATGTGATTATGTCAAAATTAAATATAAAATTAATAATAATTACCTACATTGTATTAAATGATAAAAATTTAATCTAATGATACTCTAAAACCACTCAAATGTATAATTTAACACTATAAATTATTTCTATTATGAAAGTTGTTTTTAATTAAAATTTAGTATTTTTCACTATTCATCAAAATATAAAAGTTATAAAAAAGTACCAAAAATTGATCCAAACTAAATTTTCATGTCTCGATTATAAAGAATAATTTAATTTCATTATATTGAATATTTAAAAGTGTCAAATTTTGGTTTTAAAAATGGTTCTCCATTAAAAGCTGGTAAAATTACGTTAAAAAACATATTTTATCTAAAAAATAAAGAATTTGTTATTATATTATATCTAGGAAACACATAATATGGATTATAAAATTATATACAGTATATAAAATTCAAAATTCAGTTAATATTATTCATAACCGCTATTTGAACGACTAGTTTGATAAGTTTTATTACACTCAAACTCGGTGTTGCGTTTAGCGCAAGTTATTGATTTTTTTTGAAGTGATAACGTACTATGAAATCTTGGGGTGTTACATTCTACCCTACTTAAATAAATTGCATACTTTCAATTAGAAATTGTTCTAAAAAATAAATGGTTACAAATTGAAAAATTCCTTTGTGGAAACCCCCCATTGTAAATTGGTTTAATAAAATTTAGTCTTAATAAGAGGGAAAGGGAAATGAACAAGTCACCCCCAAATTATGATCTCAATTAGGAGAACATTGGTGGAAATTTGAGAGACATAATTGGAGGAAAAATTTAAATATTTATAGGGAGTTATTGAGGTCATAAATCACAAACAAGTTTAAAATTGTGGGCCTCAAAGTCATCAATCTAAGATGATGTAAAATATCATCGGTTCAACAAAATATATGATATTAGGATAAAATATTTTTGGTTTTAAGATCCCTTACATAAATTATAAGAATTAATTTATTCATATAATAAAATGATATATATATATATATATATATATATACTTGACAAGTAGAGTTTAATCCATCAACTAATTCCAACAACAAAATCATCTTTTACTCCAAAAGATAACATAATTCAAAAATATTCAATTTATCCTAATCGTGTAGGGTTCCCAAAAATACTGAATTTATAATTCATTTGTTATACTATTAAAAAAACTACATAATACAAACCAGGACATCACCTATGTTAGTGTTAGGTGATCCACCCTTGTTGCCCTTCAGTTGTGTGTTCAAGTCTCATGGCCTTGTCGGACGCGAAACATTGTCACTTGACCTTAAGGTTGCTCTTTTTATAACAATACAAAAATAATATTAAGAAATTGTTTAACCTTAATAATAGTATCCAACATCAAATTTAATCTATTCCAACCTTTAGACTTATCCAAAATACTTCTGTCCAAACTCACCGTCCAAAATTTATAAGGAAGGTAAATAAAATGAAGATCACTTTTTCCACGTAATAACATATGAATACCTTCATCATGTATTCTTTCAAAACATGGTAACACCCTGAATTACCATAAAACCTTATTGATTAAATTTATTCTCCCTTATTCCTTATATAATACAAGATATATTTTTTATATCAAAAAATTTTGAATATTCCACCAATGATGGAATAAACAAACCATTAATCTGATTCATGGTAGTCATGAATATCCAACATAATTTATCCAAATTAGTCATATATTATTCCAAAATCACTACCTCAGTATCAGAACCATATTATGGATTATCTTTTTATCAACCATATATTTTCCAATCAAAATTAACCATATATAGAGTAACTTTTCATTGTTCCACACAATCTCAAGTCTTTAACTAAATAGTATTATAGTACAATCCATAAATACTCCATAATTATTATATCTAGTACATCGTTGATACAACACACAAATGACATAATTCGTTAATATCAACATAAGAAAACTAGTCATTACTCTTAATTTGGGGTAATATCATAACTTGATTATTATCCAACAACATCGTTTGAGGTACACTCTGATGATTAGGACATTGATTCGTATAGTGTCTCAACTCCTTGCAGATGAAGCATTGTACATTTTAAACCTCTTTCTTACCTTTAAAATCATGTACTTCATGTCCTTTTTCTCCACACTTATGAAAAAATACCATTCCCTTCCAGCATTTACCAAGGTGATTCTATCTACAGTTATCACATATGGGAAATACTACTTTCCCCTCTTCCCTTTATCCATCTTTTTCTCTTCCATCCTTTTCTTATATGGATTCCCTTTAAAGCCATATGACGTAGATAATTCTTTACTTATCTTATAAACACATGATACTATTTCTTCATATGATGAGAATACATGGGAGACTATTTTACTTTTTAAAATTTGGATTATGAAACTGAAAGATATGATCATTCCTAATCTTTTAGTCATGCATATTGTTGGAATTCTCATTCCTTCTACTAGGTTCCATTTTTAATCAATGGCATACATCACGTTAGTTTATGAATCACAATGCACAATTGCAAGATTTTGAAATACCTAATGTAAATTGAAAATATTATTCATATAATCTATAGTCATAAAAAAAAATTCTTTGAGGAAGTATTCACACTTAAATCCTTCATAATTTCTTGTAAAAAAATGTGAATTATCCTAAGCATATCCCCCGGGAGTGTTGTAACCAGTAGTGCATCATAACTCATTTTCATGTACCAGGATACCATGGGTCAAGCAGGAAAGTCATTTATAGAGTTTTTACTCCTAGGTACATTTGTATCGGAGCTGCGTCTACCTACTCATATCCAGACCAGGATGTATTTCTTGGAAAATTCAAAAAATCTCAACATTACCAAAATTCTAAAAAGTTATTCTATACTAATCCCCAAATTCTATTTTAGGGTAATGTTCTCTAATTGGATTTTATCAAAATATATTTCCAAGGTTGTTTCTAAACTTTTTATAATAACATTTGCAATTCCCCACCCCAGAAGCCTGGAGCTGGTGCATTATTTTAATAAATTAGCATGATTACAAGGAATCAAGTCCCGAATGATAGATCAGTTTAATAGTCTGTGAAAATTGATTTCATACAAGAACATTACATTATATATTATAAAATAAAACACAACATAAATGGTCCTTTTATAACACCCTTAATCACCTAGCTTAACCTTTCTTATCAATCATAATACACTTCTTGAATCTTGGGAAAATAAAACATTAGAAAGGGGTGAGCTCAAATGCTCAGTAAGGGTAAACAATACAGCGAAAGATAAAATAAACATTAATCTTGGTGAATAATTGAAAACACACCCTTTACATATAATAAACATGTAAAAATTAGAGTAGGAATATGAGCTGAGTAAATAGTTCCTTAATAAAACATAGTCATGGGTATTATACTTGTCAAATAAACACATGAACCATAGATATTATTTTCATAATGAGGTAATGTATAATGCCAGACATTCTGAAACATTTTGTCAAGGCCATAGCCAAGACATCTAAAAATGATTAAGGTCTCATCCAAAACCATATTTCAAATTTGGGAAAGGACTTGGCCAATTCCCCAAATAATTGTATCATGAGACCTATATATGCACCAAGTAGCTATAGTTGGCTCCATATGTCACAAACTAAGTCCAATACATTTCTCACATGAAAAGGTTGAAACATAACATAATCATTCATACTAAAACATGATTATTAAATGTCAATACATAAACCATAAATCATGAATGGTATAAAAATAAAACATTCACAATCAAATATATCCCAAAACCTTCAATACAAAAGTTATGATTTGTATCATAATAAATTAACATCAAACAAGTTTAAAATCCATTACAGGATGTTGACATAGATGAAAATGATTAGTACAACTCCGTGAGAGAAATATATATTTTTCATGAAATCTTTAAAAATCACATATTTATAAATTAAGTAATTTAAATGATATTTCTTAACCAAAGTGTCCCACACCACTTTGATTCATTTGAATGGAATTAAAATTTTAAAACAATTAAGTCCATAAAAATAAATCCTTAAACCCATTTTCAAAACATGGACATTAATGTGAACGGTTTAGAAGAATAAATAATTAAAACATTTAAATGATTTTTTTGTTAAAAAGTAAATTAAAAATAATCCCTTTGAAAACTCTTTTATGAAACATGTAGATGGATAATATATATTTCCCAGTAGATACTTACGTAAAAACAACCTCGGATAATAAAGAGACTGTGAAATTACCCCTTACCTAGAACTTTCATTTGGTCGAGTGTACATTTAACCTCTTGTATAATGACCATAGTATGTTATTAAATTATACCTGAACTATATTCATATTTATTATATCATACATTATTTATTTATGACTTTATAATACCCATTTAATAATGATTTTCATGTTAAATTAACATTTCAAGAAATAATCGCTTTCTTTTTCGTACATGTTTTAACTTATTATTCTTCATCGTATCATTTAGATCGTGATTTAAATACTTATAAAATGTTACACATGATTTATATATCCTATATATTAAGAATATAAATATGTATAGTAGATAAATATATGAAACAGAAGGCACCGTTTATGGAGATGGTAAGCTGTACGTACGTATAAATGATATCTCTATTTACATATCGTATTGAACGGAAGTAAGTGAATAAGATATATTTAAGTACATATATATACATATATATCTCCAATAACATTATTATTTCATATATTGCATAATTTTTAATTATATATATTTTAATAATCATCAATGAATAGTGAACGTGGGAATGAATCTCATCGCATCGTTGAGACGGTAATCCGTATGTACGCACTAGCAAAAATATCATTATATAGATGGTGAAATTGTATGTAATTTGATGGTATATCATATATAAGGAATCATTAAAATGTTATATTTAATATTTACATCATTTAATCTCATTATTATACCCATCCAAATAATGCAGTGTTTGGAAAACAAACTACACCACAACGTGGAGACGGTAAGTCGTACATACACACGTATGGAGACTTTGTGATTTATAGGATGGATAGAATAAAAAATATGGTTATACCATATTTATAATAATGTCACATTATGTAGGAGGTACTTGAGATATTATTTCAGTATTGAAACAACAATGAAATAAGAAGGGGAAGAAGAAAAGAACTTGAAAGAGGGTGGTGAAATTGTTACCTCTTCTTCAATTGTTTCACTTTGAGTTGATAAAAATCGCTCCTTATGTTGGATTTACAATCAAAGTAAGTAATCTAGGTTGATTTGAGAGATTTTGAGAGGATATTTGGGATAGTTTTGGCCAATCCAAGTGGATTAGGAGGAGTAATTTTGAGAGAAGGAAAAATCCCTTTTATAAGCGGGGTGAGGGTCACTTTAGGAAAAGATTAAAATATTAATTTATTATACAATAATATTCGGTTTATAATGGATCAAAATGAATTTATTTCGAGACATATGGGGTTATGGGTCTAAATACTCTCAACCAATAGGTTTTAGACACGTTTAGGTTACCATTTTAACCTTATCTTTTATATTTAACTCTTAGTTAAATATTTTAACTTTTACCGTGTCTTCTTGTATATTTATATTATATGGTAAATAAACATACAGAAAAATGCCAAGAGAACCCCAAGTGGTACATTAATGACATATATATCATTATAAGATTATTTTGTCCGATCCTAAAATTTTTATGACTATTATATAATTTAATGATATGGTATTTGTCTTAAAAACTAATTTTTTCAATTTTGACAGTATTTGGTATTTTGTTTTTTTTAAGTCATAAAAGAATTATTACTTCGAGAAAAATACATTTAATAAACCCTAAAATGTCATATTCACCTATAAAATTAGTGGATGTCATAAAAATTTTGAAATTATATTTATTTTAATATTTATAATATCATTTATTTAATTCATTCATTAATAAAGTAATTACTACATCATCATTGTGTCATAAAGAAATTAAATTATATAAATTATAAAAATTGTAAATAAAATACCATTATGTATGAAATTGTTCTATAGTTCTAATTAATATTTATAGTAGAATTTATCTTATGTTTAACCCTATATTAAAAGTGGTTTAGTTAATAAACTGTGAATTTACCACTTTTAACGCTTCTTTAAATAAAATAATATTAAATGTCTTAATCTAATACAAGTTGAAAAATAAGATCATATTTTATTCCTAGGAATTTTATAATTCGAATTAAACTTATCCAATAGAATTAGGACATGTGTTAGGGTAATTATAATATCAATTTTATCCTTAATTACCCTATTTACTTTAAACCGCAGAAAAAAAGTCAAAAGTTACTATTCACCAACAATTATTTTCATCTTATTGAACCACATTTTAATTTATGATGGAAACCATGTCTCTAAATGTTTTGAAATTCAACTAACAAAAGTGGTAAAATTATGTTTTATGCAAATTTGCAAATGCTCCTAGAAGGTGGGTAAAAAACGTTAAAAAGTTCAATAATATTTTATACATCTAATTTTCTTATAAAATGACTCTAATGAATTACATTGAACATATATAGGTATTATATATAAATTTTTACATAAAATAAATTTAAATAAAATAAATAATTATTTAAATAAAAAGTCGGTTTTAAATAATAACAGAGTGTTTTTCACTATTCATCAAAAATTGAAAGCTTTCAGAAAAATACCAATACTTTACCCTAATATAATTTTGATATTTCAAATTAAAAAATGAATTCTATTTTACCAAATTAAAAAAATAGAATTTTTATTTATTAATTTAAAATTAAATCCCGTTGTCAAAACCAAAAAGCGAGTTTTTAATAAAGTAAAAAATCTCAAATGATTGACATGTGTTTATGCCAAATTTAAATGTGAAATTACATATAATGACCTACATTTTATTAAATGATAAAAATATAATTTAATTATACTATAAAACCGCTCAAATGTATAATTTAAAACTATAAATATTTTTGATTAAAAAAGTTATTTTTAATTAAAATTTAGTATTTTCCACAATTCATTAAAGTATGAAAGTTATCCGAAAAGTAAAAAAAATTTATACAGACTACATTTTTTTGTCTCGATTCTAAAATATAATTTAATTTCATTAAATTCAATATATAAAAGTGTCAAATATTGGTTTTAAAAATGGTTCTCCATTAAAAGGCGGTAAAATTTCAATTTTTTTTAAAAAAAATTCTTTTTTCTGAAAAAATTGAATTCGTTCTTATATTTTGTATAAGAAACACATAATAAGGATTCTAAAATTATTTGGAGTATATGAAATTCAAAATTTAGTTAATACTATTTATAACTGCTTTTTGAACGACTAGTTTGGTAAGTCGTGGTGTGCTCGAACTCGGTGTTGCATGTAGCAGAAGTTATTGAATTTCAGTGAAGATATAATGTACTATGAAATCTTGGGGTGTTAAAACATGGGTGAGGAAACCAATACAGAATTAAAATAAAGGAAAAACATGATGTGAACTGGGTTCTTAGTGATACATAGGTAATATCAGAAGGGAATTCACATAGTTGAAGATTACAATACATGTACCATGGTAATACATTTATGGATATGCATCTAGGATGGATAACATGTAGTTTAATTTCATGCAGTATGGAATCTTTGAAATTTAGTTTAAATTAATTAATCTAGTACTAAAGATGTTTTATGTACGAAGATTTCAAAAAAATGGGACAAATGGGTAAAATGAGAATTCCCAATATTTTCTAGCGAAACAAAGTATTACCCAAAAGTTTTTTCCTTTTCTATTTTTTTAACTTACTTATTCCAATGTAATGAATATAGTATACTTTGTGAGTTAATATTTTAATTTTTATTAAGACACAGTTTGTAGGGTTTCATCTTGATAAGTCATTTTCACTAATCCATTTTAATTTTAATTAACTTGCAAGTTGGACATTTAAGGGATCTCATTTATGATCATACAGATTTGACCAATTTTTTTGGGGTATAGAGGCATACATATTTGACCAATGGGTGAGAAAATATATCAAGTCTGGGAATAGAAAAATCAACATGAATGGATTTCTCAATTCTAGTATGCACTATATCATTAAGAGTGTGCATTTCATTTTTGGTGGTAGTTCGTAATCCTTGGGGTGATTTAGTTAGTCTATATGGCTACTGGGGAAAATGAAGACCCTAACATGATTAGTGTCCTAAAAGAAAAATACAACTATATTTAAAGTATGGGGGAATACTGATTATGGTCATGATACCCAGACAATGACTCCTAGTTTAAGGTCGTCAAACTCATACCATTATGATTATGTATTACAATAACTCATCTTTATATGATTAATTTGAAACTAAATAGTGGGAATCAAATGTCAAGATGAGATGACACAAACATGGAATTTGTCTCTATGAATGGGAAAAAAGATCTAGGTGTTACTAGGTATCCCATATAGGGAAATAATCCCAAACCTAGTTCTTAATTTCTTGTATATAATTGACTCATACATATTAAATATTTAAGATAAATGGGTACTTATGTAATAAAAAATGATACTACAACAAATGTGAATTTTCACGAGTCTCAACTATGCAAAATATCTATGAAATTATATATTTAACTTATACACAAAATATCATGAAGATAGGTATCATATCAGTGAATGAAAAATAAAGGAATTAGATATTAGTCAAAGGAGTGTCCAATGTTCTTGGATTTATTGAAGATATTGTACATAATTGGGACTAGGATATGGTGTCTAAGAATAAATACATATCATGTGATATATGATTCAATCCAAAAATATTTTTATAGGGTGAGTGTGGTAGAGGAAAAACATAAATGGATGGGTTGTCCTTTAGGGACAAGACCATAGTATAATTTTTTTTGTCATGTGATATGGATTTTACCCTATTGGTTCACATCATACATTTAAAATTTGTATCATACAATTTAATAATATATGGTGGGGATGAAAACAATGTATTATAAAATAATTTCATGGGTATGATAAACATTTAGTTTAACATCATAATGTAAGGATGATGAGTGTTAATTACCTAACTTTATTTCAATGACTCTTAGTGGCTTTAGAGAAATTATCAACCAAAGCCTTTAATTCCACACGAATCATGATCGATTAAGGAAACCTAGGATATTAGAATATTACATGCACTACTCAAGAGTGAATTTCACGGATGAAATGTTAGTGTTGAGATGTTGCATTGGAAATCAAATATTTTCTTGAATATGGGGACACCGGTAGGGGTGTTTTATTCAAGACTATTTTAACATTCCATCCAATAAGGAATCGTGAGAGTGTAACACAAGAGTGTTATTACTCCACTTGAGAAACATGTATTTAAGTATTGGTAAACTATGACCTCTAGAATGTTAATCACAAATTATGTTGTAGATAATCCAAGGATTAACATTGAAAACATTTAAAATATGGATTTAAAAGGTATATTTTAAAGAATAATGTAAGTAAAATTAATGTCATCCACTAAAAATATTCAAAACATGGGATCTATCATATTGATAATGATGCAATTTCAATTTCCTATGTGTACCATGGAAGGGTGGTAGGCACTGGGGAAAAATTTCATCACTGTAGGGGAGTCCATTTAGAGACTAAATATTGATGAAGTGATTCTACATCTGGAGACTCAAAGTGAGTGGTTGAGTAAAATGAATATTCTCATAGGGAGGCCCAAGAACCACATAGACTTATCATAATTTATAAATCACATCATTTGTTTATATAATGTTTTCCAGAATATTAGACCTTGGAGGGACAAAATAAATGTTTTACCATTATTCAAAAAGAATATAGTAAGTAATTGATGTTGTCTAGTTTTAGTTCATATAGCTCTATCAATGAATTGGGGAAGACATAATGGTAGAGTAGGATATAAAAACTGATGTGAATTGAAGAGCTAACACAATTTTAGACAATCATGTAAGTGCATGAATATAGTATGAGGTTATAGTTCCTAGAGAATGAGGTGTGGCAAAGAGGAGGATGGTAAATTTTAAATGAATTGGTTACCAAATTCCATTATAGAAAAAATTATATGTGCATTCAAAATGTTTATATCACAATTAATGTACCAAAGGGGTTGAAATTTAAGGACATGTAATATTTAAAAAAAAATTCTACTAGTTTATGGTCATGGGGATCAGAAAATAGGGGTTTTATTATCTATAATTTGATAAGAACATGGTACAACCAACATGAATTGGGGTTCCAATGAAAAAAAATAATAGTCTTAGTTGGACATACACATAATATAACATCATATTCAAGGACCATAAGGTGTTGAAAATTAATTTCATACAATATTTTAATACACCTTATAAAGAAGAGAATTATCAATGCCAAGAAAGAAAAGGAAACCCAATAGTTGTGATCATAACACTGGTTATGTAGAGGAAGAAAAGGATTATAAATATGAATAAGATAGAGATCAAGGAATCAATATGTATCCTATGATGTGGGAATCATGGAAAATGTAGTTCTTAGGGTGTGATTCTATAAAGATCTTACTCATCTAAACAAGAGGGGAATGAATGGGATATGTTCTCTGAAGAGTAATAGAGTATGAAAAATGTAATAGGTATTGGTTATTTTATCTCCATCAGGAGTAGAGGTGGAGTGAACGTAGATCATTTGGAAGAGGATGAGATAGGATAACCATACATTACTGTATACCAGCAGTTTCAGGAATCAAGAGAAACATAGTTCTATAAAGGTGTTGTGATAGGTGATAAACCCTAATGATAAAAGGGATGGAGTTATATTAGGGATGGAATCCATCATAATTATATAGTTAAAATGTTTTACATGATGATTTGAGCTACATAATTTATGTTTTATATAGGAAGGACCAAGAAAATTTTAATTTAACATTGTTTAGTGAAGTCATTGATCATTCAATTTAGGTTCCTACAATGAGTATTATGTACTATGTTGTTTAGGATCTAATTGTTGGGACCTATATTCCATGTAGTTTACATTCACATGATAATGAAGTGTCCTAAATAGATTTATTCAATGAATATTTTGATTTTAATGAATAGTTTATGGTCATGAAAAAAGACTAAGTTTTCTTTATGGTTTAATTTCAAATAGAAATTTTGTGATCACGCAACTTATGGCCATAAAGATTTGATACTGTGTTATGATATTTTAATTCACACATTAAGAACTGTACGCCCATTGCAAATTTATGAGAAATTCCACTCTAGGAAACTTTTTTTGGTTGGTGATGTGATGTGATCCCCATACACGGTTGTCACGACCTGCCTTCACCAAAAAGTAGAGAAGGGATAACATATTGCCATACCATTCCTTTTTTAAGTTGAAGGAGAGATAATGACCCCCGAGACCCGCCTTTGATAGGTCCCGGAGTGGAGACCAACACCAAGGGTATAGAATCACACAAAAGATGTAAGGCTTTACCCTTTTTATTTTTATAGGATTGGAAGATAAGATAGAAACCCCAACAACACCAAAGTTGAAAGTAAAGGTAAAGCCGAGAGTAAACCATTCCCATATGCATGTTAAAAAAATAAAAGATACAAGCCACAAGAAATCCAATGGTAAAGTACAATGAAAAGGAAAATGAAAAAAACAATTGCCCCAAGGTCCGAGCTAGTGTGGTCCCACACGATCCCTGAAGTCCTCCTGGAAACCTAAAAGTAGTTTATATACGTAGGGTGAGCATATAAGTATACTCAGTAGGGAAAACCAAAGACCCTTGTGCACAAGTGTTGAGGAATTCTAATTCCATGTGAGAAAAAGATATAACCAAAACATCTATCAATGTAAACTATCTGCCCAAGCCCGACCAAGGCACACTCCCCAAATAACGCAAGTCAAGTAATGTATAGTAATAACACATCGATGTTTGGGTACCCCGCGCCACTTTCCCACTGGTTATTGATGACATCCTATGCATCGTACCAATCCCGCCATTATTACTGCAGTCCCACTACCACACCCCACCTTGTGTCGCAACCACACATCCTTCCCGAACACACATGGGCCACAACCACTATCCCGCCCGCAAACACCTGGGCTAGAACAACTACTGCCATGCTCGAAGATGCCTGGGCCTCATCCCAAAGACTCTTGGGAAACAACTTTCCTGCACACACCTGGGACAACAACCATAACTACCCTGCCCGAAGGATATTTGGGTATAATGGACCTCAGGCCATCACAACCTGCCCGAAGAGTCTTGGTCTATTCGGGAAAGGGAGCAGAAAAGGAGCTAATAACCACCCACTCGTAGGAGTGTTCAGAAAAAACACCCTCCCCCATGGAATGGGGGTGTTCATCAATAAGTGCTCAACTTTGGTGGGGCGTGAATAAAAAACATAAAAAACTATAGATATATGTATAGGTAACAAGCACTCATCCCACCCTAGGGTTTCCAAGATCAACCTCAGCACAACACCATTGAAACTATTCATTCATAAAAGAAGCCACATCACTCACGGCCAAGTCACAAATCATTCCCTAAACCAATTTTCCATTTAACCCGTTCTTGGTTTCATGTTCAAGTGATCCCATTTAAGTAAATTATGCACTACCGGGCAATTAACAGGCATTACCACAAGCCAAGAAGAGAGAAACATCCAAACAGCAATTTAAGCATTCACATCCAGTTCTCTTGTAAAGTCACAACAAAAAAGGGATCGGTGAGATCCCTCAAAGTACTGGAACCAAACCAAGCCTTGAGATACAACCCCACACTAATTCAGATTCACGGCCAAAAACCGTGCCACAACAGAGGATCCCATCCTCACCCAGATCATCTCATAAACATTAAACAGTATAACACACCAACTACCAAAACACAGGGGGAAACTTCCAGGTTCCACAATCAATCTTTAGGTTCTTCTTTCGGTTTGTTAACTGGGGTGATCACCCAAGGATTCTTGTTTTACTGAACATCCATTTAAACCAAACTATGTTTAGGTGACTAACCAATTACCATGTTACAGTTATTTAGTCATCACAAAAGGAAAGGGTTCATTAGGATGCAAGGAAAGACCACCAACGACCATGATTTTCAGTGAGCACAAGCCCATATAGTTCACAACACATATCAACATAAAAGAGTATAGCAGAACATTGATCACACCCCCATAAATCTATAAAGGTCTTTTAATTATCTTAATTAAGTTTGGTTTCATCAATCCCCATAGAAGCAAAAGCATACCCACCCCGCATGATACACAGTAAGGAGAGACAAAGGAAAAACCATACTTGGTTGATCAAGGATCGAAGTTTTCCACGCGCCAAGAACGCCAGGGACTCCAAGGGTGAGAAAAAAGGTTTCGGAATTGGTGCACCTCTTGTCTCGGGAAGGGAGACTCCAAACACATAGGGAAGAAAAGGAGGCTGACCAAATGGAAGAAGAATAAGAAGAAATTCCATTGCGATATATAGATAAGATCCTGTTGTTACTGGATATGGGTAGTTGAACGACTTCAAAGCCGGATCATGGTTTCCCATGCGGTTGGGTGGTTACACATGATGGGGGTCAATTGTTATTTAATGATTCCTATCAGAAAAGGTGGTAATAGCTGTGATTTTAAATGATTTTATATAAACTGAGGGCAAGTTATGCGGACACACAGCTGGGTCCGTTGAGGGTCTCCCCACCCTTAGTAATTTTAAACATTGATTTAGGGATTCGAAACAGCCTTGAACCACTTCTATAAGGTTAAAAAGGCCTAAAAGTTATTTTACAAGAGAAACTATAGAAGATAAACCTGACAAGGTCGTGACACCGATCGTGCCACACACTGATCGTGCCACACACCGATCACGTTACACCGGTCAGTGGGGCACCGATCGGTCTCAAACCGATCGGTCTCACACCGATCGGTCGAATGTCGATCGGTCACATGCCGATCGGTCACACGCCGATCGATCAGACGCTGATCGGTCGCACACCTATTGGTCGCACGCCGATCGGTCGCACGCTGATTAGTCGCACACCGATTGGTCTCACCCATCGAGATGCCACCCTTAGGATCCGGATTTTGGAAAAGGGGTGGACCATGAGGGCCTGGGCCATCACATTAGATACCTCTCAAACTATTCTCGCCCACGAGAATCAAAACTAGACCCGAAGGAAATAGGGGTCCGAACAACCACCCCAAAAGATACCTCTTATGAGTGAACCTCATAGAAATCTAGAAACACCTCTCCCTCAATAAACCATGAATCATTAAAGGGTTCAAGCTCTCCAGTCATATGGGTCAGTGAGTTTCTTCCTTCATGTCAAGATATTATCCGCTTTGGGTGACACAGACTCCCTCGCACAGGTTTAATCGCATCCACCTTAATGCGTCTTGATTAGGGATCAGGTCCTCCACTCCCCACAGTCATGAATTTTCACATGCATCTAGAGAATAAGGTAAACCCTAAATTACATAGTTACCAAAATAAAGTGTTCCATCACAAACAAGTCTAACAGAACCAAAACTCAAAACAACTCTGGGTATTGGGAGCGCATCTGCGTCTCCCGTTCCCAAGTACTCCCCTCAAGCCCACCATGCCTCCACAACACATGAACCAAAGGGATGGTTCGTCCTTGGATAACCTTCTTCTCTAGATCCTTGATCCTCACTAGTCTTTCCACAAAGGTCACGTCATCCTTGATATCCAGCTTTTCCTAGTCAAGGACGTGTGAATCGTCATGCAGATATCGTCAAAGTTGGGAAACATGGAAGATGTCATGTATTCTCAGTAGCGGCAGTGGTAATGCTAGCTGATAAGCCACTTCACTGACCCGCCGCAACACTTCAAAGGGTCCGATGAACCTTGGGGAAAGCTTACTCCCCCTATCGATCCTTCGTTGTCCATGCTGAGGGGAGACCTTCAAGAACACGTGGTCCCCGACCCCGAACTCCAAGGGTCTCCTCCTGTTATCGGCATATGAATTTTTTCGGTCCTGTGCCACCTTCATCCTCTCCTGTATAAGCTGAACCTTCTCTGTCATGCTCTAAACCACTTTCAGGCCAAGAACACTTGTTTCCCCAACCTCAGTACAACACATGGGTGAGCGGCACATCCTTTTGTAAAGAGCTTCAAATGGAGCCATGCCAATGGTAGAGTGATAGCTATTGTTGTAGGAAAACTCTACTAGAGGCAAGTGTCGCACCCACGATCCCCCAAAATCCTGTATACACACCAACATCATATCCTCCAAGGTCTGGATGGTGCACTCTGTCTGTCCATCTGTCTAGGGATGGAAAGCAGTGCTAAGACATAGCTCGGTGAAAAAATCATGCTGCAATCATCTCTAAATTCGTGAGGTAAACTATGCATCCCTATCCGAGACTATGGATCTTATAACTCCATGAAACTGCACCACCTTATCCATATACCTCTGTGCTAAGGAATCTACTGCACCTGACTCCTTGATTGCCAGAAAGTGAGCCGATTTTGTCAACTGGTCCACCAATACTCAGATAGCATCGTAGCCTCCTTGAACCTTGGTTAGTCCTGTGAAGAAATCCATCGAGATGTCATCCCACTTCCACTCGAGGACATCCAAATGATGTAGCAAACCACCTAGAACACGGTGTTCAGCCTTCACCTGTTGACACACTAGGCATCTGGCCATGAACTCTGCCACTGCCCGCTTCACCCCAGGCCACCAGGACTGACCTCTCAAGCCCTGATACATCTTGGAAACTCCCTGGTGCACCACTATTGTTGAGTTGTGGAACCCACTAAGAACACTCCCATGCACCGCCTCTGGTACAAACTGTTTTCCTTGGAAAAGCACTCAATTCTAACCATCCTCTGTCCACCCTTCTGGAGCATCACCTTGGTTAACCTGGTAACACATCACTTCACTCTCTACGTCTCCCCACTAAGACTCCTCCACCTGCCATATTAGAGATGATTGCATTGTCATCTGATACAGGCAACCTCTACCATCATCCATCCTCGCATTCAGGTGTAGGGTAGCCAACTCCTCCATCGCCTCCCAAGTATCTGCCGACTCTCGAACCGCATCCTTCTACGACTTCCTGATAAAGGCATCAACCACCACATTCCCTTTTCCTGAGGTGTAGGAAATCTCGAAGTCATAGTCCTGAAGGTACTCCACCCACCTACGATGTCGCGAGTTCAGGTCCCGCTGGGAGAAGATATAATTCATGCTTTTGTGATCGATGAAGACCACGAAGCGCTCCCCGATGAGGTAATGACGCCCGAAATTTAGTGCGAACACGACCTCCACAAGCTCCAGATCATGAGTGGCATAGTTAAAATCATGGGGACGTAACTACCTAGACCCATAAGAGATCAATCCTTGCCGCCACATCAACACACATTTGAGGCCTTGCCCTGAAGAATCATAGATCACCTCATACGCCGCCCCTTCTTCTAATAACCTCAACACTGGGGCACTTACCAAGTTCTCCTTTAGATAACTGAAGGCCAATTCACACTTCCCATTCCACACGAAATCCTATTCCTTCTGGGTCAAGGCTGTCAAAGGTGCCACAACTCAGGAGAAGTTGGGCACGAACCTCCGAGAGTAACTTGTTGGACCTAGGAAACTATGAAATTATGTCATTCTCTTGGGTTCTTCGCAAGAAACAACTTCCTCGACCTTCGATGGGTCCATAGCTATCCCCTACTCAAACACTACGTGCCCAAGTAAATTCACTTCTCATGTCCAGAACTTGCACTTGGAAAATTCCCCATAGAGATGGTGCTGTCGGAGGACCTCTAAAACCGTTCTCAGGTGCTCAGTGTGATCCTCCTTTGATCTTGAGTATATCAGGATGTCGTCAATACATATGACTACGAACTGATCTAGGTATTCTTGGAAGACGGAGTTCATGATTCCGATGAACACAGCTGGAGCGTTTGTAACGCCGAACAACATAACCACAAACTCAAAGTGCCCATATCTACACTTGAAGGTAATCTTGGAGACATCACCCTCCTTCACCCTGACTTAGTGATATCCAGACAACATATTGATCTTCAAGAAACAACCTGCTCCCCTCAGCTGGTCAAAGAGATCGTTTATCCTCGGGAGAGGGTATCGATTCTTGACCGTCACCTGATTCAGTGTCTTGTAGTCTATGAACAGTCTTAGACCACCATCCACTTTCTTTGCAAACAAGACATGGGCACCCCACGATGATGCACTTGGCCTAAAAAAACCCTTTTTCATCAGATCATCAATCTGGATCCACAACTCCTGCAACTCAGAAGGTGATATCTGGTAGGGATCTATCGAAATCGGAAGGGCACCAGGTTGCAAGTCTATCCCGAACTCAACATCACGTCGAGGGCGTAAAGTCACCACCTCTTCAGGGAAGACATCCATAAAATTACTAAAAATCCCTGGGACTTCCCCATATCTGCATCCACTAAGTCCACTGATAGTTTATCCAACATGGAAAGGAGGGCTCCACTCATCGGCTGCTTTTCTGACAACCCCTCTCACCAATGAAAGTTACACGTTGACCGCCCAAATCTGAAAACATGACCCTTCCTCAGAAGTAGTCATTGACGGCGCATACAGAGAACATCCAATCAATGATTAGGATAACATATTATGGTTGTATCTGAATCATTAAAAATCCCTGATAGACTGATGTGGCCCTATCATCAGTCTACACCCTTGGAAAATGTAAAGCAAGTCGGTCTGACCTCCGACTGGTGTGCTCAGCACCAGGGGAGCTGAAAGCCTCTCGACGTCTAAACCCAGGGCACGGGCCAGACTGGGTGTAACAAAGGAGTTTGAATCTCTTTTATTAGACAAGGAATACGCAAGAGTACTGAACAAGCTGATCGTACCTCGAACAACCTCTGGCCCTGCTGGAACTGCTGCCTCCGCAGCGTGCAGCTGTCCACGCCTAGCTCCTCTGCCTCCTGGTTGTCGGCCACCTCCCCGACCACCCCCTGGTCGAGGTCCCTAAGGAGCACCCTGAGGTCAACCTCCTCTCGCCACATCTGGTCTCAGAGGGGCAGGAGCCTACTGTCCCTACTGCTGCTGCTGAAGGGGCCTAGCTGGAAACTGCTACAGCTGAGGTGGGCAGTGAACCTGCCCACCCCTCTTTATTGTGCTCTGTACGGGCACTAATTCCGAAGGTGTCCATGGCTCCCACAGATGAAGCACCTTTGTCCTGGGCCCGAAAGAAAAGGGCGAGGACCAGGGGATTGGAACTGGAACTAATGAGGCCTGCTTCCTACAGGTTGAAACCTAGAGGGTCCTGATGTTGGAGGCCTACTGCTGACGGCCTTCCCCTTTGACGAGCCCAACTAGATTCCCTCTCGTGATACACATCCCAGCGTGTGCATCCTTACCACCACTTTAGATTTCTTCTGGACCTCTAAGTAGGTCGGTAAGGCAAAGGGAGTAACAACATACTGGAGAGAAGGTCAAAGTGCCTCCCCCAAAAGTCTCACCCGAGACTCCTCATCCGAAAAGAGGTTCAGAGCAAAGTGAAGGAGATCCTTGAACTTGATCCCCAACTCTCTTACTGAAATGATCTCCTACTAGAGTGAGAGCAGTTCCTTCCTATTTTCAGCCTTCATTGTGGAAGAGAGGAATTCCGCCCGGAACTCCCTCTCGAAGTCAGCCCACACAACCTCAGCCTTTTTATTTTCCCCGAGATAAAGCATCCACCACGGACGAGCTGCTCCCCGCATTTTGCTGACGGCCAGAGGAACCTAGTACTCTATCAGAGCCTGAATCAAGCCGAAAGATATCACTAGATCCTCTAGCCAGCTCTCTGTCTCCACATATGAGATGATGCCCTCATACTTCCCAAGGTTCTACCGCTGAAAGGCCGGAAGCATCCTCTTCCACTGATCGTCCTCCTCTCGGTCATCCCTCTGTCGATCAGCCAAAGAAACCTCTGGGGCCTCAATCATATGCACTAATCGTGGTCATATCCCTGGTGCCATAGCTTCAAGGTAAACAAGGAATGCCTAAGCCTGAGTAGTGTAGAATATCGTTATTAAATTTTTCTTAGGATTATTATTCATTTAAAACCCAAAAAAATTCCCATGAAACACAAGAAAACAAGTCACTATGATGCATGTACCTACCCTAGGGTCTCTACCCTGCAATCAGTTAATCCTTAATTTGACTTTCAGTTGGTCCAGAGTCCTTGCATCCGATCACAGGGGGGGCCTAAAATCTCGTTTCCTAGCTAGTCTTCCCTAGCCTATTTCACGCACCATGATCACACAACACTGTTTCCCTACCATCCCATGCAATCCTCACTGTGCCTAACCCCAGACACCATCCTATCTCTCTACCACTGCTCTCATACCATTCTGCCTCAACCCGCCTTCACCAAAAAGGAGATAAGGGACAACAGATTGCTAGACCCTTCCTTCATTAAGTTGAAGGAGAGATAATGACCTCCTGAGACCCGCCTTCAATAGGTCTCATAGTGGTGACCAGCACCAAGGGTATAGAATCACACAAAAGAAGGAAGGCATTTCCCTTTTTATTTATATAGTACCAAAAGATAAATAGCAACCCCAACAACACCAAACTTGAAAGTAAAGGTAAAGCCGTAATTAAACCATTCCCATATGCATGTTCAAAAAAAAGATACAATCCAGAAGAACTCCAAAGCTAAAGTACCAATAAAAGGAAAATGACAACCACAACTTCCCAAAGGTCTGAGCTAGTATTGTATCGCACGATCCCTGAATTCCTCTTGGAAACCTAAAATCAGTTTATATACATAGGGTGAGAATATAAGTATACTCTGTAAGGATAACCAAAGACCCTCCTGCACAAGTGGAGAGGCAATCTAATGCCCTATGAGAAAAAGAGATAACCAAAACATCTATCAAGTTAAACTATCCACCCAAGCCTCGCTAAGGCACACTCCCCAAATAAAGCAAGTCAAGTAATGTATAGTAATAGCACATCGATGATTTGGTACCCCACGCCACTTTCCCACTCGTTATTGATGACATTTATGCATCGTACCAATCCCACCATTCTTACAGTAGTCCCACTACCACACACCGCCCACACACACCTGGACCGCAACCACGCATCCTGCCCGCAAACACCTCATCCACAACCACCATCTCTCCAGCAAACACTTGGGCCATAATAACTACATCCATGCCCAAAGACACCTGGGCCTCATCCCGAAGACACTTGGGAAACAACATGCCCGCACACACCTGGGTCAACCACCATAATTACCCTGCCCGAAGGATCATGGACTATAATGGACCTCAGGCCATCACAACCTTCCCAAAGAGTCTTGGGATATTCGGGAAAGGGATTAGAAAAGGAGCTAATAAAAATCCACTCATAGGAGTGTTGGGAAAACACCCTCCCCCATGGAATGGGGGTGTTTGGTACTAAGTGCTCATCTTGGGAGGGGCATGAATAAGAAACATAAACAACTACAGATATATGTATAGGTAATAAGCACTCATCCCACCCTAGGGTTACCAAGATCAACCTAAGCATAACACCTTTGTTACTATTCATTCATAAAAGAAGCCACAACACTCACAGCCAAGTACCAAATCATTCCCAAAACCAATTTCACATTTAACCCATTATTGGTTTAATGTTCAAGTGACCCCATTTAAGTAAATTCTGTCCTACCTAGAAACTAACAGGCATAACCACAATCCATGAAGAATGAAACAACAAAACAATAATTTAAGCATTCACACCCGGTTCTCTGGTAGAGTCACAACAACAATGGGATCAGTGAGATCCCTCAAAGTACTGGAATCAAACCCAGCAATGGGATACAACCCCACACCGCTTCAGATTCACGACCAACAACTGTGCCACAATAGAGGATCCCATCCTCACCCACATCATCCCATAAACATTATACAGTACAACACACCAACTACCAAAACACAGTGGGAAAATTCCAGGTTCAACAATCATTCATTAGGTTCTTCTTTCTATTTGTTAACCAGTGTGATCACACAGGGATTCTTGTTTTACTGAACATCCATTTTAAACAAACTAAGTTTAGGTAACTAACCAATTCCCATGTTCTGGTTATTTAGTCATGAAAAAGGCAAAGGTTCATTAGGACGCAAGGAAAGACAACCAACGACCCTGATTTTCAGTGAGCACAAGCCATTACAGTCCACAACACATATCAACATAAAAGAGAAAAGAAGAACATTGATCACACCCCCTTCATTATTTAAAGGTCCATTCATTATCTTCATTAAGTTTGGTTTCATTAATCCCCAAAAAATCAAAAGCATACCCACCATGCATGATACACAGTAAGGAGAGGGGAAGGAAAAACCCTACTTGGTTGAACAAGGATTGAAGTTTTCCACGCGCCAAGAATGTCGAGGAATCCATGGGTGAGCAAAAAGGTTCTGAAACTGGTGCACCTCTTGTCTCGAGAAGGGAGACTCAAGACACACTGGGAAGAAAAGGGGGCCTGCCAAATGGAAGAAGAAGAGAATAAATTCCTGTGTGCTATATTGATATGATATTGTTGTTACTGGATATGGGGATTTGAACAGCTTCAAAGTCAGATAGTGTTTTCCCACACAGTTGGTTGGTTACACACGATGGGGTCAATTTTTATTTAATGATTACCATCAGAAAAGTTGGTAACAACTGTGATTTTGAAGGATTTTATATAAACGGAGGTCATGATACGCGAACACACATTTGGGTCCATTGAGGGTCGCCCCACCCTTAGGAATTTTAAACATTGATTAAGGGATTAAAACGGCCTTGAACCACTTCCAAAAGGTTAAAAGGCCTAAAAGTTGTTTTACGGGAGAAACTGAAGAAGAAAAACCAAACAAGTCCGGGTGGTACCAATCTTGCCACACACCGATCGGTGAGACACCGATCGGTTTCCCCAATCAGTGACACATCGGTCGCGTTACACCGGTCGGTGGGGCATCGATCAGTTGCATGCCAATCAGTCGCACACCGATCGGTCACACTTTGATCAGTCGCACACCGATCGGTTGGACCCACCGAGATGCCACCCTTAGGATCCAGATTTTGGCAAACGGGTGGACCATGAGGGCCTGGGCCATCACAATGGTGATCAGTTAGTATGAACTATTAAAGTAGAATTTGTGAATGTGGATGGGTCCATCCCATTTTTGTTCTAACTCCAATGGTTTTATTCCAATTATAATTGGTTAATTCAATACTAGAACCAAATCAACATAGAGGAATGAATGGAGCTTAAACTTCATGATGAATACTCCTATAATTTCATTTTGATAGTTATTTATATTTTTTTCTATCTAGATCCTATTTTTATTGTGGTAATCCATCTATTGTAGATAGGATTAGGACGTTTGATCATGAATGAAATAGTCATAGTTGTTTGTTTGAAATGTTGTTATCCAAATATCAAGGGTTTGTTCCATAAAATAGAGGGTGTGGAGACTCATAGGTGGAAGTCTGAGTCCTCATTCGATATCCAAATAAATCATTACAAAAAATATCTAAAAATATCAACTTATCCGAATTCACAAAAATCAATAGAATGATATATAGTTATTAATTGAGTTACTTGATCCTTCCATCCACTAATGCATTATTGAGAGAAGTATGGTCAGACCAGATATATATATATCATAAAACATCTTCAAGTTAGATCCTTCGAAATTTGAAACTATTTTCCATGAAAATAATGTTATGGTCCTTAAGTCGTCAAATGACATGTTATTTCAAATAATATATCATAAACCTGGTCTTGAACTCCTTTATGGGAACCAATTTATTCAACATTTAAGAAAAATTGGTTATTTTAATGGTGATCTTGAATTATCAGGACGTTGTTTGTGGGTAGTGACCTATGACAAGCATTCACCACAAAAAAAGTACAAAGAGTTTTTGTTAAAGTGGAAATGATCTCAGAATTCATGCATGACGTTTAAATAAACATGGAATTCATTGAACATGATAGTGAATTCCATTCAGTAATGAACTATGGAGGGCTAGAAATAACCCAATAATTTAATCTGGTGGGAATGATTCCATCATCATTTTGAGTCATTCATGATCGATTATAGAAATATTGTAAGAAATGAGGAATCTATTTTACATTAATACAACATAGAAATATTGTTTCAAAGATGAACTTTAAGACAATTCACTTTCATTTGGGGACACTACATAAGGAAAATGTAATTTCCCTCCAATAATTTCTCTCTTACTCAGCCCAACTTATTGGAATGTATCTATCATAGGGAGAATCTAACAATAGATTTATCTAAATTGATTCTCATTCTATCAGAGGGGTATTTTAGGCCACCACATTTATGGATTTTGGGATGAGTAGATTATCCTTGTGTCTTTCCTCAAAATAGTGATAGGGTAAATCAATTTTTAATGTTTCACACAAATGACCATATCATCCTGGTCCATGTAAGTGAGAAATAAAGGCATGTTTTCATGCATCTGTACCAAATCATTATATGATCGCGAGTCATGATATACCTTCGAGATAGAAGGAAATCAAGCCATCATATAATAAGTGAACATGAACAAGGCAATGATATCCTACTTCATTACAATGCAGTCACTATTTATCTATATGACGAAGAGCTGAATTTCACCCTTAACATAATTAATAAGTCATTAATGTCATTTTATAATTCATGAATAAAATTGGGGTCTCACAAGAATCTTCATTGTTGGTCAATCCCTCTGAAAACATAATCCAATGTGATATGAGGTCCGTTGAAGGTGAAATAAAAAAATTCCAAGGATAACTCAATTGAGTTTACGCATGTCCATTATGTAAGGGTTGGTGTCCTAAGAACCAACTGTTTTGTAATTTTATTACATGAATGTTCACTTATTGTATATTTTTCATTGTTCTGCATGACTATAATATAATAATGTTCTGGAATATTTGTTGCATTGATAAGGTCATAGAAGAACCCCTCTATGATGAGAAACTTGAAATGGTACAACAATATTCTTAAATAATGTTCTACGGTTGGATGACATACTATGATATGCCACATAGTATACAGACTGTCATGTGCGAGTACTCGTAAGAAGACGAAACTCTCTCTCCTTGAGTTCTCACATGTTAATATCCAAGATGGGAGATTATGAGAATAGAACCGCCAGTAGCAATTCTGTAAGTCTTGGTGTCATCAGACATCGCTATCTGTGAGCGTGTGTAATGGTCCTTAGACTAGAAAGTTATCATTAACTCGTGTCATGAATCGCGCACTTAGATTTATCGACGAAAACCATCACACAGACAGTTGGCGGGAAGTAGGGTACGGTGGGTGCATCACGAATGACATGTGGTTAATGGATAAGTCAAGGAAGGATTTGTACCTTCCATTTATGGAAGTTGATATCTCAGCCCTTTTATTGAAATAGAAATTTCGCATTAAATTCCATGGCCATGGTGTAAACGATGAGTTTATTTTAGGTAGTCAAAGAATTACGGATCAAGCATATAGGTTTATGACATTGCCATGAAACATACGTGATGAGATATTGAGACAAAGGGATTAAATTACATAGTAAGAATTTATATGAGGTGATACTTCAATGCGGCATCAACTTATTTCTCTTTGGTTCCTTGACCCGTTGCTAGACAGTAATCTTGGACTTTAGGAAAGCCCGCCTAATGCCAACGAGAAAGAGGCCTAGAGGGTCACACACTAAGTGTATTCAAGTATCTCATGTAGAATAAAGATTACTCCCGTATGTGGTTTAATAATTATTCAAGGAAGCCTAAAATCATTTTAATGTTAGAAGAAGAATAAAATAAAACAATTACATGCCGTGTAGTTTTATTTTGAAAACAATTACGCGCCGTGTATTATTAAATGTACACGCCGTGTAGTGTTCATTTTTGAATGGAAATGAATAAATGAAAACAATATATACACTCCATGTAAATTGAATGTACACACCGTGTAGTTTTCAATGAAAAACAAGTACATGCCGTGTATTTATTAATACACGCCCTGTAGTTTTTCCAATCGTGATTTTGAGGAAATATCATTTTATTAAATGATATTTAATATAATCAATGTGGGCGCATGTCAAGAAATTAATGACTCGACATGGGGTTTTCAAAAGGGAGTTAATGAAATAAATAAAATGTCTAACACATTTATATATTTTCATAACTCTACAACCTCATACCCAATTATAAATATCCTCACAACCCCAACTCTTTTCCACACATAATAGAATCGTTGTGCACAACAATTCTGGAGAATTATTTTGAGCCCGAAAGAACCTCTTCCTCCAAGAACGCTCTCAAGACCGAGAGAGATCCTCTTCAATCAGATCAAGATGATATAAGGTAGACAACGCATGCAATGGTTTCTCCATGAAATCACCCAGAGACTCCTTTAGCGATGCCCCGAGATACGAGGTACATGTGTGGATCATCGCTAGAGGAAGTCTACACTTGGCTTCTGCGACGCAATGACAAATCACATCAGAACGTGATCAAGAAAATCAACAAAGAAAGAACACCCAAAAGTTATTTCTTTTCAATTGATTTAATTAATTATAATAAACATGTAATGATCCTACTTTGTGGTTTTGAGACTTTTATTTTCTTTGTACATTCATGTGATTTGATCCGTGGAGACTAGAGTTTATTGTCATATTGATCCCGGATTGATCATTGTTAATGACAAAAATCCAAGTGGGAACATCCATCCATGCTCTTCCGCTGCGCCCAGAACCTTAAAATGGAAGCGTTGATTATAATTATTTAATTTTTGTTGATAATTTACACATTTATATTTGATTCAATTCAAAATAAATCGTTCTATAAATTTGAATAAATGAGATATGTTCTTCCTCCTTCGTTTTTTGATTCATATCCTAGAAACGACCTTTTAATTTTAATTTTTATTAAAATAAAAACGAGGATCACATCAGAAGGAGCCGCTCTTTCTGTCTGTACAACACGAGAATACATGGCATGTAATGAAAACTACACGTCGTGTACTTAAGTTCAACGAATCGGTACTGTTCCGCCAAACCACGTCGTGTGAATTGATTATACCTAAGCATTTAACAGCCCGTGTTAACCAAAATTAAATGGCGCATGGGAACCGGAATGCACAACATGTATATTGGAGAAACACGTCGTGTAGTCCAATCCGGCCCAAGTGAAACCGTGTACAAAGGAGAAGCCACATAACACATACAAGGGATCACCAAGTTGGTTATTGCGTAACAAGGAAGAACACGCCGTGTAAGATTTATCTACACGTCGTGTTCTCCAAAATTTCCAAATTACAGAAAACACGCCAAATCCCCCAACGTGTACTTTGGATAAAGGGTGAAAAGAAATAAACGTCGTGTAAATATAAACTACACACTGTGTACTTTCCAGAGATTTCACCAGGTTTCCTCCAAAGGTACAAAGAGCTGTACAAGGTATATGGATGAGAAGAATCTCAAGGAAATTTAGAAAGGAATTTAAGATAAAGAATCGATTAATTATAAGATCATAATTAATTGAATTCAAGCACAAAATATCTTAAATAATAGAACGATTAAATGAATTTTAATTCTAAATATGTGTAAATGTTGTTGCATTCTATGGATGATCATGAGCTAGACCAAAGTCCCTTTGTATATGTGTATGGTTTCATTTAAATTTTTTTAATTTAAATTCATTGGCCTGCGAGCCTTCTTCCAATAAAATGTAGGGAATGCGTGCCCATTGTTTCTTTAATGTAAACCCCATGTAATAGAGGATCTCTCATGCCCGAGGAGACGGTTCGAAATCTGAAGCTGAGGTGAAACCAACCCAAGAAGATAAAAATGTGGATAGGTGGGAGTTGTAATACACGAACTATCAGGTTCAAGGTGTTTTCCCTAGGTCAGGGTTAGCTTATCAAAACCGATAGATAAGATAACCAATAGAAGCTCATGATCTTGCCATCTTATTTTATTTCTGTCTGATTGCATGGTGTATTTATTATGTATGTGTTGTCGCGATCACATAATTAATAAAATGAACAAGCATGCAAAGATGGAATAAAATAAAACTAGACTATACATAAACATTATCATAACATGGTTAATCACATAAGCAAGCATTGCTTAACATTTACAAGCATGTGATAATGAAAAACTATGCATAAAGAATAAAATCCATCAAATACCATATTACGTCAGACCAAGCATTCCGTAAGTTGATTAAGGGAAAGACTTAATAAAACTATATTTTTGACCAACCCTTGTTGGGACACTTACTTTTATAAAGTAAGCCCTTATTAAAGGTTTAGGGTTTACTTAACCACATTACATCAAGGGGAGTATCCCTTTCTAGAATTGATGTAATATTGGAGGCAAGAGTTGAGGAAATCCAAGTCAAGATTTTAGGATTGGGGAGTCCACTCAACAGATCAAGGAACTGTAAGCTCATAGTTGGCAAGGACCTGCCTACCTAAATACCTTCAAATATCTTGACCAACCCTTATTGGGGTTATTCAAAGGTGAATATGGATCATTGACACTAGAATGTCAAAGAAACTAGAAATTCAGAGTTTAATAGTGAGGGCCATTGGGAATTGATTAAATAGTTAGAGAATTAATAAATACATTTATAAAATGTAATCAAAAGGTACTGATAAAGCCGCTCTTTTAATTTGTAGAATCAAAATGACAAAGTCGCCAACCACATTTTATCTGTGATCAATTCTGGATAAAGACAATATCCTCACCGGTAGTAACTTTCAGGAATGGTTTAGGCACCTTTGGGTTATCCTACGCCATGAATGAAAGTTTTACATGCTGGGGTCCTCACATCCTAATCCGCCTGCCCAAGGGGCGAGTGATGAAGATTTCCTGGTCTATGATCATCATTTGAGTGATGCACTTGACGTTCAATGTTTGATGATGTCATCAATGTCTAATGAGCTCATGAAGTCTCATGAAGACATGAATGCATACATCATGATCGAGAACCTCTGTGGTCTATACCAGGAGAGAGCAAGACATGAAAGGTTTGACATCTCCAAATCTCTATTTCAGAGCATGCTTGGAGAGGGTTCCCCAGTTGGGCCTCATGTAGTCAAGCTCATTGGCTACATTGAGTGCTTAGAGGCTCTAGGGTTTAAACTCCCCAAAGAACTGGGTACTGATCTCATTCTTGCATCACTCCCCTAGAGCTTCTCAAACTTTGTTGTGAACTTCAACATGAACAACATTGAAAAGTCTCTGTCTTATCTTCTTATCCTTATTATCCAAGTGGATAATGACATGAAACATGAAAAACCTTCTTTCCTTTTGGCGAATAAAAGGAAAGGGAAGGTGAAGAGCTTTAATCCCAAATCTTCTTCAAGATTTTCTATCAAAAGGAAGATAAAAGTGGAGGCAAGGGAATAGGATGTTGTTTGTTTCGCATGTGGCAAGAAGGGCCACTGGAAGAAAAAATGCACCCATCCAACGAAGCAAGGGGAAGCTTTAGGTGCGTTTGTCATCGAATGAAATCTATTTGTTTCAACAAATTGGGTATTATATATAGCTTGTGGTACTCACATATGTATCCAAATACAAGAACCAAGTAGATTCAAGAAGATTGATCGAGGGGAGTGGATCTATGAGCAGCCAACGTATCCAGACTTGCTACTATAGCTGTCAAGGTCTACCACCTCACATTGCCTACTAGGATGGTCTTGGTTTTGTAAGGATGTTATTATTTACCCTCTATAACCAAAAACATTATTTCAGTATCCAGATTAGATACTTATGGATTCATCTTCAAGTTAGCAAGTGGATGTTGGTACTTTTATAAAGACATCATTTGTTTTGGTAGGGCACATTTATATAAAGGCCTTTATGTGTTAGACTACACAAACCAAGTAATGGAAATCAATTACAAAGTTAATTCACATGACTCATACCACACCCAACTTTGGAATCACTGTCTAGGTCATGTCAATGAGAAATGTTAGACAGAATTACATCAAGATGGGTATTTATATTCTTTCGAACTAAAACCACTTAGTGTATGTCATGCATGTCTACAAGGAAAAACGACCAAAGACCCATTTAGTGGGAAAGGTGAAAGAGCTAAATATCTTCTAGAATTAGTTCACACAGATGTGTGTGGGCCATTTCCAATTGAAGAAAGTGGTGGGTTCTCGTACTTCATAACTTTTATTGATGATTTTAGTAGATATGGATATATTTACTTAATGAGGTATAAGTCAGATTATTTTAATCGGTTCAAAGAATACAAGAATGAAGTTGAGAACCAGCTTGGTAAGAAGATTAAGAAACACTACTTAGACAGAGGAGGAGAATATCTTAATTAGGACTTCATTGATTTCTTATGGGAGTTTTGGATTCTATCTCAACTAACTCCTCCTTACACACCTCAGTGGAATGGTGTATGTTAAAGGAGGAACCGCACCTTGTTGGACATGGTGAGATCAATGATGAGTCATGCAAGTTTTCCATTATCCTTTTGGGGGTATTCATTACAAACAAAAGCAGACATACTAAACCAAGTACCAACAAAATCGATAAATTGTATTCCATACGAGTTATGGAGTGGACACAAAGCCATGTTATCGAATTTACATGTGTGGGGAGGAAAATCATTTGTTAAGGCCTCTTCAGGTAACCAACTTGCACCCTGAGGCACAAAGTGTATCTTTATAGGATATCCCAAGAAAACAAAGGGGATATTACCTATACAACCCCTTAGAAAAAAAGGTTACAGTGGAAATACACACCATATTCTTTGAGAGGGATCTCATCCCCAAAAGAGATAGTGGGAGCGAGATAGACTTCGATGAAGTTGAGGCTCAAGATACACAAGAGTTGGTACAAGAACTAATTCCACAAAACCCTATGGAAGAACAATCTATTCCAAAGACACAAGAACTACGTAGGAGCATGAGAGAGGTGAGAGAACCAGAACGATATGTTTTTCTTGTCACCAGGGATGGTGACTCATTATTGGGTGATAATGATGATCCTTTTACCTATAAGGAAGCAGTTGAAGGCACAGACGTGCCAAGAAGCCCTGAATTTTGAAATGGATTCCATATACCCAAACCAAGTATGGATATTGGTAGATCTTCCAGTTTATGTAAAGCCTATTGGTAATAAATGGGTATTCAAGAAGAAACTGGACTTGGAGTGGCAAGTCAGCACCTACAAGGAACGACTGGTTGCAAAAGGTTTTAGATAGCTTCAAGGAATTCACTATGATGAAACCTTTTCACCAGTTGCGAAGCTGAAATCCAACAGAATCCTATTGTCCATTGCCACTTAAAATAACTATGAAATTTGGAAAATGGATGTCAAAACATCTTTCCTTAACAGGAACCTCCAAGAAGATGTCTACAAGACACAACCTAAAGGGTTTGTGACTCTAAAGGATGCCAAAAAGGTATGTAAGTTGCAGAAATCCATTTATGGATTAAAGCAAGCATCAAGGTCATTGAACATTCATTTTGATGAATCTATAAAGGAATTTGGCTTTGTTAAGAACGAATGCGAGCCTTGTGTCTACAAAAGGTTTAGTGGAAGTGTAGTCATTTTCCTAATTGTATATGTTGATGACATATTAATAATTGGAAACGAAGTACCTGTCTTACAGTCAGTTAAGGCATGGTTGCATAAATTCTTCTCCATGAAAGACATGGGCGAGGCAGTATATATTCTTGGGATCAAGATCCATCGTGATATATCCACGAAAATTCTGGGCCTGAGTCAAAGTACATACATTGACAAGATACTGAAGAGATTTAGTATGGAACAGTCCAAGTGGGGATTGTTTCCACGGTCACATGGGATTTATCTTTCCAAGAAAATGCATCCTCAAACACATGAGGAAATAAAGAGAATGTCAAGGATCCATTATGCATCCGCGATTGGGTCAGTCATGTATGATATGCTATATATGAGGCTATATGTTTCTTAACCATTAAGTGTAGTAGGAAGATACCAAGATGATCTAGGAGACCGCCATTGGAGGGAAGTCAAGACTATCATCAAGTATATGAGGCATACTAAGGATATGTTCCTGGTTTATGGAGGATATGAGGAACTATTCATCATAGGACATGTAAATGCTAGTTTCCAGGCTGATCAAGATGACATGAAGTTGCAGACTGGATACATCTTCTGTTTGAATGGAAGTGCAGTGAGCTGAAAGAGCTCAAAGAAAAGTGTGGTGGCAGATTCTACAGCAGATTCCGAGTATATCGCAGCTTATGAGGTAAATAAAGAAGAAGTATGGATGCGGAGCTTCATCCAAGAGTTAGATGTAGTACCGAGCAGTAATGATCCTATCACACTCTATTGTGAGAATACTGCAGCGGTGGCACTTGCAGAAGAGACAAGGTCGAATCAGCGGAAAAATAACATACTTCGGAAGTATCATCTCTTGAGGGATTTTTCTCAGAGTGGTGAAGTTGTAGTGAGCAGTATTTCCACGGAAGACAACGAGGCAGACCCCTTGACTAATGCATTGACACAGCAAAAACATGATCATCATGTGAGGTATAGAAGAATAAAAGTCATAGGCAGTTGGCTCTAGTCCAAGTGGGAGTTTTTAAGGGTTGATGTCCTCAGAAACAAATTTTTTGTACTTTGATTACATGAATGTTCACATATTATATATTGTTCATTGTTCTACATGACTATAATATAATAATGTCTTGAGATATTTATTGCATTGATAAGGTCATGGCAGAACCCCACTATGATGAGAACCTTGAAATTCTACAAAAATATTATTAAATAAAGTTCTACTGTTGGATGACATACTATGATAGGACACATAGTATACATACCATCACGTGCGAGTACTCATAAAAATATGAGACTCTATCTCATGAAGTTCGCACTTGGTAATCTCCAAGATGGGAGATTATGAGAACAGACCCACCAGTAGCAATTCCACATGTCTTGGTGTCATTGTACATTGCTATCTTTGAGCGTGTGTAATGGTCCTTAGACTGGAAGATTATCATTAACTCTTGTCATGACTCGTACACTTAGATTTACTGACGAAAATCGTTACGCAGGCAGTTGGCGGGATGTAAGGTACATTGGGTGCGTCACAAATGACATGTGGTTAATGGATAAGTCAAGGAAGGATTTGTCCCTCCCATTTATGGAAGTTGATATCTCGGCCCTTTTACTGAAAAAGAACTGTCACATTAAATTCCATTGTCATGGTGTAAACGACGAGTTTATTTCAGGTAGTCAAAGAATGATGGATCAAGCATATAGGTTTATGACACTGTGGCTGGATCAAGCATATAGGTTTATTTGAATGAGGACATTTAAAGAATTTATTTAGAAATACTCCGGATCAATTTTGATATTTCTATTGATCTTAATCTCCATGATTAGATCAGTTATTTGAGAATCCACATTATCTTTCATATTGTCCTATCAAATACCATAATATTCAACAACAACTTTACCATTATTGATGTTTGAGGGGGTGTTTTGGGGCGGTATCTAAAGATGAATTTATAGGCATATGTATTTTCATTAAAAATTAGTGTAGATGACTCAATGAGGGTTCACCTATATTTGTAGTTCCATCAGGAAAAATTAATCAATACATGTATAATCACTAGGGTCATGCTCCTGAGTGTTGAAGGGACAATTGGTGAAAAAATTCACCATGTAAGTTGTTAGAAGTGGGGGTTTGTAGGATCATCAGATGGACCTGCATCAATAATATATCATTGATGTAGGTGATGATTAAATTTTATAGTGGCATATTACCCCCATTCCCTTATTGTTATATGTAGAGATGTCTCTTTAATGATATGAATTAGTGCTCTTATACATTATGTACACACTATGTGGATGATCTAGATATTTCAACCAATGTTAAGGTGTTGGGAATCTATATGTGATTTGAGATTGATGTTTAACAACTATTGGTTATGTGAAAAAATGATATGTGTTTTTTAATGAAAAAAGGATGGCCTTGAAGGTGACAAAACATCTCCCATATCTTCTATCAGAGATAAAATTTTCCATTATTAGAAATAAACATTATGAAAAAAAATCATGTTCTCATACGGACAGAACATGATAAGATTGTTGGTAGTGGGTAGGGATTCCAATAATATATATTCATCCATTTTCACCTTTCAACGAGGGGTAATATGTCATTAATGCACTGATTTTATGGGACATATTAGGATGAAGCAATAAAAACCTATTTATTTTTACAATTCCACATATAGGTATTTAATAATAAGGAATATAAATCATTGGGTTGAGGAGGTGTCCTGATGAGAAGATACAAGATTTTCCAACATCCAAATATAGGATAGAGTGTCTCCATCCTCTTACAGGGGGATAATTTTTGGAGTATGTGACATGAACTAATATTTCTAGTTATCTGAGTGAGTTGTGTTAGAACATAACATAACCCCCAAGTCTAGTGTTTGGTAGGAGAGATGATATAATGAATATTGTAGGGAAGATTCCCGGTTAGTACATGGAAGGAATATTAGACATTTTCCATATTTAGGTGTTTGAAAAGGACAATTTGGAACCTCTGAACGTCATCAGATAGAATGGAAATCGTTTTATATTTAATGCATCCCACATGATTTGAGATGGTGGTGGTAGGGAAAAATATCTTGAATTCTTAGTGTTCATGGATTCTGAAGGACTATAGGTGACCTAAATTATTTCCCGTATTCTTCTAATAGTGCTTGAAGAGAATATCCTAGATAGTGAGCCTCCACTAGTTAATATTAATAATTTAATAAGAATTGTTTTGGTGTTAAGAGGATGGCCTCCAAGGAGAATGGTATCCACACTACCATGAGAAGGACCACCAGGGTGGTAGACTTCATCAAAACAAGGAGTGCCTCCATGATTGTTGGGTTTAGTGCCAAAAACATAAATTGTTGACTCAGCACGCCTAGTGGGATTATGAAGTCTCCATCCCAGTCCGGAAAGTAGCCATACCTTTGTTGTGATCAAGATAGAGTATAATGAAACATTTATAACAATAGTGGTCTAAAATTAATTAGGAGAGTAAGCCTTCCCCCAACATGGTTGTTATGAAATTTAGACTAAATTAGTTGTAGTAGAGGCAGAATCATCCCATTAAGACGTCTAATATGTATTCCTTTGGTAATGGTTATTTTGATTAGTGGGACACCTTCGTGGATAATTGTTGAAGGATGTTTTTTTAACTGATTGGACTTCCCCTACATCCTTGGCATGGGGGAGTTGTGGTTGGTTCACTTTAGTGAAATACACCCAAAGTAGTTAATAATGGTAATGGGGGAGGGGATTTCCTCTATGAGAGAAATATTTTGTTTTGGTATCTGACATTGAATAATTCAATCAAGGTTTTTAGGGACATCTTCCAAGAGGGAATGATGGGCTCACATTTGATGTTTTTTTTGAGAGAGTTCCTAGCTTCCCTATATATGATCTGCAACCAATAGAGGGAGAAAAGGAACTCAATAACCATGGGGTATGTGCATGTATCCATTTGGGAATAGATTTGTGTGATCTATATATGCAGTCTCCCATGGGTTACTGTGGTAGCATGGATGACCTTCCTTTCTCCAATCATATTGGATGTGGTGGGAGCACCTATCCCTATATGTATGGTTGTTTTAATCCATAAAAATTTAAAATATATCCTAAACCCCACTCAAATACACCCAAACTACCAAGATCAACAATCAAGTGATTTATTTGAATTCCAGAGCCTCTCAAAGGAATTATAAGTCTATCAAGCCTACGTTCTAAGTGATTTGTGTCCCAAATCTATGATTTTTACCTCTCACAGTAAGTGAATCATATCCCTCTTCGTATCCCCTTCTTTTGGTGGGTTTTTATCCAATTTTTTGGATAAATCTAGATCTATATTTGATAAATATAGATCTAGGTCTTTGTATATATATCTATAATTGAAGTATATTTATTTTTGTAATCTTCATTTAGGGTTGTAGATCGGGATCTCATTCTGTATTAGTGTGCCTCTCAATTTTTTATGATTTCCATTAGGAGATTGTTCATCAATAATTTGAGCTAGGTGGTCAATAACTAAAATCCCAAAGTCTTGATTTCATTTATGTTCATGTAATTGTATACTTTCTATTATATTTTTAGTAATTGAGTTTTTGATTGAGTTAACTAATTTTGTGAATTAATTAATTGGGGTCATTGGAAAAGCAAATTTTGAGTATTTAATTGATGAATTAATTATAGGATGTTGAGATTGTCAATACGAATAATTAAATGATCAATTTATTATATGATGATGAGATTGTGAATTGAGTAATTATTTAATGAATTAATTATGGTATTATTAAGATGGTATATTTTGATTAATTAAATGGGAAATTAATTAAGGGAGTTGATGTGATGAAATAATTATTGATTTATAAATGAAATTGAGCTAATTAATTAATTGTTGAGATAATTAATGAAATTAAGATTATTAATTATGTTTTGACTTAATTAATGGAATTAATATGATTAATTAATTGTTAGATTAAATAATGGGATTAATATTATTAATTAATTAATTAATTAATTTATTGAATTGAGAAGATTAATTAATTGTTGAGTTAATTAAATGGATTACAATTATTAATTAATTGTTGAGTTATTTAGTATAATGGATTTCATTAATTAACTGTTAAGATAATTTTTATGATTAGCATGAATAATTAATTATTGAATTAATTAATGGAATGATCTTGAAATGAAAAATGGTAACAAAGGCATTCATATGAGATTTTGAAATAATGAATGGAAATAATGGAATTCAAAAGATAATTGAGATATAGAATGGTTATAATGGAATTATGAGATATAAAATGAAATATATAATTGTAATTGTGTAATTCTACAACATGAAATCCCTTGGGGATTGTTAAGACTCTAGCGTGGGATGAAGTAGGTATTTTGGTTTGAGTGTCCTTTGGAACCCAAGGGGTTATGTTGTTAAATAATGAATAATTGATAACGTGAAAAATATTTACTTATATATTATGTTCATTTCTTGATACCACAACTTACACTGATGTTTGGTTGGAAATTGTTTTAGACTCCATTGTTAGTGGCCTACCGAGTTAAACTCACACCCTACTTGGGCTTCCTGATCGGTACATTAATAAATTATATGATTTCAGGGCCTGTTAAGGGAATGGGTCCTTTATTAGAAGGCTGATTGGAATGGAGCATGATGAGGGAAACCAGCTTGGTGTTTGAACCCACATAGAGGAGTTTCGAGTGTCTTTATTTACATCAGTTTTTTCATATTGTCACTTAGACTGTACTTTAGCATGGAATATCTACTGTTTAGTTTTGACATTGTATTTCATGATTTGGTCATCATGTGATACTGGTATTATACTATTTATTTTAGTTCATTTTGTTATTTTTATTATTTATAGTGGTGTATTACTCTGATAAAAAATGGTTATAGTCTCTCCATGATCAATATTAGACCCCTACTATTAATCTGTAGCCTATGGTGTATGAGGAGGAACACTTGAGGTCACATGACCAACCATCTTCAGGCACTGGCATGTGGAACCTGGGTTGGGAAGTTACAAAGTGGTATCATAATAGATTCATTTCTTTTTAATTTTTCATACTATTTTGGTATTTTAGAAATGAGAATTGGATGATTTGAGCCTAGGTTATGATATCGTGAATGAGTGCAGCTAACCCATGTATGGGGGAGAACTGAAGTTCCCAGGGTGGGTTTTTTGTTGTTGCGGCTTGCTGTTATAGTTGAATATTATTTCACATTGAGTGATACACTTGTTGTGTGATGTGATTATTTTCTCAAAAAGTTTTTTATATTTAAAATGGGTCAAGTTAAGGAATGTTGGTTTAGTATACATGATCATTATAGGAAAACAAGAGAAGTCTGTTACATGTTCAATTTTAGGAAACCATGAGAAGATGACTTTTTGGTAAGTTAAACGTGAACTGTTTTTTCTTCCTTGTGATATTGGATTGAAAATGGTGAATAATATGAAATTAAAATTGGTAAAATTATGAAAGAAGTTAAAATTTTGGTGTCTAATAGAGAAAATTTAATAACAAAAATAATGAACCCTTTATTAAACTTGACATAGATTTAAGATGGTTACGAGTAATGTTAGCGCCTCGATTTGACCGTGTGGATGGGTTTGGGGAAAAAAATTATTTTACTGTTTGTGTTTTTCTATAAATGTGTTAATTTTTAGAAAAGTACCCTATATTGTGTTTTGGTCTTAGAAATTTATTCCAAAACAACAAATACTATTGAGAAGATGACCAGAGGGCATTGATAGAGATGATCCTTTAGTGGTAAAACATGATGTATTAAAGGTGTCAGATGTGTAATTTTGAGAGATGTTTCGAGAGAACATTTCATAGTTCAATACATTCATGGAATGGGACCTATGGAGGGTTGGGAAGAGAATTTCTAACTTGATGAGGGGGTTTCATTTGCAGCATCATTAGACTTCGGCTAGAGAGGGTGGACCTGAGGGAGCTGAGTTTTGGATTGAGTATATCCAGACTATACATGACAAAAAAGAGGCACCTATAGAGAAGAGGGTTAAGCTAGTTTCTTATATTATATAAGGATAAATTAGGCAATAGTGGGATTTCTATTCTCTAACTCAACATGAATATGGTATGTTATGGAAGGACTTCGTAGAAAGGGTCTTAGAGAACTTCTATCCATGGAAGACGAGGATGGAGAGAGTTGATGAGTTCATGTGGTTGACTTAGGGGAGGATTTCTATGATGGGCAATGCAAGATGCTTTATAGATTTGTTTTTATTTTCTCTAGTGTTTGCAGAAGATGATGCTACTTTATAAAAATGATTTCAGGAAGGAAATAAGTGTGAAATTAAGTCCTTGGTCAATATTTTTTGGCTTAAGAAGTTTCTAGAAGTTGTACATCAGGCTCTCATAGCCGAGGGGAACCTACAGGAGGCTTCCAATGAATGAAATTATATTTATTCTAAATGAGAAGAAGGTACCTCTTCCTTTAGCATGAAGCATTTTTTTGAGATCATTATGAAGAGCAGTGAAAAAAAGTAGTGGTCATGAGGAATGGCCATTTACAAAAGACCATTCTCTAGTAAATTACCACCAGTGTAGTTGGCCAGTCCACTATCATAGGAGTTTTCCCCAACCACTAGTATAGTTACAATCTTATGGCATGAGGGGACATATGTAGAATTTTTTTAGGAATCCACAACAGATAGGTAATGATAGAGAATATATAAATAATTAGAGTATAGGAAGGGGATATTATAAACTATACTAGGCTATCATTTCGAGTTATACTAGATGTTGTATTAGAGGCAGTGGACACGGTTCATATAGGAATGAGATTCCACATTAAAATAGTGGTGGAACATAAGGGACTCAAACCCGATCATAGGGATACAAGGCAGAGCAGTTTCTTGTGGCCCAACCAACACATGTGGATAGTGATGTTAGACTATCAACAGTTAGATGTACTATTCTTGTAGCTTCTATATTATCTAGTTCTATATATGATTCTACATCTTATCATTAATTTATTTCAACAAAACCTATCAATGGTTTGAGCCTGGTGTTGGTGTTCATGAGCGGGGTATTGATGATAGATACACCATTGGGAATACAGTATTGGGACATTTTCTTGTGAAAATGATGTTCTCTCAAAGTTAGGGAGAATAATTTTTTTGTGGAATATATATGCCCAACACATGTCATGATTCAACCTAAATTTTGGTATGGACTGATTAGTATCATATCAAGCTTATATAAATTTTTACCATTAGAGAGTGAATTTTAAATATAATAAGGGTTAAAGATAAATTAATTGTGGAAAATAGGATATTCATGAATGTTGAGAAATTCCAATTACTCAAAAATCGGGAGAGATCACAACCCATGTCACTTTTTTTAGGTGATGGGGGTGTAAAATGAGGTGTCTTTCCACCCATAGAGGATATATTTCATGATGTTATTCGAGATGAATTATTAGGGATTACACTTATGAGTGATGTTGAATTCACCATTGAGCTCATGCCTGGGACTAAACTGGTTTACATTACATCATATAGAATGGCCCCAACAGAGCTTTAGGATCTCAAGAATCAGCTAAACCAGTTAGAGGATAAAGGGTTTATCTGACCGAGTACATCACCTCGATGTTAACCAGTTTTGTTTTCTAAGAAGGCGGATGGTAGTTTACGCTTGTGTGTTGATTACAAAAAATTGAACAGGATGACTATGTAGAACATAAATCCTCTTCTTCATATTGAATATCTTTTTCAATAGTCGAGGGTGGATTGAGTCTTCTCAAAGATTGATTTAAGATCAATGTACCATTAGTTGGGAGATCATACATATGATATATTGAGGACTAAATTTAGAAGTAGGTATAAAATATATGAGTTCATCATAATTCCATTTGGGTTGATGAAACCAGTGAATGTGTTTATGGACATTATGAAGAGAATCTTCCATCCATACTTGGATAAATTTTGGGAGGTGATTGTGGACAACATCTTGGTGTACTCTAAGACTCGTGATGATCATTCCCAACACCTTTAAATAATAATGAGTACACTAAGAGATCATTGACTATATTCCAAGCTACATAAGTTTCAATTTTGGATTATTCATGTGCACTTATTGGTCCACATCATCTTCGAGGAAGGATCGACAGTAGACCAAAATAAATTTCCGACAGTGTATTGTTGGGATCATCCCAAAAATGTTTTTATATACATAGATTTGTGTGGATGGATGGATATTATCAAGGATTCATCATTTACTTTCACTCTTCGGAAGAGCTTCTTTCAGGATTGAGAATGAAAGGTATAATGTTTGACTGGATGGAAGCATGTGATAATTCCTTCAAGGAATTGAAGGATTTCTTGACATCGAAACCAATCTTGATCCTACCTGAGCCATGTGAGGTGTATAACGCGTATTGTGATGCATCTAGAATGAGACATGGAGCGGTGTTAATGTAGGAAGATCATGAAGTGGCATATTGTTCTCAGAATTTGAGGCCCCACAAATGGAATAACCCTATACATGAACTTGATTTAGCTACAGTGGTTCATTCCTTGAAGTGTTGGAAGAATTATCTATTGGAAAAAACAATTACGATGTATATAGACAACAAGAACATAATGTATATATTTAAATAAAAATATTTTAATCTATGGTAGTATATGTGGGTAGAGTATATGAATTATTTAAATTTTGAAAATGCATATATTCTCGGAAATGGAAATAGTGTGGCTGGTTCTTTGAGAAGGAAATCTCAGACTTAGGCAGTTTAGGAGTCTACTATTCACTGGAAGATGATGACTTCACTAGCTGAGATGCATTTTGGGGTTCAGAAGAGTAAAGAGTAGATGACTCTCATATCATTTTTAGTGGAGTATACACTTTTGAGACAGATCGAGGATAGATAGTATGTGGATCTAGAGTGTTTATCCTTGAGGGAAATCCTTGAAGGTGGGGAGTCAACTTCAGATTAAAGCATAGATGAGGATGATATCATCTATGTCAAAAATAGGGTTGTTGTGACTATGAGAATACAAGAGCATTAAATACAGAAATTTCATGCCTCAAATTGGGTGGTAAATCTAAGTGTGACCATAATTTACCATAACCTATGACAACAATGCTTGTTGGCCATACATGGAAAATGATATTGAAGGGTTTGTGAAACGATGCTATACCTGTCAGTAGGTGAAGGTTGAGCATCAATAATCTAGTGGTTTACTAAATTCCTAAACCATTATTGAATCGAAGTGTAATGATGTTACATTATGAATTATGGTGGTTCTCCCTTGTATTCATTAGAATAATTATGAAATTTGGGTTGTTGTGGACATACTGACAAAGGTAGCACATTTTTTCCTATACGGGAGACTTTCCTAGTGAAGAATCTGGGATATTTGTATTTTAGAAATATATTATTTCTACATGGGGTGCCATGGAATATTTTTTTGACTTTTATTCACACATTACATCATGATTCTAGAGTGGATTACAGAAGGAACTTGGTTTGTAGGTTTTCTTGAGTACATCTTTCCACCAACAGACAGATTGACAGTCATATCATTCTATAATTGTTCTTGAGGATATTATTTGAGCATGTGTTTTAGATTTTTAGGGGACTTTGGAGAGGAACCAATATTTGGTGGAGTTTTTATTTGTAAATAGTTATTAGTAAATTATTAATATGGAAACATATGAGGTTTTTATGTTATACCATTCATATCGCATTTATACTAGATAAAGGCGAGTGAGTCATATTTGTTCAGACCATGTCTCAGGGAGATGATGTTGGAGAAGGTTTAGTTGACTCAAAAGAAAATTTATAAGGATCAGTGCAGATAAGGGTCATATTATGATAGACGAAAATGAACCCTAGAGTTTATAGTGGGTGGTCATGAATTTCATCAGGTGTCACCTAACACCATTCACAACAGGATATAGAGACATGGCATGCTAGTGCCAATGTTTGTTGTACCATTTGAGGTTGTGGAGAGAATTGGGTAATTTCCTACCTATTGTCTATTCCAAAGAAGTAAAATTTTATTCATGATGTTTTTAATGTATCACAACATCAACAGTATCACCCCAATCCCTCTAATGTGATGAATGTGGATGATGTTGAGATTGATATAGATGTGTCTTTGAGGGGAATTTTATACACGTATTGGACCATAGGGAGAAGGTGTTAAGGGGAAAGACCATAATTATAGTTCTAATATTGTTATATACTGGACCCATTCATGAGGAAACATGGAATAAAGGTTCAAATATGAGGGATTATTTTCCTGATCAGTTTGACACAGAATCTTAGAGATCCTTTGGAGTACAACTCGAGGATGATATTTTATAAGGTGTGGAGGTATTAAAACACCAATATTTTGTAGGGGTGTCTTGAGAATATTTCTAGGTATTATTTTTCCTTATTTTGATTATATTTTTTTTGATATTTACTTTGGGATGTGTTTGGATGAAAATTTGAAAAAAAAATAGAGGGAGAGTTGTGCACGGTTGGAGCATGGTTTTCTCTAACTGTGTTCCCTGGATGTAACACCTCGACCCTAGTTTCCCAGATGCATTGCATTATTACTTTATATTGACATGATCACAAGAGATCAAATCATGAAGGACTGACAAGTTTAGTAGTCATTAAAATACAAGATTCAATTAAACTTTTTACAAAACCACATAAAATGAAAAATAACACTACATCCCCTTTTAAAAGTCACATATTCCTAAGAATATCTCTACAGGTTAATCATAACATATTTTATCACATCTTGGGAAATAATGAAACATAAGTGATAGGTGAGCTCATGTTCTCAGTAATGATAAACAATATAGTGGAAGCTTTATTAAATAAGAACAAACTTTTAAGAAAAGGTATAAAACTAAAAGACAAGCCTTGTAAACAATATCATCAGTATAATATGGAAGGAATAAATCAGATAATGTCATTTGTACCTTCACATGGATATTATATTTATAAAATATTATCCTGAAACATTAATAACTAATCATATAATGAGAAAATGCATAATTTTGGACATCATAACCACACAGTCAAGGCCTCGTGCTAAGACCATTACCATACCATCAAAGCATTTTTTTCAAGACAATTACCATACCATCAAGGCCGTGTGCCAATAAACTAGTTTATCTCATGATACCTACCGATTCATCTAGGTTATTTAAGAGGACCCAACCATAGAATACTAAGAACAATTCATTCCTTTTATGAAAAGGGTGAAACATAACATAATCATTCGTATTAAAATTAACATATAAAATTCTAATACTTTAATCATAAACAATGAATGGAATAAAAACAATATCCATAGTTGAATATATAATAACCCCTTTAATAAAATATAGAATATTTTATCATAATAATTTAACATCATTTAATCAAAAAATCTAACAATGAATGTTGATATTGATTAAAATAATTTAACAAATTCTTTAGAACTCTTTGTGGGAAATACCCCATTTTACATTAAAATCCTTTAGAACCAACAAAATTATAAAATAAAACATTTCTTTCATAAAATAACCTTATAATATTGTACATAATACTTAAAAATATTGAGGATTCATAATGGAAAACATAGTTGTTTGCGCCATTTAAGTTAAAAAAAATAAGTCCTTAAATTATCAAAAAGGTTATAAAGTACATTGTTTGGAAAACGATGGAATGATTCCTTTAAAAAGGTTCTGTAAAAAGTCAAACATGGGTAAAACATACATTAAACAAGAATTGATATTATTTGGAATTAAATTTTAATAAATTTGGACATGGATGGTACTAATTTTCTAATAGATACTTGAGTATATGAAATCTTTGAAATAATGAGATTGTGAAATTAACCCTTACCGTTGTACTCTCTTTTATTTGATGGCATGATAACTTCTTGTATAATGGTTAAAGTATGTTATTAAATAATACAAGAACCATATAAATATATATGATATCATATACGATCCTATTATATCATTTTAGTAATAGTGTTTCAATATTACCATTATTTCCGGTGTTAACTTATTCATTTTTCCATTCCTTCTTTGGTCACGTATGCCATGATTATAATGAATAAGATGTATTTTATTCATGTACATAATGAAATTAATTTCATAATATTTTTTACTCTTCATATAAATTTTATAACTATTCATGAATGCTTAACGTTATGAATGAATCTCATCGTGTTGTGGAGATGGTAGGTCATATGTACGCACGAACGACGATATCATTACCTTGTTGGTTAAATGGTATATAAATGAATGGTATATTAATTATAAATAATTAGTATAAATTTATATTAATTATTTATATCAATTTTTCTGATCATTATACCCATCCAAATAATTTAGTGTTGAATAAAAAATTACACCATGTTGTGGAGGTGGTAGGCAGTACATACACACGCATAGTGATATTTTTTTTCGTATGATGGATAAAATGATAAATGTTGTTATCCAATGATTATATTAAAATCATGGAATGTATAATATTCAATTTTTATTACTTTATTATGGAATCAACATAGTTTAAGATGAAAATAAATTGAATTGAATTAGTAAAGCAATTACTTCTTCTTCATTGGACTTCTTTTGGATATCCTCTTTGGGACACTAGGAATGGTATTTTAGGAAAACCAAGAGCTATAGAAAGTATATAATAAGGTTTATAGGTTAATTGGGAAGTTAATGGATGAAATATAAGGCTCTTGGAGGTGTGATGAAGTGTGGGAGGATATTCCTTTTATAGGAGAGGGGAGGAGCTCTTTATGAATCCCTCAAAATATTAAAACATAATAAGCCAATTCTAGATATATATAATTAAAAATGTGACATGAATTAAATTTAGAATACATGTTCAACCATATCATATCTCCTTTTAATTTTAATCATTTTTATGATTTTTTAAATAATTTAATAATAAATTAATTTAATAAGATATTATTATTACTAAATATAACATTGTCCATTTAATTTGGCATAAAATATAATAAGACAAAGTGGAAATTTGAATTTATTTATATATAAAATCAATAATATATCATATAGATCATGAAAAGTTTTTATACATATTAAATAATCCAAAATATAACAAAATTAATGTTATTAATATAATTTATTCTCTTTTTTATGTTAATAGAATAAATATTTTTTTAGAATTAACGTGACTTTTAAGGTTATTATATATCTTATAAAAAGTAAAAATGAATTTATATAATGAACCTAATTTCATTTATATAACAATTGACATTTATATTCGTTCATAGATTTATTTTGGCCTTTTTTTGTGACAAAAATGATATTAAAATACACGATAGTGACATTTTGTAACTATCATTGATTTAAATTATATATAATTTATTTACATATACAAGTGTTCATTAAAAAACTCAAAGTATACCATAATTTTTATGACCTTAATATTATTAATTGAATAAGTTTTTTATATATGTTTTGGTTTTATTTTAACCCTTCTAATTTTGATTTACCCTTAATTAATTTCATTAACTCAGACCATGGTAACATGTGTTTTGATTACTAAGGGTTAATATATTCACTGTAAAATGGAAAAGGTGCCATAAATGGTCAATTGGTTTCATATTTAACATAATTTTTTCTAGAAAAAGTATATATATTTTTATTTTATTAACTAAATAAAATATTATTTATTTTTAAATATCAATAGTGGCAATTTTGACACTATTCATTAGGTGACTTTTTAAAAATATAATAATGTTAATATGTGTTGGAAACAACCCCTTTAGACCATCAATAACAAGTTAAAGGCATCCATAATATTAATGGATGGCATTAATTCACTGAAATTATATTTTTTAATATTTTAATATCATTTATTTGACATATTTATTAATAAATTAATTTATGTGACAATATTGAGTCTTCATTAATGACAATTTTTTAATCTATAAAAAATATAAATAAATATTTATGATGTATTTAAATCTATAATATTTTTTGATACTATCAGTAGTCAATGTTATCTGTTGGTTATCCTCAAAATAAAATTATTATACTTATTTAAAATGAGAGTGTGACATTTTTTCACATTTATTAATTTTAATAATATTAATTTCATATTTATGGGAAAGTGTACATTAAGAGATTCAATTTAAAATAATATATTATAACGGTGTAATTTCTTCATCCAATAATATTTTATCGGTGTTAAGGTAATTTTTAATATTAATTTTACCTTTAATTACTCGGTTTACATTTAACCGCATGAATAAAAAATTACTACAGTTACTATTAATAATGCCCAAAAAAGTAGCCTATAACTATAATTGGTTCCCATTGATTCAAAACAATGAATCAATTTTTTAAAATTTGAAACATAGAATCTACGGTAATTAATTTAAAATTATCCCCCATTGAAAAAACGAGAAATCATGTTTTTATAAAGTAAAAACCATCAAAAGATTGACATGTGTTTATGTCTAATGTTAATGTGAAAATAATTCCAATGACCTAAATTATATTGAATGATTAAAATATAATATAATTATACTTTTAAACCATTAAATTATTTAATTTTACAATATAAATTATTTCAATTTTAAATATTGGTTATAATTAAAATTTAGTAATTTTAACTATTCATCAAAATTTGTATGTTATCTGAAAAAACAAAATTACCCAAAAAAATATTTATATACAACTTGTAAATATGAAGACTATTTTGGAAAACATAATATATAAAAATTTAAAATATAGAATTTAAGAGGTGTTTTCCATTAAAAGGTGGTAAAACTGCATCTTATGAATAATAATTCTTTTATTTGAAAAAAATAATTTGTTATTATATCATATATAAGAAACATATGAGATAAATTTATAAATTATATTGAATATATAAAATTTAAAATATGGTTAATACTATTCATAACCACTTTTTAAACGTCTAACTGTAGTGTGCTTAAACATGGTGTTGTGTGTACTGCAAGCTATTTGAATTTTTTAAAAAGAAACATACTGTGGAATCTTGGGGTGTTACATTCTCCCCACCTGAAATAAATTTTATCCTAAAAATTTAATCATGGGATTGAAATCTAGGGGTTTGACATTTCAAAATATCATTGTTGAAATCCCACATTAAAAAATGGATTAATGAGACATCTATTTTAAAATAAAGAAAGGAACATATGAATGTTTCCAGAAATAACATATACTTGGGTTCCATGTATGAAACAATGGAAATGGAGGAAAATGTAACCATCAAGTTTAAATGGAGAGTGATAGAGAAAATTATTACAATAAAATTAACATCCAAAAATCAATAAATCTACGATGAACCAAATGACCAATCGATTCATCATAAAATAAAGTACTAGGAAAACATTTATGTTTTTATGATATTTCACCTAGATTTGAAGAATAAATATACTTCCTAGACTTATAAGACAATAAAACATACATTCCTTCTTAATGAATCAAGTTTCATCTAATCAATTTGGACCGCAAACTCACTATTCTATCCAAATGATGATAAAATTTAATTTATCATAATTGTATAGCATTAAAAAATGAACTTATAATTCATATATTATACCATTTAAATAAATTAATACTATTTTATATTAACCAAGACATCACATAGTCTAGTGATATGTTATTCAACCTTCTCTCCCTTCGATTGTGAGTTCATGTCTCACAGCCTTACCGGACTCGATGGGCTGTCACCTGAACTACAGGTTGTGATTTATTCTTTTTTAACTATATCATTCAATACTTCCAAAACTAAACAGAATATATTCGACATTAATGTAAATTTTTTTACCATAAAAATACTTACCAATTTTTAATGTAATCTATTCAAAACATTAGAATTATCCAAAATTATTCTTTATAAACTCACAGTCCAATAAATTATATGGATGGCCACATAAAATAATGTGGAGCTTTCAAAATACCTTCAAATTTTATTATCTTAAAACAAGGTAATACCATGAATTACCATAAACCTTATAATATTGTATATACTACTTAAACGAAAAAATATTGTGAACTATAATATTTATTGAATAAACAAACCATTAATCAGTTCCAAGGTAGTCAATAATATCCATTTTACATTATCCAAATAATTATCTTATTATAAAAAATATATTAATGGTTATCTTTCCCTCAACCATATATTTTCCAAGAAGGTGACCTTGCAAGTGTGTCTCTTTACTTTCTATCAGTAAATCTGAAATCCTTAATGAAATAGTAATGTCTTACAATCCTTATATACTTTATAATTCTTATAACCAATATATTTCCAATTCAAATAAAATAATTCTTGAATGGAAATATTAATCATGCATCTTCATCTACGGTAGTATCATAACATGATAACTATCCAATATAATAATATGGTGTATATTACTTTGAAAATTGGGACATCGATTCTCATAGTGTCTCATCTACTTCCAGTTGAATCATTATACATTGGGAACCATCTCCATACCATTTAAATCACATACATGGTTTCACTTTTATCCACACTTATAACAAACTCTCATCCCCTTTAAGCATTTACTAGGGGGATTCTTTCCTCAATTTTAACATGTGGGAAAATAGTTCTTTCCCTTCACCCCTTTATACAAAATTTTCTCTACCATCCTCTTCTTCACTTTCATTCCTTCAAAGACAAGGGACCCAGCTAATTATTTACATATCTGATTAAGACATGATAATATTTCTTAATATTATGAGAAAACATGGGAGACAATTTACCTTTGAAATGTATTCTTATGATTATTCTTCTAACTCTTTGGTTCATGTGCATTAGTGTGGTTCACATTCCTTCTATTGGGAACTATTTCTAAATGATATCATACACTAGATTAGATCATATCGTAATGTATAACCCAAAAATAAGATAAAAATGATTAACATAAATTGAAAATTTACACATATCTAGTCAAATAATAATAAAAATGGTTTTTTTGGGTATATACTTACTCATAAATCATTCATAATAGTTTGTAATGATAATGTGAATTATCCTGTGCATATACTGCGAGAGTGTCAAACCAGGTTCATAGTAAGGCCCATTGTCGTGTACCATCATTGGAGCATTATTACATTACATTGGCATCATCACAAGAGATCAAACCAGTGTTCCATAGAAAATGTTTAATGTTATTGTGCCTCACAAATTATTACATGTATTTAATGGTATCAATATAACCTTTGAGATTCCCTAAAATAATTGAACTATTCATGATATTGGTCCATCAAAAGGTTGTTGAATTCTAAGTACCCATCCACGATAGAGAGGTCCTAGATTCTATCCATTACATTGATAATTAACTCCATGATTGAGATAATGAAATAGTACCTTGGAAAATGCATGTTGAGGTCCATTATGATGGTTCACACCATCATCTATCTATTATTATTCACTATAGGGAAAATATTAGTGAGAAAATTTCTGTGTTGAACATGGTAATATAATTTATCATCGTTGAAATTTTATGTTTCAACTTCTACATTGGTATCATGTGTTGGATGAATTCTCCTTAAAAAATTCATATAAACAATGTTATTGTATATAAAAAAGTGATTGGTATATAATTCTACATCTATTTTGGGTATTTCCATTTGGTTACAGGAATAAAATATATTGATGTGGTTTCTTAAAAGATATGTACTTTTCATATTCCATTGATTTTGTGGATGCATTGATCAATAGATGCGGTAAACTTTTTTTATTGATATATTCAATAGTCTGAGTTCATTTCAAAAGGACATACCACATTCCTCAAATACTAGAGGGTAATCCTTATTATCTTATTCTTCCTATTATTCATCTCCACCCTTAACTGATGAATGATATATATATATATATAGGCATATTGGGATCTTATTGATGATATAGGGATTTAATTAGAATAAAACATTTGATACAAAATCATCCTTGAAATTTTACCCCACCTCTTTACAATAATCTGGGGGAAGATTCACCGATATACAAAGATCTAGGTGATGATGTGGTGGAATTATTTTCAGGGGTGTTATTATATTTATTGACATCAAACATACCCTTCGAATTAATATAAATTTTTAAATGAAAAAAATATAATGATTGTAATTGTAACACCCCAAGCTTCCACGGTACGTTTCCCTTTGAATAATGCAATGTCGTGCATTGTACGCAACTTCGAGATTCTAACACACCACAACCAATCAAACTAGCCGTTATGCATAGTAATACCTATTTTTTGAAATTTTATAAATTCTATCTCTCAAAATGGACTTCATTTTTGGATTCGGAATATCGAAATTAGCCTAGGGTGAAATTTTGGTACTTTTTCGGATAACTTTCATATTTTGATGAATAGTTAAAATTACTAAATTTTAATTAAAAACAACTTTTTTAATCAAAATAATAAATAGTGATAAATTATGAATTTGTGTGTTTTTAAAGTATATTTAGAATATATTTTTACCATGTAATAAAATGTGTGTCATTGAACATAATTTCACATTTAAACCGGATATAAACAAGTGTCAATCTTTTGATAGTTATTATCTCTTAAAAACACGCTTTTTGTTTTAACAACGGTAATTAATTTTAAATTAATCTCTGCCACTTCTGTGTTTTGAATTTGGAAAAATGGGTTCCATATTTAGAATTAGGATGTTCAAATTTTGTAAATAGGTAACTTTTATTTTTAGACATTTTGGATAATTATTTCGGTAAATATTTTATTTACCATGGTTAAAGGGTAAATCCTGTAAAAAAGTGTTAAACAAATAATATTATAATAATACTAAATTACACTAAAACGTGTCTTAACCCTATTGGTTGATACATGGTCGACCATGGGAATCTTTGGGTCGATTTTGGGACCCCATGGATCCACCTTTAAGTGATAATGACACTTTATTTTGATTAAGTTAAAATAAATACAAAAATGACATGAGCATATATCTTTTAGAAAAACAATTGTTATATAGGGTTATATATGTTTTATTTTAGACTATAAATATTCATTAGAAAGATAAAACTATTTCCTACATAATGATATTTTATTTATAATTTTTAGACATTAAATAAATTAATTTATGTATTACACAATGGTGATGCAGTAATTACCATAATAGTCGAAAAATTAGAATAAGTGATATTATAAATTCCCAAATAAATATAATTTGAGACTTTTATTGAATTAAAATAATTTTCTAGGTTAATATGACATTTTAGGATTGATTTAATTAACTTTTTTTGAACTAATAATTCTGTTATGTGTTTCACAAAAAATCAACTATTGAATAGTGTCAAAATTGACATAAAAGAGTTTTTAAAACAAATATTATATTATTAATTGATATTAAATTCCTAAAAATATAAGGATCGGCCAATAGACTTATATCATGATATTTATATCATTAATTTACCACTTGGGGGTCTCTTGGATGTATATATTAAGTTTATTAACCATATTATATAAATATACAAAGAGACATTGTAAAAGTGAAACTAATTTTATAAGAGTTAATACTTAAAGATAAGGTTAATATAATGACCCAAACATGTCTAAATTATATTTTTTGAGTTTTTTTATACCCATCCTCACCTTAAAATTTAAATAATCAACTTTGGAGCCATTAGAAACTGAATATGAATTTATTATAAATTAATATTTCTAGCTTTTCCAAAGGTGCCCCTCACCCCTCTTATAAAAGGGCACTCCTACTTCTCATTTATTCATACCTTCAAAGCCTTTTGGTTTGGACAAACTCTACCCAAATACTCTCCCAACTTCCCTCACTACAACCTATATGCCTTAGTTTGTTCATAAATCCATATTAAGGAGCCCTTTTGTTCAAATCAAAAGCAAGAACCCGAAGAAGTGGTAATGTTTTCACCACCCTTTTCCAAGTTCCTTTCTTCTTCCACTTCTTATTTATTTTTTATTACCATTATAAAATAATAAATCCAGTATCATATATATACTGTGATGTTATTATAAATATGGTACAACCTTATTCATTATTCTATCCATCCTTTGAATAACATGTCACCATACGTGCGTACGTACGACTTACCGTCTCCACGTCGTGGTGTAATTGTTATTCAATATATTATTATTTGGATGGGTATAATAATGTTGTGTAACTCATGTAAATAATAAATATAACATGATAAATATTCTTTATATATGATATACTATCCAATTATATATTATTTTAAAATCAAAAGAATGATATTGTCGCTCGTGCGTACGTACGGACTACCGTCTCCACGAACACGATGAGATTCATTCTCCATCATATCCATTCAAGTATAATTATAATTTGATGATTTAAAAATAGTATATAAGGACTTGATATCATTCTATATATGAATAATATACATCCCATTAATAATGAATAAGGCTCACATAACAAAGAATATAAAGTAAAATGAACCCGTTAACACCCGAAATGACGATAATTTTAAGATATTATTAACAAATCAATGGTAAAAGATCATATATGATATCATATTAAAGTAAATGATTCTTGTATAATTCAATAACAATTATTTCACCATTATACTGGAGGTTAACCTACCATCGACCAAGGAAAATGTACAAAGTAAGGGATTTTCTTATCTCACTTTCAATTCCGTGAGATTTCCATTGTTCGCCACTAATTTATTAAAAGTGGAATATTGTGTACTTCCAGTTTAAATATATTATCATTATTCTATTTATATTCATCTTATTCTATAAATAAATTGGTGGTTATTAATTTTGGGTCATACGACTCAGTTGATTACAACGTGGTAAGGGGTTTCTTATCTCACTTTTAATTATGTGAGAATTCCATTGTTCACCACTTATTCATTACATGTGGTGTGTGTACTGCCCATGTTTGTATTAATTGTGTAATATAATTTAATTCATATATATTTACATCATCATTTTATGACCTTTCTTTCATGGGTTTATGTTTTGTATGTTACCAAATCAATAAGGGAATTTGGGATTTCAATTTCCACTCATTCGGCTTTACGCATACTTCATTGATTATTTTACTCCAAGATTATGTGTAGAATCACTATTAATTTGATCATGTCATAATTTACACTCCCCTTTTTGTGGATATAATTTTTATACACATAATCACTCCATTGATAAATTCTCAAGTCATCGGTATGAACTTGATAAGAGTAATTTTAACTCAATCTCCATTTATTGAGTTAAATATCCAATTCATTGGTGTTGTTTTTACAAGAATATGTGTGAATGTCCTTTGATTGTTTTACACTAAATATCCAATCATATATAGTGTATTAATATTTTTCACACATAATTACATCATTGATTTATCCTTAACCTAAGGATACGGTCTTTATGAAATATTTCATATCAATTTACATTCCATTGAGACTTCTTTGTTGTTATACACAAAATCACTTTTATGTGGTGTATATAATGTACTTTGACATAGTATATCATGAATTCATTTAATCTCATGATATTAAAATGTTTTTATTACCTCAATTATTTGTATTCAAGTGTCTCTCTTTTGGTCAGAAACTCTAACTAAAATACCATTTTTAAATGTTTTAAAGACCAATTCTTCTAAATCATTCTCATCAATGTACACGTTTTAAAAAATGGTTTTAAGGATTTATTTATATGTACATTAATGTTTTAAAATTAAAACTCCTTCTAAAAGTTTAAAAGAGGCATGGGACACTTTGATTCAAAAATTTATTTTTAAATGTCTTTTTGACAAATAGTGTGACTTTTAAATGATTTAAAGAAAAAGGGGGATATTTCTCTCAAATAGTTTTGATGATTATTTTCATCTATGTCAACATCATTCATTATTCTTGATTGAGGTTAATTTGATACAATAAAATCTTTCATAGTGCATTGAATGAGTTATTTTTGAATGTGGATGTGCTATTTTTATACCATTCATGGTTTGTGGTTAAAGTATTGACATTTTGTATGCTAGTTTTAATATGAATGTTTATGTTATGTTTAAACCTGTTCATATGAGGAATGCATTGGACTTAATAAGTGATGGGTGGAGCCCGCTATAGCTCCTCTATGCATTAGTAGGTCTCATGAGACAAACTAGTGTCTTGGCACAAGGCCTTGGAAAAATCTTATTTGTAGTCTTGGCACGAGGCCTTGCATATGTGGTTATGATAGTCTGGAATTATGCATTACATCATTATGAAAGTGGTTATTGATATTGCATGTGATCATTCGACTAGTATAATATCAATGTGAGTAAGTAAATGGAATTAATTATTTTATTTTTTCTATTTTATGCTGAAGTTCATGTTTAAAAGGCTTTCGTTTTAGTTATAAACTGCCTTAAGTGTTTATGGTTATCTATGAAAGCTTCTGCTATAATGTTATCCTTACTGAGCATCTGAGCTCATCCCTTTCAATGTTTTATTTTTCATAGGATTATGAAGAAGTAATTTATGAATGAACTGCACGGATATTATGAGGGGATATGACGACAAGATGTTGTTGTAGTTTTTTTAACCTTCTGATGTAATGTAAGACTTATGAATATATCTAGTGTTTCCAAGACTAATAAACTAATCGGTCTTTAGAGACTTGATCCTTTGTGATCATGCCAATGTTATATAATAATGTACCGACTCTGGGTATCTAGGGTCGGGGCATTATAGTTGGTATCAAGGGAAGTTTAGTACAAACCTTGGAAGCTAGATTTAGATAATCTCTGATTAGAGCACGTAGACATAAGATGAACTTTAAGGATTAGTATAGAAGAACATCCAAGAATTTTGGTATTGTAGAGGTTTTGTGAGTTTTCCGAGAAATACATCCCTGTCTGGATAAGAGCAGGTAGAGGCGGCTCTGGCACATATGTACCTAGGGGTAAAACCCGAAAACACCGCTTTGAGATAGACTCGAATGGGAACTGGTGCACGACAATGGGCGTTGCTGCACTCTTGGTTACGACACTCCCTGGGGATATGCTTAGGATAATTTACATTTTATTTACAAACTGATTTAAATTATTATATTTATAAGATGAGAGTAAATGACCTTGGTTAATCCTAATGTGTTTCAAATTGAGAATATGGTGACATGTTAATCTCTAAATGATTGTATGACTACTATTACTCACACAATGATTTTTGGTTTTAGTCAATGGCTAGATTCCAAGGAAGTCATAGTGACTTTGAGAATGATGTACAAGGTGGGAACGGTGGTGGAAATGATCAAGAAAATGGAATGTTGATAGGTGTAAAAGATATTGCCTTTATGCCAAATCAGTTTTCCTAAAATATGATCAACAACATATATATTAACCAACTTTCGGACTCAACAAGGAAGATAAAGGTGATGAATGATAAGAGCTCCAGTAGTGGAGACCATGGAGAAAAGAACCCTCAATTTCCATCATGCAAGAAATGTGGTAGGAGACACCCGAGAATGTGTCTCAATGGGAACAAGAAATGCTTTACATGTGGTAAGGAAGGACATAAAGTGGAGAATTGCCGAAGCAAAAAAGAAGAGTAGTATGGAAGAAGATAATAATGGTCCCAAGAGTCCATTTACAGTCATTTTTAGTAAATGTAGGGGACCTCGCCATTACCCGAGTGAATGTCCTATTCTATAGGATATTTTCTTTGTCAGAGAAGAAGCTATGTAGAAATAAATGGTTGGATAAATGTTTAAAAATTATTAGTGATCCTTGTTGAAGGGTTTACTTTGGAATAATTGTCTCTTGTATTTGTAACCTTAACGTTTTCCATGTGAGAATGATATTTATGGAAATATTATCTTTTCTCTTGAGGATATAGTTATAAATAAACATTTGTTTTTATATGCTCATTGGGTTTGAAGAAATTGCAAATTATTATAATTTGTGATGAAAATGCAAGGTATGAGATAAAATTTGTGGTTAAATTATGTTATGGTTATTTTGAGGAATTTATCTCATTTTGGTTATGTTATAAAATATAGTTTTTGAAAAAGGACAACATGTAGACCGTGTGACAACCCGTCGCGTCGGACAAAGTTGTGGGAATCGAACCCACAACCAAAGTGCGATTGGGATTTATCGCCTACCACTGGACTACGTGAAGTCCCTGGTTAGTGTGACTATTATTTTTAGTTAAATGATTTTATTGATCAATTATAATTTGATTTGGGATCTTATGTCTTATCAAATGAATACCCTTGGTATAGGAAAATGATTTGGTGATTAAGTGATAAATGTTATTATGAAAGATGTTCGCTTTGTTGGGAACACTATATGCCCAAGGAAAATAGAATACTATGGGGATTCATTTGTAGAGTAATGGTATATTTTTATCTACATTTTTATTGTGGATTTATAGTGATTTGTGTTATTTATAGAAATGATTAACCTATAATAGAGAATATGTGATGAGGTTAATTACTTTTAAGTATGTGACTTTAAGAGTATTTGATGTCATTTGGAGATACAATTTAACATGGGAGACTACATAATCAAATTCTTCTATGTTTTGGGTTTCAATATTATTTTGGATTATATTAAAGGATTTTAAGGACAATTCATTATTGGATGGTATTTATTTAACTTTGGGGTATTGTTGGGTTAAATTTTAGAAATTAAGATTTTTGGTTATTTCTCTCAAGGAATATCCCTTTGGGGGATCATTAGATCCTGTACTAACCATTTTCGTTTTGATTAATCTCTAAAGGCAATGTAAATATATATTTTATCCTGCATGGATCATGTGATTCTATAGAAGTTTATTCTAGCACTTCCAGTGTGACCAAGTCTTCTTGAATACTCATGGTTTAATTTTTTTTTGATTTGTGGTGGAAATTTATTAAAGAATGAAACTCTACTTAAAAAGTAAGTATATATCTTTATATTCTTAGTCAATATCATAAATTAATTCCTTATCCTTATGTAATGTAACTTAAAACAAAAAAAGTTGTCCTTTTACTTTTCCTACCAGGAGATTAATGATCGTTTGTCCCAACACAAGTTTGTGGTTTTCTTATTGTTAACATTCTCCTAATCATGATTTCTATCCCTCTAAATCAGAACTTGACAGTTAGTTTATCATCCATGTCCATGTTTTCCTACCTAGAATCCTAGTATGGGTTATCTTGGGTGACCTTTATACCTCTCTTTCTTTCTTTTAAAGTAATAGTTTTATTCACTCTTTTTCCGATGTGGGACTTTACATTATATAGCCCAATTTTTAAAATTTCGAGGACGCAATTTATTGAAGGAGGGGTGAATGTGACACCCCAAGCTTCCACGGTACGTTTCCCTTTGAATAATGCAATGGCGTGCATTGTATGCAACATCGAGATTCTAACACATCACAACCAATCAAACTAGCCGTTATGAATAGTAATACCTACTTTTTGAAATTATATAAATTCTATCTCTCAAAATGGACTTCATTTTTGGATTCGGAATATCGAAATTAGCCTAGGATGAAATTTTGGTACTTTTCGGATAACTTTCATATTTTGATGAATAGTGAAAATTACTAAATTTTAATTAAAAACAACTTTTTTAATCAAAATAATTAATAGTGATAAATTATTAATTTGAGTGGTTTTAAAGTATATTTATAATATATTTTTACCATGTAATACAATGTGGGTCATTGAACATAATTTCACATTTAAACCAGACATAAACAAGTGCCAAACTTTCGATAGTTATTATCTCTTAAAAACACGCTTTTTGTTTTAACAACGGAGATTAATTTTAAATTAATTTCTGCCACTTATGTGTTTTAAATTTGGAAAAATGGGTTCCATATTTTGAATTAGTATGTTCAAATTCTGTAAATAGGTAGCTTTTATTTTTAGACATTTTGGATAATTACTTCGGTAAATATTTTATTTACCATGGTTAAAGGGTAAATCCGGTAAACAAGGGTTAAAAAATAATATTATAATAATACTAAATTACCCTAAAACGCGTCTTAACCCTATTGGTTGATACATGGTTGACCATGGGAATCTTTGGGTCTATTTTGGGACCCCATGGATCCACATGTAAGTGATAATGACACTTTATTTTAATTAAGTTAAAATAAATACAAAAATGACACAAACATATATCTTTTAGAAAAACAATTGTTACATAGGGTTATATATGTTGGATTTTAGACTATAAATATTAATTAGAAACCTAAAACGATTTCCTACATAATGATATTTTATTTATAATTTTTAGACATTAAATAAATTAATTTATGTATGACACAATGGTGATTCCGTAATTACCATAATAGTGAAAACATTAGAATAATTGATATTATAAATACCCAAATAAATATAATTTGAATCTTTTATTGAATTAATATATTTTTCTAGATTACTATGACATATTAGGATTGATTTAATTAACTTTTTCTAAGTAATCATTCTGTTATGTGTTTCACAAAAAATCAACTGTTGAATAGTGTCAAAATTGACATAAAAGAGTTTTTAAAACAAATATTATATTATTAATTGATATTAAATTCTTAGAAAGCTAAGGTTCGGCAAATAGACTTATATAATGATAGGTATATCATTAATGGACCACTTGGGGGTCTCTTGGATGTATATAGTAAGTTTATTAACCATATTATATAAAAATACAAAGAGACATTCTAAAAGTGAAACTAATTAACTAAGAGTTAATACATAAATATAAGGTTAATATAATAACCCAAACCTATATAAATTCTATTGGTTGAGTTTCTTTCGACCCGTCCCCACCTTAAAATTTAAATAATCAACTTTGGAGCCATTATAAACCGAATATTAATTTATTATAAATTAATATTTCTGGCTTTTCCAAAGGTGCCCCTCACCCCTCTTATAAAAGGGCACTCCTCCTTCTCATTTCTTCACACCTTAAAAGCATTTTGGTTCTTCCAAAATCTGCCCAAATACTCTCCCAACTTACCTCACTACAACCTAGAGGCCTTATTTTGATTATAAAGACAACCTAAGGAGCCCGTTTGATCAAATCAAAAGGAAGAACCCGAAGAAGAGGTAATGATTTCACCACCCTTTTCGAAGTTCCTTTCTTCTTATACTTCTTCTTCATTTGTTATTACCATTATAAAATAATAACTCCAATATCATATATATACTATTATGTTATTATAAATATGGTACAACCATATTCAGTATTCTATCCATCCTTTGAATAACATGTCACCATACGTGCGTACGTACGACTTACCGTCTCCACGTCGTGGTGTAATTGTTATTCAATATATTATTATTTGGATGGGTATAATAATGATGTGTAACTCATGTAAATAATAAATATAACATGATAATTATTCTGTATATATGATATACCATCCAAATATATATTATTTTAATATCAAAAGAATGATATTGTCGCACGTGCGTACGTACGGACTACCGTCTCCACGAACGCGATGAGATTAATTCTCCATCATATCCATTCAAGTATAATTATAATTTTATGATTTAAAAATAGTATCTAAGGACTTTATATCATTCTGTATATGAATAATATACATCGCATTAATAACGAATATGGCTCACATAACAAAGAATATAAAGTAAAATGAACCCATTAACACCCGAAATGACGATAATTTTAAGATATTGTTAACAAATCAATGTTAAAAAATCATATATGATATCATATTGAACTAAATGATTCTTTTATAATTCAATAACAATCATTTTACCATTAAACAGGAGGTTAACCTACCTTCGACCAAGGAAAAAGTACAAAGTAAGGGATTTTCTTATCTCACTTTCAATTCCGTGAGATTTCCATTGTTCGCCACTAATTTATTGAAAGTGGTATATTGTGTACTTCCATTTGATATATATTATCATTATTATCTTTATATTCATGTTATTCTGTAAATCATTTGGTGGTTATTAACTTTTGGTCATACGACTCAGTTGATTACAACGTGGTAAGGGGTTTCTTATCTCACTTTTAATTCTGTGAGAATTCCATTGTTCACCACTTATTTATTACATGTGGTGTGTGTACTGCCCATATTTGTATTAATTGTGTAATATACATTAATTCATGTATATTTACATCATCATTGTATGATCATTCTTTCATGGGTTTATGTTTTGTATATTACCAAATCAATAAGGGAATTTGGAATTTCAATTTCCACTCATTCGGCTTTACGCATACTTAGTTGATTATTTTACTCCAAGATTATGTGTAGAATCACTATTCATTTGATTATGTCATAATTTCCACTCCCCTTTCCGTGGATATAATTTTCATACACATAATCACTCCATTGATAAATTCTCAAGTCATCGGTATGAACTTGATAAGAGTAATTCTAACTCAATCTCCATTTGTTGAGTTAAATATCCAATTCATTGGAGTTGTTTTTACAAGAATATGTTTGAATGTACATTGATTGTTTTACACTGAATATCCAATAATATTTAGTGTATTTATATTTGTCACACATAATTACGTCGTTGATTTATCCTTAACCTAAGGATACAGTCTTTATGAGAGATTTCATCTCAATTTACATTCCATTGAGACTTCTTTGTTGTTATACACCAAATCATTTTTATGTGGTGTATATAGTATACTTTGACATAGTATATCATTAATTCCTTTAATATCATGATATTAAAATGTTTTTATTACCTCAAATATTTGTATTCAAGTGTCTCTCTTTTGGTTAGAAACTCTAACTAAAATACCATTTATAAATGTTTTAAAGACTTATTCTTCTAAATCTTTCTCATTAATGTCCATGTTTTAAAAAATGGTTTTAAGGATTTATTTATATGGACATTAATGTTTTAAAATTAAAACTCCTTCTAAATGTTTCAAAGTGGTATGGGACACTTTGATTCAAAAATCTATTTTTAAATGGCTTTTTGACAAATAGTGTGACTTTTAAATGATTTCAAGAAAAAGGGGGATATTTCTCTCAAATAGTTTTGATGATTATTTTCATCTATTTCAACGTCCTTCATTATTCTTGATTGAGGTTAATGTGATATAATAAAATCTTCCATATTGTATCGAATGAGTTATGTTTGACTGTGGATGTGCTATTTTTATACCATTCATGGTTTGTGGTTAATGTATTGACATTTCGTATGCTAGTTTTAATACAAATGTTTATGTTAGGTTTAAACTTGTTCATATGAGGAATTCATTGGACTTAATAAGTGACGGGTGGAGCCCGCTATAGCTACTCGATGCATCAGTAGGTCTTATGAGGCAAACTAGTGTCTTGGCACAAGGCCTTGGCAAAATCTTATTTGTATTCTTGGCACGAGGCCTTAGCTATGTGGTTATGATAGTCTGGAATTATGCATTCCATCATTATGAAAGTGGTTATTGATATTTCATGTGACCATTCGACTAGTATAATATCCATGTGAGTAAGTAAATGACATTAATTTATTTTATCTTTCCCATTTTATGCTGATGTTAATGTTTAAAAGGCTTTCGTTTTCATTATAAACTGCCTTAAGTGTTTATGCTTATCTATGAAAACTTCTCCTATAATGTTATCCTTACTGAGCATCTGAGCTCACCCCTTTCAATGTTTTATTTGTCACAGGATTATGAAGAAGTAATTTATGAATGACCTGCAGGGATAGTGTGAGGGGCTATGAAGAGAAGATGTTGTTGTAGTTTTTTACGTTATGATGTAATCTAAGACTTATGAATATATCTAGTGTTTCCAGGACTACTAAACTAATCGGTCTTTCAAGACTTGATCCTTTGTGATCATGACAATGTTATGTAATAATGTACAGACTCTGGGTATCTAGGGTCGGGGCGTTACAGTAATGGAAAATATGTTGGGCCCCATGGCTGTCTCTTTTATTAAGATTTAATGTCCATTTGATTAAAAAACCTTAGTTGTTTGGTAAGGATATTATTCATACTAGACCTTATGAATAGGTGTGTAAGATTAATATTATTATATATATATATATTCTTTAATGTTCTTTCCACTGTTAGTGATTTCTTATCGATGGAAGTATAATTCAAAAAATCATATGATAAGAATATGATCTTATTATTTGAGCCCTCAAATGGAATTAACAAGTCCCAATAACTACCAAAATATAAATTTTTTACCAAGATTATATTGATTTGTAACATAAGGATTTTATAATTTTCACTCCATAGACTGATTGGAACAATTTTCAACCCATTGTTGTCAGAAATCTAGATGGTGTTCCCTAGTACTAACTTCATTACCTCTATTTTATATAATCATATATTTATATATCGAGATTCATCAGGCTTAAAAGGGGAATTATTTCCATATATTAATCCATGAGTTCCATTGAAAATTTATTTGAGGCATTGATGGTATAATGAAGGAAATTTTACGTTCATATAGATCCATGATATTTTTAATAGATTGTTAAAGGTTTTGTCTTATAGAATGACAATAAACTTAGGGATAAATATGAGGTCTCTAAAAGGGGTTTTTAACATGATTATATGATGTGGTTTTTTATCAATATTGTTATATCCCTATGTTTTATAGCATGAAAAAAACAAGAATACCTCATTATATCCTAAAAACCAGAGGGTTTTGGATATATTACGATTTATTCTGGATATGTTTACAGTTAGGCCTTCATGGATTTATATAGAATATATCTTACATGATATATATAAGGATTTTTTTGCCCTATAATGTTGGTTTCTCAATCGTATACAGTTTTTCATTCTTTCGCAGGGGCGCGCACATCATTCACATAGAGGATGCACTGCTGTTACCCCACATTCATATTTTCCAAAGGCGGGAGGAATCCACTCCTTATTTATGGTTTTATGCTTTTTGATTGAAATAGGATAATGGGATGTCAGTTCTTCCTTTCGTGGATTCCTCCTTGGAACCCTTCACCTAGTTCGGGTCTCCCTCATAGATTTAAGACGTTGTCTGTGAAACTCTTCCTGGCACCATATCTTCATGGACACCAGTTAATTACACTACTTCTGTTAGGATGTTCAAAGGGGTCCGGTCAAGACAGCAACCTTCGATTAGGGGTGTAGTCATGTTGGGCACCACTAGCGTGTCCTGACACTGGGGGATTGGCATGTCTGTCTTCTGTCATTTATTATAGGGCTTCTCGAGGGCGTGTAAGCCTAATGAATCTCATATCGAACACCGGGAATAATATTCCATGGGTATGTATATGAGGTTTTCCTCATCTTTCTATGTTTAACACAGGGTATGCCGCAAGTTTAACATTCGTCGAAGAAAGATCGGACTGATCGGAACACTAGCTAGAGTGGATCAGATTGAAGAACCCCCTAGAGGGAACACTGATATTGGGGCCAACATGTGGAAGGCTTCCCGAATGATGTGGAAGGGAATGAGGAATAAAGTGGCATGATCCCACCGGGTTGTGGAAGCCTGGGTAAGAGTCGAGATGGACGATGGTTTTGGGCTTGATTCTCGAAGATAATTCCTACATATCCCCACGGTAGGGAATCAAATTCCGTGTAGTTCAATGAAATGGGGGAACACCTGGGGAGGTGACCCGTGAGAGTGGATACATGGATGGAACCTTGGGAAAGTGGATCCTCCGGGTTAGGGAATGAGCTCCCCGATACACATAGGCTTGAGGGACAGGTCATGATAAGACATGAGTGATAGGCTTGAACCTCATGGAGGCTTCTTACATATCCCTGTGGCAGGTAATCAAAGACCATGTAGTTGAGATGGAGAATATAGTTTAACGTCATGTGGGACGGGGGTGAATCAATGTGAAGGGGGGCAGAGCGACCGAGTGGTGGGCTTGAACCTCGTGGAGGCTACCTACATACCATGCCTTGACAAGGATCAAAGTTCCCATAGTTTGGGATGGATTGGAGCTTACACTCTGAGGCGGCCCAAGGTGGTGGGGCTTGAAACTCATGGAGGCTTCCTACGTACCATGCCTTCACATTGATCAAATTCCTCATAGTGTGAGATGGATTAGTGCTTACACTCTTAGGCAGCCCAAGGTGGTGGGGATGATGAACCAACGTGAATAGGGACCTGGGGTCTAGGTGGGTGTTGGTCTTGAACCTCATGGAGTCTTCCTACGTACCATGACATGACATGGATCAAAGTCCTCGTAGTTCGGAATGGATTGGGGAATACACTCTGAGACAGTCTAAGGTAGGGGGAGGAGGGGCTTGAACCTCGTGGAGGCTTCATACGTACCATGCCTTGACATTGATCAAAGTCCCCGTATTTCAGGATGGATTGGGACTTACACTCTGAGGTGGCCCAAGGTGGTGGGGCTTGAACCTTGTGGAGGCTTCCTATGTACCATGCCTTGACATGGATGAATGTCCCCGTAGTTCTGGAAGGATTGGGGCTTACACTCTGAGCCGGACCAATGTGGTGGGGCTTGAACCTCGTGGAGGCTTCTTACATACCATGCCTTGACATGGATCCAGGTCCCCGTAGTTCAGAATGGATTGGGGATTACACTATGAGGTGGCCCAAGGTGGTGTGGATTGAACCTTGTGGAGGCTTCCTACATACCATTCCTTGATATGGATCAAATTCCCCATATTTTGGGATGGATTGGGTCTTACACTCTGAGGCAGACCAAGGTGGTGTGGCTTGAACCTCGTGGAGGCTTCCTACGTACCATGCCTTGACATGGATCAAAGTCCTCGTAGTTCGGGATGGGTCGGGGCTTACACTCTGAGGTGGCCCAAGGTGTTGGCATTCAGTTTAACGTCATGAGGGATGAGAGAAATGTCAAGGTCGATGGTTACTCTAAGACAACATGAGTCATTCTCGGTGTGAGAAACAAGAGGCTGCAATGGCCTGACAACAACTTCGCGAAAGATGCGTCTGTGGGATGTGGGGAGGGGATTACATCATTGAGCGGCCCAGGAAGTTGGGACATACTCCAGGATGGAGACCCGAGGGTGAAAAAATGCAGTGGAGAGGGATTTGGGACCGAAGAATGGGGGATCCTCTTTCCCTATCATGTCGTCCGATAGCCTTGGGGACTGTAGGTGAAAGTAAGAGTAGGGATGCTTCCTCCTGGAAGGAAAGCTAGAGGTTTCCACCAAGGTGTTTGGCCTTCCCTGCAGACTTACACCACTCTAATAAAGAAGATATCATCCCATGTGAGGGGTGACCCCATCCCTATGGAGACGAGTGGGCATGGAGAATATCCAAGGAAGGGGGACCCTGCGTGTGAGGCATGGGGTCATGTAATAGTTTGACGTCATGTGCTAAGGACGATAGTGCCTGGTAGTTTAACGTCCTGCAGGTCGGATGATGGGGGGTTTTCTCACCACCCCTAGGACTTACATGACCGGTACCATCTGCTCCCTATGGGAGGGAAGGCATCGACAACGCCGTAGTAAGGGGGTGTCGTGGAGCGAATCAGAGAGGGGTCTATGTTATCATGGCTATGCGAAGAAGCAATAGTTGTTAGCGTGCATATGCGAAGAAGCATGAGGCAAAGCAATGCAACGGGCAGTATCGTCCAAGGGACTTTGAAGTTACTTCGTACAAGCCAAGAAGGTCACACAGGAAAATGGCACATGATGTGAATGCTTGGGGCGTGAGAAAACCCGCGAATGGCATACATAAGAAGGGCATCGTGCGCCCACGCAAGAAGGTTCCTAGGGAGCACCGATGTGAGGGGTTCCCAGGGGGATTACGCGTAACCTTCGAGGATTACATGAAATAATAGCCTATGCAAAAAAAATTGGGCTGGTGCGAAATTGGTGATGCTAGTGCATAATTGGAGAAGAGGTTTTGCATGCGACTAGAGGGATTCCACATAAGGATTATGAATTTTACGCAAGTGGGAGAGTCTGCACACAAGGACAGGGGTGCATGCAATTTTTAGGGATTGGGAAAAATTTACAAGGGTGCACGCAATTTAAGGAATTGCGCACAATTGGATGACTTGCACACAATTTAAGGGATTGCGTGCAAGGGGCGGACCCTGATGGGACTGGGATTCAGTCTAAGCCATGGGGATATCATGCGAAGGCGGACCCTGGGGTGACTTGGAACGAAAAAGAACCTTACCTGAAGGCCATATTGTGCGCATGGAAGACAAATTTTTCCCATGAGAGCCAGTTCAGATTCTTTATCCCCGAAAAGGAAGGGGGTCGCCTTCTATTTATAGGCACGTGGGGGCACAGAAAACTGCTCGGCGTGAAATAATTTCACAACAAAATCGGTGGTGTGAAATATCAACCACGTGGTGCGTGGCGTGAAATTATTTCACGCCTGGACTGAGGCCTCTTTTTGAAACCCCAAACATTCCGCACAAGACACATTTTTTCACGTGACCATGAATATATTTCGTGCGGCCCCTCCGAGCCCCCTGAATGGGTCCCTCGGGTACGAATATGACTTTTATTTTTCGTTTTGAAACCTTCTTCAGCACTTGAGCACTTTTCGGTGTATAAAAATTCCCCCCCCCTCGAAATGGGATATGCGAGAGGTCACAATGGTCAGATTCTGAGGGAAACGCCGAAATGCAGGGCTCCATGGGGTCTAGGCGTACAAAGATCTGAAGCGGTGTGCAAAACTCAAAAAGGGCGCGGAATTCACTTTTCGTGCGGGTGAGGAACCATGTCTTAGCCTATAAAAGCTGTCACAGGTCCCATGCTCCGTACGACTTCTCCCACGCGACAAGCTTCGAGCTCTCTTTAGCAAAATTTTCTGCCCTCGTACGCGAAATTGTCCCCATCCTTGTGTGAAAACCGCTTTAGTTGCACGTAATTCCACAAAGATCAAGCATCATTTTATGTGCAAACCTAGGGTTTTTCATGCCACAACTGGAAATTTCACGACGCCCGTTGATTTTACGCGCCAGCCACCCATATTTCGCGCCATCTATTGAAACACTTGGTCAGAAGCAGATGGCCGCAAAACAGATTGATGAGGGATAAGCCGCTACTCGTAGGGCCGAAATTGATGCAAACCCAAGAGTTTATGGTGAAAAAAGGATTGTCTACAACAACCATACCCTCTTCAATTTTCTAAATCCTTCCCAAATGGAGTATGCCATGTCTAACAATCTACCGTTGTGGGACTTCAGCATTCTGAAGTAGGTCCCTCTGCTGGGCTTTGTGGTGGATATGCCGCAGTAAGGGGTGACCCATGAGGATGACCTTTCTTGATATAACATCACTAACAATGGTCATCCTGCCAGAGAAACCAGGCACATGGATGTATATGTCATGAATCACACGACTAGGAACATTGCTGGGGGTGACCCTATTGTGGAGAGCTCCACAACCCTCTATGCAAGACATTCCGTCAGAGCGTCACTGACAAGACCAAAGGATGGCTGCGAGACTGGGACCTATGGTCCGGAGGCAACTTCACTTTCGAGTGGGCCTGGGTGTACTAGGTTCGTCATACATGGGACATATTTTGGGTTGAGCTATGACATATTGGTTTATTTGAAGAAGTATGGACATCGCAATTCCACTTATACCACCAGCACGAGCTCGGGGAAGATCTTTTCACCTGAGGTTCTCCTGATACCAACATATTCCATCTCCATCATGGGGAAGTCGACATCAGTCTCTGGGAAATTCAATTCATTGGGGGTATCCATTTGTAAGGCCACAAATACGACAGATTTCTTCCACCGATGAACACCTGGGGAGACAGATCACGAACCCCCATACTAACATGGAACCTGCTGGAGCTAGCTAAGGAGAAGCGCGAGGTCAAGGACTTACTGAAGGAAATCGACTACAAGGACCAGTTCAGATTATTCCTAGAGAGGGATCCAAAAGTGAAGATGTCGGGGTGGGGGAGGCAGTGTCCAATTGCAGCATAGAGGATCAAGAGTGGATCATACCGGAGGATCCTGGAGGCGGGGAACTACCGGTCGTGGGGATAAAACATAAACGAATATCGGGATCTGAATGTTCGGTACGTCGGATTTCTCGCAACATTCTTGAGCGGGTGACTCCTGCCGATGAGGGACACTTGGATGGGCATCCATCCAGCAAAACTAGTAATGGATGGCATCATGGCTTCCAACAAGAGGTTCAACATGGGGATCCATGTGCTGGCTCGGCTGTACGCCATCTTGGGACACTTCTTGAGAGGGGGATTTCCTAGGAGAGTATGTGGTCGCTTCCAGATTATCCATGGCTAGGTTGCGGCTCATTGTGGCAGATACACTTTCCCAAATGCCATCTGTCTTCTATGAAATGGCCTATGACCCTCTATACTGAACGTTTTTGGGGTCATGACAATGAAGCTTAATGAGTAGGGAGTATAGATCAGGATTGGTAACCATTCCAACTTCACCATTATCCCATTCCCCACACCAAATGGCCAGCTGATAGAAAATGGGCAGGGCTCACTGGAGAAGAATGAGTACTTCCAGAGCATCAGAGGTGGGGTGCTCGTGGCCTGGATTGATGGGAAGATCTTCTCCCAGCCTTATGTGCCATCTAGGTTCACCAGGAAGTTTGGGTTCCTCTAGATAATGCTGAAAAAAGTATACACATACTTCTAGGAGGAGAGTCATCCATGTGATCTTCATCAGGTGTGGTTGATGTTCACGACCTATGGCTCTGGTGACATCATCACCTTTCCTCCCACCGAAGTCGACACTGATCTTTCAAACGAGTATGCCAAACATTGGGCCATATCATACCCTGAGGGGATCTTGCAGAAGTGAGTTCGGAAACTCAAGGTCACCAGTATGGAACCCGGGTAGTGAGAAATTAGGCAGGGAGCCACAAGAGGGGGAAGATCAGAAGCGCGTTAGGCAACGGGGCCCACACAGGCCAGGACCTCAGTCGTGGGGGCATCACATGGCATGGTCGTGCCCTCGTCGCTTAAAAGAGGGGGGTCCCAGGGGGCAGCCAGAGAAATTCCTGGGAAGAAAATAATATACATGCTTCAACATTCTCAAGATGTCATTTTCCCTGCACTATGGTCAGATTGGCTAAACCTGCGGCAGTTAGTGAGTATTCAAACCCTCTAGTAGAAGATAGTGCGAGATAGGTTCCAGCTGCCAAATGTCGGGCTCTTTCGGGTTGTCGACAGAGTGAACTTCTATCAACGACATGCTTGTATAATATCCATGGAAATGTACGCATGTCAACAAGGTTGGTGTGTGGTGCCACCTCTCTTGGTGAAAGTAATGCTTGGCCATGATAATGATCCAGAAACGATGCCGCTGGGTGATGATGACAATGATGATGAGTCGGAGGCTGGAGAAATAGGAGAGGAGGCAGAAAGTGAAGGGGAAGGTGAAGGTGAAGGAGAAGAGGAGCTCGAAGGTGAAGTGTTTCAGGGGGCATCCCACCAGGGGCATATCCAAGAGAGCGGCAAGATCATCGGCTCTGATATGGATGTGACTAAGCTACTTGAGGTTTGCTTCAACCCTCATCTACCCTTCTTTCCTCCGCTTTCCTTTCCAATAATTAATCCAAAACACTTATCTTACTCAGGAGAACATTGGTTTCTGTCAATAGTCTCCAACCGAAGGAGCGGAGGAAGTTCCAATAGACTAACGTGGGGAACTGACGCTCATTATCGAGATGACAAGCGCCGAGGGATCCCCTTCTATGATAGCTCCTGTAGCGGCCAGAACACTTAAGGCTGAAACCTTGGGTTCTTGTAAGTTCCTTGCCACGATTTCATTACTTACTATAAGAGGAAACAACTTATTAGGGTGATCCTTGTCTGTTTAGTGATCGTGGCATTGGAGTATCATCAGGAAGCTGAGCCCGGATCATCCACGGGCGAGTCAATGGAAAACGTACCACCCCATCCAGAACATGCCTCCAAAACCAATTCGGCCCCGACAATTGGTGAGAAGGGAGTAGTGGACACCAGTGGTGCTATTGTCAGGGTAGGGCCAGAGGTTTACGAAGTCACCACCAGGGTCGAGGTGAGAGAGGAAGGTCTCTCAGACGCTGAGGAGCCTCTTTCCCTGGGAGGAATCTCTGACGAGGACCCTGCTGCTGGCCTGTTGGTTGTCTTCCATATCTATAAGTCCGCTGATCCCGAGGAAATCGATAGTTCAGTTTCAGAAGTGGCCAAGGAGAGCCGGATGATGCGACGCAAGGGATGTAACTGCATCCGGTGTTTCCTCGGTCATCCTTAGATGGAATGGATGAAGAAGATGAGATCACTCCACACCTGGCTGCATTTCCTGTGTGCTGGAGGGGTAGATGCTCAACACCTTCACCTGACAGTCTATGATTACATGACCGAGAAGATGTGTGAGAGCAGCCGGAACTCCAATGTTACCCAGTGTCAGGAGGAGTCGGGGAGTACCCAAGCATTTCTGATGGTAGGGAAAGAGGTCCAACGCCTCGAGGAATAGGAAAAAGAACATGAGATATTCATCACAAACTACTCTGAGCTCATCGAGCAGTTGAGGGCCCAGCTGGAAGATGCTCAAGAACAAATTTTGGAAGTGAGTCGCCAGATAACTGAGCTCTAAACTAAACAAGTGCATGCACGAGCCAGGTTCAGCGAACTGCGCTTCGTGGCCACTGATGAAGAAAGAGTCCTCAAAGGGCCAGAGGTAGTCTTGGAGGCCACCAGCCAAAAGGTGGTGGCACTAGAGAGATCTATCCAAGAAGCTAACCCTTAAGGACCTGTATTGGCCGAACCCATAAACATACGTCGCCTTACTGCTTCTTATTTTCTTCTTGAACTGTATGTATAGACAAATTCACTTATATTTCCCTTTGGTTTAACATGCTCAAACATAATCCCGAAATAAATATCAATGCATTCCTAAGCTCATGTCGGTTGTACCCGATGTGATAAACAAGGGATGCTCGAACTATCACTTCGTTTGATCGTGGGACCGTCAAACAAGCTTCGGCCATTCGAAATTAGAATCCATATTTTTGAAGAGAAGAGGGAGGCCCGATAAAAGGAAGAGGACCTTAGAACAATCGTTGTATCGTCTTATAAATGTGCTCTAGTGTATGAGTAGGGAAATTATAGGGACAATGGAATCAGTCCAAACATAGGGAAATGAAAAATGTGAATCCTATTACCCATATTCTGAATACTATGGGAGGGGCTTGGAAATAATGCACAATTGTTGACCATGTTCAAAACACAGAATCCCTACTGCATTAGCCTAAAATGGGTACAAAAATTGAGGGTCGACCACTAACCATGTTCGCAGCACGGGACCTAACTCAAATTTCATCCATCATTCTTCTGGAACATTGGCCCAGGATAGCAGGTGGACCATTGGTCGAGCATCCATACTATCAGGGGTCCCTTAAGACATGATCAGTCTTTCAGAACATTGACGCAGGACAGCAAGTAGACCATAGGTCGAGAATCCATACTATTAGGGGGTCCCTTCAAACGTGAACTAGGATGAGGGTCTAAATAAAGGGAAACACAAAGCATGGAATGTTAAGTGGTGATTTGTTCGCACAAAATCCAACACTCCCAAAATTTCACCACTGTGGTGGAAGCACATTAGGCGGGTGCATTAATCTGATCATGGATCATCCCTACTTTTAGACTGGACCTCTCTGGTGAGGGAACTATCACTTCACAATGTCATTATGGGTCATCCTAAACATGTTTAGGGAAAATAATACAGTTACAAAACTCCTCGGGGGGTCAGGCCAAGTTGTCGACGGTGGGGGAAAGGATGGGATTTGTGATTCCTAGGGATGGACTCGAGATGACATGTTTGTGCATTCCTACGTATCCCATAAGGATGGGAATCAAGCCTCATGTAGTTCTGGAAGGGTCTTAGCTTAGGGTGTTAGAACTCGGACTACAAATCAGTAAGGAGTGAAGGAGGCACATGGTAATGTGATTATGAAACCCAATGTGAATGAGGACATGAGTCCAAATTGACATGTGTTCCCTGGAGAAGTGGTTAGGTCAAGGGACTGAACAAGAAAATTAGGCTGGGCCCATTGGGAAGTGCCCGGGTTATCCTACGTATCTCATGAGAATTATAATCAATCCATACATAGTTCTGGGTGGTGTCATGGTAAGGTTCCAGTGCAAAGGGTTAAAGGGGCGCGCGGGTCTATCCCTCACACTAAAAGAAGCGATATTTGATTTATCTTGTTTATCATCTAAGGTAAATGACCCTCTCTTTTTTGTGAAGCGATAGACCTTGGGTCGAGATTCCCGGCAACACCACAAGAATCAAGCTATATATAGGCATTGGAAAATGCTATGGTGGATGACCCATACCCAACGTGATGTCCCCTATGATGAGGTCATCAAAATGTAGTGCCATTTTTCGTCGTGTGGCCATGGCGATATTATCACAGTTTAGGGTCATGTGATTAGACCTGACAACATAGCTTACGGTCATATGGATTGGACCTGAGGGAATGCACACGAAGCGATAAAGCATACCTGACATGAATAAGGACAAGGTCCACATCATCACCGTGTGTGATTCTGGGAGAGGATCCTCGGGCCAAGAGACCTGTGAGGGTCAGAGGATAAGGGGCCGGTGGAGCTAGCTTCCAGAAGAGTTGAACATGGAAACGTAATTTCTGGGTGATCTCAGGTATCCCATGAGGATGAGGATCAAGTTACACATAGATCCTGGAGAAGATCCTAGCTTATGGTCTTAGCGCTCAAATCGCAGGAGCCCCGAGGGATGTCGTATTGCAATTTTGTCTCCCTGACATGCAGAGGTGTACTAAGGGATACTGAAAAGAGTGTTAAGATTCCTCCTAGAAATGATGGGGTGAAACATAATGTGAATCATGTAACCAATATTCAAGGCCTGAAGGTAAAGGTGTGACGACAGAGGATTACTACTGACCATGTTCGCAACACAGCATTATGTCATGTTATCCTGAAATGGGGACAAACAAATGAGCATCTACCGCTGACCATGTTTGCAACGCGGGATTTGTATGAATTTGTTGTCTAAAACCCTCAGGGGTGTTGGACCATAATGGTAGAAGATCCCTTAGGTGTGGAATCCAGGCCGTTTTTGGGGGTCCCTTTATGTGTGAAAGATAACGGGGGCCCAAATGAAGGGGAACATGAAGCTTGACAAGTGGATGGAAAAATGCCTCAGTTGAATCTGACATTATAGGTCATAGACCAGAGTACTCTTAGGCACATTGGCGAACCACTGGAAAGGGTTGAGGGGATCATCTTGAGAGCATCCAAGAGATGGAGGATTTCTAAAAGAAGGTGAGAATGGTACCAAAAACCCAATGCGAAAGAGGGCATAACCATATACCACACATATATATCCCCCTCGTGGAGAGGAATAGGCCAAAGGGCCTAGGTGACCAAGAGATCGAGAGATCTCTAAGAGATGGGGCTGGGACCAAAATCTAAATGTTCATGTGGTCTTACATATCCCATAAGGATGTGAATCGAGCTGCACATAGTTCATGAAGGTACAGTTTAATGTCATGCGGGATGAGCACACAATTTAATGTCATGCGAGATGAGCGTGCAGTTTAGGGTCATGCGGGAACAATATTTTAAGGTCATGGAGGACGGTAATCCAGTTTAAGGTCATGGAGGACCCGTAATATAGTTTAAGGTCATGGGGACCTGTAATCCAGTTTAAGGGCATGAAGGACTTGTAAGAGTCAGGAAAAGTATTGTTTAAGGAACTTGGAATTGGTGGGGGAGTTATACACTCACCATCCATGGTCACCAGGGAGTACGCAACATTGGGATAAACCTTATGAACAATGAAAGGTCTTTCCCATTTGGGCTCCAACATGGGTGGTTTCCTGCTGGGGATCATTGGCGCTCTGAGGCCTAGTACCAAGTCACCCTACAGGAAAGTGCGGAGGGGAACCTTCTTGTTGAAAGGTCGAGCCATCTTGCTCTGATGCCTTTCTAGGTTGTGCAAGGCATGAAGCCTATTCTCTTCTAGTGCTTCTGATTCAGTTAGACGGATTTTGGACACTCTATCTTATGCTTTCTGGTCATAGATCGATGTGCGCAATGAGGTCATCTGAATCTCGATGGGCAGGACGGCCTCAGTTCCGTACACCAGAGAATATGTGGTCACATGGGAAGAATTACGAGTCGTCGTCTAATAGGCCCAGAGGGCATTGGGGAGCTTATCTTATTAACTCTTATTGTTCTGAACAACCATTTTATGTAGAATGTTAGAGAGGGTTTTATTGAATGCCTCAATCTGTCCATTTTCCTATTCATGATAGAGGGAGGTGTGGTTAGAGCAGATACCATATTTGGCATACAACTTCTTCAACTTGGCTGCTCCGAAGTTGGTTCCGTTATCAGTGAGGATAGCGTGAGGAACCCCAAACTGATGGATGATGTTGGAACTCCCAAAGTCAATGATAGAATGCGCCTTGAATTCCTTGAGTGGAATTTCCTCTTCCCACATGGAAAATAAATTCGTAGCGGTCAAAATTAATCAGCATTGGTGAGCTGTTGCCGGTGTGTATGGTCATACGACATCTAATCCCCAGACTGCAAAGGTCCAAGAGTATTTGGTATTGTAGAGAGGCTCCAGTGGCCGATGCACAAAGTTAGCATGAACCTGGCATGCATGGAACCTTTGGGTGAACTTGATGTAGTCGTGAATCATAGAGGGCAAAAAATAACCTAGTCTTAGAATCTGGTGAGATAGTTTTGGCCCATCCTGATGGGCACCACAAGAACCGGCGTGAACCTCTAGCATGAATAATTGAATCTCAACCCCCTGAATGCAACCGAGGAGAACACCATCAAATCCATGATTATAGAGGATCAAATCAAAGCTAGGACCACTCTGTAGGGTAAACTAAAATGTGCGACATTGGATCCGCTCGCGCTCGGCCCGGTATGATGGGAGATTACCGTATTGGAGGTATTAAACCAAGGGTGTCCTCCAATAGGCAACCATTTTGATCACTATATCCAGACTACCCGGGGGCCCTGACATAGAGGCGCTGACAGTAAGATGGATTAACTGTGGGCCGTCATCACCATCTAGGGTAACATGAGCTATGAATCTCCGATGCGCTATGTGGATGATCAGATCATCTTGTTTGGGCTCTGTAAGTGATGCAGCTATGGAGGACAAAGCATCTTTTTGACCGTTCTGTGACCGAGGGACATGGATAACCTCTGTATGATAAGGGAACTAGGCCATTTGCTGGAGAGTGCGTTCTAACAACAGTACAAGCTCTGGATTCCTAATAACATAGTCTCCATTGACCTACTTAATAAGTTTCTTAGATTCCCCTTTTACATGAAAATGGGGCACTTCGATCTCAAGGAACAGCATGAGACCAGTAATGAGGGATTGATACTCTGCCTCATTTTTAGTGCAGCCTTTCGACGGTAGGAATGAGTATGGAAGAACAGATTGTGCCAGGGTGATAAAAAAGATACCTAGGCCTACTCTATTAAGACTTGGATCAGTGAGCCTCCTACTCGCGGGGATTCGGGAGGCACCATCAAAGTGAATCTGCCAACATGGGACGACTTCATCGACTGAGAGGATTGACTAATTAGGAAAATCCAAATCCAGGGACTGGTCTGTGGGGGTTGGATTGGCAGTAAGGAAATTGGCCAATACCTGCACTTTGATAGCCTTCTAAGGCACAAACCTGATGTCGAACTGCTAAAGGATTACCGCCCACCGCACTAGCTGGCCAGTCAACATGGGACGGCTCATGATGTACTTCAATGGGTCTACCCAAGAGACTAGTTGTACCTTGTGGTGCTGCAGGTAATTCCATAATTTTTGTACGGAGAATACAAGAACAAGGTAGCTCTTCTCGTTGGGGGAGTACGGTATCTCTATATTGAGGAGCATGCGGCTGACGAAGTAGAGGTCGTTCTATGTCCCCTCATTGTTCTTCTAGGCGAGAAGGGCACCGAGGGACCATTACAGGGCGATCATGTACAGTATTAGTGGCTTCTGGGAGATGGGTGGCATCAAGACCAGAGGTTGGAGCAAATATTGCTTGATTTCCTCAATGGCGGTCTGGCACTCCTCATCCCCCTCATAAGTGGTTCCCTTCTTCATGAGCTAAGAAAAGGGCTTACACTTTCCAGCCAGATTCGCAATGAATCAGCGCATGTAGGCCAAGTGGCCTTGCAGACCTCGAAGATCATGAATATTACTCAGGGGAGGCATCTGGCTGATGGCCCTGATCTTCTTCAGGTTGATCTTGATGCCCTGATACCTGACAAAAAAGACAAGGAAATTCCCAGAGGTGACTCCGAAGGAACACATCAATGGGTTTATCTTTATGTGGCAAGAACGGAGGATGCCGACACTTTATCAAGGTCCATGAGATGGTTCTGGCGCAGGTGAGATTTGAACACCAGATCATCCACATAGCACTCCACCAATGTCCTGAGGATTGTCTTGAATGTGCGATGGATGTCCCGCTGAAAGGTGGAACTTGCATTTTTCAGGTCAAATGGAATAACATGGTAATAGAAAGTACGCTGGGGCACCTTGAAAGCCGTGGAATCCTCATCTTTCGGGGCCATCTGGATCTGATTATATCTGGAGTAAGCATCCATGAAAGGGAGGTCTTGGAACCCCATCATCGCTTCAATCAACAATTCTATCATTGGAAGGGGAAATCATCCTTCGGATAATGGAGGTTGAGATCTCGGAAGTCAATACAGTCTCCGATCTGTCAGTACTTCTTCCGGACTAGTATAATGTTGGCCAACCACTTGGGGTACTGGACCTCCTTAACAAAGTTGGCCCTGATAAGATTGTAAACCTCGGCCTTGACCATGGCACATTGAAAATGGTGTATCTTTCCAGGAGGCTACTTGAACCCATGATGATTTGTCGGGATACCAAGGCATTGGATAGCTACCTGAGGATCTAGTCCTAGAATCTTGTTGTAACTCCAGGAAAACACGTCACGGTGATATTTAAGGAAGCCTACATACCATTGCTACTCCTCAGGGGATATAGTGGCGCTGATCAATGTAGGTATCAGGTCCGCCTCGCTTTCGAGGTTCACCTATACCAACTCATCGACCGTGGCGGAGACGCCATCCTCAAAGGAAGGGGGAATCCTCTATATCCGCTTCTCCACTTATGGTGGGATCCTCAATGGGGTATGCCACTTTTGAGGTACCAAAACCTAATGGGAGGCTATTACCAGCATGTGCGGTAGTGGATATTGCATTGGAGAACTCCGAAGTTGCCGAGACCATGGCTATGAAGGCCATCGATTTGATCCCATCTTGTCTCCAGCCCAAGGGGCCATGTTTGAAAATATCAAAACAGTAATGGCGGGTCAGTTAGAGATGGCTTATTTTGGCCTAGCAAAATAGACAAGTATGATGTACTGTCGTTGTAATGGGGTGGACATCCCGATACCTGATGGGAGTGGGAGGCTCCGGGATCACTAGAACCTGATTCATATAAGAATAAAAAGTGAATATCTAACGCCACTTGGATATGGGAGCATGGTTCCCCATTGTCCTGGAAATGACAAAGCATTGCCCCATATTAGGGGTTTTGGCCTCCAACTGATGGATCAGGATGACGTAGGCATTATTCATCCCTGCTCAGGGGCCGGTTGTAGCAGTGACAGGTTCAACTTTACATTTCTGGACTGGCTTATCCTTTCTCTTGTAATAGTCAACGTCCAAGTAGGGAGCTTCACAAGAGGCGAATGGAGATGCATCACCTTGAAGTATTCCCACTCGACCATTAAGGGAGTACTTGAGGCATTGGTGATATGATGAGGGTACCGCCACGTGCAAGTGGATCCATGGCCTACCCATCAACACATTGTATGCGGTGTCCTAGGAGGGCACCATGAACTCGGTGCTGGAAACTAGGACACCGAACAGGGTCTTCAGATACATCTTTCCAATCGGGGTCTGCTTTGTCCTATCATATCCAAGGATTCTTAAATCGGAGGGAGTCAATTCATCTTCAGATAACCCCATCTTCTGTAGTGTTGGCATCGGGATAAGGTTGATCCTGGAGCTAGTTTCAATGAGACAGTGGCAAACCTCTGTGCCATTGAATTGGCCAGTCATATTCAGCGGGTATATGTTCCCCTATATGGGGGAGACTTTATACTCTCCAGAGAATGAAATGATGTCCTCACATTTGGAATCCTCAACTGTTTCATCATGGAAAGCTTCTGTAGCTGCTACCTCCATCTCAAACTGGAGGGGTATCTTTAAAGCCTCGTCGAGTGTTTCGTGCATATCTGGTGACAGGAGAAGGGATTAAATGATGGAAAGCCTCACTGGGATGCTGGAGATGTTCTTGAGAATAGAATACTTATATTCCACATGTGAACTTTGGCTCCTAGGGAGATTCTCTGTGATGGAAGGCATGGCGGGCCCTGCCGGCTGGACCGACGACTGACTGGAACTGGAAATATGCCGCTGCTCAGTAGTCAATTCCCGAAGAGTAGCCATCGGATGATGACCGGATGACTGAGATCATCCTGTAGTGGGGAGAATCTAGTCATGACACAACCGAAGTTGTTCTGCCTGATCCAGTAGGATAAATGGTGCTGGAGGCGGGCCTGATGACACTGGATGAGGAGGCTACGCGTGCTGAGTTCAGCGCTGGTCATGTTGTCTTTTCATAGTGGCATGCACATACTAGTATAAGGTGCCAAATGATGTGCCCCGATGACACATATGGTCGTGGCTCCGTCGATGTTGGTGTTGGCTGGGTACATTGGTGAGGTTCGCCTTACATTCCCCCTCATCGGGAGTCATATAGGGGTTTAACAACTCAACGGTGTTAACCGAAGCATACCCTTGGCTATCACATGATGAGTCATCCCCCACAAGGCATATCCTGGGTGGAATCCCCATCTCTAGGGTTATAAAGTTGCTGAGAGTGCGGAAAAATGGCGGCATTGGTGGGGCTCATTTCTTTTTCTTACGTAGCCGAAGGTTTCTCTTCTGGAAAAATGATGGCTGAGATGATGACGCAGGAGTGGTGGCCGCAGCTTCCGAAGGCTTTGGATGATTCAGACAGGCACAAATAATTCCATATATACAGGCGACTGTCTTGTGAGCCATATAGTCATTATACCTCTGGGAATCGTGGTAAGAAACCTATTTCCACTCACCTACGTCGTCGCTACTGCAATCTGACCTCACAAAGACACCTACCACATGTGTCGGGTCCAGGCCCAACCTGACTATATTATTTTCAATATTGTCTTGGAGCCAGTCCTTGAACACATAACATTTCATAAGGGTGTACCCCAGGATCCGGTGACAGGGTAAGTAGTTTGCGTGATCATTGATATGCGCCTCTTCTTGCTTTCTGCACTCAGGAAATCGTACAATCCTTTACTCTAAGGCACTGTGAAAGTAGCCAGGGACCTGAGCAACGTCAAACGAGTAGGTCTGATTCCTTCTGTCTGAAAAGGGGGTCTAGGAGCTGGACCCTAATGGGGGGCTGAGGGAGCCTATGTAGGAGGTGGGACTTGATTGTCTCACCTAGGTGGCAGTGGCACGTTACACAGAGGCACCTGCAGATTTTGAGGTGGACACTGCTTGACTGGAATCTGTGCCCGTGGGGGCGGACCTCTGCGGGGCTGCGGATCTGGCTCCACTAGTAGAAACTCCAGCATCCTAGGGGCCTCTACCTAGGCCACTGCAGTGGGATCGGCTATGGAATCCCTCCTTGCTGGGATTACTGAGGGTAGCAGACGTGCCTGGCTAGCCTGTCCTAGAGCTTATTTGAGGTGATGGGACTTATCAAAGAAGTCTCAGAACCCTCCGGGACAGTTCTGAGTGATCAGGGAGGGAACCAGTTCCGTCGTGACATTCCCTACACACATCTTCATTAGTTTCTCCTCATTCAGTGGCATGTCAAGGGAGTAGGTGAGCCCCTGCCACTAGGAGACAAAGTCCATGACTCTCTAATCAGGCCTTTAATTACATTTGAAGAGGGATGTGATACTCGTCTTCTGGGTGGTAGAGCTGAACATGTAAAGGAACTACCTACGAAGGTCCACCTAGCTAGCCATGGATCCGATGGGGAGCTGACTGTACCAAATGAATGTTGTCCTATCTAGTGTATGAACAAAACAGCAGAGCTTGGTGGCCTCCTACTGCGATGGGGTCCCTAGCATAGGCCCACACCTCATGTTGAAGTGGGCTAGGTGCTGCAGTGGTTCCCCATCCCGTTAAAGGGGGAGAAGGTGGGGTTTCCAAATCCCGGGGGTGCTGGAATGTCATCCACCCATGCTGGATAAGGCTCTCCAACGGGTGGGATAGCCACCTGTCACGTTTCCAAAGCCTCTAGGAAGGGAATAAGTGCTTCCATTGGATCATCTGGATGGGGATCCTGGTCCTGAAGTGGATCCCTAACCACGAGCATGTTGTCAAGCTCTTCAATTCAGTAGACAAGCCCAACGGCTCATGGAGCGGCTAGTGGAGTGACCCTTGGGGCTGCTAGAGGAGCCCAAACGGGGTTACTAGGATTGTCGCGCCATTCAAGAGGATTTGGAAAGATATATCGCTCCATCATTCTATGATCTCCAACTTCCTCCCTGTCTGTGAATGCAGCATGATCAGGGCTGGCTGGGGAAATTTTACCGAGGAGTAGTTGTTCCTGCCCATGCTTCCCTGGCCTAGGATCACTGTAGTCGGGTCATCGCTCCGTAATGCGTTCATCCATAAGTTCATCGACTAAATTCTTCTGCTCAACATGTTGTTGGAATAGCATGGCCTTCTAGAGGTCCTCTTTCACCTTTTTCACTGAAGCGGACAGGTTGGAGTGCATGATAGCTCTGACGTCCTATTTTCCCTTACTGACTTTCCAACTCAGAACTAGTGCCTCTGTGGGCGAAGGGAGACCGAGGAGGTTCCTATATTGATGATTAATCATCCATTATGGTTCCAATAGTGGTGGCACATCCTCAGGGAGGATGTTCACATCGAGAAGTTCAAGCTCGTTTCGGCCTCCCGAAAGAATGGTCATGCGTACCGCAACCCTTCTTGGGGGTGTGTTCTCAACGTTGCCTAGCGATTCGGGCTGTCTATGAATTGCACTGAAGAGGAGGGAAGCATACTTCCCCTGGGCATGGACTCGTTCTTGGGGGGTATCCTCTTTAATAACTCTACAGAGTACTTTGAAACTCTGAATGCATTGTTGTGGGACGGCCCAATGGTGACTAGATGACTTAGGGTGCTGGACCATGGGGAGTGTGGCCAGGTTAACCAAACAGAATTGTTTTCCTATGTCTTCAAGGTGCACTTGGATCAGGGGATAAGTCACTCTCCGGTGGAAAAGACGGAAGTTATTTTCCTAGAGGGTCTGGCAGAAACATTCAAACTCCTCCGGGGTGAGCGATTCTGGCGTACCAAATCTTGGTCCTGCGACCAGCCAAAACTTCTCAAGGAAGTGGCCTTCTACATGGATGGTCTAGAAGCTCATCGACTCAGATTCATGGTCTGGACTTGGATTTCATCACCCATAAACTAAAGGTGGCTGAGGAACTAGCAGTAGTGACGAGGAAGGACGGTGGGCCGGTGGGCTGGCCGGCGGAGAATACGACGAGCGAACTGATTCGCCACCGAATCTTGGGCTATCCACTAAGGATTGGAGCGACCTTGCCGTCATATAATGAAAGGATGGACCGAATAACAAGGCTCCTGACCCAGAATCAGTGCCTACTGTGGGTGTGCTCTTCCATCACTATCTTTCCATTGGCCCCCAAAATATCTCTTCGTAGTCTCTATCCAAGACAGAAGGCACCTCCAGAGATGACGACATCGACTGTGGGGTTGGTCCCTGGGGACATGCCAGGTTCTTTCCCTCCTTGATATACCTTCAGATAGAGGTAGGGATCCTATGGACATCACATTATGGGAGTATGAGGCTAATGCACCCCGTTCCTACCCCATCCCATGACCCAGAGGGTTTAGGAGAGGGCTCTAGCGCCGAGTCGTACTCCACTTCGGAGTCGGAGAAGCGGACTGGTCTGATTCCTATACAGCCTTCCCAAAAATTTCTCTTGCGGTGGCAATGACCCACCTTCCTTCCCCTAGGTGTCTCCTTGGGGTAGGGATGATTTCCAACATTGAGTCCTCCGGTCGCACTGGTGCTGGGGTGGAGAGGGTTTCCACCCGAGAATGTCGGGGTTCTCGGAGCACCAGAACAAATGTCGAAAGGGACACGGGGAGGACCTCTGTGCTGGGAATTGGTGAAGTAAAGTTGGCATCCACCTCTCTGACCACTGGGGCGAGGAGGACCTTCACCGATCAATGTGGGGACATGGGGAGGACCTCCATGTTGGCATGTGATAGAACATGTAATGTCTCCATACCCACGGTTTGTGGCAGGGGGAGTGACCTCGTACCCAGTGTAGTGAGTAGGGGAGAGACCCCCATCTGGAGTGTTGTTTACATGGGGAAGATCCTTTCTTGGCTTGAAGGTGGAACGAGGTCGTCCTCGAAGTTGAGGGTGGAAACAGGGAGGTCCTGCACCTTCTGTAGTGGAGGCGTGGAGTGGGCCTCCACACGGGGTGGCATTACTACAGATTAGTCCATAGTGGCCATCGCCTGTGTCGGCGATCGAGAGAGTCGACCAAACCTTCCCGTGGGGTGGATGGGGCCACGATCCAGGCCGGGCTTATAAATGCCCCTCCTCAACATTTTCCGGGAGTTTGGATTATGAGTTAGTGATGGCTTGGGCCACAGTACTTGCTGACGTTGTCACCCCATGGTGGGTGCCTTCTTCCATTTGCACCTGACACAGGTGCTGGGTTAGACGGACTGAAGACGGTGGTGTAGGGGTACGACTTACCTTCTCCTTGGCTCGAGTAACCGAGCGACAGTGCTGACACGGCCTGGTGGGATCCCTCACCGGGAGCCCTTTGAAGCGGGACTTCGATTGGGACGCCCTGGACATCCACTACCTCATCGGCATAGGGGATAGAGTTGTCGAGGAATTCTGCTGACAAGCTCTCGAAACGATTGAATGTTGGGGTGGGGAGCAGTGGATCCTTGTGAGGCCCTCAGGGGAAACATTGATGGTGAGTTATAGCTACCTCAAGATCCAAGCAGGCCAAATCCCTATTGGGGATGATCCCCTCATCCTCGTACTTGCGTACAAGGTCATTAATTACCCCTTTGGGGATAATTTCCAACGGGGAGAGGGGGAAAGGGCGTCCAACAGTCATGGTAGTCGAAGCCATCATAGAAGAGGCGAAACCATGCAGGGTAGCCACAATGATGTTTCCCCTTCCCCTGCATCGGTGGGCAGGTGATTAGGCTTCGGATGCAAAAACTTGGTTCCTGAAATCAGGGAGATGAATTCATTAAAACTACTAGGAAAAGAAATAGAAAACCAGTTCCCCAATGCTATTCCATCTTCTGTGGCTGGTAAGAGGGATCCACACTGACAATGTCACAAAATGGAATGCTCAACGTCAAGACTGTCCTAATTTCTGGCGAGTTTCACATCAGCCCCGCTATTTTCATGGGAACCTAGTTCCGGGTGACTAGATCATATGAAAAGCTAATCCATTGGTGCCTCAAACGATACTAGTCTACATGATGAGGAGAAGATAAGCACATTGGGCCCACCATTTCTGTTTCTGACGCTTTCGTTGGGGCGCGCGTATCCGTCACGCAGAGGATGCACTGTTGTTAACCCGCATTCCAAATTTCCAAAGGCAGGTGGCATCCGCTCCTTATTCAGGGACGTCTACTCCTTGATCGAAATGGGATGATCGGATGTTAGTTCATACTTTTTTGGATTCCTCCTCGGAACTCGTCATCTAGTCTGGGACTCCCTCAAATATTTAAGACATTGTTCGTGAAACTCTTCCAGGCTCCATATCTTCATGGACACCAGTTAATTACGCCGCTTCTTTCAGGACGTTCCAGGGGATCTGATTAGGGAAAAAACCTTTGTTTAGGGGAGTAGTCACTTCAGGAACCAATGGCCTGTCTTGACGCTGGGGGATTGGCATGTCTGTCTTCTGCCCCATATTATAGGGCATCTCGAGGGCACAGAATCCCGAGGTATCCTGCATCGAATGTGGGGAATCATATTCCATGGGCATGTATATGAGGTTTCCATCAACTTCTTATATTTAACATAGGGTTTTCCGCAATTTTAACTTCATGTAGAGACAGATCAAATTGATAAAAACACTGGTTAGAGTGGATCAGATTGAAGAACCCCTTAGAGGGAACACAGATATTGGGTCTAACATGTGGGCAGCTTCCCAAATGATGTAGAGGGGAATGAGGAATAAAGTGGCATGATCCCTCCGGTATGTGGCGGTCTGGTTAAGAATCAGGATGGACAATGGTTTTGGGCTTGAGTCTTGAAGAGACTTCTTACGTATCCCTGTGGTGGGGAATCAATGTCCGCATAGTTATATGAAACTGGGGGACACCTGAGGAGGTGACCCATGAGAATGGATGCATGGATGGAACCCAGGGGAAGTGGAACCTCCGGGTTAGGGCATGAGCTTCCTAAGACACATAGGATCAAGGGATAAGTCAGGATGAGATTTGACTGATGGGATTGAACCACATAGAGTATTCCTATGTATCTCTATTTCGGGGAATCAAAGACAACATAGTTCATATGGATAATACAGTTTAACATCATGCGAGATGGAGGAAAACCTACGCGAAGGGGGGCGGAATGACCGAGTGGTTGGCTTAAACCTCATAGAGGCTTCCTACCTACCATGAATTGACATGGATCAAAGTCCCCATAGTTCGAGATGGATTTGGGATTACACTTTGAGGCGGACCAAGGTGGTGGGGTTTGAACCTCGTGGAGGCTTCCTACGTACCATGCCTTGACATGGATCTAAGTCCTCGTAGTTCGGGGTGGATTGGGGCTTACACATTGAGGCGGCCCAAGGCGGTGGGGCCGGTGAACCGAAATAAATAGGGACCTGGGGTTTTGGTGGGTGTTGGTCTTGAACCTCATGGAGGGTTCCTATATACCATTCCACGACATGGATCAAAGTCATCGTAGTTTAGATGGATTGGGGCAAACACTCTGTGGTGACCCAAGGTGGTGGGGAATTAACCTCATGGAGGATTTCTACATACCATGCCTTGACATAGATCAATGTCCTCATCGTTCGGGATGGATTGGGGCTAACACTCTGAGGTGGCCCAAGGTGGTGGGGATTGAACCTCATGGAGGGTTCCTACGTACCCTACCTTGACATGGATCAAAGTACCCGCAGTTAGGGAAGGATTGGGTCTTACACTCTAAGGCGGCTCAAGGTGGTGGGGATTGAACCTTGTGGAGGCTTCCAACATACCATTTATAGACATGGATCAAAGTCCCCGTAGTTCATGATGGATAGAGGCTTATACTCTGAGGCGGTCCAAGGTGGTGGGGCTTGAACCTAGTGGAGGCTTCCTACATACCATACCTTGACATGGATCAAAGTCCCCGTAGTTTGGGATGGATTGGGGATTACACTTTGAGGCGGCCCATGGTGGTGGGGATTGATCCTCGTGGAGGCTTCCTACGTTCCATGCCTTGACATGGATCAAAGTCCTCATAGTTCGGGATGGATCGGTGCATACGCTTTCAGGTATCCCAAATTGTTGCCATGAAGTTTAATGTCATGCGGGACGAGGGTGATGTTAGGGTCGATGCTTACTCTAAGCCCACGTGAGTCATGATTGGTGTGAGAAACAAGAGGTAGAAAAGGCCTGATGACCACGTTGCAAAAGATGAGTCCGTGGGAAGTGGGGACGGGATTACGCATTTGAGAGGCCCAGGATGTTGGGACTTACTCCAGGAAGGAGGACCGAGGGAGACAAAGCGCAGTGGGTGAGGGATTTGGGATCGAAGAAAGGAGGATCGCCATTCCCTATCATGCCCCCTGCAGGCCTTGGGGACTGAAGATGGAAGGATGAGTAGGGATGCCTCCTCCTCGAAGGAAAGCTAGGGGCTTACACCAAGGTGGATGCCCTTCCCCACAGACAAACTCCACTCTGATAAGGAGTATATCATCTAATGTGAGGGGTGATCCCATACCCATGGATATGAGTGGGCGTGGAGAATTTCCGAAGTGGGGGGACCCTGTGTTCAAGGCACAGGGCCGAGTCACAGTTTAACGTCATGTGCTAAGGATGATGGTGCTTTGCAGTTTAACGTCCTGCAACTTGGATGAGGGGGGTTTACTCCACACCCCTAGGTCTTACATGACCGGTACCCTCTACTCCCTATGGGAGGGAAGGAATTGGAAACTCCCTATCAAGGGGTGTCATAGAGAAACCCATCGAGGGGTCCACGTTAGTGTGGCTATGCGAAGAAGAAATAGCTGTTAGCGTGCCAATGCGAAGAAGAATGAGGCAAAGCAACGCAACGGGCGGTATCGTCCAAGGGACCTTGAAGTTACTTCATACGAGCCAAGAAGGTCACATGGGAAAACAATGCATGATTTGGATGCCCGGGGTGTGAGAAACACTTGCGAATGGAATCTATAAGAAAAGCATCAGGCACCCATGCAAGGAGGATCCTGGGGAGCACCGAAGTCAGGGGGTCCTGGGGGGATTATGCGCAACCTTTGAGGTTTGTGCTAAATAATATCCCTGAGCGAAAAACATCGGGCTGGCATGAAATCGGTGATTCTAGCATGTTATAGGAGAAGAAGTTTTGCACGTGACTAGAGGGATTTCACACAAGGAGTATGAATTGAATGATAGTGGGAGAGGATGCGCACAAGGACTGGGATGTACGCAATTTGGAGGGATTTCACGAAATTGGCGGGGGTGCGCACAATGGAAGGAATTGCGTGCAATTGGCCAACCTGTGTGCAATGGAAGGGATTGCACACAAGGGCTGGACCCCGACAGGATTATGATTCAGTCTAATCCATGGGGATCTAACTAGAAGGTGGACCCTGGGGTGACATGGCGTGAAAAATAATCGTACCTAAAGGCCATATTGCGCTCGCAGAAGATGAATTTCGCGCATGAGAGCCAGTTTAGATTCTTCATCCCCAAAATAGAAGGGGTCTCTTTCTATTTATAGGAGACCAAGGGTGCGTTAAATAGCTCTGCATGAAATAAATGCATGATGATATCAGCAACATGAAATGTAAACCATGCAGTGCGTGGCGCGAAATTATTTTGCGCTTGGACCGAGGCCTCTTCGTGAAAACTCTAACATTCCACCCATGAAACATTTTTTTGCACGACTAGGAATATATTTGACGCGGCCCCTCCGGGGCCCCCCGGATGGGGTACCCGATTCTGAATATGACTTTTCTTTGTCGTTTTGAAACCATCTTCAACACTTGAGTACCTTTTGGTGTCTACATATACTTTGAAGGAGATAACCACATGACACATAGTGGAACCATATTTTTTTTTGAAATAAGCCTCTTTTAAAGTTAAATAATCTTTGAATTCATAAAAGTATAAAAGGACCTCAATATAATCCTCTACAATCAATGTGGGAAGGTGATCTGTATCCAAAATAGTGTATTTTTATAAGAAACCACCCAATTGTTACATGATGTCACAATTTTGGTATGTGGTATCGTGCTTCCAATTGGGAAGATTCTCTTTTGCCTTAGAACTAGAGGATGATGATACTCCTACTAGAAATTCCATTTCAAGATCAAAAGGTCAGAACATTTTCAAGGCCTGAGTTGTAGTATGAACTAGAATTATAAGGATCCAATGGTGACTAAATAATCAATTATTTACAAATAAATAATTCAATATAATTAGGGAAAATATGAATTTGTAAGACTCATTTTTATTTTGGTGTAATTTCTAAGATATTTAGGTTCCTATATACTTTTTAGTGTATATAGCCTCAGAATAAATAGTTTTGGAAAATCAGGGTCTATTTCAACCTTGTATTCCTTGACCTCCTTGACTTTGTGACCTCTCCCTCAATTATGGTTAGGATGATTTGGTTCATATGTTTCTTCTTCCTTGGATATGGTGTCTTTCAATTTTATTACATTAATATATGTATATTGTGTCTTCTCATTTCATGAGGATCCCATTTCACAGGGAAATTAACATTGTTGTTTTGTATGGGGTTTTTTCTATCATCGTAATGATAGTGGTGAAAATCTTGAGAGGCTAAGGACTAGATTATATACTAGTAAGGGATTCTTCTCCTTTACATTCATTTGTTAGAAAATATTTTTTCAAACTTATATGATTATAATGGTGATGATGTAATCATAGATATTATCAGGGGATATGGGGTTAAAATGGATTTTGAAGTAAATACTTAAGTATAGTGTGCCCTATATTGAATGATTTCTTAGTCATATAATATTTATTAATGTTTAAACCTCTTCTAGGAAATCCCTATAGTTTTTATTACTCCAAATGTGGGATGGAATATTTAAAATTCTCTTATTCTAGGGTATTATTGAATTTCAATTGTGTAGAGTAAACCATTATTAGGATGAAGTACTTAAAGAAAAATAATTCCTAGATGTTGAACCATAACATAAATTTATTGGGAAATATTTACGGTGCTCAAAGATACCAATTTCATTGGGATTCCTAGAATATTGAAAATTTATATGGAAACCATTCATTAAAATGATAAAGAAACCATAAACATGATCTATTCAGAAATAATATGTCTTATTATTATGATCCTTAAACCATAGGTGAGGTTTTTCCCTCCTCCCATTCCATAGAATAAATTTTTACTATTATTACAACTCAAGGGGAGTCATAGAATGATATTTCTATTCTTTGGGGGTTGTATCTAGTTGAAATTTCAGTTTGTTAATGGTACTTCCAACCACCATTCTACGATGCATTTTTTCAATATAATGATGATGTTGGCCTAAACATAGCCTTATACCACCAAAGGGAATCCTTATACTATTGTATTAATAATGAAAAAAATCTAATATCCACCTAGATATTTAAAAGGAATTAGTGGTGTCAGTGACTCAGGAATATTTTCTATACAAATATTTGACATATATTTTTGCAGCTATGAATATTCAAGGAATTGGTTGGCCATTTACATTAGGTGATGGAGTCCCATACCCACTAATTTTAATATTACTTATTGTTTTAGAGGTTGATATTCCTTTAATTTCATAATAGGATTCTGATATAATGAATGATAAATTTCTATAAGACATTCCTATTTGTACTATACCCAATTGGTAGGTTATTATACTAAAAAATATATACCCTTATAGAGTCTTCACAAATTACCTGAGTTTCACCACCCCATTCTACACAAATGATTACTTCATTAGACTATATGATTATATGATGTATGTGAGATCTTTTTCCATGACTCAAGCACCATTGTTATAGTGATCCCACCCATTTTCACATATTATTTAATGGGTTTCAAAATTAAAATATTTTAATTAAATCAAAAAGATCGTGGAGGTCTATTCTCTTTGATATATCAGTTTTATAGTAGATATAAGTGTGGCTAAAATAAAACATATTTATTTTATTCTCCATAATGAGATCATAATTCCATTTTTTCTCCTAAAACTGCATTGGATAACCTAGGTAATAAATTAAAAAAATGTGCAAGGTAAAAATAACCTTATGAAATAATCATTTTAAGGAAGAATAACATTTTATTCAATGTTATAACATTATATAATAAAAGAAAAAATACATGAGTAATCACAAGGAAACATAACATAAATAACATAGTATCATAAGATCATGGCATCATAGGAAATGTGGAATAAAAATTAAACATGACAAAAAATTAAGTCAATTTTACATCCAATAAAATTTCACATGGTATACAACGTCTCATAATTGATTAGCTGCACTCCCTAATCTCATACATGACGTCTCATGAGTCAAAAAAATTATCCAATCCATTACAGGGTTATATAATTTTGGGACCACATGTCGTGATCTATTCATGAACATTCATATGTGTTCCACATATGAAAGTCAATAATAAGTTATAAATATCCTAATTACCCCTGGAATCAAAATGGGTTGCCTAATCTTTCCTCCTATCTTAAAAAATGGAAATTTCATTATGAAGGCCTTTGAGAAATAGAAAAAAGGATTTTATTACCCCTAAAATTAAGGTATATTGATAATGGTATATATGTAATATATATATATATATATTAGAATAATTCCCTAATATTAAAGGTAATTGTTGATGTTTTTGAATATACATGCTTTTAAAAAGATAAAAAAAACATTCTTGAGGGAAATCACATTTCCACATTGAAAATCACTTATGAAAAACTAAAATTCACAAAATATTATGGGAATACTTTTAATTTTAAAAATATAAATAATCATTAAATTGAAAATATGTTGGGTAATTCTATACATTCAATATAACTTTAAAACATTCCATTCACATTTTTTATGAAATGTTAAAATGATCCTCATTCATAAAATGATGAGAGTAATACTTTTAAACATTTTTAAATGTAAAACATGGGTAAAAATTTCATTAATAAATATTGGGATATTGTTAAAAAAAATATAAAACATTTTTTGAAAATATGGATTTGAAAAAGATAAGATATTTTCAACCGAAGAGAGAAATGATGTTGAATTTGTATAACAACATTTTTCTCAATAATTTTATGTTTCTAAGTGATAAAATTGGTACAATTAATTGAAATTTACTAAATAAGAAAAGGATAAAAAAATTAATGCGTTTATTATATAGAAATAAAATATATTACTTCAATGTAAATTCAAGCATAAACAATCTTGAAGAAAATGATTTTGAAGCAAAAATTGTTTCTTCTTTGGTAACATTTGAATCATAACCCCCACGAATGATGTAAGTGAATTTTAAATTAAAATTTCATTAATTATGAAGTATAAATTATATAATATTAAATGGGGTAGTATATACACTATATAAAATAAAATAATTTTATAATAGTGAATGTGTTTCAAGGAAGGTTGTTTTGAGAGGGAAACCCTTACCTCGTGTTTAGGATTGTTGTGTATGTATTTTATTAACATAATAAAAAAATATAAAATATTTGATTTATTGGAAAAAACATTCATCTTTAATCACCTATAATTAAACCATCTTCTTATTTTACTTAAATAATTTATTTAATAACATATTTTGTTATGTCCATGTCAGGTGTTTGGAGGATGAATGGTTTATAATTTTAAAAAGAAATTATTGTGTTAAATCTGTTTAAAGGGGGTCATTGTTCATTATTAAATATAAAAATAATAATGAGTTAATTATTAGTTTTATACATAAGTTATAAGTATAAAAAAAACCATGAATTATGGTTAATAAAAATTAACAATGTTACAATCAGGTATATGGTTGGTCATACATATGCATGTTTTACGTGTCCATTTTTCAACCATCATGATGGAAAGAAGATACATGTTATTTTAATATTATATAATGATTATAATTTCATATATATCATGTAATTTCTTTAAATACATATACATATATCATCCATGTGATTTTCAATAAAAAAATCACTTCTAGTCATGGGACGGTAGTCTACCGTACACAAGTATGATTTTATACATTTAAAATTGATAGTAATGAAACAAAGTATATGATATATTAAATTTATAAAATTATTTATATTTTATGAGTATAATATTATAACATTAATTACATCATTATAAATATTCATGAGAGGTGATTATTGAAAACATATTACAATGGTTCATGAGGAAATAGTCCGTCGTACATGTGAACTTTGGTTTCATTTCCCATTTGATATAAGAGGATATGGATGGATATTTTGAAATAAAAATAATAATATTTAGGTATATATATATATATGATATTATGTTGTTATTATATTTTATTTTTTAAGATATAATTTAAGGTGTAAAAAGAATAAGAAAGAATAACGATCTCAGTGAAGACCATTACCTCTTCTACAGACCACCTCTTTTGGATTATACCCAAATCCATCATAGATTGGGAATATGATCAAACCAGGTATTATTGGATGAGTTTAAGAAATTAAAAAAGTTATAAGGTCATGTATTATGTATAAAAATGTATTTCGGAAGGTTGAAAATGAGACATTGGGGGGGTCCTTTTATAAAGGAGGAGGAGTGACATTCTTATAAATTTCAAAAACTATTCAATAATGGGAGGTCACCCTCAATATATTTTCCTAAAAATTGTAAAAAATATGAATGATAAGAGATATAATGACTATAATAACATCTAAATTCGATTTATACATTTTTAAACATGTTATCCTCCTTACATATATGGCTACTCACTTTTACACTTTTAATTTTTTTACAAGGGTAATTATTTTTATAAATGTTTTTACTATTTATTATGACAAAAAAATTAGGTTTAAATTAATATATAATTTAAATAATTATGACTAAAAATATTTATACCAATTGATCACATTCAATTCAAAAATGTATCGATTTTTTTTAAAATTAATCCCACAAACGTGTTAGAGAACGGGATTCCTTAAAATGAATATTTCAACAATTTGATGATATTATAATAAATATTTAAAAAGAGACATTAATTAAATTAATTTCAATTAGTATTTGTTTATTATATATATATATATATTATTTAAATATTTCTTAAATATTTATTATTTTAATTAGTTAAAATGGATAATTATTTTCAATTTAATTTTTTTAGGAAAAAGTGCTTTAAATCCTAATAACAAATTATATTAAAATAAATTATAAATAATTTTTAAATTTATTTAATTTTATGAAATATAATTAAAGAATAATTATTTTTATTTTAAGTCATATTATTTAATAATGTAACTTTTTAGTTATATTATTTATTAAAAAATGAAACTTTTACAAAAAATGTATTTTTCAATATTCATTGAAAAATCAATTTTTTTCAAAAAAACCCAAAAATTAACATATTTTTTATATCAATTTTTAAATTTAAAAAATTATGTGCATTTTATAAAATAAAATTCTAGAAGATTAAAATATTAATTAAAATATTTTAAAATAAAATAAATTTAAATCATTTTTGAATGGAATATATATATATATATTTTTGAGTAAAATATCTTTTATAATGTAAAGTTAATATTTAATAAAAAATATTTAACAAATTTATATAGGGTAGTACGATTATGTATGTTTCATAACGTGTTGATTACTATTTATACCCACAAATTTATTGGCTTTTTTATATTGGTCATGCTTATATAATAATAATTTAATATTATATCATTGTTCATTTAATCTTAGTGCTGTGTGTAACAAAATATATCAAAGAAAAAATATTTAAACTTAATTATATTCAATATTATTGGTTTGTTATATTCTACCCCTTAAATAAATTATTTCCTCACAACTTTTACTTGTTCTCAGATATCATGTGTTTAGACTTTTTAAAATTCATTGCGGAAAACCGACATCATAAAAGGTGATAATAAAACTTTCGATAAAAAATATGGAAAGATAAATAAAAATTTTATCACATAAATATTTTTCCAAATTTGAGAACATTTATGGTATGTGAGAATATTGAAAAGGAATAAAAGTGTAAATAATTATGGAGAGTAATAAATATAATTGATCCTAATAAAATTATTGATCAAGAAAAAGTTAACAACCACAAAACTAAAAATCTATGATGAATTAAAATAGCATTGATTCATCCTACATAAATGAAATATGATAACATTTTAATTTCCATTATCCTTTTTCGAGATTTTTGGTATTCACTCTCTATTAGTATATAGAACACTAGAAAACATACTTACTTGATATATTTTTTTTTCATAAACATAATTTCATACTTTCATTGTTCTTTCATCAATTTCCACTTCACCTCTTACTCCAAGGAATGAATATCCTCTATCTAAAGAACTAAATTTTACTTTTAAAAAATCATAATATTCATAAAATTTTAACAAGATATTAATATTATATTTATTAAAATGAAAATGGCTAGAATAATGAAATATAGTACATGTAATGAATATAAATATATTAATCTAAAAAATTAAACAATAAAATTAAAGGGTTACCATAGATCATTACATAAATAAGTAACCATATATAAAATATAAATTCAAAAAGATCAATATGAAAGAATTTTGTAACCATTAATGTTATATAATACACTACAAGTTACATATCTCAAAACATAATAGAGTTTTCTCCAAATAAAGAATTAAATTATTCATATGTTTTGATTTATCTCAACCCAATAAAACATTTCCCAAAATATTATTAACCCCCACCAATCTAAAAATTTAAAAAATATTAAATCAACTAATATGTTTCCCATAATACACTTAATATTTACCCACACAAATGTTTTTGGAATAAAATTTCAAACAGTTATTAAATCTTGTAGGCCAATGGAATGAGATTCACCCTTATCTCCCCTTGGGTGTTAGAGTTATTCACATAACCTTGCCATATGCGGCAATTTAACATCTGACATATAGGATTTCATTTTTCTAAAAATTTCTATAAACTTATCTGATAAACATATTCATAATTTATCTTGATCCTATAACATTATCATGAATATAATGAACATCTTCAAAAATAACATTTATAATCAAATCACTTTTATTAACCTCTAAAGTTTGTAGTTTATCTCATTCTTCTCCAAAAACTAAAACTATTTTAATTCACTATAATTACATCAATATCAAGAATTTATCCAATATTATATTTTCCAAAATTATTTTTTTATTCAACATCATTTTCCCATTAAATAACCTTTCTAGTTCAACAGTACCATTCAACACATCCTTAAAAATTATTACAGAACACTGCAGCTGAACAATCCTTAAAATTTACAAGAATATTTTAACCAGAATAACATAGATAAAAAAACTTCAACAACAAGATTCCTAAGTTCCAACACCCAAAGGATTATTTAATTACTCTTAAATGATATCCATAACATTTTTACATAGGAATTTATCTTTGGGTTAGGGTATTAACTCGAATAATTGATGAGTTCCCCGCATATATGACATTGAATTATTAGTGGATCCTTAGGTTGAAATTTATTTCCCCACACATAGTTAACCGGTCAATTTATTTTATATCATAAATTATCTACTTTATTTCCTCCTTTTATACTAAAAAAGCATGTTCATATTCCTTTAAATAATTTTATATGGTGATTCTTCCCACATTTTTGACATATAGTAAATTTAATCTTCTTGTTTTTCATATTTACCACTTAAACATCCTTGATATGTAATACATCAATACTTTGGTTTGTTTTTTAATTCAATTATAATAAAATTTTTAATTATAGTTTGATAAAGATGATTTTGAACCATCGTAAGATGTATAACATCAATTCCCATTCGGTTAGGCATCTCAACAGGTAAATCCTTACATTTCAAATAACATTGATTTTTAGCACACCTTCTACTCTTTGACACTATTAAAAAAATAAATTAAGAAACAAGATGAGAATACTTTAACATACAAAAAATAAAACATATTAACATTGAACTAATAAATAATAATTGGTAAGTATACCATGAATTAGGTGTTTTTATGTTTCAATATAGGTTATCCATGATAATGATTCTGATTGAGTTTCTTAATAAAACTATTTTTTCTAGCTCTTTATAATTGTTCATAATGTTTTTTAGAATTTCCAAAACAAACCGCCTATGAGTGTTAAACCAGGTGTATTGTAAGGACCATTGATATATACTAGGTAACACTTGACATAATTATGATGCACCTTCTATAATGTTAATACCCCTTGGAAGGTCAATAACAAAACCAATCCCATTTGTATTATCTATCCACGGATTTAGTTTATTGAAAACTACTCTCTCAATACTTCATCTAGATTCAAGTATGTTTTGATATAATTAGTATTATCCTTAAACATATTATTGGCTTCTCAATAAATTTTAATCACCCTAGTTTTACAAGGACAACTAAACATTCACTCTAATACCAACTACACAATCACAATCCTTTTAATCATATCAGTAAATGATTTTAACATAAATATCCCTTAATTTTAACTTAAATATCATGAGGCCTGGTGGATTTGGGAGACTAGGGTCATAATACATCAATGTTATGATAAATTTAAAAGAAATATTTATTTTATTAACAATAATGTGATCCCAATTCACATATATCTCCAAAAACTATGTGGTATAACATGGGAAATAAGTAGACAATATGGGGTGATCTATAAATCCCTTTATGAAAATAAACATCATAAATAATAATATCATGTGATCAAAAGAATACCATGATTTCCTAAAAATAAGGGACATGAGTTATCAAAAGAATGTATAATAAAAAGAACATGCTATCATAATATAATGAACATATACAAACTATAGAAGAATTATAAAATATGAAATAAACATACGTAATATATAAATACCATGTCAATATCACCAAGTGTATATAGTTACATAATGAGTTACATTGACTCCCTAATCTAACAAATGATGTATCATGATACTAAAAACCCCCACTACAGTGGAGGGCTATATAATTCTATGTACACTCGTCAAAGCCATTTCACATTCATTCATATGTGTTCAACATAATGAAATTGATCATAAGGAATATAAATAATAATTACCCATTCAAATAATAATGGGTTGCATAATATTGACTAATATCCTAATCAAATTAAATTTCATAATAATGGTACTAGAGAAATGGGAATAAGTGATTAATTACCCCATCAAAGGAAGGGATAATGATAAATTTATATATCTAATAGACTTTTATACATATTTTAGAATCATCCTATAATAATAAATTTAAGGACCATGGATTTTATCCAAATATATCACATCTTTTTTGATGAATATTCAATTTATTCCACAAACACTTATCGGAGGATTGAAATAGTTTAGTGTCATCAGAGACTAGAAGTGAAATATTATCATTTCATAAAATATCTTCATAATTTCCAAAAAAATGTCTTCTTGCATATTACTACTCTTAGGAATACACTACCAAATTTTTTCTTCATAGCCCAGGGATTGAAACACAATAAAGATAGAGCTTAGGTAATAAGTAAGGGTAAACATAGGAGATATCATTCTATGATCATATAAAATCATAAAATAAGAATATGTTCTTGTGATTATTAACATAAATTACTATGTTCATACCCAACCTTCCATAGATCATAAATATTAGGCATTTCATAAATATTTGTCATTTTAGAAGACATGTCCCATAAGAGTGAGAAGTCATAATAATTAAATCATAAACCATTTGTTCATGTCATAATAGCGTGGAATAAAAAAAAATAGAAAAATATTTCATATTTCAAGGTTATATACCATGTCCATTAATGTAGTGGATTATTACTTATGTCATATTTCATATTGTATATTATTAAATAATTGTTCTCTATAGTGTATCAAGATTCAAAAGTTTCCCATAGTTGATTAAGCCCCTCATCTTGTTTCCATTTTTTATCTCATGAGATATAAATCTATACGTAAATAATTAGATGTAGATTTTTTTCTAACTTGTATCATAATAAAAACCATACTTATGTCAACCCCAATATCACAAAAAATCATCATACCATCATATCATAAATTATGTAAGGAAAAATGTTTATATAAATATTTTATGAATCCACCATAGAATAACCCATAAAAAATAAGCAAGTTTCATAAAAATCCCATCAACATACATATTAACCACATATAAAAATAATAAGGATGGTATCATTCAATATTATCCCCGAAAAAACCTAAATATCATCAATCGATGTAATATAGGATTGAAAAATATTTTAAATGTTCAGTTGGAGAATTTCTTTAATAAAATAGACATTCCACATTGAAGTGAAAAAAATTAAATATAAATCATTTTCAAATTAATATTCTTTTAGAAAAAATTTCTTTCAAAATATCCATGGAAACATATAATGGAAGATTTCAAAATTATTAAAAAAATTCCTAAAAATTATCCTTTCCATTTTGAAAATCACTAAAAATTTATAAATTAGTTTAGAAATATTTTTCTTTTAAAATATTCATTTAATCTTATAATGTAATAATTTAAAATCACTAAATATTTCATTAGGAAAATACCATTTCCATTGATAAAATCTATAAAAATTAATAAAATATTTTCGAAATAAATTTATTTGAAAATAAACTTTTATTTTTATAAATAAACAATTAAAAAATTTAGTGCTCATTGTGGTGGAAATTTTGGTCCATATCGTACACTTCAAAAAGGACCCCTTTCACATTTTTGGTATGTTAGTGAAAAACCAACACATTGATAAAATGAAAAGATGATTCCTTTTAATTATTTTTGGGTAAAGACAAAATACAATTGTAGAAATGGAATTAAAATAATATAAGTACTTTTAAAAAAACATTATTTTTTGAAAACAATTATTTGCAAGAACATCATTTTCGGTAGAAGATAGACATAAATCACATTTTCAGAATTTTTTCTAAATATAGATATAACCATGAGAGTAAAATGATGGAAAAAATTAATTCTCACTAAATAATTATTGAATAACAAAATTAATGAGTTTAATGAGACATGGATAATAATATTTCATAATCAAATGAAAAAACATAAACAATCCTGATAAATGACGAGATTGTAACAAAATACCATTACCACATTAGTTTATTTGAATTGGAAGCTCCATGAAAGAATAAAATTAATTAAAACATAAAATATCATGACAATAAATAATTTCCTGATATTTCATGTCAAAAGGGATGTATATAAACCTCTTAAAAGAAGATAGGTACATAACGCAACATATGAACCAAATAAGACTAATTAAAATAAAAATCTCTTACATTGACTCTTAAATTACGTCATATAAGTTCATAAAACCTTTATAATAAATAAAGGTTTGTTATAAATGTATTTTATAACCATAATAATAAATTTCATACCCCATATTTATATAATTTTGACCTTTTATTACCCGTTTATTAACAATTTCATGCTAAAATCATGTTTTGGGTAATAACTCTTTGTTTTGTTTTGTATATTTTCTTTGGTATTTTAGGTTCACTAACATTTATCATGATTACATAATTTTAAAAATTATAACCAGATAAAAATATCATATTTATTCATTATATATTTAATTATACAAATCCCTTAATGTTATATACAGAAAATGAAATGCACCATTCATGGAGATGGATGGTTGTATGTACACATGAAATTTGTTTTAATTTTATATATAAATGAAAATTAAAAAAGGAAAATAATTTAATTACCTTGAAAAAAATATTTATTTCATATATATCTCATATATTGATTAATTTTACCCTAAGTACCTACCATGAAAAGCATTAGATAAAAACTAATCACATTCTTCCTAAGACGGTAGTCCGCCATACAATCAATTACACCCCATGGAATTGAATGTAAGAAGGTATATGTGATATCATAATCACAAAAGTATATGAATGTTATATGTATCATATATATTGTTTATATATATCATTATACAAGTAGACATGAGGTTTTGATAGAATACATGTCACCTCAGTTCATGAGGTGGTGGTCCATCGAACACATGAGTGACGTTATCGTTTAACAACTGAGGGAAGAGGATATGGACACAATTAATTCCCATATTATAATATAATATTAGTAAATTTAAGATACTAATATTATTATATTGTAATGGATTAATATTATTCTAAGGAGGTGGATGGAGAAATAAAATAAAAATGCATGTTGAAAAACAACACCTCTTCTTTGGGTAACCTAAATGGGTTTGAAAAAAATCCTTCATAGGATGGATTTTTTTATCAAAATAAGGATTATAGGATGATATAATGTTATTATTTATGTAAATTGGTCAATTGTTTTCTGAACCAAATGTTTTTTGATGTTTGAATAGGAGAGCGTAGGAGTTGGCCTTTTATAAGTGAGGTGAGTTACACAGTTGTATTTTTTGAAAAGAAAACTGTGTACCCATGTTTTTCACATGAAAAGAGGCTCTAAAATAGACCATTTATAATAATAAGAGATATTTCGTATAAATATGGCCATAAAATGTTTATTGGAAAAGTTTATTAGTCATTTTATCCCGTATAATTGTTTTTTAACCCATGGTAAACCCATTTACTTCATCTCTGCGATAAACAATTTTTACCATTTTTACTATTAATCAATGAAAAAAATAACTTGACCTTATTATATAATAATAATTATTATGAATATAAATATGGAATAAATTATTATAAATTCAACTCACATAACTGGAAGAATTAAATTCAAATTTAATCCCATATATTGGACAAAACAATTGCATTATAAATAGAAAATGTTTTGCTTGGTGGCTTGATGTGGGAGTCCGTCTACTCACCCCTATCTGGAATCCATGACCACTACCCCCCTTACAAGTCGGTCGGGTGTGACGGTACGCATGAGGTTTTGGGTGTTTGGTGCATTTTGGTGTCAGGTTCCCGGTGGTTCAAGCCCGAAGCTTTTGATATGTATAGAGATTCAGCGATGGACAACGACACTCAATGGTGTAGCAAGGTGTAGTGAAAACAGGATGGTTGTCTGGTCATATGTTAGATTGGTCCAGTAGACGGTGTTACTGAGGATGGAAATTTTTAGAGATGTGTTTGGCTTATGCGGTTGTTTGGACTGTGTCGACAGTGTTGATGGTGTCTATTTCAGGCGGTGGACATCAGATAATGGATGAAGGAGACGAGCGTATGAGGGTAAAGTGAAGACATGTTTGTGGGCATGGTGATTTGCAAGAGATATCATGATGGTGGTGTGGTTTCTTGGGTGGTACAATTCTTTGGTTGACATGGGATTTACGGGATTTTCTGTGAAAAAGGTATCTTTTAATTTTTGAAATAGGGTGCAGTTGACAGTCATGGCTCGGGGGATGGTTCTATGTTATTTTGAAATTGGAATCTTTAATTTGAATGTGTGTTTTTGATGATGGGTCTTGCTGGTGGAGAAAGTTATATAGGTTCCCACTTACCCTAAAAGTGGTTTTCAATAATATAAAAAATGGATTGTGGATTAATAAAAAGTTTTCAAAAGGTTAAAAAAATTTAGTTCCAAATTCAATATCAAATTGATTCTAGGGACCTAAATTGAATTATTAAATTTATAATTCATCTCATTTTTCTTTTAAAACCATATAAAAATAAAATTTATCATCTGAATTTTTTTAATGAAATGGATGTTTTTTATATAAAAAGTTGTATTTTCCATTATTCACTGAAAATTTTATCTTTTTATAAAATCATTAAAATTTCAGAAGAAGATAATTTTGATATGTGGATTTCAAAAAGTATTTTTATTTTCCAATATAAATTTTCAAATATTTATAAAATTTAATTTTATTATATTTTCACTAAATCCTATAAATTTTTTTTTTGATAATTGTATTTTTAAAACAAATAAATTCATTTAAAAAAATTAATTTTTATTTATAAATATTATTTATTTATATAAAAACAATTATACTTAATATTTATATTTTTTTATTTCTATTCATTTCACTAATTTTAATGGATATGTTATGATAGTTCTTTTTTGAATAAAAATGTTAATATCATATCGTTGTTTTTTAAAACACAGTGTCATGTGTAATGAAAGATAATCTTAGTGTTGCGTGTAACACAATATATCAATGCAAATAAATTTATTTGAAAAAAATTCATAAAAATAGGGTGTTAAATTATACCCCCTTAAAATTATTTTTTCCCTCAAAAGATTTCACCCTAATACAAACAAATATGTATACTTAATCCTCATCATTTCTTCAGGTTCCCACATAGATTTTTTAATCTGGTTGTTTCAAAAAAATCCTTTAACCAAAATAATGATAAGGTTTTACATAAAATTATCTCTAGAGTATATAATATCACCTAATTATTCTATATAAGAGACATCCTACTCCAATGGTATGAACTCTATGTTGATAACATATGAAGGATCGAGTATTTACTTCCTCTGGAGAGATACATATAATACAAAATGAATATGATAGAAATTTTTTGTCACTGAAAAATTATAATCTATGATCCTGATATGATCATGAATATCAAAAGAAAAAAATATATCTAAGTCTTAACTGTACCTTCTTCACAAAACTGATAATATTCTTCCACTTGGATATTTGTATGTATACCATTTCACCAACTTCATATTATAGATCACGTCTGTAACAGCCCGAGATTTTATGAAAAATATTCTTTTTAATTTTATTAATGTCTTGTGTTGTACGCTACACCAAAAGGAGCTTGCACAACACACATCCTTGACTTGCCTTGCATTACACGCAATCGCGACCTTCCTCGATAGCGTGTGTATTACGCAATACCGAGTTTTACTAAACAACAATATGCTATTAAAATATTATTATAACTAGCTGTTAAGAATAGTAATAACCACCTTTTAAAATTTTAGAAATATTAGCTCTCAAAATGGACTTCATTTTTGGATTCAGAGTATCGAATTTAGCCTAAGGTGAAATTTTGGTACTTTTCGGATAACTTTCATATTTTGATGAATAGTGAAAATTAATAAATTATAATTAAAAACAACTTTTTTTTAATCGAAATAATTAATAGTGATAAATTATTAATTTGAGTGGTTTTAAAGTATATTTAGAATATATTTTTACAATTCAATACAATGTTGGTCATTGGATGTAATTTCACATTTAAACCAGACATAAACAAGTGTCAATCTTTTGATAGATATTGTTTCTTAAAAACACGCTATTTGTTTTAACAGTGGGATTTAATTATAAAATTAATTAATGAAACTTCTATGTTATGAATTTGGTAAAATAGACTTAATTTTTGAATTTGGAATATGAAATATATCTTAGGATGAAATTTTTGCATTGTTCTGAAAAACATCAATTTTTGATGAATAGTGAAACCACTAAGTGGTAGTTAAAAAAACTGAATTTTTCATAAAACATAATTTTACCGCTTCTGTGAATGGAATTTCAAAAATACGAGAGACACGGTTGATGTCAGTAAGTAAAATGTGGTTCAATGAGATGAAAATAATTTTTGGTGGATAGTAACTTTTTACTTTTATTTACCACGGTTAAAAGTAAATAGGGTAATTAAGGGTAAGAATGATATTAATATTACCCTAACACATGTCATAATTCTATTGGACAAGTGTATCTCGACCAAAAACAACCTTAAGTGTAAAATATTATCATTTAGGCCCACTTGGATTAGATTAGGACATTTATTATTAATTTATTTAAAGAAGGGTTAAAATAGATAAAATCAAAGTTTAATAAGTAAATCATTTTTAATATGGGGTTATACAAAGGATAAATTCGACTATAAATATTCATTAGAAAGATAAAACGCTTTCCTACATAATGGTATTTTATTTATAATTTTTAGACATTAAATAATTTAATTTATTTATGACACAATGATGATGCGGTAATTATCTTATTAATGAAATTTTGACATAATTGATGTTATAAACACCAAAATAAATGTAATTTGAGACTTTTTATGAATTACAATAATTTTATAGGTTACTATGATATATTATTGTTGATTTAATCAACTTGGTTCGAACATATAATTCTTTTATGACTTTCACAAAAATAATATATCAAATAGTGTCAAAATTGACACTAAATAGTTTTTAAATCAAATATTATATTATTAATTGTTATTTTATTCCTAAAAATATAAGGCTAGTCAAAATGACTTAGATAAGTATATATATATTAATAATAAACAATTTGGGGTTCTTTTGGCATGTTATAGTAAGTTTATTAACCATATAGTGTAAGAAAACAAAAAGACACGGTAAAAGTTAAATTATTTAACTTAGAGTTAAATCTAATTGATAAGGTTAAAATAATAACCTAAACTTGTCTAAATCTTATTGGTTGATAGTATTTCGACCCATCCCCACTTTAGCTTCGAAATAAGACCCTTTGGAACCATTATAAACCGATTTTCACTTTAATATAAAATAATATTTTGAGATATTCCTAAGGTGCCCCTCTCCTCCCTTATAAAAGGGCACCTCCTTCCCCTCCTCCTCACACCAATTTGAGCACTCAAGCTCGGACAACCCCTGCCATTTTCTCCTCTCCAATTCCCTATAATAATCCTATAGGTCCTGGTCTTCTTTAAAGACCAATATTAGTTTCCTATGTGGAGGATTCAAAGAGGCGTTCCAAAGAAGAGGTAATATCCATTACCGATCTTTTCAACTTCTTTCTTCTTCAACTTCATCTTCTTATGTTGTTTCATGATAAAGTAATAACATAAGTATTTCTTATATATTGATATGTTATTATAAATATGAAACAACTCTAATTAACCTTCTATCCATCCTACGAAAAAAGGAAATCACCGCGCGTGCGTACGTACATAATACCGTCTCCACACCGTGGTGTAATCTATTTTCCACCACCACCTTAATTGGATGGGTATAATGGTGTAATGAGTAACTATATATGATTATTATAATGTGATATTGATACTGAAATAGTATACAAACACTTCAACACAATTCCACGACCATGGGAACGATATCATCGTTCGTGCGTACGTACGGACTACCGTCTCCACGACGCGATGAGATTCATTCTCAATGATTAACCATTCATGAATGATTATAAAGTATATATAATAAGTACTAATTAAATATATGACATAATAATGATACTGGATTTATTTATATTTATATTTATGTCATCTACTTAATTCCATTCAATTCAATAAGGAAACGAAAACAGCGTTCATGCGTACGTACGGACTACCGTCTCCATGAACGGTGTATTTCTTTCAATTTACTGATTTATTATATATATGTATATATAGATCATGTTTTATATTCTGGAATTAATTAATCATGATCTATTTAATCATATGAATAATTAAAAGTCAAAACACGGACGACAAATGAAACAATTTTACCCAAAACGCTCTTTAACATGGAATTTACAAAAGAACGGGTAATATAATGTCATAAGTGAACCATATATGATATCATAACAATGAATATGATTCTGTAATAAGTAAATAACATTATTTAAATCATTATATAGGAGGTTCGGACACTTACGAAGAAAATCGGACCTAAGGTAAGGGAAATATCACAATCTCATTTTTATCCGAGATTGTTTATACTTTGAAATTTACTGGGGTGTATTTTATCATCCACATCCATGTTTCCTCGATATGTAATATTATTTCCACTCACCTAAAATTGTTTAAATCCTATTTTACCCGTCGGTGAGTTTTTAGTAAAAGATATGAAAGGAATCTCTTGTCGTTTTTCATACGAGGTACTTTTTGACTTTTCCGACAAAAGTATGAAGAATGTTTTTTTAAACTTATACGGCATGAATGGATTTTTAAAAAATTATTTCCAAGAAGCTTCCTTTACAAGTTTCCAAGTTATTTTTAATCAACTTCTTTTAGTTTAAAATTGTATGACATGTTAAGAAAGGAAAAATGTTTTTGAAAAATAAAGGATATTTTCCTCAAGAATGGAGTTCAAGTGTAATATCAAAATTATTTTCCATCTAAGATAATAAAGGGTTCTTTTTTTATCCCTATTATTACATTGATTTGATTATGTTGTGATGGAATTATTTTTATGAATTCCATTATCATATATGAATTGTTTTATGATGTCATGATGTTTAAGATTCCCTTTTTATTACATGGGTTATGCAATGATGTATGGTTTATGATTTTGTGGCACAAATAAGAATGGTATCATTATGAGATGGGTGGGACCTATATCTCCCTTCAATGCATTGGGTAAAGATTTTATATCTCATGAGATAGACATGACTGGAATGGTAGGTTATACCGGTACAGTGAAACAGGACTGAAACGAGGGTGACTCGATTCAGAAAGGGACTTTGTCCACTAAGATAGTCTTGGCAATGAGTCATGACTAACAAGAAATGATTCTCTATGATTATGTGTGTATGCCACAAAGTTTCATGTTTTAAGTTATGCTTATTGGGATTTCATTTCACTACTATGATTTATCCCATGATATGAAATTATGCACTCTTTTGCAGGTTAAGATTTCCAAAAGTTATGTTCTTATGAATATGATGTGATTGATTTTTTTCTTTTGCTTACCCTTACTGAGCATTTGAGCTCACCATTTTATGTTTTCTTTTCCCCAGGATATAAAGAAAGGTTTTAGGTAAAAAAAAGGGAAGATCTTTATGGGAGATATTGAAGATCTTTCACCATGATTAGAAGATTACGTTCCGAGTTTCCAAAGACACTAAACTATTACGATCCTTGTGTGTGTGTTTTTGTTATGTACTAAGTATTCCGAAAAAGTAATGTAATGTCCTTGTATGTCAGGCTTCGGGTCTCTACAGTTGGTATCAAAGGAAAGGTTTAGTCAACCTTTGGAAACTAGGATGCGAAAACATTAATGAGATCCCTAGAGATATTTCTAAGGTATGTCTAGGGATGTCCATAAGGATAAGTATACGTATAAGATACAGTCCTAGAACTATGGTAACAATCATAGAATTTAACCTAAGAAGTTAGATATTGAGGATACTCCCCCTTTATTATGTTGTTTTCCCTAGCATGATTTTTTCCTCTCACACTATTCTTTTTGGGTTTTAGAAAATGGATGGAAACAAGATGATTCACGATAATGGAGGATATGATGGACAATGGAATGATATTCTTCAGGAGAAACCGAATGAAATAGGATTTGGAAGTCCAAACATCATTGTTATGCCGAATCAGAAATCTCATAATATGATCAATAAAGTAAAATTTGGTAAGTTTCCTGACTCGGATAATAAGAGAAAGATGGAGTTTCATGATGATCATAGAGGAAAGAAAGTTCAATTTCCCCTATGTAAATCATGTGGGAAGAGGCATCAAGGATAATGTTTCAAAGGAACTGGAAGATTCTTTTGGTGTGGAAAAGAAGGACACAAAGCAAGTAAGTGCAAAGGAAAAGGTTCAGTTAACACCAGGGATGAGGATAATGGTATTGCTACGACATAAACAATGGTTAAATGCTTTAAATTTGGAATGTACGGGCATTATGAAAACCAATGCCCTAAGGGAAAGTCTCATGAAGAGAATCAGTATGGTCGTATGGAAAGTATTTATGTTGATGATGATGAAGAGGCTACAAATGATATGTGAGATGAAAGTATTGTTGAAGCTCGGTAAATGGTTTAAGAAGGTAGTGGAATGATTACATGTTTATCAAGTGTAATGTTGTATAAGTAATCTCATGGTACTATGGAATAAAGGGACATATAAGGATTGTTACACTATTGTCTTTCCTATGTTTTTAAAGTTTATGATTAATGGTACTAGTAACCATGAAATGTTATTCAGATATTTTTTTGGAAAGTGGATGATATGCGCATAATGAAGTGATAAAGAGAAAATGAAATATTTGACAGTATTCATGAGCTCATGATTAATATAAGGACTAAGTGATATCATGGTTTGAGTATATAGAATTTTGAGGATTTTGGTATGTGGAAAGCGTTAACTTTTAACTGCATTCATGTTTTCACTAAGGTATTCAAGAGAATACACGATTAAGGACTTTTAATGTTTGGAATGTGACCAACAAAACTTACCTAATGATATATGGGGATCGACGATGGTGTTAAATCTCTGGTAATCATTTTCACTATGTTATGAGAGTGGACTGCGGTATTATGGATAAGCCTAAAGATTAGAATGGATTATGTTGGACATAAGTTAGTATTGTTTAAGGATAAAAGTTTTTTTCGATATTATTGATGGGATGTTATAGTAATATAGTTTTAGAAAAAGGACAACCTGCAGGACGGGCGACAACCCATGGCGTCGGACAAGGCTGTGGGAATCGAACCCACAACCGAAGTGCGATTGGCCTTTATCACCTACCACTGGCCTACAGGAAGTCCCTGTTTAGTAGAAACTAGTTTTATTATATTAAGCAGTATGATATATGAAGTATATGTCCATTTTAGGAACCATATATGATTAATCTCACTATAGAATGACTTATGTATATTTAATAACTTTTGCTAACCTTTTGTTTGAGACAGATGAAATGACCCGTCATTCTATCACATGATCTGCTAACACTTCACGAATAACAAATTCAACATCATTTATTTAAGAGATGAAGTGGAAATTGTTCAAGGCACGAACAACAGTGAGATTGTACCAAAATAAAGTAAGTATTTATTCTAATTCAAATTTTCAACTTTAGGGAAATGATCTTGAAAACCAAAAATGTTATCCTAGTGCCCTTATATCCGATGAATCAGATGGTACCCTATATCGTCACAAATTTATGGCTTTGTGATTGCTAGCTTTTCCATAGCCATGTTTTCTACCACTCTCCATCTGAACATGATGGTTAGATTTCTCTTCCATATCCATATTTACACCTATGTGGAAACCCAGTGATTAGTTTATTTGGGTAACCGTTACGTTTTATACTTTTGTTTTTAAATATTGGTTTTGATATTCCTTTTTACGATGTGGGTTTCTATTAAAGAAACTTTCTAATAGTAAACCATTTATAACCCCGACGAATTTCGAGGGCAAAATTCATTTTAAGGGGGGTAGAATGTAACAGCCCGAGATTTTATGAAAAATATTCTTTTTAATTTTATTAATGTCTTGTGTTGTACACTACACCAAAATAATCTTTCATAACACATATCCTTGACTTGCCTTGCATTACACGCAATCGCGACCTTCCTCGATAGTGTGTGTAGTACGCAATACCGAGTTTCACTAAACAACGATATGCTATTAAAATATTATTATAACTAGCTGTTAAGAATAGTAATAACCACCTTTTAAAATTTTAGAAATTTTAGCTCTCAAAATGGAATTTATTTTTGGATTCGGAGTATCGAATTCAGCCTAATGTGAAATTTTGGTACTTTTCGGATAACTTTCATATTTTGATGAATAGTGAAAATTACTAAATTATAATTAAAAACAACTTTTTTTTAATCGAAATAATTAATAGTGATAAATTATTAATTTGAGTGGTTTTAAAGTATATTTAGAATATATTTTTACAATTCAATACAATGTTGGTCATTGGATGTAATTTCACATTTAAACCAGACATAAACAAGTGTCAATCTTATGATAGATATTGTTTCTTAAAAACACGCTATTTGTTTTATCAGCGGGATTTAATTATAAAATTAATTAATTCAACTTCTATGTTATGAATTTGGTAAAATAGACTTCATTTTTGAATTTGGAATATGAAATATAGCTTAGGATGAAATTTTGGCATTGTTCTGAAAAACATCAATTTTTGATGAATAGTGAAACTACTAAGTGGTAGTTAAAAAAACTGAATTTTTCATAAAACTTAGTTTTACCGCTTCTGTGAATTGAATTTTAAAAATTCGAGAGACATGGTTGATGTCAGTAAGTAAAATGTGGTTCAATGAGATGAAAATAATTTTTGGTGAATAGTAACTTTTTACTTTTATTTACCACGGTTAAAAGTAAATAGGGTAATTAATGGTAAGAATGATATTAATATTACCCTAACACATGTCCTAATTCTATTGGACAAGTGTATCTCGACCAAAAACAACCTTAAGTGTAAAATATTATCATTTAGGCCCACTTGGATTAGATTAGGACATTTATTATTAATTTATTTAAAGAAGGGTTAAAATAGTTAAAATCAAAGTTTAATAAGTAAATCATTTTTAATAGGGGGTTATACATAAGACAAATTCGACTATAAGTATTCATTAGAAAGATAAGAAGATTTACTACATAATGGTATTTTATTTATAATTTTTAAACATTAAATAATTTAATTCATTTATGACACAATGATGATGCAGTAATTATCTTATTAATGAAATATTGACATAATTGATGTTATAAACACCAAAATAAATGTAATTTGAGACTTTTTATGAATTCCAATAATTTTCAAGGTTACTATGAAATATTAGTGTTTATTTAATAAACATGGTTCGAACATATAATTCTGTTATGACTTTCAAAAAAATCATATATCAAATAGTGTCAAAATTGACACTAAATAGCTTTTAAATCAAATATTATATTATTAATTGTTATTTTATTCCTAAAAATCTAAGGTTCGGCAAAATGACTTAGATAAGGATATATATATTAATAATAAACAATTTGGGGTTCTTTTGGCATGTTATAGTAAGTGTATTAACCATATAGTGTAAGAAAACAAAAAGACACGGTAAAAGTTAAATTATTTAACTTAGAGTTAAATCTAATTGATAAGGTTAAAATAATAACCCAAACTTGTCTAAATCCTTTTGGTTGATAGGATTTCGACCCATCCCCACTTTATCTTCGAAATAAGACCCTTTGGAACCATTATAAACCGATTTTGACTTTAATATAAAATAATATTTTGAGATATTCCTAAGGTGCCCCTCTCCTCCCTTATAAAAGGGCACCTCCTTCCCCTCCTCCTCACACCAATTTGAGCACTCAAGCTCGGCCAACCCCTGCCATTTTCTCCTCTCCACTTCCCTAGAATAATCCTAGAGGTCCTGGTCTTCTTCAAAGACCAATCTTAGTTTCCTATGTGGAGGATTCAAAGAGGCGTTCCAATGACATTATTTAAATCATTATATAGGAGGTTCAGACACTTACGAAGCAAATCGGACCTAAGGTAAGGGAAATATCACAATCTCATTTTTATCCGAGATTATTTATACTTTGAAATTTACTGGGGTGTATTTTATCATCCACATACATGTTTCCTCAATATGTAATATTATTTCCACTCACCTACAATTGTTTAAATCCTATTTTACCCTTCGGTGAGTTTTTAGTAAAAGATATGAAAGGAATCTCTTGTCGTTTTTCATACGAGGTACTTTTTGACTTTTCCAACAAAAGTACAAAAGAATGTTTTTTTAAACTTATACGGCATGAATGGATTTTTAAAACATTATTTCCAAGAAGCTTCCTTTACAAGTTTCCAAGTTATTTTTAATCAACTTCTTTTAGTTTAAAATTGTATGACATGTTATGAAAGGAAAAATGTTTTTGAAAAAGAAAGGATATTTTCCTCAAGAATGGAGTTCAAGTGTTTTATCAAAATTATTTTCCATCTAAGATAATAAAGGGTTCTGTTTTTATCCCTATTATTACATTGATTTGATTATGTTGTGATGGAATTATTTTTATGAATTCCTTTATCATATATGAATTGTTTTATGATGTCATGATGTTTAAGATTCCCATTTTTATTACATGGGTTATGCAATGATGTATGGTTTATGATTTTGTGGCACACATAAGAATGGTATCATTATGAGATTGGTGGGACCTATATCTCCCTCCGATGCATTGGGTAAAGATTTTATATCTCATGAGATAGACATGACTGGAATGGTAGGATATACCGGTTCAGTGAAACAGGACTGAAACGAGGGTGACTCGATTCAGAAATGGACTTTGTCCACTAAGATAGTCTTGGCAATGAGTCATGACTAACAAGAAATGATTCTCTATGATTATGTGTGTATGCCAAAAAGTTTCATGTTTTTAGTTATGCTTATTGGGATTTCATTTCACTACTATGATTTATCCCATGATATGAAATTATGCTCTCTTTTGCAGGTTAAGATTTCCAAAAGTTATGTTCTTATGAATATGATGTGATTGAGTTTTTTCTTTTTCTTACCCTTACTGAGCATTTGAGATCACCCTTTTATGTTTTCTTTTCCCCAGGATATAAAGAAAGGTTTTAGGTAAAAAAAGGGAAGATCTTTATGGGAGATATTGAAGATCTTTCACAACGATTAGAAGATTACGTTCTAAGTTTCCAAAGACACTAAACTATTACGATCCTTGTGTGTGTGTTTTTTTATGTACTAAGTATTCCACAAAAGTAATGTAATGTCCATGTATGTCAGGCTTCGGGTCTCTACAACGTCAGTGAATTTCAGTATAACTTTTCTACTAAATCTGATCTAAATTGTTGTTTTTTTTATAAATTTATATATTGTTATGTATCATTTCTTCATATTTCTCATGCCCCAATAACATTCATTCTCTAATTCCATTCGAGCACATTAGAGTTTTACACTTCTTTCTATACAGGGATTCCATGGAATAATTATGAATGCTTAAGTGAAAGTTTTTTTATAAGAAAACTCAACTAGAGGAATGTGTTGATATAAAACACATTTTATATTCATAGAAAAATATCTCATTATATCCTTTGGGTTTTAAATTTTTTCTTAGGCTGTCCATCTGTATGATGATGACATGTAGTGTGGAAACATGACTCTGTATCTAAAGACTATTAAATAATTCACCAAACATTTTAGGTAAACGTCAGATCATAATCATATAAAATAAAATGTGTTCATATTAATATTATCACATTATTAATTTATATTCTGTATAGAACATCAATATATATATGAATTCTCCATCAGATATGAAATGTGCTAACTTTTTACTAAGATTGACTATAACCAAAGTATCTTTTTCCCCTTTATAAGTTTTGTGGAGTGGAACCAAAAAATATACTGGGATGTTCTTCCGTTTAAATTATGTTATGGGTAATAGTTGTAACATCCCCTTAGACATTTTTCTCTCATCCTTAAATCACTAACATACCAAACAATGAGATACAAACACTATAATATTTCTCTTCATGCCATCCTGCCAGAAATACTCATTCAAATCTCAACACATATTTGTACTCCCATAATTAATATAGATTAAAGAATAATTAGATTCCTATAATAGATCATTATTCTAAAAATATATTAATGGAACACATACACAGTTTCCAAAACATATCATTCCATTAAAATCATTGTAAAACAGAGGAATAATTCTCACCTTCTTCTGCATGTCCACTTCTTCTATCAATCATCATTAATATTCTCATGGATAGATGGTAGAATAATCAGTTGAGAAATATAATATCATTTTCATTTATTCAAGATATCCTTATCAATATTTTGAAAATCCTTAATTATCGTATTTTTTTATCATCATCATCGATTTTCTAGCATGATCTTTTTGACTCAAAACATCAACCACCTTGTTCTCTTTCCTAGAGTGGTAATGTATTGAGCCTTAATTGTCTTTAATCAGAATTAACCATATACAATGGATCATGTTAAACTAATTATATAAGAATAAATAATTTAAACTCTTACGATCAATAAATATCCACACCTTATTAAAAATAATTCCTTCATCTCATTAATTCAAAAATTACCAGAGCTAACTCCAAATCATGAGTTGGGAATTTTTTTCATAATCCTTCAATTTTCATGATGCATCATATATAAAAAAGTAATTATGTGTAGTAAACTATCCCAATTCCTTCATGTATGCATCAATAATTATTACAAAACCTTATACAATATAGGGTAATATATGTACTGGTGTGATGAAAAATGTTCTCTTCAGTTCCTTATAATATTCCTCACATTCATATGTCTAAAGGAACATGAATCCTTTATGAGTTAACTTGGTAAATGGATTATAAATCATTGAAAAATTCTCCATAAATCCTTGATAATACCCCACTGACCCAATAGAGTAATGTAACATAGTAACTGTGGTCAGTCTGGGGTAACTTTCAATAGCATCCCCCATTGAAGGATCCACTAAAATACCTTCACATGAGATTATATATCACAATAATAAAACATTCTAAATCCAAAACTCATACTTGGTAAAAATTTCATACACATTTTTATTCCTTAAGGTCTTTTGAATAATCCTAAAATAATCTTAATGCTCAAAATTTATCTTTTTGTAGATACTAGTAGCATCTATAATGACTACCAAAAACTGATCAAAGTAATCTATAAATACTATAATCACTAAATCCATAAATATAGAATGGGATTTTGTAAGACCAAATGACCTCACTATAAATTAATAATTTTTGTACCTGATATGGATGATTTTATTAGGTATGTATTAATGTTTGACCCTTAACAGATAATACCTAGATCTATGATCAATATTCAAGAAGTATTAATCTACTCACAAATGATCAAACAAATCTTGAATTTGGGGTAGATGATACTTTTTTTTATATTGATATTGTTAATATCTCAATAATAAATTAAAATATGAATTGATCCATCATTATCTTTAAAAAATTAAATAGGTTCACCCCATCGTGATGAACTAGGGAATATAAATCCATTATCAAGACTCTCATAGAGTTTCTTCTTTAATTATTGCATCTGAATTGGGGCCATTCTATATAGAGTCTTTGAAATAGGTGATACACCAAGTATGAGTTATATTGTGAAATAGAACTCATGATAAATTGGAAGACTAATAAATTCATCTAAAAGGTAACCAAAACACTATTGAATAATAGGCATGCCTTCAATGTTAAATTTCTCCCAAATCATCTAGAACCAATATGATTAATTGATATGAATTAAAACCCATAAACGTGAAATTATTTCCATTAGATTTTTGTACTCATACTTATAATGATAAATGCGCATGGTTTTATTTTGAATAAGAAATGTGACTCTCCTTTATTATTAACTAATATGGGGTACATATAAAGAATTAAAAACCAATCCTAAAATAACATCATTTTTACCTAAAGGGATTTTCACAAGATTTGCAGGAATCAATTTCCCTACAAACATCAATTAGAGTGGAGCTATAGACTTATGATGAAATCGTTTTATCATTGATAATTTTGATAGATAACTCAATATCTAATCATTGTGATGGTAATTCAAAACCCTTTTCAAATTCCATATATATAAAAGAGTAATTAGGGCAAGAATCAAATAATAAATTATATTTTTTCTAGAGTGGGTGATAAGGATCCCTTTCATCACATATTTTCAAAACCCACATTGGGAGTCATCATAAAATGATTTTTACCTTTTTATTTAGGCTATATAGGATGTTTATGTTGATCATAAAAAACATTATGATTTATTAATTGGTTGTTATATGGCTATAATACATCCATTTGAAGCATTGCAACCTTCATGTTGAATTACTTGGAATCCTCTTCTCCACATTGAATTAACCAACCCACTAATCACATTTCAACATTTCAGGCATTATGAACATCTATTCCACAATTCAATAACCTCCCAGTTCTATTATAGAAATTCCATGGATGCCTCTTACAACATTTCTAAAATGTAGGTGGATATAATTTCTTCCATCCACGTGATTTATTCAATTTTTATGAAACTATATATTTCATTTAATATAAAATAAATGGAAATGGAGGGATTCTTTGATTTCCATTTATACAATGGGAGTAAATGGAATTAATTTTTCATGAACCAACCCGGGTCGACCCCGAACTGGTAACTTGAGCCTTATGGAGGCATTCCTGAACATCCTTGGATAACAACAAGCACCAGTAAACAATGATATCACCATGATAATGATTTATCCCAAATAAAACATAGATAAACTAACTAGAAAATATATAAAAACATAACCAATAACCTCTAAATGAATAAAATCACAAACTAAGTCCAGAAACAACAACAAATAAATAGAAAAATCTATATAACAAATCAAAAACGATCAAACCCAACTAGCATGACCTCCATGAGACCACCTAGTCACCACCATCAATAATTCCAACTTGTTCTAAATTTTAAATGAACCAGATATCTAAATCATAAAAAATATTGGTTCATCTGATGCCGATTGGAATAGGTTGGGTGTGATAAAAAATATCTATGTATGTAAGAACAATATAATCCATGCATGTCCTTTCTATAAATAGTCAATAAATATTAGTATAAAATACAATTATGTAATTAGGGTTTTATATTTTTAAAACTACCAACACTGTTTTCTAGAAATTACACTTGAAAATGTAACATCAAACAATTTTAAAAAAAAAAGTAGTTTGAAAATCCAAAACCCAAAACAAAATTCCCAACCAAAAGATCAATGGTTTTATTATATAAAATAAAGAAAATAGAACAAGAAAGGAAAATGCTAGAAGATTATGTAACCAAGGTAAAACAGATGAAAAAGAGAACATAAAAATAAAAATAATTGGATTTCCTAATAATCTCTAGAAGAAATCCATTGAAGTTATCAGTTTAAACTCACCTATTGGCGTATGGTGATGCTCCATAGTCAAAAACCAATTGGACACTCTAAACTAGACAATCTTGAGGCACGTCCCACCTGGCCACTCAGAAAATTTAGGGGTTACCAGCCCATCTTATTAGTATCAAATTGAATCAATCACCCGACCCTCCAGATGAAGACCTCGAATCTCATAATATTTTACAAAATAAACGGGGAGGTCCTCGCACATGTGGTATAAAACAAAAACCCACATACCACCATGCTTTCCAAGGATAAGAATTATAACCTCCTATATGATGAAACTCTCCTCAGAGGGTCAACCATAGTGGTTCCCACCACACATGAAGCTATAAATAGGTTCCAACTAGGCCTTCTTGTCACATGAGGTTTCAAACCATTTTCCAAACCATTGTGAAATACCAACCAGGATTACGTATCACATGATATTAAACCCAATTTTTCAAATAGAACATAATGTTTCAACTGATCCATTATCACTCAAAATCCAAATTAATTTGTAATAAAAGTTCCCATTATAAGGTCTAAACAATATATATCATGAAGGTTCCAAACATGACATTATCTCATTTAGTTACCAAACTACCATCTATAGTTTCAAATGATTTGATCAATTAAGGAAATGTTTTAAAACACATTATAAAATCATTTCGAAACCAATATACCATTTATAACACATAATGCCTTTAGAATAGCTATTTGGGAGGAGGAGGTATAAAGAAAATATGAATAAGGATAAGAAAAATATTCTTGTGAAATTTGAGGTTCAAGGGGAACATCCTTAATGAAAGCCCATATAATTTCTATTCCTATCCATGTGTGCACCCAATGAACACATGTATATTCCCACATATAATAGCACATCCAAGGGAATCCATGACATAATAAAGGATTCATTTTAATAATCCCAAATAGCCTTATAACCCATGACAAGAGTCTATACATAAACACCACACCATAAAATTCTTCGAAACCCACATACACGAAATTCATTTCACAATGCAAACCATACTAGAAAAGAATAAATAGGGACAAAAAAGATTAAAGCACCCAATTTCCTCATTAAATAACATATTTAATTTTATCAAACATATTTCATTTATATACATATAGGCATAGTTAGGAAAATCCTTTGAGAACCAATTCAAATAACATTTCTAACAAAAGAATCCTAAAAAAAATTATACTATCACATCAGAACAATGATATCACATTTAAAATGTTTTTATTAAAGCTCATGATTCAATAATATTTTATGAAATGAAAATTATTTGAAACACCATCCTCAAGTGGATGATTCATGTCGCCTATAATGAAATCTATTTTAAGCACACTACAACCATGACTCACAACTATATGAATGAGAAAACCCTCAAATTTATCACCACTATATGAATAAAAATCAGTAAAAACATGGTCACTATGGATAGATTAGAAATGTAAAATAAATGAAACTCAATGAATAAAGATATTGGATCCCTAATCATTCAATATGGGTGAATAATCACCAATAAACCACATTGAAATCCACTATTAGGATAGTGGAGGATCTGAAAAGCACCATGGGAGGCATCCAATTTAATAGAATTGAAGTGGGGTGTCCAATGTACAAAACCCCACATAAAAATAAGGCAATGGTACAAAAATAATCCTCTTATAGAGGGATTGATGGTTATCTTGAATGTCTAAACAAAATGTGTGCAAGCCATGCAATTCCCCATTAACAATAGTTTCACATGTTGCACACTTTTTTAACCATGATAAAACCATGAAAACATGTCTATCTATATTTCCAAATTTGTCTAACCAAGCTCAAACTATGCATATGACCAAAAACCTTTTGAAAACATTCGAAACTATAATATTTACACCGACAACTAAACCCGAACCTCAATCAAAAGAACCAAAATCATGGAAAGATGAAAATAAAAGAAAAAACAAATTAAGGCTGTGAAAATTAACCCCACCACAAAAAATTATTCCCCTAGAAAGTCACCAAGCTGAATGATAAGAAAAACTCAAACCTGAAATCGAATGAATTCAAACGGGACCATAAAAAATAGGGTGACATTTTAAATCTACAATCACACCTGAACTACTCTAGAGAAATCACAACATGGAGAGATGAATATAGTGTTCTTCCCACCATTAAAAAACAACCAACACTGACCCACATCCGGACCGGGAACTCCAAACATGAACCAAATCACCAATACAAGGGTAAAACCTACCCAAATGAAAAAAAGAACCACCAACCATATTTCTTATAGGACATGAGAATATTTATTGATATTGCACTCAAGAACAAAAACATATCCTCAACAAGGCTAATTTCAAACGAGGAATAGAATGTAATAAATTAATCCTCTCTAAAAGATAATAAAAACAAAAATTACATGAGGAAAATACCACCAAATCTCAAGGAATAAAACAACACTACTCTTTTAAAAAAATGAGGAGATATTTAAAAATGATGGAAACTATAATAGGGGGAGTTAAAAAAGCTACACTAGGATGGTTCATAAAAATATAGACCAAGGTTACCCATTCCCCAATGAGATTCTTGACTATATGAAGAGATTCACTTCTGGGCCTGTGGATAGAGCACTAATTTCTGGAATAATTTACTTCCCTAAAGTCAGGACTAGATATCCTCTGACCAAAACATGTTTTTATGGACACTCCACTAGAAGAACTTCTCCAAGTGACCCAAACGGCCACATCGATGACACAAATTTTGAGGATTATGAAAAGTCAACTTATAATAACCAAACTAACAACGTTGGAAACATATGAGATAAATTCCTGATGAACAAGAAGAAAGAACCAATGAAGGAAACTACTCAAAAAGAGGTTCCTATGGAAAACACCTATCATTATATGGGGATCCATTATGAGATCCAAGGGAAATTAGATTGCCAACCAACAAAGACTACACTATGGGAACTGACTCAGCTATGAATGTATCATCCACCAATGTACCAAAATTAGCATCCCTAGATAAAAGAACTCAGTCTTCAATATCTAGAAAAAGACCCCAATAATATAGAGGAGCTTTAAACTGATCCTCTAATTTTATCTCTGAATAGAAAGAAACTAGCTCCTTGAAATGGTCAAAAGAAGCCTCAATTAACTACTAGACTTAATGAACACTCAATAGAGCATACACATTCCTCACCTTCACCTCATATGGTGAAAAAAATTCGATGAATGCGGTCTCAAAAACTCCACAATACATTCCAACTTTCAATGAAAGTGTAATGATTGTCTTCAACCAATCCAAAACTAAACCCTCCAACAAATTCAAAATAGCTCATACCCTCAGTTCTTTGGGACTTCCCAAAAACCTAAATATACCATCAACTTACTCAAGTCACTCTAAACCATCTAATGAAACTTGATCACCCGAAGAGATAGGAAAAAATGATAATAACTCAACTCCTCCACTTTGCTGAGTTCCTGGGAAGTTCCAAAAGCAGGAAGAGACTAACTTGAATCCTTGGGGACGTTTATGGGTGGCGTAATCTAAATAGAATAAGAAAATATAACCAAAATCAACATGAACCAAAATTCAACCAAATGATCACCTAGGCCGAAACAAACGGCTCACAAACTAAACATCACAAACAAAATCAAATCGTCATTATAAATCCACCATTTCCTTTTCCAATTCAAAATTATTTCAAATCCCAAATCAAAATTTCATAAAACATCAACTCATTCCAAAATCCAATTCAATCCCCAAACAAAAATTAAAAATTAATCAAAAACTTGAAACCATTTTTATTGTAAAATAAAACCATTTTCTCATAAACCAATTTTCATTCCAAAAAATCCACTAACACAAAAAACAACTGAATTGAAACACAAATCACTATAGAATTCATGGATTGAGAACTTGTATTTATGCATTACCCAATGACATGGTTAGTGGTGATGCCCCATGAAATAACTATTCACTAAGATGTTCCAATGTTGGGAACTTAGACGCCACCTGGTTTACTACTCTATGTGTTTCCACCACACCATACTGTCTCACTTTTGTTGTCATACCCTATCCAGACACTCAAAAAGAATAAAAAATACCCAAACCCCAAAATTCCTCTACAAACTAGAGGATCAAAATGAGAAAGAGTCTTAGATAATCTTACCAAACTGACATATCTAGTTCTCATAGCACTAATCTCTAAACGATCTAATTCCAAAAATAACAAAAGGGATCCTCTGATACTATTTTTGTACTGACTACTTCGAGACGACCCCTAACCAGTAACCCGCACTAGCCCAAGACAAGGCCTAGGAGCTTTCCCAATCCTCCCAGGATAGTGATAAGCATTAGGAATCAAAGATATCATAGCCAGAAAAATTTATCCCAAAGAAAACCAGTATCAAATAACAAGAACATAGAACCAGGCATTACTAATAACCAATAACAAAAATAAATAGAAACAGGATCCATAAAAAATTACAAATGATAGGAAAAAAACTAAAAAATGAAACAAATACCAAACCAACCTAAATGAAATAATCTCTATCTCACCACCTGGTCACCGCCATCTATAAGAAAAACCTGCTCTAAATACCTACCAATCTTGAATGAAATACCTGTAACACATCTTGGTTTTACCGATGCTGAGTGGAACATATAGTGTTTAAGGGGGAAAATTCAGTAGGTAAGAACCCCATAATCTACACATACCCTTTAATGAAATAGTCCAAAATTTTTATGAAATACATATATGAAATTAGGTTTTTATTTTTTTAATACAACCATCATTATTATCTAGAAATTTCACTTTGAAAGCATACTGTGATACCAATTTTAAAAAAAAAAGAAGTTTAAAAATAAAACACTTAGAATGAAATCCAAACCAAAATATAGAAGGTGATACACAGAAAAATAATGAAAATAGAATAATAAAGGGAGATACTAGAAGTGTTCGTATTGTATGTGTAGTAGAAGAAAAACATAACATAAAAATAATAATCATGGGAATTTCCTATATATATCTAGAAGCAATTCCTAGATGTACTCGCATCGGACTCACCTGCAGAAATATGGTGAAACTCTATAGTTAATAACCAAATAGTCGATCTAAACTATCAAATCTTGTATAAAATAGCACTTTGGATCTCATCAAATATATGGGTACCAATTCATCTAATTGGGTTTGATAAGAAACAATCATGGAAACATCTAAATGATGCCCACTAATCTAATGGTATAGTATGCAAGGAATAGTTAGATCCTCACACACATGGAATAATCCAATAATCAATATGCCATAATGATTTACTATCCCAAGAACCAACACCAACTATGCACTCGACCTCTCATCATAGTTTCCACATTAGAGGTTACCATCACACATCAAACCATACACATGTTCCCAATAGGCCTTTGTGTCACCTAAGATTTCAAACCATTCTCCAAACCATTGTACAATACAAACTGGGCCTATATAACACATCACATTAACACCAATTTACCAATGATAGAATAGGGTACCAACCAGGCCTTTAACATTTCAAATCCAAATCCATTTCTAAAATCACTTCTAATTACAATGTGTAAACCCTATTTAACATGAAGTTTCTAAATGGTCCTTTATCACTTTTAGTTACCAATCCAATATCCAATGTTTCAAATCATCCGAGCATTGAAGGGCACATATGAAACCACACTCTGAGATCATTTTGAAAGTATGACACCAATTAGAACACGTACGGATTTTATAATTTCCAATTTTTAGGAGAATGTTTAAATAAAATATTATGAAGGTGATGAAAACGAATATTTTAAAATCTGGGGTTCAAGGAAAACATTTTTTAACAGATCTATAATCATTTGTTTTAATATCCATGTGTTCCCACCATGCACACATGGATATTCCCAAATCCAGTGGAACATTGAGGTCAAACCCTGAAATCCCATGGGATCATTTTATGAACCTCAAAGAGACATTCAACACATCCTAAGAGTCTGTGCATAAGCACCAAACCATGAAATTCACAAAAAACCACCCACACTAAATTTATTTCATAATGGAATCCATTCTACCAAATAATAATTAGGGAGAATTTTTTTTAAAGAACACAATTTCGTCTTTAATAACAAAATTTCATTATACCAAGCATCTTGTGTATATATATATGTAGTTATATTTTGGAAAAACCTTTGAGAATCAATTTATATCAAATTCCTTTAACAATTTTACAAAAACATTTATACTAACACATCATAAGAAAGAATATAACATTTCAAAATTATATATGATATCACAAGCATAAATGGTATGTTATGGAATGAAAAATTTTGTAAATACCTACTTTAAGTGGAAGAATCGTGTCTCCTTTAAGGTAATCCACTCAAAACAACTCTTATCATGACTCACAACACTATGAATAAATCCCCCCAAAATGTTTCACTACTTTGGGTATCCAAATTGTCCAAACATGGAAACTAGGATTAGAGTATAATGTAAAATCTATTAAAACCAACCGATAAGGAGAGGGGATCCATAACCTTTCAATCTAGGTGACGAATCATCAAGAATCCTCCAACAAATCCACTTAGAGGTGATTGGAGGAGCCTAAAATCTCTATAGGTGGCATCCTTGTCAGGGAAATTCAAGTGGTATGTAAAATGGTAGAACCCCCCATTTAAAGAAGGTAAGGAGACAAAAAATACCCCTCTTCATGTAGGCTTTATGGTTAGCACACACAATTAAACCAACAATGCACAAACTGTGAAATTACTCACTTTAAAGAGTTTCACATGCTGCAAACTTAGGTTTCACACATAGATTAACATTTCTCAAAACATGTGAGCCCCTTTCTTATATTTTTTACATATTGTATAACCACACTCAAACCATGGACAAGAGCAGGAACCCTTAAAAACACTTTAAATGAAAAAAAATCCAACAGGAACTAAACCCAAACCTCAACAAAAAGAACCAACATCATGAAAAGATTAAAAACACCATGGTCGAGGTGTGAAATATTTATTTATGTATACTAAATTCTATTATAATCAGTTCTTTTTAGAGACATGGATTTAAGAAACTAGAAAATTGATCATTTATTTTATAGACAAGTGATTAAACTTGAAGCATACCATGAAATACCATTAAAATTAGGTTTATAAGTCCCAATAGATTCATCATCCTTCTGCTTAAGCTCAGGGAATTCCTAATTAAAAAATTTTCATAGTATAACAGTTATGTACTTACTTAAAAAGTATACCTATAAAATCATCACCTTCAAGGGATTCAATTTCTTCCTCTTGAATAATATTATCAATAATGTTTTACCATTGATACTATCCACCTTACAAATGATAAAAAATTAAGACAGAATTTTTATGTTATGAGTACTTTAGAACATAAAATATTTTTTCAATGTTGTTGATCCATCACCCAAAAACTAGTGGATCTGATGATGCACTAAAATAATGTGGATGTTGTCAGATGAAGGCATCAATAGAATGTTCTCACCTATTTTGATTACTTGGATGATCTGAATGATTCATTACCTGAGATTGTTTTTTGAGCCTAAAAACAACATTCTTCATCCCATATCCCATAGAATTTGGTTTTTTAGGTGTCAAATCATTGTATTGCCCTTCACATTTAGTATTAACAACATTACCTTAGGTTCCGACCATAGAAAAAAACCAAAAGGGATAATTTGAGCAATACTAATCATAGTGGAAAACTACATTGTAAAGAATAAATATTTTTTAATAAGACTAAATAATTTCACCATCATTTAAATTAATGGAACATTATTTTTATCATATGTCATTCATAGTCATTATTTAATTACTTCATGTTGATTTGTAAATAGTTTGTAAATTCACAACACATACCCATGAGAGTGTATAACAAAGCATGTATAAAGGCCCATTTTTGCGCACCATGTGATGATTGGGTCCAACTCAATGCACTATTTTTAGATTTATTACCCCTTAGAACCTATATTCTAGAGCCACACCAACAAATAGTATCTATACAAGGATATAATTTCATGGAAACCACACACTCTATCCTTTACCAAAATTCTTGGACATTTTCATATACTTTGAAATATCCTTAGACTTATCCTTAGACATACCCAAATACATCTTCATTAAAATATCCCTAGGGATATCACTAATGTTTTATCGTCATTTTTTGTAAAGTAAAACTAAACCATTCATCTCATTTCAACTATAATGACCATTTATTTTCATACATAAATATCACATATTTTAATTGAATGTTCAAAACATTTCAAAAACACACAAAAAAACCATAATATTTTATCTTCTTTGTATACTAAAAAAACTATATTCTAATTATATGAAATATCATCAACATCTCCTACACTAATATTCTCAAATATTAATCCTATTAGTTATACCATACGTAGCCCATTATTTATATACTATGGAAGGGAAAAAATGATCAGTGTGATTATATTTTCATTAAATATAAACATAGGAGATATCGATCAATGATCATATAAAATAATAAGATAATCATAAGGGAATATGATCATGACCATAACTTATAAATTTAATACCCAAACTGTCAAAGATCGTAAACGTGAGTCATGGCATTAAAAAATATAATTTTAGAAATAATCGAATATAAGAGTGATAAATTATCATAAATCAATCATGAACCATAAACTCATGTCATAAAATTTTGTCTCCATCAAAAATATAGAAATCCATTTTTGATGTCAAGGTTGATTACCAATACCATCAACCGTATGTATTATGAATTATCACCAATTCACTTTTTTCATTCAGGAAACACATGTTTCCTATAGTAGATTAGTATTGTCCTATTTCCCATATAGGATCAATCCCATACACTTGTTTCCCATTGTTATCTCATGTGATATAGAGAATTACCCAATGAATTAGATGGAAATATAGGTCATACCCATATAATAATGAATAACATACTCATGTATTCCAAAATATCACAAAACATTCATCATATCATCAAATAATAAGCCTTGTACATAAAATGGGATTCATAAAATTTTTATCAATTGACTATAGCATAACCCATAATACATAATTGGGTTTCATAAACATTTCATAAATAAATCATTAACCATCCAGTGAAATAATATAGATGGTATTATTAAATATTATAAACCATAAATCATAAGTAACTAAAAAAATGGTTTCATCTTATATGGAAATGATATTGAAAGACCACATGGAACATTTATTTAAGAAAACACATCTTTCATATTAAATGTTTTCTAAAACATAGAATATTTTTAAAATCATTTTCCTTAAAAATAACCATCGAAACATATAAAAAAAATATTTAAAAATAATTTATAAAATTTCATGTGTAAAATATCCTTTCATATTTTTGAATCGGTAAAAATTCATAACATATTTTAGAAATCATTTTATTTGGAAATAATTTTTCAATCCTATAAGGGAATCTAGAAAAATAATTTAAAACATTTCAAAAAGAATATATCTTTTGCATTTTGAAAATAAATAAATATTTATAATTTATTTTCAAAATAATTTTATTTTAAAATAAACATTGAAAATTATAAAGGAACCTATAATACATTAAGCACTCATAATGACAGAAAATTATGTTCATCACAAACACTTTAAAACAATGTTTATGTTCACATTATTGGTAAATGTAAAAATCACCTAATTCAAAAAAATCTGATTAATTTTATTTTTTAAAAAAAATTAAAAAATCCATAATTAACAGTAAAAATAATAGGAAATTTTCAAAAACGTCTTAAATATTTTTATTTAAATAATTAATATATATGAAAAAAATTTCAATCGAAGGGAGAAATAAAATCAGATTTTCTTTAAAACATACATTTGAAATATTGAGTACATAAAGAGATGAAAATGAGGGAAATTTTTTTATCATGAAATATACATATGATAAGAAAATCCAATTTTTTTTAAAATATGGTTCATAATAATTAACCATCAAAATCATAAACATGAACAATCCTGATAACCAATGAGATAGTTACATAAAACCCTTACCATGTTGGTTAACTTTGATTGAAAAGATTTATGAAAGAATAAAAGTAAATTAATCTTAAACTATCATGAGAATAAATATTTTCATGATATTACATATCAAATGGGATATATACAAACACCATAAAATAATATAGGTTCATAAAATGACAAATGTCTCAAATATGAAAAATTTAGAAAAAATACTATACCATTAGTCTAAAAAATCCATTGAAAACATTTAGCCCTCATGTTTAATAAATATAAATTAATTATAATTATATAAAATTATCGTAATTATATATATCATAACAAATTTGGTTTACTTTTGAATTTAAATTACCAATTTATTAAAAACCACATGTTAATGTCACAATTTGTGTGATAACTATTTTTTGTGTGTGTCTATTTGGATTTGGTAATTTCAAGGAATATATACTGATTATGGTTCTATAATTTCAATATTTTTTAAAAATGATATGAATATCATATATATTCAATATATATATATTTATATTAATCCATAAAATTTTGATATATACAATGAAATACCCTATTAATGGAGATAGTAGGCCGTAGGTACGCATGAACACAATATCAATTTTCCCAGTAAATGATATGAAATAAAGTTAAATAATATATTTAAATTTAAGAATATTTTTTCATGTCATATATATCGCATATATTCATAAAATGTTCTGTATTTACCTTCCTCAAAATATGAAATAGAAAAAATAATCACATCACTTTGCGAGGTGGTAGACCTCTATAGACACAACATTATTGTATACCACATAGAATGGAATGTCAAAAGGTATATGTCTTGTAATAATTATAGAAATATATATATATTAAAACTATAATATATATTTATATTATATCGATCATCATACCAAAAAATGGGTTGTGTTGATGGAAAATTTGTCATGCTAGTTCATGGGGTAGTAGTTCACCGCACACAAGAGTGACGTTATTATTTCCTATTTAAGGGAAGATGGAATTGATGTAGGTCATGATCATAGTATAATAAAATATCAGTATATCTAAATTAGTTATGCTATTATATTTTCATAGTTTAATAACATTTGAATAATTAGGAGGATGAAATAAAACAAAAAGGCTGATTGAAAAAATTTACCTCTTCTTCTGAAAACATCATTAGGGTTGGCCCAAAATACTTTCTAGATTGGATTATCAATCAATATAAGTATTATAAGATGAAAAAAGAGAATTAAGAAATTTATTTTGGTGTGTATTTTATGAACAAAATGGTTTTTTTGTGTGATGTGGAAAGGAAAGGGGGTTTCCGTTTCAAATAAAGGTGAGTGGAACACATATAATTTTGGAAAAGAAAACAATGCACCCACATTTTTCAAATTCTACAAGGATATAAATAAAAAATTATTAAAAATATAATATATAAGGTTTAAATATTGATAAAACTAGTTTTCAAATGTTACTAGGTCATTTTAACCCTTGTCTTTTTAGATTAACCTTAGGTAACCCAATTTTCACTTTAACAATAGTAAATAATTTTTACTATTTTTACTATTCAATGTGGTTAAAAAATAATTTGAAATTATTAGATAATATAAATTATACTTATTCCAAATATGAATCCATTTTTTTGAATTTATACTTTCATATGTGGTGGAATATAATTTATTATTAACCATATAGATACGATGTAAAATCAGTTTTCCAAAGAGAGAATATTTAAAATTATAAAATATTTTTTCCATCAAATTTTAATTTAAAAATTATTTCAAGAACCAAATTTGTTTAATAAATATATAATTAAACTAATTTTACATCAATGGAAAAATTAAAATAAAATTTATCTTTTAAATGATTAGAATGAAAGGTAGTTTTCTTATAGAAACTAATATTTTTTCACTATTTACAGAAAAATTTAAATATTTAGAAAATTATAAAACAATAACCCTATGATAATTTTGAAATTATGATTTTGAAAATAAATAGAATTTTTTAAAATACATTTTTTATTTATAGTGAAAAAAAATTCAGAAAAATAAATACAAACATTTATTTTTTTAATTACTATTTTCAAAACCTATGAAGTCTTTCATAAAAATTAATTACTATTTATCTATTGGATTTATTTACAATAAATTGTTAAAATTAATTTTTAATAAGTAGTTATTTCTATTCAAATAAATAAGTTTAATGGATTATAAAAGCCATGTTTAAATACTAATATTATTTATATAACGTGGTTTGTAAAAACATTGTGTTTTGTGTAACACATGTTGATATTAGTGTTTTGTGTAAAAAAAGTTACAAAAGAAATATATTTTTTAAAAATTTATTAATAATTTCTTGGGATATAAAATTAATGGTATTTTTAGTTTATGAATATTTATAATTTTGGAAATATAAAAAAAATTCTTGAAGAAAATGACCTTGTTACATTAAAAATGACATTTGAAAGAAATAAAAAAACCCAAAATATTAGGTGAATACTTTTATTTGAAAATATAATTGTAATATTATAATTGAATGTTCAATGAATATTATTCATGGTAATTATGTACATGTCGTATAAGTTAAAAAACATTCCATTCACATTTTGTGAGAAAATTCCAAAATTTCCTAGTTTGGAAAATGACAAGAATATTTCTTTTGATATATTTAATAAATTAAAACATGGGTAAAAAATGATTTAATAAATCATTGAATAAAAAAATCTATATTTAAAATTTTTCTTGAAAACATGGATTTGAAATAAAATATATTTTTGGCATAAGAGAGAAATGAAGATGAATGTTCTTAAAAACAATTTCTCAACTATTTTAAGTACCTATGATAGGAAAATAGTAAGATTACTTAAATATTTTATAATATAACAATAGTATAATAAAATTAATTTTGATAAAGGTATAATATTTTCAATTAATTTAATTTATGCATAAATTTTTTTGATTAAAATTATATTGAAACATCAAGCCTTACCATATTGGTAAAATTTAAATCATAACCCATATTAGTGAATTAAGTGAATTATAAAAGAAAATAACACTATTTATAGATTGTTAAGGTTGTAAAATTTTAATTTATAGTATATATACCATATTAATGAAATTAAGTGTATAAAAGAGGATGTGTCACAAAGAAGGATGTTTTGATTAAGAAGCCCTTACACCGAGTCTAGGCTTGTCATCCATGCCTTTTATCTACTATATAATAAACACATATCTATTATTTTTTATTAAGTAAATAATAATGTTTTAATACCTTATACATAATCAATTTTGTTGTTAAATTTAAATTAATTCTTTAATTTCATAGTCAGTTATGTCCATGTCAAGTGTTTCGAGGATGCTTGGTTTATAATTTTCAAACAAAATCGGTGAGATGACCGTGGTCAAATGGGTCACTATTCCATAATTTATAGGATAATAATAATAATAATTTTTATATTATATATATATATATATAAATTATAATATTAAAAATAACCATGATTAATGTATATGAAAATGGTATATAATATAATAATAGATACAATTGGTCAGTTGTACGCAAGTGTAATGTTTCCATTTTTTTTAAACATGATATAAATAAGGTATATTTTATTTTAAATTTCAAGACTAATAATAATAACTTATATATAAAATTATTTATTTAAATAAATTCACATATACCATACATGTGATGCTGTAATAAAAAAATCACATCACTTCGTGAGGAGGTTGTCCGCGGTACACAAGAATGATGTAATCATTTTTCAAAGATGGTAAGGTATGAATGTATTTAAAATATTACACTTATGGATTTATTAATATGTCATGAATATAATTTATATACATTAAATTCAGAATTATGAATAAACATTATAGGTGAATATAGGAAATGAATTACATCTGTTTGTGAGGCGGTAGTCTGCCATACACTTGAACCATGGTTTTATTCCCCATTTTTTGGAAGAGGAGATGATATAAAATTATTAAATAAAACTATTAAAATATAATTATATATTATATAATTTTGTTATTATAATTTAATTTTTATAAAATAATTTATATTGGGAAGTGACAGATAATATAAAAGAGCTTGGTGAATTGTATTACCTCTTCTTGAAACACCTCTATAGAATTTTACGTATTGCCTTGCTAGATTAAATTTTTGATCAAAAAATAGTTTATATTATAATGTGACGGAAGTATTGGAGATATTTGGGAATGTATTTTCAAATACAATGGGTTTTTTAAGTGTGTAGAAGAGAAAAGAGTGGGGTTCCCTTTTATAAGGGAGGAGTGACATTCTATTAAATACCAGAAACTATTCAATAATGGGAAGCTTCCCTAAAGTCATGTGCCTCAAATTTTAAAAATAAAGGATTTATGTATATATAAGGATGATAATTATATCTATATTTCAATGGAAACATATTTCAAAGACTTTACCCCCATTTATCTATATGGTTACACACTTTTACCCACTGATTTTTTTACCATGATAACAATTATTTATATATTTTTTCTATTAATTATGAAAAAAATATTATGTTGAACTTATCATATAATATAAATTATACTAATTCTAAATATATAATCCATTTTAACAAATATAATTCACACAATTGGAGGAATTTAATTTAAAATTAAACCCATAGACATGTTAGAAAACAGGTTTTCGAGAAATGCGTTTTTCAAGAATATGATAAATTTTAATAACCATATAAACATTAATCATAAATAAATGAATATAAATTCAAATATATATATATATATATATTCGATAAATTGGGTTTAAATCATTCCTCTTTATGGGTAATTGTAATTATTTATAATCAATAAAAATTTGTCGCTTTTAAATAATTTTCATAAAAAATAAATTACAGAATAAAAATAAAGTTATATTAAAATACTATATAAATGTGATTTAATTGTAATTAATTAAAAGAAATATAATTGAAGAATAATTGTGTTAATTTTAAATAACATTTATGAATAATTAATTTAATTAACTAGAATGGGATTCTATCCAACCCAACACATCACCTAGTTTGAGGCAAGGCCTGAGAGGCATTTACAACCTCCTTGGATGGCAGCTAGAATTGGGAATAAAATATAAATTAATTGGTAATGATGTTTGAAAATAAAAATAGAAATAATTAACTGAAACAAAATATGTGTCTTAATCAATAATAATAGTACATCAATAAGTACTGAAACTAAACCAGATACGATAACAACTAAACTAAACTAAAATACTAAAATCTAAACTTAAACAAAACCAGCATGACATGATCTCAATGTGACATCTTGGTCACCACCATCCATCAATACTATACCAATATGCAGAAAACATAGAACCGTAATCATTAACATGAAAAATAGCTTGAGTCTACTGATGTCGAGTGGCACCAGTAGGGTTTGAGGTTAAAGAACATATTATGTGAGAACCATAAAATCCAATCATTTCCATTCCCAAAATAGTAATTGAACATTGTTTTTAAATGCATATACAAAATAAGTTATGATCATTTTAATGAACCAAACAAATATTTATTCCAATTCCATTTTTTAAATAACTCACAGATCATTCCTTTTTGGAACATTTTTTCAATTTAAAATCCATGTTCCAAATAAGAACCTAAACAAGTTGATCGGAGAAGGCTATAATAATAAATAAATAAAATAGAACAAGCAATAATAAACTAACAAGGCTAATTAGTATAATGAAACAGAAGTAAAAAACATATACATTGGTAATCATGGTAATTTTCTAAACATCTATAGAAGTAATACCAAGGTGTACTAATTTTAGACTCACTTACCGGCATATGGTGAATCACCACAGTCAATAACTAGCTGGATGATCTAAACTAGTCTCACCCATATCATGTCCCACCTAGCCACTCAATAAATCTAGGGGGTATCAACCCATCCAATCGTGGTCGATAAGAAACCAAAACTCAATCCTTTATATGACTCCCAATAATCCCATGATAGTAATAAGTGGGGAATAAGGAGGTCCTCACATGTAGGGAATAAACTAATAACCCACATACCACCATGCTTATCTTGACCAAGAAAAAACACCACCTATGAAATAATCCAATCCATAGTGGTTCCTCCATAGAGATTCACATCACAAAACATGTCATCAAAGGTGCCAACCAAGCCTACATGTCACAAGATCTTTGAAACCATTATTATAAAGAAAACTTTTTTCCAACAAGGCCTTAAATTTATAAATATAGTTCTGTTTCCAATTCTATTTCCAAAACCAATATGAAAATATAAAACATTTTAAAATGTTCTAAATGGTCCTTTATGTCCTCAAGTTACCCAAACTACATTCCCAAGTACAAAATTGGAAATGATTTTGAACACATGTTTTGGAACATAATTTGAGTCATTTTAAAACCAATTAACTATTTATATTAAATGGGGGGTTAAAGAAACAATTCAAGAGAGAGAGAGATAATGGAAATTAAAAGAGGAATGGGAGAGAATCATTTGGAAATTTGGGTTCGAGCAGAAACTTTTCTATAAAACTTTTATCTTTTATTAGGCCATCCATATATACACCCCATGCACATTTGAATGTCCCCACATCTACTAGAATTATAGTTGGAAGCCATAGAATACCAAAAATATTATTTGAGAAGCATAAGGATCATTTCAACAAACTAAAAGGGCCCAAATATAAATAATAAACCCTAATTTCACCAAAAAAAAAACTATACACAAAAGCCTAAATTCACAAATAACCATGTTATAAAAATAATATAGAGGCCAAACATAACCCAAAATTCTAAATTTCATTCAAATAGGATAATAGGAAATTTATCAAACACATTGCATATAGATATATATAAACATCCTTAAGAATACCCTTTTAAAACTATGTTTATATAAATTTTCCATTTTGGAACACCACAACAATTTATTATAACATACCACAGACAAGAACATCTCATTGTGAGAACATTTAGAAATATTCAAGCATTCAAAGGCCTTATTTAAAAGATAAATGGTTTGAAACACTTACCAAAATTACATGTGGAGGATACGAGAATTCAAGAGTGGGAATAACAGAGCCCAAGTGATGATCCACACACCCTAACATCAATGAAACCCATACAAAAAATCACCCCTCTACTATATGGTTCATCCAAGAAATAACCCACAATGATATAACCAAGAACCCAATAGAGGGAGCAGAGAAGTTGTGGAAAGACGCCCCAAAACCCAATGGAAACTCACCTTTAAACATTGAAGAGGCTTAAATGGAAGATTTAAAGTAAAGGGGGGATGGGTTTGGGAGCCCCCTAGAATGAATAAATATAATGGGTGAGGAAATACCTGAATGGGGTAAAAATACTGGAGGGATTGAATTTAAATATCATTTTGTAAGGCACCTAGAAAATTGGTATGTTTTGGAGGCATGGTTTTCCAAACTATGCAGGAACTATGTGCACCACACTATAAAAAGGGGAAATCCCCACGGGCTAGCTACACAGTTTGGGAAACCATGCACCAACTGTACAAAATGGCTCTGTCAAATGACAGAGTCTCCCTGGATTCATAATGTACAGTTTATCTTGACCACTCACAAGATGTTTTCAACCTAATGAAGGGAACACAGTTCATTCTGGGACTCACATGGTTTGAGAAAACTATGCTCAAACTATGTACATGTCCTAAAACCACTCAAAAACACCAAAACCATAAAATTGAAGGTGGGAAATAAACCCAACACTCAATAAAATACAACATTATAGAAATAATAAAAAAATGGAAAATCCATGTTCGATGTGTGACCCTTCTACCCAACAAAAAAACATCATGACCCCAAAAAAATCACTCCACAAACCACGAGATCAATGTTGAGCTCAAATAAAAGCATGATCAAATGAAACTATGGTCTACATTTTAATATTTCACACAACATTTCACACCTCACCAATTTTGGGAATTACCAAAATGATAATTTCCATTGTGTAAAGATGAATCTCTCCCCTCTATAAGAAGTTTCCTAGTATAGAAAACACTAAAACACCTAATGAAACAACCACAAGAAATTATCAAGAAAAACCAATGAGAACTCCTCACACGAACCAACCAATAAAACCATTAGGAACTCCCATATTGAACCAAAAACACCTTTAGAAGTAAATACCATAGAATAAATTCAAATAAGGAATTGAATCAAATCACAATTCTTCTTTTCCATAAGAAATGAGAATTTCTAAATTGATCATAATGGAAAATCAAAACCAATACATAAAAAGATTAAGCACAAACATGAAGGAAAAAAATAATCAAAAACTTGCATTATAAATGTCACAACCACATGGATTAAATAATAATAAAACCATCAAGATTATTAAAATAGAGGTGAAATTACAAAATCAAATAAAACTACAATAGATAACATCATCCATCTCGAATCTAACACTATAAAAAATGTTGGGCCAAGGTTCCTCACACACCCGATGATTCCTAGTTCTATGAAAAGGTTCACCCTTGGGATTATGACCAGAGCCCTAATATCTTGAATTATCTATTTCCCCATAGTCTTGATTTGACATCCTTTGACCGAGATGTTTGTTTATAAAATCCAACCATTCAAAACATCTCTATGTGACCCAAGTAGGCACATCACCATCTTGCATTTCGAGGTTTTTGACAGGATGGAATTGACGGCCTAAACTGACCACATTGAAGAAACATTAATGAATGGCCTGATGAATGAAAATATGTAACCAGAAATAGAGAATACATAAGAACTGGTTCCTCTGGCATACACTCCACTCCATATGGGGAACATCATAATCCCCAAAAGATGTTTGATCACTTGGTACCACCAAATCCTAATCAGTTACAAATTCTTCATCCATGAGTTTCCCAAAAAACATCACCAAATTAGAGAACCTTCTCCTTGATCTCTGATTGAATATCACCAAAAAAATAAATTTCAACTGATACAGTGAGGATATCTCTGAGAAAATGGAACAACTCCTTAAACTGATCAGAATATGTCATCACTATCTACAAACCCAACTGAAAACTCATGATCTCTAATTCTTGATTTTTTTTAACCTCTATATGGATGAAACATCATATGAATGTGTAACACCCCAAGCTTCTACGGTACGCTTCTCTTTGAATAATGTGATAGCGTGTGTTGTACGCAACACCGAGTTCTAACACACCATAACTAATCAAACTAGCCGTTATGAATAGTAATACCTACTTTTTGAAATTATATATATTTTATATTTGAAAATGGACTTCATTTTTGGATTCGGAATATCGAATTTAGCCTAAGGTGAAATTTTGGTACATTTCGGATAACTTTCATATTTTGATGAATAGTGAAAATTACTAAGTTTTAATTAAAAACAACTTTTTTAATCAAAATAATTAATAGTGATAAATTATGAATTTGAGTGGTTTTAAAGTATATTTAGAATATATTTTTACCATTTAATATAATGTTGGTCATTGGACATAATTTTACAATTAAAACGAACATAAACGAGTGTCAATCTTTTGATAGTTATTATCTCTTAAAAACACGCTTTTTGTTTTGACAGCGGGAATTAATTTTAAATTAATTTCTGCCACTTCTGTGTTTTGAATTTAGGAAAATGGATTCCATATTTGGAATCAGGATGTTCAAATTTTGTAAATAGGTAACTTTTATTTTTAGACATTTTGAATAATTACTGCGGTAAATATTTTATTTATCATGGTTAAGGGTAAATCCGGTAAATAAGGGTTAAAAAATAATATTATAATAATACTAAATTACCCTAAAACGTGTCTTAACCCTATTGGTTGATACATGGTCGACCATGGGAATCTTTGGGTCTATTTTGGGACCCCATGGATCCACTTGTAAGTGATAATGACACTTTATTTTAATTAAGTTAAAATGAATACAAAAATGACACAAGCATATATCTTTTAGAAAAACAATTGTTAAATAGGGTTATATATGTTGGATTTTAGATTATAAATATTCATTAGAAAGATAAAAAGAATTCCTACATAATGATATTTTATTTATAATTTTTTGACATTAAATAATTTATTTGATTTATGACACAATGATGATACGGTAATTACTATAATAGTGAAAAATTAAAATAATTGATATTATAAATACCCAAATAAATATAATATGAAACTTTTAATGAATTAAACTAATTTTCTAGGATAATATGATATATTAGGATTGATTTAATTGAATTTTTTCGAAGTAATCAATCTATTATGAGTTTCAAAAAAATCAACTATTGAATATTGTCAAAATTGACATAAAAGAGTTCTTAAAACAAATATTATATTATTAATTGATATTAAATTCCTAAAAATCTAAGGTTCGGCCAAGAGACTTATATCATGATAGGTTAATCATTAATGTACCACTTGGGGGTCTCTTGGATGTATATAGTATGTTTATTAACCATATTATATAAAAATACAAAGAGACATTGTAAAAGTGAAACTAATTAACTTAGAGTTAATACTTAAAGATAAGGTTAATATAAGTACCCAAACCTGTCTAAATTCTATTGGTTGAGTGGTTTTCGACCTATACCCACCTTAACCTTTTAATAATAAGCTTTGGAGCCATTATAAACCGAATATGAATTTATTATAAATTAATATTTCTAGCTTTTCCAAAGGTTCCCCTCACCCCTCTTATAAAAGGGCACTCCTCCTTCTCATTTCTTCACACCTTCAAAGCCTTTTGGATCGGCCAAAATCTGCCCAAATACTCTCCCAACATCCCTCACTACAACCTAGAGGCCTTATTTTGATCAGAAAGCCAACCTAAGGAGCCCTTTTGATCAAACCAAAAGGAAGAACCCGAAGAAGAGGTAATGATTTCACCACCCTTCTCCAAGTTCATTTCTTCTTCCACTTCTTCTTCCTTTGTTCTTACCATTCTAAAATAATAACTCCAGTATCTCACGTATACTGTGATGTTATTATAAATATGGTACAACCATATTCAGTATTCTATCCACCCATTGAATAACATGTCACCATACGTGCGTACGTACGACTTACCGTCTCCACGCCGTGGTGTAATTGTTATTCAATATATTATTATTTGGATGGGTATAATAATGATGTGTAAATCATGTAAATAATAAATATAACATGTTAATTATTCTGTATATATGATATACCATCCATTTATATATTATTTTAATATCAAAAGAATGATATTGTCGCTCGTGCGTACGTACGGACTACCGTCTCCACGAACGCGATGAGATTCATTCTCCATCGTATCCATTCAAGTATAATTATCATTTGATGATTTAAAAATGATGTTTAAGGACTAGATATCATTCTGGATATGAATAAAATACAACAATCATGGCTTATGTAACAAAACATATAAAAGAAAATGAGTAAGTTAACTCCCGAAACGACGATAATTCTAAGATATTATTAACAAATCAATGTTAAAAGATCATATATGATATCATATTATTATATATGATTCTTGTATAATTTAATAACAACTATTTCACCATTATACAGGAGGTTAACCTACCCCAACCAAGGAAAAGTACAAGGTAAGGGTTTATTTCACAATCTCTTCATTATCTGAGGTTGTTTATACGTAATAATCTACTGGGATATCTTTATCATCCACATCCATGTTTCTTAAAAATGTATTTCAAAACATTTTTAATATTTACAATAATATGGGTTAAATTCATTTATACCCTTGTTTGACTTTTTATAAGAGGTTTATAAAGGAATCTTTCCGTCGTTTTCAAAACAAGGTCCTTTTTATCCTTTTCGACAGAATTAAGGTAAGAATGTTTTTTTAACTTATACGGCGGGTGCGGCTATTTTCCGCCGTTATAAAATCTTCAAAGCTTCCCTTACAAGATTATAAGAATATTTTCAAAGAAAATGTTTAATTTTATATGGATCTTAAATTATTTCAAAATAAAAGGAGATATTTCTTTAAAAATAATTTTGATTTCATCTATGTCAACATCCTTTGATGGATTTTAAGATTATTTGAAGTTGATTTATTATGATACAAAACTTCTATATTGTATTGAAGTTTTTGTGATATGTTTGACTGTGGATGTGCTATTTTTATACCATTCATAGTTTATGGTGAAAGTATTTACATTTCGTATGCTAGTTTTAATACGAATGTTTATGTTATGTTTAAACCTTTTCATATGGGAATGCATTGGACTTAATATGTGACGGGTGGAGCCCGCTATATCTCCTCGATGCATCGGTAGGTCTCATGAGACAAACTAGTGTCTTGGCACAAGGCCTTGACAAAATCATATTTGTAGTCTTGGCACGAGGCCTTGGCTATGTGGTTATGATAGTCTGGCATTATGCATTCCAACATTATGAAAGTGGTTATTGATTTTTGCATGTGATTATTCGATTAGTAGAATATCCATGTGAATAAGTAAATGGAATTATTTCATTTTATTTATGCCATACCATGTTGAAAGTTCATATTTAAAAGGCTTTTGTTTTAGTTATACATTACCTTAAATGTTTATTCTTATTTATGAAAGTTTCCGCTATATTGTTATCCTTACTGGGCATTTGAGCTCACCCCTTTTCTATGTTTTATTTTTCCCAGGATGTGAAGAAGTAAGTTATGAATGACCTGCAGGGATTTTATGAGGGGTTAATAGTGTGGATTGTGGAAACATTATGTTGTTGTAGTAGTTTTTCATTTTATGATGTAATGTAAAACTTATGAATATATCTAGTGTTTCCAAGGCTACTAAACCAATCGGTCTTTCGAGATTTGATCTTTCTTGTGATCATGCCAATGTTATGTAATAATGCACCGACTCTAGGAAACTAGGGTCGGGGCGTTACAGTTGGTATCAGAGGAAGTTTAGTACAAACCTTGGAAGCTAGATTTAGATAAACTCTGATTAGATCACGTAGACCTAAGATGAACTTTGAGGATTAGTATAGAAGAACTTCCTAGAATTTTGGTATTGTAGAGATTTTGTGAGTTTTCCGAGAAATACATCCCTGTCTGGATACGAGCAGGTAGAGGCGGCTCTGGCACAGATGTACCTAGGGGTAAAACCCGAAAACACCGCTTTGAGCTAGACTCGAACGGGAACTGGTGCACGACAATGGGCCTTGCTGCACTCTTGGTTACGACACTCCCGGGGGATATGCTTAGGATAACTCTCATTTTCTTTACAAATCATTTTGAAGGGATTATGAGTATATACATCCTCAAAGAAAACATTCTTATGATTATGGATTATATCCATAAATAGTTCAATTTATGTTAAGTGTTTTATAAGTATGGGATTATGTATTTTGATTCATAAACTGATCTAGTTTATGCCATTGTTTAGAAATGGCGCCTAGTGGAAGAAATGGAAACTGTATCAATGCACGCACTCCATGTAGGGATTTCCCTCCTGCTCAAGATAATTATAGTGGGGCTGGTGATGCAACTGGTGCTGATCAGCTAATCACCATACTGGGACAACTTACTCAGGTTATGAATAATAACCTTACCCGTATGGAGCACCCTGATCCGCAGCGTGGAGGATCAATGTTAGATCGATTCATGAGGCAAAAACCACCAACGTTCAATGGGAATACAAATCCCTTAGTAGCTGAGCAATGGATATTTTCCCTAGAGAAAATATTTCAGGCTTTGGGGAGCAGTGAAAGGGAAAAAGTTATCATGGCAGTTTACCGCCTCACTGGAGATGCTGATCAATGGTGGTCATTGATTCAGAACATGAAGGAAGATGATGAAGTATCAAATATGGAATGGAGTGAGTTCAAAGATCTGTTTTTAGAAAAATACTTCCCTCGCGACCATCGAGTAGATATGGACAGGCAATTTCTGAGTCTGAGACAGAAGGAGGATGAGAATGTCACAAAGTATGAGGCTAACTTTACAAGGTTAGCGAGGTATGCTGGAGATTATATTCGCAAACCAAGAAGTAAGATTGATCGTTTCTTTGATGGGTTAAAACCATTTCTCCGTCGAGCGTTAGTCTCACAATCATTTTCATCGTACGAAGACATTGTCTCATGTGCTATCAAGACCGAAAAGGAATTCTCTAAGTATTATGACTTTAAAGTAAAGCAAGAGAAGAAGAGACCTGCTGATCAATCTGGGAATGGAAATAAGGGGAAGAAGGGAAAGGTTGAATATCCATCTTGTGGTAAATGCGGGAAGAAACATCCTGGTACTTTCTTGAAGGGAATGGGAGTCTGTTACAAGTGTGGTGAAAAAGGCCACCAAGCTCATGATTGCAAGGGGAAGAAGGAATCTACCAACGTTCAGTGCTACAATTGCAGGGAGATGGGGCATTATGCAAATGCATGCCCTAAGCGTCAGGAGAACTTACCTCAGAAAAGGCCAAGGGATCAAGGCCAGGCTTATGCTATCACTACTGCTGAGGTAGAAGCTCCGAAAGACGTGGTGGCAGGTAATTTAATGGTTTCCTCAAGTTTAGCAAATGCATTATTTGATTCTGGATCATCGCATTGTTTCATATCTTCCCAGTTTGCTAAGAAAATTAGATATTTCCAATTTGATTTAATAAGGGAGCTGTCAGTTAAAACTCCTAAGGGAAATATCGTTGCAACAAAGTTTTGTGAATCAGTCCCCATTAGAGCACATAAATTTTATTTATCTGCTGATCTCATCGTCATACCTATGATTGAGTTTGATATAATCCTCGGTATGGACTGGCTTTCGGACTATGATGCGAATATTTATTGTAAGAAGAAAGAGGTTACGATTCTTGATGATAATGATAAGGAACACCTTATTTTTAGAGCAGAATCGTCACCACCTAATTCTTATTTAGATCCACCCTCAATAGCTCAACTAAATTCAATTATTGGGGAGGAAGAGAATGAAATAACTGTGGGTGAGGAATGGAATGTTCAAATAGAGGATGTACCTGTTGTGAAAGAATTTGTAGATGTATTTCCGGAAGATTTACCTGGACATCCTCCAGAACGAGAAGTTGAGTTTTCTATTGATTTGATTCCTGGATCAAGGCCTATATCGAAGACCTCTTATAGAATGGCCACTGTAGATTTGGTCGAACTAAAGAAACAACTAGAGGAATTGAGTAATAAGGGATTTATTCGCCCTAGTGTTTCTCCATGGGGAGCCCCTGTTCTTTTTGTTAAAAAGAAAGATGGATCTATGAGGTTATGTATCGACTACAGGGAGATCAATACTATAACGATAAAGAAAAAGTATCCCCTACCTCGTATTGATGATTTATTTGACCAACTGCATGGAGCTCAATACTTTTCAAAGATTGACCTTCGATCTGGATACCATCAGTTGTGTGTGAAGAAGGAAGACATTCCGAAAACAGCATTTCGAACCAGGTACGGGCATTAAGAGTTTACTGTAATGCCGTTTGGATTGACTAATGCACCCTCTGTATTCATGGATCTAATGAATAGAGTTTTCAAGGAGTATCTCGATGAATTTGTGGTGGTATTTATTGATGATATCTTGGTATACTCCAAAACCTACGAAGATCATGAAAATCACTTGCGCATTATCTTGAAGACTCTAAGGAGGCATGAATTATATGGGAAGTTTAGCAAGTCTGAATTCTGGCTTCAGGAGATTTCTTTTCTTGGCCATATTTTCTCTAAATATGGAATCTCTGTTGATCCTTCTAAGACCAAGGCAATCCAAGAATGGCCAGCACCTACGAGTATAACTGAGGTACGTAGTTTTATTGGTTTGGCAGGTTATTATCGACGTTTCGTCCAGAATTTTTCCCGATTGGCTAACCCATTAACGAAGCTCACACGTAAAGGGGTTAAATTTGTTTGGACAAAAGAGTGTGAAGAATGTTTCGAAGAACTGAAGAGAAGATTAGTCAATGCTCCTATATTGACTCTACCATCGGGGAATGATGGGTTCGTTATTTATAGTGATGCATCGAAGAAAGGACTTGGCTGTGTCCTTATGCAGAATGATAGAGTTATTGCCTATGCATCACGACAGTTGAAAATTCATGAACAAAACTATCCTACTCATGATATCGAGTTAGCAGCAGTGATCTTTGCTTTGAAGATATGGAGGCACTACCTCTATGGTGAAAAATGTGAGATTTATACTGATCACAAGAGTTTGAAGTATATTTTCTCACAAAAAGAACTCAACATGAGGCAAAGGAGATGGCTTGAATTACTCAAGAATTATGATTGTACGATACACTACCACCCAGGGAAGGAAAACAAGGTGGAAGATGCTTTGAGTAGAAAAGACCATGGAGTTTTGAACAATATGAGAATTGAAAGGGATCCAATTTTTATGGATCTAGTGAAGATGGACATGGGAATAACCAGGGAAGGTGAAACATCAATTCTTTTTCAAATGGTTGCCAAACCATCTTTACTAGAAAGGATTAAGAGTTCTCAGACCGATGATGAAGAATTCCAAAAGAAGATTAAAGCTGTGAATGATGGGAGATTGAGAGACTTTGTGTATGAAGATGGAATTTTGAAATTCGGGAAGAGACTTTGTGTTCCCAATATACCTGATCTAAAAAGGGAATTGCTGGATGATGCTCATAGTTCCAATTTCTCTATACACCCTGGGAGCACCAAAATGTATAGAGATTTGAAGGAACATTTTTGGTGGGACAATATGAAGAGGGAGATTGCTGATTTTGTGTCAAGATGTATGGTTTGTCAACAAGTGAAAGCTGGAAGGCAACAGCCTGGAGGAGTCATGCAACCTCTTCCCATACCGGAGTGGAAATGGGACAATGTTACGATGGACTTTGTCATGGGGCTACCAAAGACTCCTAGAAGGAACGATGCAATATGGGTTATTGTTGATCGTCTTACCAAGACAACACATTTTCTTGCTATAAGAGAAGATCTACCCCTGGAACGTCTAGCAAGACTATATATTAATGAAGTTGTGAGACTTCATGGAGTACCCCTATCGATTGTTTCTGATCGTGATCCCCGTTTTACTTCAAGATTCTGGAAAAGTCTTCAGAAATCCCTGGATACTGAACTTCATTTGAGCACTGCTTACCACCCTCAGACAGACGGACAATCAGAACGGACTATTCAAACCTTAGAAGACATGTTGAGATCTTGCTCACTTGACTTTCAGGGTATGTGGGATCAATATTTACCTATGGTAGAATTTTCCTATAACAATAGCTTCCATTCGAGTATTCAGATGGCACCATATGAAGCTTTATACGGAAAGAGATGTCGTACACCAACCTGTTGGGATGACGTTGGTGAAAGAAAACTTGTAGGCCCAGAACTGGTGGAGGAAACGGTGGAAAAGGTGAAAGTAATCCAAAATCACATCAAAGCAGCTCAAAGTAGGCAGAAGAGCTATGCCGATAATCGAAGGAAGGATTTGGAATTTCAAGTCGGTGATCATGTTTTTCTGAAGGTATCTCCGTGGAAGGGAGTCATACGTTTTGGTAAGAAAGGTAAATTGAGTCCCAGGTACATCGGACCTTTCGAAATTCTAGAACGAATTGGGGTTGTAGCTTACCGATTGTCAATGCCGCCAAGTCTCTCCAAAGTTCACGATGTGTTCCATGTATCTCTATTGAGGAAATACATGCCTGATCCGACGCATGTACTCACCTATGAGGAATTAGAACTGGAACCCGATCTGTCTTATTGCGAAGAGCCTGTCAAGATTCTTGATACGAGAGAACAAGTGCTGAGAAACCGGACGACGCGTCTGGTAAAAGTTTTGTGGAGAAACCATAAGATGGAAGAGGCAACGTGGGAACCCGAGGAACTTATGATGAAGAACCACCCGAGTCTTTTTATGCAGTAATACCCTAGAAATTGCGAGGATGCAATTATTTGAAGGAGGGGAGAATGTAACACCCCAAGCTTCTACGGTACGCTTCTCTTTGAATAATGTGATAGCGTGTGTTGTACGCAACACCGAGTTCTAACACACCATAACTAATCAAACTAGCCGTTATGAACAGTAATACCTACTTTTTGAAATTATATATATTTTATATTTGAAAATGGACTTCATTTTTGGATTCCGAATATCGAATTTATCCTAAGGTGAAATTTTGGTACATTTCGGATAACTTTCATATTTTGATGAATAGTGAAAATTACTAAGTTTTAATTAAAAACAACTTTTTTAATCAAAATAATTAATAGTGATAAATTATGAATTTGAGTGGTTTTAAAGTATATTTAGAATATATTTTTACCATTTAATATAATTTTGGTCATTGGACATAATTTTACAATTAAACCGAACATAAACAAGTGTCAATCTTTTGATAGTTATTATCTCTAAAAAACACGCTTTTTGTTTTGACAGCGGGAATTAATTTTAAATTAATTTCTGCCACTTCTGTGTTTTGAATTTAGGAAAATGGATTCCATATTTGGAATCATGATGTTCAAATTGTGTAAATAGGTAACTTTTATTTTTATACATTTTGAATAATTACTGCGGTAAATATTTTATTTACCATGGTTAAGGGTAAATCCGGTAAATAAGTGTTAAAAAATAATATTATAATAATACAAAATTACCCTAAAACGTGTCTTAACCCTATTGGTTGATACATGGTCGACCATGGGAATCTTTGGGTCTATTTTGGGACCCCATGGATCCACTTGTAAGTGATAATGACACTTTATTTTAATTAAGTTAAAATGAATACAAAAATGACACAAGCATATATCTTTTAGAAAAACAATTGTTACATAGGGTTATATATGTTGGATTTTAGATTATAAATATTCATTAGAAAGACAAAAAGATTTCATACATAATTATATTTTATTTATAATTTTTAGACATTATATAATTTATTTTATTTCTGACACAATGATGATGCAGTAATTACTATAATAGTGAAAAATTAAAATAATTGATATTATAAATACCAAAATAAATATAATATGAAACTTTTAATGAATTAAACTAATTTTCTAGGATAATATGATATCTTAGGATTGATTTAATTGACTTTGTTCGAAGTAATCAATCTGTTATGAGTTTCACAAAAATCAACTATTGAATAGTGTCAAAATTGACATAAAAGAGTTCTTAAAACAAATATTATATTATTAATTGATATTAAATTCCTAAAAATCTAAGGTTCGGCCAAGAGACTTATATCATGATAGGTTCATCATTAATGTACCACTTGGGGGTCGCTTGGATGTATATAGTAAGTTTATTAACCATATTATATAAAAATACAAAGAGACATTGTAAAAGTGAAACTAATTAACTTAGAGTTAATACTTAAAGATAAGGTTAATATAAGTACCCAAACCTGTCTAAATTATATTGGTTGAGTGGTTTTCGACCTATCCCCACCTTAAACTTTGAATAATAATCTTTGGAGCCATTAGAAACCGAATATGAATTTATTATAAATTAATATTTCTAGCTTTTCCAAAGGTGCCCCTCACCCCTCTTATAAAGGGGCACTCCTCCTTCTCATTTCTTCACACCTTCAAAGCGTTTTGGTTCGGCCAAACTCTGCCCAAATACTCTCCCAACATCCCTCACTACAACCTAGAGGCCTTAGTTTGATCAGAAAGCCAACCTAAGGAGCCCTTTTGATCAAACCAAAAGGAAGAACCCGAAGAAGAGGTAATGATTTAACCACCCTTCTCCAAGTTCATTTCTTCTTCCACTTCTTCTTCCTTTGTTCTTACCATTCTAAAATAATAACTCCAGTATCTCAAATATACTGTGATGTTATTATAAATATGGTACAACCATATTCAGTATTCTATCCACCCTTTGAATAACATGTCACCATACGTGCGTACGTACGGCTTACCGTCTCCACGCCGTGGTGTAATTGTTATTCAATATATTATTATTTGGATGAGTATAATAATGATGTGTAACTCATGTAAATAATAAATATAACATGTTAATGATTCTGTATATATGATATACCATCCATTTATATATTATTTTAATATCAAAAGAATGATATTGTCGCTCGTGCGTACGTACGGACTACCGTCTCCACGAACGCGATGAGATTCATTCTCCATCGTATCCATTCAAGTATAATTATCATTTGATGATTTAAAAATGATGTTTAAGGACTAGATATCATTCTGGATATGAATAAAATACAACAACCATGTCTTATGTAACAAAACATATAAAATAAAATGAGTAAGTTAACTCCCGAAACGACGATAATTCTAAGATATTATTAACAAATCAATGTTAAAAGATCATATATGATATCATATTATTATATATGATTCTTGTATAATTTAATAACAACTATTTCACCATTATAAAGGAGGTTAACCTACCCCAACCAAGGAAAAGTACAAGGTAAGGGTTTATTTCACAATCTCTTCATTATCTGAGGTTGTTTATACGTAATAATCTACTGGGATATCTTTATCATCCACATCCATGTTTCTTAAAAATGTATTTCAAAACATTTTTTACTATTTACAAGAATATGGGTTAAAGTCATTTATACCCTTGTTTGACTTTTTATAAGAGGTTTATAAAGGAATCTTTCCGTCGTTTTCAAAACAAGGTCCTTTTTAACCTTTTCGACAGAATTAAGGTAAGAATGTTTTTTTTAACTTATACGGCGGGTGCGGCTATTTTCCGCCGTTATAAAATCTTCAAAGCTTCCCTTACAAGCTTATAAGAATATTTTCAAAGAAAATGTTTTATTTTATATGGATCTTAAATTATTTCAAAATAAAAAGAGATATTTCTTTAAAAAGAATTTTGATTTCATCTATGTCAACATCCTTTGATGGATTTTAAGATTATTTGAAGTTGATTTATTATGATACAAAACTTCTATATTGTATTGAAGGTTTTGTGATATGTTTGACTGTGGATGTGCTATTTTTATACCATTCATAGTTTATGGTGAAAGTATTGACATTTCGTATGCTAGTTTTAATACGAATGTTTATGTTATGTTTAAACCTTTTCATATGGGAATGCATTGGACTTAATATGTGACGGGTGGAGCCCGCTATAGCTCCTCGATGCATCGGTAGGTCTCATGAGACAAACTAGTGTCTTGGAACAAGGCCTTGACAAAATCTTATTTGTAGTCTTGGCACGAGGCCTTGGCTATGTGGTTATGATAGTCTGGCATTATGCATTCCAACATTATGAAAGTGGTTATTGATTTTTGCATGTGATTATTCGATTAGTAGAATATCCATGTGAATAAGTAAATGGAATTATTTCATTTTATTTATGCCATACCATGTTGAAAGTTCATATTTAAAAGGCTTTTGTTTTAGTTATACATTTCCTTAAATGTTTATTCTTATTTATGAAAGTTTCCGCTATATTGTTATCCTTACTGGGCATTTGAGCTCACCCCTTTTCTATGTTTTATTTTTCCCAGGATGTGAAGAAGTAAGTTATGAATGACCTACAGGGATTTTATGAGGGGTTAATAGTGTGGATTGTGGAAACATTATGTTGTTGTAGTAGTTTTTCATTTTATGATGTAATGTAAAACTTATGAATATATCTAGTGTTTCCAAGGCTACTAAACCAATCGGTCTTTCGAGATTTGATCTTTCTTGTGATCATGCCAATGTTATGTAATAATGCACCGACTCTAGGCAACTAGGGTCGGGGCGTTACAGAATGTGGTCTTAAACCACTATGAAAACATGCCAACTTGCAACTATGTTGGAATGATCACCTTCCACTACTCCAATCTCAAACCGTCAAATAAACCCAAAATAGCTTCACCCTCTTAAATTCTGGAGTTCCTAACCACCTGAAGACTATTTAAACTTCTTTATGCCACTCTCCAGTATCAAAATGACCATGATCACCATAGAAAATGGTAAAAAACTAATAAAAACATGAATCCACAGCTCTAATCAGAGTCTAGTAAAGGCCTAAAATCAGAAGAGACTTTCTAGAAACCACAAGGCATATTCAGCATGGCCTGCTATGGAAAGCAAGAGAACATGAAATTCCAAATCAACATGAAACTAGACTCAACCTAAAATAAAATCTCAAACTAAAACATTAACTCATAAACTAAACATCACAAACAAATACCAAAATCCTGTTTCATAACCATCATTTCCATTTCAACTTCCAAACCTCCTTCTTCCATGGAAAATTTCAAAAATACCGAAACCCACTATTAAAACAAAACAAAAATCTAAAAACATTTTCATCATTAAAAACCCCTTTTGAAAAAATCATTTTTTATTTCAGAATCGTCTCATGTTGAAGAAAACTAAATACAAGTACAACTCAAACCAAACTCATAAAATGAAGAACTTTTATCTATGCATAACGCAATCACATGGATAGTGGGCTATGTCCTATGAAAGCACTAGACATCAAGAGTATCTTGGTCCATGTGCTAGGGTTCCACATGGGTCACTACACTATGTGGGACCAGAACAAAACATCGGCTCACCTCTATGGTCGTTCCCTATCTACACACCATAAACAGAAAGAGAGACTCAAAACCAGAACTGCCCATGGAAACTTGATGATCAATAAGATAAAGAGTTCAGGATGCACTTCATGTGATACCTCCCATGTCATGATATTCAGAATCTACAAACCACTTAACACCCAAATAAAAATTTATCATATAATACGATTTTTCACAAACTTGGCTATACTTCCATCCATCTCAGCACATGAACCAGTCCAAGAGAAGGCCCGAGATGTATTCCAAATCCTCTCGGGCTGGTGACTTATACTAGGAATCAAAGATAATCCAAGTTGAAATTATTTCTCCTAATGATAGATGAAATAAATAACTAAAAAAAAGAATGTAGAATAATCAATAATAACAGAACATTAAAAAATAGAGAACAAAAACTAGATAAAATATAAACTAAAAAAACTAGAAGGATTAAATGAAACTAAATACAATTTATTATGACACAATATCCATGTAACCACTACCTACCAGGACCATCCCACACCATAGGCATCTTAGAACCTAAACCTGTATAAAATTTTGGGTGTACCGACTCCAAGTGGAATATGTAGTGTGTGAGAATAAAAAAATTAGAAGGTATACACCATTTAGTCCATACATTTCATTTCAAAAAATAGTTTATAAACCCAAATTTGTAATAAAAGTAGAAAATATGGTTTTATCATTTTAAATAAATAAACACAGCTTTCCTGAAATTCTATTTTTAAAATAACTAACACATCATTCCTTTTTAGAATAGTTTTCCAAATTTAAAATACAAATTCCAACTAAAAACCCAATCAAGGTGATCAAATAATGAAATGATTAAAATAATAAAAATAGAATAAGAAGGCATAAAAAAAGGGATAATAACCAAAATATAGAAGCATTAAAAAAAATCAAACAGATAAATAATTATAGGAATTTCCAAAAAAATATCTAGAATTAATCCCTAGATGTACTTAGTTAGGAATAACTTTCCATTGTGTGGTGCAACACCACATTAAATAACCAATTGGATGTTTTAAACTAGCCTCATGAGTGACATGTCCCACCTTACCTCTCCTCAAATCTAGGGGTACCAACCCATCAAATCAAGGTTGATAAGAAACCATCACTCGACCCTCTACCTGACACACAAGAGTCCCATGATTGCATTACATAGTGAATAAGGAGGTGCTCACATGCATGGAATAAACCAATAAACCATATTCCACCATGATTTTTTAGTACATGCTTTGAAACTTTCTATGTGATGAACATCTATAAGGAGGGTCCACCATATAGGTTACCATCACATAATATGTCCTCAAATCATTCAACCATGCCTACACATCATAGATGATTTAAAACAATTTCCCCTAAACATAAAAATTTTCCAATGGGGAATTACATTTCCAAAATAAATTTCATCTCCAACCATATTTCCAAAACCATGATTAAAATATACAACATGATATAATAGTAGAAAATGAGCCCTTATGTTATTGGGTTACCCAAACCAAATTACAATTTTCTAAATGGGCCATTATTTTGAACACATGTTTTGGAACCACATTTGAGTAATTTTAAAACCACAGAACCATTTAGAAGACACGGAGGCCTGATGAAACCATTAGAGAGAGAGAAGGGAAAAGAATAGAGGAATGAAAGAGAATAATTTGGAACACCAGGTTTTTGTGGAATATTTTCAATAAAGATATTATCGTTTGTGAGGCCATCCATATGTGAACTCCATACACATATAGATGTGCCCACATCCTATGGAACACTATTTAGATGCCATCAAATACGAAAAATTATTTTTTAGAAACACAAGGATAATTTTAACAAAATATAAGTGTACACATATTAGTACAAAACCAGAAAAGTAACCCAAAAAAGTAACCCAAAACCACACAAAAAATCCTCAATTCACAATTATCCAAGTTTCCAAAACACATCCAAGGCAAAAAACAACCCAAAGTGCTCAATTTTATTCTTCGAGGACAATTATAAATTTATCAAACCCTTGTCATACATATATAAATATTTTCATCATTAAGAATACCCTTTAAAAATCAATTTATATCAATATTCTATTTTAAAACACCACAACAATTTATTATATCACACCAAAAACATGAACATTGAATTTAGAGACCATTTAGGTAAGATATATCATTAAAATAAATTCTTCATAATGTTATTGGATGAAAAAACCAACCACAACACATGTGGATGCAATAATACATCAAGAGAGGGAATAATCGAGACCATGAGATTATATGTACTCCCACAAATCAATGAAATAAAACCCAAACAACACCCCTCTACTCTAGGGTTTAGATAAGAGAGAACCCACAAATAAAGAACCAATAAACCAAGACTGGGAGAGGAGAATAGGAGTAAAACACCCCAAAACTGATGTAAGCTCACCTTAAATCCATTAATAGTCTTCAAGGGAAAATGAAGGGCATGTGAGGAGGGGTTTGGGGGCTGTATAGTGCAAGTAACTTGAATGGGAGAGGAAAAACCAAAAATGGGTTAAATTAAAGGATGGATAGAATATGAATTTGAAATTTATAAGGCAACCAGGAAAGTAAAATAATTTGGATTAATGGTTTTCCAAAAATAGTACAAACTGTGTTCAACCTACTGGACAAAGGGAACACTTGCACTAGTTAACCACACATTTTGGGAAACCGTGCACCGACCGTAAAAATTGATTTTTCAAATGATGGACCCTCTTCGCACGATTACTGAAAGATTTACCCTAAAAACTTGTAGGTCATTATCTATCAAAATAAGGGTGCAGTTTTCTTATTGGTACTTTCATGGTTTGTTCCAAACCATGCACAGGGACAAAAACCACCTGAAAACTACAAAACTAAAAACATTAAAGTTGGAAACTCAACCAAAACCTTCAACAATGAATCCAAAATTAAGGAAAGAAAAAAATATAGTAAAATATATTTTTTATTTGTAAAAATAGTACATTTATGTTAGATAATTTATTAAAAATTAATGGTAATTTTACCAACAAAATCTGTATTTTTTAGTATTCACCAAATATTTAAATTTTCCAAAAAATCCCAAAATTTGTACCAATGTTAATATTGAAATTAAAATTTACAAAATTATATACTATTTATAAATTAAAAACTATAAAATTTACAAATATTAATTATAATTTTCACTCATAAAATAAATATAAATAATTTTTAAAAGAAATATATAATTTTTCAGAATAAAAAATCTTTATTAAATTTGAGTGATTATTTATTAATAATTTTTAAATAAATTAATATTCAATAGGACCATTTTATGAATTTCATAAAGTAATTAATACTATTCATTTCCACCACTTTAATAGAAAAGTTTTATCAGTCACATTTATATAATAATTGTTTACTATTATATCATTGTTCTTTTAATCTTACTCTGTCATTTACCATAATATATCATTGAAATAAAATTTATTGAAATATAAATATATTATAATTTCATTAGGTTTTACAAGTGAATAATGGTAATGTATGATTATATTTTATGGGTGAAGGAGTTTCATCCCCCAGTCGGGAAATAATTTTCTCTTTCAAAATATTGGTGCATATATCCCATTCATCATATCCATTTGAGTGGCCCATGACTCTATTATGTTAAGAGGTTTTAGTATAACTATAATATAGTTATTTTTTTCAGTAGTGATTGAGTGTGGATCTTGATATGGTAATACCATCTATGTATACTATTGATATTTCATTTATATTGGTATAGGATATTTTGATTGGAATGGTTAAAGTTTTCCCTATAAGAGGAAATTATGGAAAGTCCATGGTTTTAAGGTTTAGGTAATAACTTTTTATATCTCCAAATTAAGCTAGATGGATAGAAAATCGCTTTATTTTTTATGTAGTCTCCTCTTCTTGGATGTGTACTATGTTGAGAGCCTGATGTGTTATTCAGGTCACCAAAAGTTAGTTTTCCAGATGTTGATACTTTCGTACTTCTATATAGACTTATAAGTGTAATGGAAATCAAAATGATAAACATATTTGTTAGCCTAGAATAAGATTTCAATATTATGATGTATGATCTATATGTAGGTATTTTAGTGCCATAAACTATGCATTATCTTGCTAGTTATGTTTGTGGAAGCCTTTGAAGAATAGTGATGTCAATGGATGGTTGAATTAAATTTTTTAATGATGGTGTAACATATTTGACTAGAAATAAACCCCTATAAAAGGAGATTCTACCAACTAGTGAGATTGAATATACTGAATTAATGAATATTTCAATTTGATTATATTTCCATATTGTTTTAAAATATTATTTTTATGGTAATAATAAAGTGTTTTTAGTCCTTACCTATGGATATAGGGAAAATTTATAAAAAACAAAAAACATATATTCCTTATTTTCATTCTCTTTCATTGAACTTTTGACTATGTTTTGGTATTTTTTGTGGATTAGTGATTATAATATTGTATGGATTCCTGATTTTGGTACACTAAGTAAGAAAGGGTTGACCTTGTAATGAAAATCTACAGCACCAAAATACTACTTGATATTAATTTACAGTGAACAAAAGGTTTAATCATCTGGTGATAGTATCATAATTATAGGTTCCCTTTTTCCCAACAAGGTGTATCATAAGGAAACTTCAATTTGAAAAAACATGTCAACTAGAGTAACGTTTTCACTTTCCATGGAATCATATTGAATTTACATTTTCCTTGTTTTCATTATAATATGTGGATATAGATTAAGGAGGGTTTTGGATTATTAAATTCAATAAAACCAACATTGGAATATAGAATATAAATATATATTACTATATCATCGAAATATATCATTAATGTCTATTGCTGAGAAATAAGAAATGTAAGATAATAGTTAATGTGATGATTTGGATAAAAATGAATTAGGATTCATGAGGATGGTGTTGGTGTAGAAGTTTTAGCTAAAATATGAGAGAAGAAGACCAAAACTACACTTATGGAAGATATTTTGGAGATGTATGTAAAATTAGAAAAAATCAACAATGCCTACCTCATAAAGAGTTTTTTAGCATGATGATATAAAAAGGTTGTTTAGTGGAAGATCATGTGACTGATTTTAACATCATCAATAGTCAACTAAAATTAGTGAATTTTTCTTTCATAGATAATGTTTGGGATATACTAGTTTTATATCCGGGTAGGAATGAATTTGTTATATGGTACAATAGTACACAATTTTTCTAAAAAGTTTAATCATCAATTTATAAATGATTATAATTTGAACATTAATAAAGAACTCTGGAGAAGATAACTCAAAAAACCATCTGGTTGGGTATTGAATATTAATGGAAGGGGATTCTGACTTCATTAGAAAAATCATTGTGAAAAATAAGAAAAATGTAAGGAAAAATATCATAGAATTTTAATTAGTCAAAGGCATAATTGACGAAATTTTGGTATGTGAGAAAATATTTTGATGAACTTTAGAAACTATAATGAATTAATTTTATGAATTGATATTGAACGTTCAAAATTTATTAATGAAATGGAATATAGTAGTGATCTACTAGTAACTACTCATAATATCTTGAATTCATGTTTTGATGAATCTAGTGAATTCTTCCATTCAAAGGATAATCACAACGGCATGAAAAGCTATGTATCTAGATGATTTGGAAAACACTACTTGAACGATAATGAACAATTGGAAGTGGAGGGGAAACATATTTGAATATATTAATGAATAATTTGAGTATTCATATTTTAAAATGTGTGATAAATAATATAGTTCTTAATAGGGATATTTTTTTAGTTGAGAAGTTATAGAATGATGGGTTCCATTACAAATTTATGAATGAATTCTAAAATGTAACTCTACGATCTATGGTATTGTCTTGAATAGTTATAGATATGACCCATTGTCTATAAAAAAAGTTTAAATGGGTGTTAAAGGGATATAATTCTATCCATTATGAATCTAAGGGTTGTGAACTATTGACTAGATTAACTTTGTATGATTTACATGAATGTTTAGTAAGGAAGTTAATTTGAAAGCACAATCATATAATTTTTATAAGGTGTGATTGGTATGTTCATGGAAATAATTAGGTGTTCTTATTCAATATGAATCATCATAAACATAGAGCTCCAAATATAGATGTAGATAACCAAGATAAATTTGGAAACCCTTCAATTCATACTGATAGAGTATCATGATAGATTTCACATTAATTGGAAATTCCTTGAAGATGGTAAGAGTTTGATTTTTTCAAAAATGAATTTATCTTTTTTAATTTTTTTAGTGTAAATTCATGTTGGTTTTTGAAATTTTATGGAAAATTAATTCATTATGATCAAATTAATTTAGGTGGAAAAAATGTTAGAAACTTCTTGAACTTTTATCAGAATAATGGGATCATGCTTGAGAAAATGTTACCCCAAACTCCATAATATAATTGAGTTTAATAGATGATGAATCAAACATTAGTAGAGAAATCAAGATGTATGTTTTTGAATTTTTCATTCCTAAGTGAATCTTGGAAGAAGTAATCTAAAAAAATATCCTATTAGGATAATGAAAGGCTCTCCTCTATAATGTCATAATTTTTTCATAAAAAATTATCTTATAAGATACAAGATGTTTCAATCCTTAAACTCATTGGTTTCTTTAATTGTTCCATTTTTTATTATAATGACAGTGCTAATCTAGAAGAAATTTACAAATCTTATTTTCTTATATGATGTGGATATAAAATTTTCAACTACAAACTATGGAGTGATTACCTATGGAATATAATCATATAAATATTTATAATCATAAATAAGTTGATTCTATAGAAAGACATAAAAATGGATGAAAAAGAAGTTGGGGAAGCAAGGTACACTACTAATTTACACATTATTCTAGTTAAAAACACTAAAAATTCAAAAATAATTATGATACCATAAATCAGTGTGAATGCATTTAAAATTAAATATAAAATAGATGTCCGTTAATTTATGAAAATTATAGATGTCTTAAGAATATTTATGATTGGTGAGAAAATGGATATAGGAGTAGCAGAAGGTCAAATACCTGAAATTGATGTTTTTTTAATATAAAAATTTTCTCTAGAAATATATTATAAAATAATATATACAATCCAATGGAGTAGGGTTAAAACAAACCTCATTATTCAAATATATATTGAGTCTTTGAATGTCTCAAAATTAAAAAATTCTCAATGACTGTATGTATTGTGAGTCATCAGTAGAGGAAGAGATAAATTTCATAATGTTCAATGTGAAATGGTAGCTGGCTAAAATATAAAATTTAAAAAGAGAGCTCAAAAACAAATGGGTATACCATTTTTAATATCAATATGATAGAATATTAATATATAAGACACAATTAGTGGTGAATTGATTCAAATAGAAGGAAGTAATAGATTTATCAAAAAATGTCAATAGTAAATCACATTACAATCTGAATAGAACAATGAATTAATGAATATGATTTTCTATAAATGGATAATATTCATGTAAATAATTCATTTCTTCATGTTTATTTTGACGAGAAGATATACCTGACACATCATAAGGGGTTTTAATATAATTTTAATGAGATCCTTATATGAAAAAATAAGTGAGTTTTCTATGTATTAAAACATGACCCTCAATAGTGGACTAATAAGATTGATGCTCTCATGAATAAGGAATGTTTGACAATGAGTTACCTTGATCATTATTTCTATCAGATGTTTTGAAGTGATAGAATAAACATAATTCTCATACTCTTCCCCGAAGACAAGTTGCAAGTAAGACCAAATATTCAGTGGATTAAGGAGCACAAGAGTTTGTTTTCTAATTTATTTGAAATGAAGGATATTGGTGAAGTCAGTAAAATCATGGGGATATGGATTTGTAGGGATCCAAAATCGGGTACTATATTGTTTTCCTAGAAGGAACACCTCTGTAATTTCATTGAAATGTTTCATATTAATTTATGTATGTCTATTAAAAATCACCTCACTAGAAACTTCATATTATCAAAGGTACCAATACCATGAATGGAAGATGAGTTCCGATATAATTAAAAAGTACCATATGAGTCATATGTTTCATGATTTGTATATATAATGGGTCGTATGTCAGTAGTCATTTCCATTGAAGTTAGATTTCAATGTTGTTTCAGGTATAACCCTGGGAAAGAACATGGGGAAACAGTTATTTTGATCAATTGATAGGTGAATAGATTAAGATATATATAATTATGCTTTAGGGAAGATAATAATTTATTAGGATATGATGAAGTATAATTTTTTTAGTGGTTACGACACTAAAAAAATTAAAATTTGTTTTTTGTACATTTGAATGAACAATGATCATATAGATGTCACATCTATTGTATACGGAGAATTTATCTACATATGTTGTAGAGTATATTTTTGCAATAAAATATTGAAAAGAGTTTAACTAGTTAGTATTAAACCTATAGTATCTCAAAAAATAATCAAAAGGATTATATTTATTAGGTGACAATCATAGTGTTGTCTAAATTACAATAAATCCAATATTTCATTCAAGAATGAAACACATTTACCTGAAATTACATTTCATTCAAAAATTTTTGGAGATCAAGGTTTTTGTAGAATGGATTATCATAAGGAATCAAAATATTGGTTACATGTTAAAAAAGATTTTAGTCCAAGATTTATTGAGGAAAAAAATTATCTTAGTGGGACTTGACCAAACTTTTGGATGATAGATAACTCTGAAATGAACATTGAAGAAGGATTTAGATTTATTATTGTGTGTGAGGATATCGATGAGTATGCATTAATCAATCATAAAAATTGATTATTATGAGGTTTTCAATTTTCCTTCATGTCATTGGATGATTGATCACCAAATTTTTACACTCTGTTTGTTTCCTTAGTCCGTTTAAGAACTACACCATAAAGAACATTCATAATATGGGCCAGACTACTAGATGTTAAATAACATCTGAGAGATTATATTTATATTGGTATATTGGTTCCATTACTAGTGTAATATTAGGTTTGTTTGTTATAACATCCCGGATCTGGGTGCCACTCAATAGGTTCCCCAAACCCAGTAGGTCAAATGACATCAAAAGCATTTCCGCAAATGCCAGTGGATGCCGACTAGCAGCGAGGGCCCTAGTCTAATAGTGGAGAAATTGTGCCCTCATTTGTTAAAGTTTAGCGCATCAGAAAAGATAAATAACATACAATAGCGGAAGAAATAAACAATATACAACTGAAATAGACAACTGAAGTAAAAGATAATTAGCAGTCATATATTTATAAAAAGATGCAGCATGTCACTAGTTATTTGAAATCAGTCAAAACATGATACACTACAAAAAAATATAATACAACTCAAAATACAAGGTACAACCAAACAAAACAAAGTTGATTAAACATAACGCAGTAGCATCGTAAGCATAAGCTCGGTCCCATGCCCTCTAACTCCTCTGCTAAAATCATGTACCTATATAGGGACTCTTTCCCCAATCGACACCTGCAACAATATAGTCTATTTGGGCCGAAGAATGGACCAAACAGGGTGTGAGAGATAGATCCTAGTTGGCACCCACCAAAGGCATGTGCCAAACTGTCAGTGAAAATGTGCAACAACAGTGTGCAGTAGTAAATGCAATAAACTAAGCAGTACTCAAAAGTAACTAACTTTACCAGTTATATTTCCATTTTATTATTCATTTAACCATTACAAGCCCATGATTTAACTTCACAGGTATAACATATAAAAATCACCACAGTGAGTATTCATGATAACAATGTATTTAGACATACCATACATATCCTCAGGTAACCAGAATCAAATTCCGCAGGTGATTTCCCATAGGTAAAACAAACATTTCCCTCAGGAATATGAAGTGACACCCACATGCACAGAATCTAGTGCCAATAGGCATAATGAATATTGCCCTCAAGCTAAAAGAACCATTGCACTTAGGCTAAAGGAAACACTGCCCGCAGGGTAAGAAAGTAACAGGGTCGAGTCCAAAGGATAAACATGAAATTTATATACACTTTCTCTCAAGAAAATTATATACACATTATAATCATGGAATACCCTTGGGTATCCAGGCCAAACGACTAAACAGAGGAACCCACCCCTGGGGTGGTCGTGGATCCAAGCAGTGATCCCAAACAGCAGTTTATGATTACATTTATTTACCTATACCATTATAGGTATTTAAAACTTCCAAGGCCTCGGCCACACGACACCCCAACATGGTTTTGTAGCACAACTATACACAAAAACACACAATAATTGGAATTTAAACACCAGAACACCTAACTCGATCATCTCTGATCGGTATACGTGAATGAAACCTCCCGAATCATTCAATAACGACCTATATCTGAGATAAACGAATTCATATTCAAAGTTAAATAACGTCCCTTAGAGGCAGAATTGGTATGAAAGGTGCAAGGAGAGGGGAGGGCTTACCCGTACAGTCCCAACGTGGTCGATGCAAGAAGAAATGGATTCGGTGCGCGATCGGTTGATACTCCAAGGTTGTCCATCCTCCCGAGCTCCTCCGGTGTTTTAAGTTTCCTCTATGAACAGAGGAGGCTACTATCCATTTTAAGAGAAAAAAACAAACTACACAACATGTACTCTCAAGTAAACACCGTGTACTTTTCTCATTTAACTGTTCCTCTGGTGGCTACTTTTTCACCGCTAAACTGTTTACTTGCCAACATGAGTACACGTTGTATATCCCCAGTTACACGGTGTGTACTATCGCTTCACTGGCGGCTGCCTCCACCTCCTTACTATTTACCTTCCGACTGAATGCATGATGTGTAAATACCTAGTACACTGTGTGTAGTCAGTTTTTTACACCTTTCATCGCCTACAGGACTAAATTCCCTATGTACCCATCCCACACGACCAAAGTACACGGTGTGTGGAAAATTACATGGTGTGTAGTCATAATATTTGGGATTTTCCCCCATTTTTCTTATTTTATCAAAAACACTTAAGTAAAAGGGAAAAGAAGAAACTAGTACCTCAAGAATAAGAACTGGGTTCTTACAATCCTCCCCCCTTAAATCAATTCATCCATGAATTTTCCTTCCAAGGGTGGATAAGATAATGCTCAGAACAAATCTGGCCACTCAGCACCTATGTCGGTCTCTCATTCCCAGGTTTTGTCCTGCACTCGGCCATGCTACCATAGCACCAGTGCGAGAGGAACTGACCGGCCTCAGAGAACCTCCATGCTCCTATCAAAGATACGAATCAGATACTCCTCCAAGGACACATCGACTTGAAGCTCAACCTCCTCAGTATGAATGGCATAAGATGGGTATGAAAGATAATGGCACAACTGAGATACATGGAAGATGTCGTGCATGACCCAGTTGCTCTGTGGTAACTGCAACCAATCGGCAACCGACCCGACTCTCTCCAAAATCTCAAACGGCCCCACATACCTTGGTGAAAGTTTACCATGTCTCCAAATCTGCCTGTGTCCCAACCACGGTGAAACATGAAAGAAAAAGTCATCCCGGACCACGAACTCCAAGGGTCATCTGCAGCGATCAACATAAGATTTCTGATGAGACTCTGCAGTAGCCATCCGCTTCTCAATCAACTATACCTGCTCTGAAGTCTCCTGCATGAGAAATAGTCCCAGTAAAGCTACTTCACCTACCTCTAACCAGCACAAAGGTGATCGGAATGTCCTACCATATAACGCCTCATAAGGTGCAATCTCAATAGTTTCCTGAAAACTATTATTATAGGAAAACTCAATCAGGGGTATAAGATTCTCCCAAGAGCCCCTGAAGTCTAGGATGCATGCGCACAACATGTCCTCAAGCACCTGTATCATATGCTCTGACTGGCCATCGGTCTGAGGGTGGTAAGTTGTGCTCAGAATCACATGTGTACCCAGTGCCCTCTGAAAACTCTTCCAAAAATGAGACATAAAGTGGGTGTCTCTATCTGAAATAATATAATGAGGGACCCATGAAGACGCACTACCTCTCGGATATACAACTTCTCGAGCTCGTTAACACCAAAGGTCTCCTTGATCAAAAAAAATTGAGCTACCTTTGTGAGTCTGTCCACAAAAACCCACACGACATCATTGCTTCAAGGTGACCTTAAAAACCCTATCACAAAATCCATCGCGACATCATCCCATTTTCACTCCAGAATGGGTAACTTCGGTAACAGTCTGGCAGGCCTCTGATGCTCTGTCTTCACTTGCTGACAGGTGTAGCATCTTGCAACACAACCATCTACATCCTATTTCATACCCAACCACCAATACTGACATCCCAAGTCACGGTACATCTTCGGAACTCCGGGATGCACTTCCCAAGCTGAAGCATAAAATACCTACATCATCTCCTCGCCAATATCCCATGGAACCCACACTCGTCTATGGAAATGCAGTACCTCATCATCGCCTATCAGCAATCCTGGATGAGGGTCCTCACTTTCCACTGACTCCCGTAGAACTAGGCCTTTGGAATTAAGTAGTTGTCTCATCCTCACTCTATCCAGGAGGGTAGAATTCATAGCTAAGGAAGAAAGATAGGTCTGCCCCTAACTATTGTGCACCTCCAAATGCATCTCAAAGAACAAATCCATAAGCTTCCACTCACCACTGGCCTCCTGCGCTACCTGTATCTGAGTCTTCATGTTCAGTTCATCAACTACCGCATTACCTTTACCAATTTTATATGCAAGTGCAATGTCGAAGGACTGATGGTATTCGACCCACCTTCACTATCTCAGGTTCAAGTCACACTGGGTAAAGATATATTTGAGACTTTTTTGGTTGGTGAAAACCAAAAAAAATGCTCTCCCAAGAGATAATGTCTCCAACAGCGTAACACATGAACAACCGTAGCCAACATGAGATCAGGCGTCAGGTTATTCCAATTATGTGGACTCAACTTTCGAGACCTGTATGAAACTACTCGATCTCCCTGCATCAACACATCTTCCTTCTCAATACCTGATGCATCATAGTAAACTGTATGGATCTTCTCTTTTTCTGGAAGTATTAGGACTGGTGTTGATGTAAACCTTCCCTTCATCTCCAGAAAGGCTGTCTCGCAAGCTTCTGATCAAACGAACTTCATACCCTTCTTAGTCAACCCCATCAACGGTGATTTGAAGCAGGAGAAGTCCTGTATAAAGTGCCTGTAGTAACCATCCAGCCACAAGAAAATCCGTATCTCAAACACGTTCTTAGGCTGCTCCCAGGACACTACTTCTCTCACCTTCTCTAGGTCTACTACAACTCCTGCCTCTGAAATGATATGACCCAGGAAGTGTATCTGGTCTGTCAAAAAGTGTCACTTTGAGAGCATAGCATATAGCCGATGCTCTCTCAGTGTACGCAGTATGATCACAAGATGGGTGGCATGGTCGTGTCGAGTGTGAGATTTCACCAAGATGTCGTCCATGAGGACTACCAAAAAAGAGTCTAGATAAGGGTGGAACACATGATTCATCATAGCCCTGAAAACTGCTAGTGCGTTCGTGAGTCCGAACGACATAACCAAGTACTCGTATAGACCATATCTGCTCCGAAAAGCTATGAGCGGTATATCCGATAGCCTAATGCGTAACTGATGATATCTGGATCTCAAGTAATTTATTGAGAACACTAATGATCCTCGAATTTGATCAAAAAAATCATCAATTCTAGGAATGGGATATCGGTTCTTTACCATCAACTGGTTAAAATTCCGATATTCCAAACAAAGTATTAGGGTCCCATCTGCCTTTTTAGCAAACAGGACAGGCGAACCCCAAAGAGAAGTAGTGGGTCAGATAAAACCATTGCCTAGAACTCCTATAAATGCCTCTTGAGCTCTTGAAAATCTGGTGTAGCCATCCTATATAGAGGAATGGACACTGGTGCCACTCCTGGGAAAAGCTCAATAGAGAAATCCACCTCTCCCTCAGGAGGAAGACTTGAAAAGCCGTCAGGGAAGACATACCTGAAATGATCAACTACTAGAGGAAAATTATTTTGACAAGTCCACTGATAATCCAGATATAAACTTCCAATTTGGGCTATCACTCCACCTCACACACGATGCTCAGGTCCCGCTCGGCTTGCCTGGACATCCCATTCACCTTTGTATAAAAATTCCCCCCTCTCTGGTGACATGAAACTCACCCTGTGATGATAGAAATCCACAAAGGCTCGAAAGGGTAGCAACCAGTCCATCCCAAGAATAAAATCATAAGCTATCCTCTCTAAGACATAGAGGTCCTATTGAATGTGACACCCACCAACCTCTAGGGGCACTCCCTACAATGATGCTCGCTAGCCGTTCTAGTCCCCAACAAAGTGTCTAGCATCATTACATCATATGAATAAGACACTTAGCGCCCAAGGATCTCCACAATGGGCACATATATAAAGCATTGTGTAGAACTCTTATCAAAAAGTGCAGAAGAGAAAACAGAAGCTACTAGAATAGTACCTCTAATAGTAGAAGGATTGGGATCCTGCTCTTGTTGGGTCTATTGCACTGCATATGCATGCCTAGTGCCGCGACCCTGTGACACTGCCAGGATACCCTGAGCTGACCTGCCCTACTGTCTCTGAGATCATGGTGTCTGGCTACCATGACCACGACCCCTACCTCTGCCTGTACGTCATGTCGTATCCCAGTTTCCTAACTGGTAAGAAGCCGCTGGTCCTGCACCTGCATGCTGAGTCTGTAGAGAACCCCTCTCACTAGCCACTGGTGGGAACGCCTTGAAAAAGTGCTTCAGATGACCCATCTTGCCACAAGCTCGACACTCCAACGTGTCTTTAGGTCACTGAGGTCTCTTGTACCCCTCTCTACCACACTAGTAGAAAATAACCTGGCCACTTGAAGATTTCTGCTGACTTGTACAACCACCATGAGAGAAACTCATCTGCCTCTTCCTCTTGCCATTCAAAATAGTACCTAACACTGGTGTCAAACTGCCATGGCCCACACCACTAGCTTCCCATAGGTTCTGCTAAGTAATTAGTGCCTGGTTCACAATAGCATGCACTATAGGAAACCTAAAAAAATTCACCAAATCTCAAATGTCATATCGAAGACCATCCTCAATGTTTATAGCCCTCAATGTCTCATCACCCACCATAACGAGTGAAAAACACTGAAGCTCAATGAAGTGATCAGAATAAACCATCACAAACATGGTGCCTTGCTGCAGATTTATGAACTCTCAAGCTCAATTTTCCCTCTGCATCTCGGGGAAGAAGAAGTCATAGAAAGCTACCAGAAAATATTCTCATGCCATGTCGTGATGATTCTCAGACTGGGTGGTAACATCCCACAACCTTTTGGTGGAATCATGCAGCATATAAGTCGTGAGCTTGACCCTCTACCGTGGAGGCATCTCAAGATGCTAAAAAATAGTCTGCACTGAATCTATCCATGACTCCACAGCCTGTGGTCCGCCATCCCCTGAAAATGTAGGTGGATGTTACTGCTGGAATATACGCCTCAACTCTTCCATAGATGTGGCAGCCTGCGATGCTCCCTAGAAGGTCTTCATAAACCACATGAAGCTTTCACGGAACTGCACATACATGCCTATGTCTGGTAAAATTACTGGTGCCGCATCTGGCTCTACTGGAGGATCCATTGGTAGCCCATGGCCTACAATCTCTGGAGTATAATCGTTGTTGCTATCCTGCTGAACAACGAGTGGTCATCTCGGCGGCATGACTCTATAAAGTCAAACGCATACAATAGATGAAGATTATCAAAGACCGAAAACAAGGAGTGTAAGAAGGGAACAAGAAAAAGAGAACGTCCAAGTTTTACAAAACAAGACTACATGGAATGTATAATAACTACACTGTGTGTTTCATCAAGTATTTCACATGGGTGTGTACTCTGCCAAAACTGGTCATGTAACACCCCAAAACACATGGCATGTTTTCTACACACAAGGCATGTACTTGAATTTTCCTCCCTTCCTGAGTCCCTCTACATGGCTTAGCCACACATCTCTCCTTTAAACGAGTCTACACGGTGTGTATATGATCAACACGGAGTGTACTGGATGAGCTTCACCGACCCGTGTTGTCCCTCACACGGCCGGGTACATAGCTCAGACTACCCAACGTGTTACAGAGAGATACAAAGTGTGTACGATTTAAATTCCAACTGCTCGTGTCGTTAGTGACACGGTTGGATACTCGGCTAACCCTACATGACGTGTTACACCCGCACATGGTGTGTACACAACTCCATCTTCCCAGCCACATGGTCAATCCCACATGGTCCTTCCCCGGTAAGGACTACACGACATGTCCCACAGGTAAACAATTTGTTCATGAAGAGGTAACAACGACCCGTGTTTGTTAGTTACATGGTTGGACATAGGGTCCACACAACACGACATGTGAAATAACTACACAGTGTGTTCCCCCTAGAAATTCCCCGTCTCGTGTCTCTTCCAACACGGACTATGACACAGTTAGCTACTACATGGCATTTACTTAGGGTACATGTCATGTACTCAAAACTTTTTAAATTCTTCTTGAACAGAAGAATACGGGGCATGTAGTCAAAACTACACGACGTGTGTTTTTGGTTTTTTCAGACAAAAAGCCTTAAAAACTACTTCGGAATCCATAAAAACACTGAAATGAACATCTAAGTGCCAGATTTTGATTTGTGAGGGCTCATTATCCCCATAAATCAATGCTTGTCATCTGACACATGCTATAACAACGTAAACACATTAATGATCCCCCGAATTCCAGTAATTGAGGGCCCATAATCCTCAAGAAACAATGTTTGGAATTCATTTTATCATCCTAACAAAAAAATACCATATCACATAGTAGGTATTTATCAAATCATCTATCACAACAACATTCTTTTCTAGAACAACAATTATCACAACAACATACAGTTTCTAATACACCTACATGGCATGGAAACTATGCATGGAATGTGATTTCTAGGATGTGCCCAAATGATACATGAGATGGAATACCCTCATCTCATCTGGTTGAAACTAAATAGGACCCATGTATATAATATAAACACCACCCCACAAGTGCATCACCCAATTGTGAAAATTAAATCATGTGTAAAATTGCCAAATCAAAAAAATTGCAATAACTGAGGTAGACTGGATTTTCCCTGTACACGTGTTGGCTACTCCTGGGCACAAATTATTACCAACTACCATTTCCATCATATCACTTACTAAGGCTCAAAACTATAAGTCAAAGAAATGAATCTTCTATGAGACCACTTTGTAACGTCTCAGATCCAAGTGTCACTCAACGGGTGCCCCGAACCCGGTTGGTCACATGACCTCAAGCACATTTCCCCAAATGCCAGAGGCTGCTGACAAGCAGCGAGGGACGAGGTTTGATAGTGGGGAAACTGTACCCCCATTTGTCAAAGTGTAGCATAGTGGAAAAGATAAATAACAAAAAACAGTGGAAACCGTAAACAATATACAACTGAAATGGACAACTGAAGTAAAAGATAATCATCCGTCATATATATATAAAGATACAACATGTCACTAGTTCTATGAAAGTAATAAGAATAGGATACACTTCAAAAAAATACAATACAACTCAAAATACAAGGTACAACCAAACAAAAAAAAACTATGAAAACATAACGTAGCAGCATCACAAGCCGAAGCTCGGTCCCATGCTCTCAAACACCCAAACAGGGTGTGAGAGATAAATCCCAGTAGGCACCCACCAAAGGCCATTTCCCAACTGTCAGTGATAATGTGCAACAATAGTGTGAAGTAGAAAATGAAATAAACTAAGAAGTACTCAAAAGTAACTAACTTTACCAGTTATATTTCCATTTTATTATTCATTTAACCATGCCAAGACCATTCTTTAATTTGGTAGGTATAACTTATATAAGTCACCACGGTGAGTATTCATGATAACACTATCATCAGAGATACCATACCTACCCTTAGGTAAACAGAATAAAAATCCGCAGGTGATTGCCCACATGAAAAACAAACATTGTCCTCAGACGTACGAAGTGTCTCCCACAGGCACATAATCTACTGCCCACATGCATAACGAATATTTCCCTCAGGATAAATGAACAACTGCCCTCAGGATAAAGGAAACACTGCTCGTAGGCTAAGAAAGTAACCGGGCCAAGACCAAAGATAAACATGCAATTTATATACACTTTCTATCAAGAAAATTAAATACTCATTATAATCATGGCATGCCCTTGGGTATCTAGGCCAAACGTCAAAGCAGAGGAATGCACCCCCAGGGTGGTCCTGGATCTAAGAAGTGATACCAAACAGTAGTTTATAATTACATTTAATTACACATACAATTCTATGTATTTAAAACAGCCAAGGCCTCAGCCACATGACACCCCAACATGGGTTCGTAGCAGAACGGTACACAAAGACACACATCTGTTGGAATTTAAACACCATACCACCTACCTCGATCCTCTCTAATCGGTAAACGTGAACGATGCCTTCCAAATCATTCCAGAACGACATATATATGGGATAAAATAATTCCCATTCAAACTTAAATATCATCCCTTAGAGGAATAATTGGTAAAAAATGCAACGAGAGGGGAGGGATTACCAGTATGGTCCCAACGTGATCGATGTAAGAGGAAACAGATTCCCGGTGCCCGATCGGTTGACCCTCCAAGGTTCGGCCATCCTCCCAATCTCCTCCAGCGTTCTAAGATTCCTCTGTAAACAGAGGAGGCTACTGCCCATTTTAAGTGAAAAAAACAAACTACACGGTGTGTACTCTCAAGTACACGACGTGTAGTTTTCTCATTTAACTGTTCCTCTAGCGGCTAATTTTTCACTGTCGAACTGTGTACTTTCCGACATGAGTACACAGTGTGTATTCCCGATTACACGACTTGTACTGTTGCTTCACTGGCAGCTACCTCCACCACCTTACTATTCACAGGCCGACTGAATACACGACGTTTAAATACCTTGTACATGGCATGTAGTCAGTTTTTTACACCTTTCATCACCGACAGGCCTACACGCCCTGTGTACCCATCCCACACGGCAATAGTACACAACGTGAAGAAAAGTACATGGCGTGTAGTAACAAGATTTGGGATTTTTCCCCATTTTTTTATTTTCTAAAAAACACTTAAGGAAAAAAAGAAAATAAGAAACCCATACCTCATAAATAAGAATCTGGTTCTTTCATTTATATTTGTGTATGCTTATGTTGATTGATGAAGTCAACATATGGTTAACCATGAATTTAGAATGATAGTGCCACCTAGTTTTTCCAAAAAATGAACCTCTATAGATGGATGTGGGACCAAGTGCAGATATTGGCTATCCATAATTAAATAATTATTATTATTGGTTTATATAGTTATAGTGTTTTTAAATTTTCTTTTTCTTATAATAAAAATGTTATTTCAGGGTTCTCCGATCGACATTCTATGAAAGATTTAACTATATAAAATCGATATGTTTTATTTTATTTCTCACTCACTGAAAGTATGAATGTATGTTTGATTCATTTTTTGAGTGGGGATTAGGGTAATATTTCAATTTATAATTTCATTACTCTGAGAGTTAAATGAAAGATCTAATTTTTTTAATTATATAGAGTTGAACTACTAATGGATGTGAATTTATAGTGAAGTTACGATTCAATCATCTACTAATAACATTTTTGTTTTAGGCACCCTTTTTCCCAATACAATGGAAGATAGAAATTTTCCTCCTCCTAATATTTTTAATCAACATTAATATTTCCTCAATTTAATTCTACATTGAGTGACATTAATATCTCTTAAACATGCCAAAATAGGGCTATATTTTCCTTTCTAGTGATGTTTTTGGGTTCTTCTGGTGGTTGATAGGATATATCCCTACCATTACCGTTACACTTTTTCAATGCTTAATGAAGGGGAATAAACTGATTCTTTGGAGGATATTTTATAATTATAGATTTCGTATTATGCCATATATTTATACCTTTATTAGTTTTTTCAATGTAGAACACATTCTAAATAGTTGTTTCCTCACTAAAATACTTCACACTATTGTAATCCTTTATATTATTCATGTAGTTGAATTAAATGATATTCATCGATGTGAAGTGAGTCATAGGAATCATATTCAAATCTACATAAGAGTATAAATACGAATTTTTACCCTCTGAATATTTTTTTAAAGTCATGTAACTACCCCTAATATCAGTAATCCAAAGGTGGTGTCTTATTTATTACATTGTCACAAGATACAAGTATTGACATCCCATAGGGCTAAATTGTTTAGTACTCTTTAAGAACCAGATACATACATGAATCTCATATGACATTAGAAATATATAATATATATTATAAAAAATTCTTCCACCCAAAATAGTATTTGTAATATCATTTTTCATATATTGAAAAAAATTAAAAAAAAATAAAAGGGTGAGCTCAGATTCATTGTGAGGTTTACGTACAGTATAATCTATCATTATAATAAAAGACATAATCAATATGAAAATGTAAAAAAATAAAAACACATGCCAAATAATTATAAAGTTGATGATTAAATGAATACATGGATATTATTAATTTGGTAATCTCATTGATAATAATAAATCAATTCTCAATGAAAATAATTAATACATGTAAAAATCATGATCTCAAACATCATGAAATATCTACTATCAAGACCTTGAGAAATGATAGTTTAAAACTATTGGTATGGACAAACGTAATTTGGCCAACTGATTTGTCTCATGGGACCTATTAATTCACACGATGGGTATATAATTCTCTGTACCACCCTTCGCTACTTTTCCAATGAGTTCCTCATATTTTAAATGATTGATTTAATTCATTCACAATATTACTTATCAACAACTACAAATATTGAGTAAATAATATAAATTTATCAATAATTTCCTTATCAATAAAAAACATCAAAATTATTACCTATTATCCTAACATGTTATAGGGTTGAGGAAATAATCATATTCATGATTCATAAAATATAAATACTTAAGAGAAATAAAATATATAGTGATCACAAGAATGTAAATTTTTCAAAGTATGGTATCATTAAAACATACCATCAATGTTGAATAATTGAATAAATGGTTGTTGTCACTGATGAATAAAAATACTTTAACAAGATCATTAAATTTTCTTTAGGAAAATATATATTTTAATTTGAAATTGAATTTAAAAAGATAAAATTTTCAATAACATTAAGAAAAATAATTTCATTGAAAATGAATTTGTAATATTTTAAAATAATATTAAGAACATTGAATGGTTGGGATTGAAATAAATTATGTTTGTAACCTATAAGTTAAAAAATAATTCCTTTAACAATTTTGTAATAAAAGTACATTATTTAAAAAATGACAAAGAGAACATGAGAAAATTGATTTTTGATAAATCATTATAGTATTGTATTTAAATAAATTGTTTAGAGAAATTATCAATATAGAAGAAAAATATATCCAATCAAAAGAGAAGTAAGATCAGTTCTCCTTCTTAAACATTTCATATCTTGATTCATGTCCCAAAGAGAAGAAAGATGAAGAATATTTTAAAACATTATCAAATAGTAAAAATAAAATGAAAATTAATAATAATTAATAAATATATATTCCTATTTGATAAAGAATATTGGTAGTATGTACACCACCAAAAACTAAACAGGTGTATAATTCCAAATATGTCTCAATGGAGTGGAAACTGGGACGAAATCCATTATCCCAAACTACATTCCTCATAACTGGTTTTAATATCCTGTAAAACGTATTTAGATTTATTATACATATAGAACATAACCATACAAATATCACTAATTTCAGGTATGATCCATTTATAACATTTTATCACCATTATTTTAACAACATTTTTAATATTATAATTATTTCAGGTGTTAACTACTTTGTTTTTCAAAATTTTTTGATTCAGTAGTTCTGATACTCTCACTTTTATTATGGATCAATCATCTCAAAAATTCTATATATTGTATTAATATTCAATATATTCAATATATTGATATTTATAGTCATCCATAAATTATAGATATATAAAAATAAATTACTTTGTTCATGGAGACAGTGTGCCCAACATACGCATGAACCCATTTTTCACTTTTCCAAGGATGGAATGAATGAAATGTGATAGTAATTAATATTTTATGAATAATTTTTATAAATTATATTAACATATATATGAATTAAATATATACTTACATCTAATAATTTAAAACATAAAAAAAATGAATCTCACCTCTTTGTAGAGGAGGTCTTCCACATGTACGCACGATAGACATTATCATTTTAAAAAAGATTGGAAGGTAAAAAGGTATATATGGTATTTTCATTCATAAAATTTTTATGTAATAAAAAACATATATAACCACTATTTATATTTTTATAACCATCCATGTAAAATTGTAATGTAAAATGAATTACATTGCTACTTGGAAAAGGTCTGTCCCACATATGCATGAGAGATGTTTTCACTTTTTGTTGGATGGAAAAAGGTGGAATAAGGTTTTAGAAAAATCATAGTAAAATATTAGTATATATATATATGTATATTAATTTATTTAGTTTATAATTATGGGTTCAACACTTTTAATTGCAATTAGAAGATGAAATAAACGTGAAGAACTCTGTAAAAACAATTTCATCTTCTTCAGTAGACTTTCTTTAGATATATTATGATGGAAACCCTAGTAGATATTTTTGAAGAAAAATAACCTCTAGAAAAATTATAATGCTATTGAAAAGATAATTTTTTTGGGTTTCATTGAGATATATCTCTAAAAGTTATGTACTGATATGAGGGATGAGGTTACTTTTAATAATTGAGGTGAGGGGTACATTTGGAATTACCATAAAGTATAAATTATAATAATTTCTTTCTCAAGAAATATATATCCCAATGGAGAGTGATTCTAAAATAGGGTAATATATGGTTTAAATAACATCAAAAAAAATTATAGTTTTTTGGTGATTTAAACCTTGTCATTTCGTTTAACCCCTTAGATAAACTAGTTTGACATTTACCATTAAAACATATTTTCATTATTAAAGGGTTATAATTTGACATATAATATAAAAATTGAATCATAAATGGAAAATTGATTAAATTTTCAGCCATATAATACCCCTCTTCTTATTTAAATATTTTATTTTTTATTAAGTAATTTAATAAAATATTATTTTTATTAGTTATCCTTAATGTAATTTTTGAAAATATTAATTTAAATTAACTTAAAAAACCAAAATAATGTGTTTTATTTTGAATATAATACATTTAAATATCACAAATATTTCAAATTCATCTAAAAAATTCACAGAACACTATAAATCACTCATATTATATCACTTTTAAAAAAATTACTCTTTTTACTATATTTTTCTATTAATTTAATAAATATGATATTAGCATTCCGTAAACATTAATGGTAATTATAAAATAACTAAAAATTATGAATAATTTGTAATCAGAAAACTATTTTCATTATTTACAAAAATAAAAATTATATTCACACATATCATGCGTTTGTCTGTATAAGAAAACATAATAGATTTTTAAAACAATGAGAGTGACATTTTGTAACTTTCATTGATTTAAATATTATATTAGTCATTTTTATGGAAAAGTGCCCATTAAACATTTTAATTTAAAAATTAAGGTGATAATTGATAAATTAAATCCATCTAATAAAACTTAAATTGAATTATTATGACCATATAACATAGTTTTAACCTAGATTAACCTAATTTACCCATTACTATTGGGATAAGGTTCACCATAATTACTATTCACATTATCCAAAAATATAAGGGACCTAGTAACCAAATTGAACCTATTGATTCCAAATATGGAATCCATTTTTCAGGATTCAATTTCTATAATTTGACTAAATTAATTTTAAATAAGCACGCAAAACATGATTAAATTTTCTTTTCTATTAATATAATTATTAATCAAAAAACCATATTTTTTCTTTTCTTATGCCAAGTTAAAAATATATATGAATGATAAAATTTTGGATTGAATATTTAACATGTATAGTAAAATCATTCACCATTAGTTATTTATTTATTTTATTAAAATAAGAATATATTTTGTGTGCAACAAATAGTATATTAGAAATATAAGTCTTTTATATTCAAATATTTTTATTTATTTATAACAAATATTTTTTATTTTAAAAATGTGTTGACCATAAAATATTAATGATTTATTTTTGAATATTAGTATCCACTAATTTTAATATCTATGTTATAATTATTACATAATAATATTTTAATAACATATCTTATTTTTTCTAAACTTGTTATTTCGTGCAATGCATGCAATTGAAGAAATTAAATTTATTTTAAAAGAAAAAAAATCAAAAATTGATGGGGTGTTATGTTCTTTTCTAAATAAAATCATCCTCATAAATTCCAAAATTTTACATCATAAATAGATTTGGGTAGTGCAACATCATAATTTCTCTTTGTTCTCATATCATCTCTTCTCTCTTATGATTTATCCAAAGTACCATTACTAGCCAAGTCATCTAATTCATCAACACAAGTTTTCTAGTGTCTTGAATCTCTATAGTCTCTTCATATCATGATAAATTAGTTTCCAATTATACTTATCTATATTTTATCACATGAATTGTGTCTAACATTTAATTCATTATCAATGAGATATAGAACAAATAATTTTCTTTTGAGTGGGTTGTTGGAATTTCCAAATGATAAGCCACAACTCCAATTATTTCTTGAATCTAAAAATATATGATATACATGGGGTTTAGTTTTAAATTATTATTGAATCTTATAACAACCTTCCATGGATATGTATTCAAAAAAAATATTATCTCCCACATGACACTATTAATATTTCCATCATTTATATGAATAACTTTTCCCCCTTCTTTGATCTAGTATTATATGATTTTGAATATCCATTACTATTTTTGTATATCCATAATATGATTTGGACCCACAAATTTCATTTCCCCTATTGATTCAAAAATTCTGGGATTAAAATATCAATTTACATAGAGTTCTTCATAAGACACCATTTAAATTTTTGAATGGATTCCATTTTTAAAAAATATATAATATAGGTAAATGTTTAACCCACATACCATGAATGTCTACTGAGTATGAACTCAACAAAATTTACAATGTTTGAATAGTCCTTTTGGATTTCTTTTCATTTTGAGGATGATAATTGATTCTTAAATCTATTTGTTTTGGTTGTAGCATAAGTGTCAAATAAGCTATGTCGAACTTTTATGTTTATCATGATCAATGACAAGTCTATGATTTACGTGATAACAAATTCAATGATCAACAAAATTGAATCAAATAATATATAAAATGTATTAACACCCAGCACATGATCATCACTTTATATTTATAATTATTTTAAGCAATTAAATAATTATCTTATAGGAATCTTATTTTCATTTATGGATTATAACACCATTTTATGTCATACCATCATTTAGATATAGGAATGAAGATTAGATTCCCTCTAGAGGTGACCCAGATGTGGACCATGAATCTGAGAATGTTTCAATATGAATCTATGGGTTATAGCTTGATAGATACAATCATTTGTGTTAATAACATTGGATCATCTCAGGAATCATTTACAAACGATTCTCCATGATCCCTATGAACTAAGTAGTTGAAGGTGGTGGAAGATCTCCATCCATTATTGAGAGCTTTCTTGTAGAGGGTGCTCTATAGGGATTTGAGGATTCACTCTCGATGTCATTGTTCAAAACATAAATGATTCTTCTCTTATAGAAAAATAATATAAGCTGGTATATATACCACTAGTGATATAAATAAATTACTACACAAGTTCCCTTTATTATTTATTTAATCCCCATAGAACCCCATGTCTACAGTAATAGTATTATTTTTTTACATGGGCTAAACATGTGAATTAAAATTATATATTATTTATTAAAATAATATTATATATATATATATATTATTTATTAAAGAACCCTTATTTTCATTCAACCATTTCTCCATAATATATATCAGGCATTAAATAATTAAAATTCATTAATAAAAAATATCTCCACTTTATTCGTTAATAAATATTTTATTTACTAAATAGAAAATAAATATTTATTAAATATTCAAATCACATAATATTTTATTGATTAACTAGTGATAGAAAATATTCAATCAAGAATAAATGATTAATTATTAAATTACATTTGGGAATAATATATATTCAAATTCATAAATAAAAAAATTAATATATTGTTTAACTGAGATTTCAGATACATATTGTGTTTGACCCTCTTGGCCTCTTTCTCAAGGACATTAGGTGATATAACCGAATGTCCTAGGTTTTTATCTTTAAATAAGGCAATGAACCCATAGATAATTATATTAATGTTGAAATGAAATAATAACATGTACAGACACCTTCAGTGTAATTTTATCGCTTTATCTAGATATCTCTAACCAGGAAGATTGCATGCTAGTGAAATCAACCAACAAGCTCGATGTATCTATATTTTAATTTATGGAAACCAAAAACTCTTATAGAAAACCATGGGATTTCATTTATTTTGGTTATATAATTTTCATAAAAGGGTCCATGATATCAACTTTCATTATAGAATAGAAGGGACAAATATTTACCCGCATTATTCATTAATGAAATATTACACATGACGCACTCAACATAGCATACCTCACTGTGAACATACATCTTCACAGTATTCATCAATACATCAAATTACCTGACTTATACACTCATTAATAATAATATTAAAGTCTAAGGATCAATACACACATCAACATATAGGAACATATAATGACACAAGTAGATATGGATTTCCTATTGTCATGTTGTGTTCCCATAATATACAACATTGGATATTACCAAGGTTGTACACCATTAGAAGGTGTCCCAAATTCATATAAGTATAAAATTTTGATAACCTATGTCATTTGGGTCCCTAAAATTATTTTATCCAGCTATGGAATATATATAAGAACACTTTTGTGGCACTTCTGGGTTCTCATCAAAGTGGGGAAATCCTATGACCTTTTAGTGAGATAACTACACTTATTACATTATAATATATCATGTTCCATAGACTAATAATCATTATGTGATAAATTTTTTAATAATATGAAAAATATTGAATACATGTTATAATAATGTACTGATAATTTCTTCTTATAGAACCAACTCCAACAGAATAACACTTTCACTAGAGCTCATGGGTAACAACCTTCAGTACATTATCTCTCAAATCATACTCATGCTTCTACTTAGATATGTCTTTAGTAAAGGTTCCCACCACATTTTATTTTGTGGTAACTCTGATTAATAAAACATTACCCATTTGATAAAAACCTATCAATATGTGATACATACGGTGTTTGTGAATTGTCTATGGTGTGGCCTTGGGTCTTTTTTAAGAGTCACTATTGAAGTATTATCACAATACACTGTGATATGGTATTTACGTTTAGGTACCACATAATTCTCTTATACAACGTTTCTTATCCAAATTTATTCTTTTTCTAAACCATAATAATCTATATACTAAGATTCTACTATAAAATTAGCAACAACGGGCTGCTTTGAACTCCTCTATCTCACATCGCCACTATTGAGATAAAAACCATTTCATGACTATGAATTCATTTTAATCTGATATGTTTTCAAAATATAATTATTATAATCCCTAATGAATATATCCTCATCTCCTCCTATTTTAAATAATACTATTCACAATATTAAATTGTTTGTTTTTATGTTTTTTTGTCAATCCACACTAGGATGAAAAATAAGTTCTCAAGAAATGTATTCTTACGGTTCTAGTGGATTTAGTGTTGAAGGTGGATTCATTTCCCAATGTATTATAGATTTTTTTTAAAAAAAATATTTAGGATGGGGTGATCATTGTGAAATATGGATTTCCAGGACTAATACCTTTTAGATATGGAAAAGGCATAGATTTAATGATGATTCGATTTTGGAAAAGATGTCTGGATTTGGGAACGAATCTATTATTGTGAGGGTTTTATGGTTAAAAAAAGAGGTTCTATAAAGAATGGATGAGTCATAATGGTAATACGGTAATATAATAAACTATAAGATACTTCTCAAATGGGATAATTTTAATAATGTTTCATGAAGAAAAGGAGATTCATGAACATGAATGAAGAGGTTCATGAAAAATCTATAGAGATCCTGAGAGAATTGATGGAGAGTAATTACCTATAAATTGGTGACCACACTTCATTTAAGGGATTAATGTATTTTGGAAAATGGGTTAACTAATATGATTTTATAAAGTTATAATTATTCATGAATTGGGAAATCATTATGAGCTGAAGCACCTTGTAAAGAATCGTTAAATATTTATTGACATTAATGCATTTTAGAAATGTTAGTTTCATGAATACTATGTTTTTCATGATTATGAGGAGTTATTTTAAGGTTGTGAACTTAGAAAAGTGTATGAATTCCATAAATAATATGAGATTAGTGAATTATGGGATATTAATGAAATTATTTTTGTTTGAGAAGGATAAAACATCTTTGAAACCAAAAGTTGCTTCCATAAAATTGGAGGTTCAAAAATAGTAGGGTTGAACATATGCTTTGAGTGAACAATGTATTCAAGTGAATCAATTTCAGGACTATTGTGAATGAATGATCTCATGATAATCAAGGAAAAATACATATGTTCCCAATCTATTTATTTGACCTTGAAGTTGGTAGATTGATTAAAACATCACCCAACACTATGATCACAGGGGATTCAAGAGAAGTGATTCATGGGAGGTAGTGATCTATCCATAAAATTAATCTTAAGGGAGTGTACATGACACAATGTCACCATGTATGATATTTTATAATCTAAAATAACTAGTGATTAATAGTGGATTCAGGTATAATAGACACACTATTGGTGTATTCTTCTTGGACTATGACATAGTGGTGAACCAATTAAAATGTCTATGAGATGTTTTTATTTCTGTATATGGGTGTTTGATTATTGCATGTTTCCATCAGATAGATTTAATGGGTTCCTACCAATGTAAGGATAAGATCCATATCACTGAATGAAAAATTTTAAAACATGATTCAACCCTCCCCTCTTAGGGTGTTATGGTGTCCTTCAAGTTCTACTAGGTCATACATGTTATAGGTGATAAATCTATCATCTGTTGGTTTCGTGGAGAATTTAGTGAGTGTTAGGGCAGTTCCCCTATTTGATGGATGAAACTTCTAGATTTGGAAAAATATAATGTGATATCATCTATGATCAAAAGTATGTATGTTCTCTAGGCCACATGTTATGGTATTCAGGTTAGTGATGTGATATGTATTTCTATGACTAAAACAAATAAGAAAAATCGTGGTGTAGATTCCAAAGATCAAAATTATCTTACTAAAACACAATGCAATTAGATAAATATGAAGGTGATGAGTTTAGCAGTAGGAAATTCCATATAGGGGGAACTAGAGAGTATATTTTATGGTGATAATAATTTAAAGGATTCTAAAATTCAAGTCTTTCACAATTAGATTGATGATATAAAAATGCATCTAGATGAGGATGATCTTTGTTTCTTGTTTCTCATAAATATTTTTTTTGGACTTATTCAAGGACATGGGGATGAATGTTTGGATATTAAAATTGTGAATAAAATCCAGATAAGGATCTAATAATTATATAATCCAAAAGTTTTATAACTTGAAGAAAGATATTTTTCTATGCTTTCTATTGATGATCTGCTAAAATGTATGGTGGATTATGATGTGAGAGTCAAACTAGAAGATGAAACAACTCTATTAAGTGAGGAAATGGAATTAAAATCCCTATAAAATTTTGAAACTTCCAAATTTATGGATGAAAAAGATTATTTTTATGATCGAATTAGTTCAATTTTATTCATTGAAATTCAAGAGGAGAAAATAGAGATTTGAAGGAAATTTCCCATTAGCTTGTTTTTAGTGTGGTAAATTTGTTCACCTTTCCACTTAGTGATCATAGAGATTTTATGACATAGAAATTGAAGTATAAAACATAGAGAGGCCTCATAGTGGATTCCCAAAAAAGGTTGACTTCAAGCTAGGAAATAATTTAGAGAGAAAATTATTCTTCTGCAAAAAATAAGATAATAATGAATTTTTAGTGGATGTTCAACCGAGTCAAAATTTGATATTGAAGAATATATTATGGCTATACATGAACACTATAACCTATTAAATATGATGATAATCAGTCGAATGTTGTTATTCATATCATGGTGGATATTGAGGGTGCTCTTGATTATTATGACTTTCAATAATATAAAAATAAACTAATAGAATATTTAATGAAAGAGTTATTAGAGTGTGTGGATCAACTAGAAGTAGTTAATGATCGACTGTAAATAGAGGCACAAGATAATTTGACAACTCTTGAAATCCTAAAATATCATGTGGAGTATATTTTCAATATTTAATATCATGAAAATGTATTCATTTAACATACATAAATACTAGAGAAAAATAATAATACAATTGACTTTGTTGAAGAATATGTGTTTTAATTAAGGAGTAAACTAGAATTTGAATCTGAATCAAGGGGAACAAAGTTGAAATTAATTTTTGGGTGATATTTAGATGTTGATATTTTAGAATGTTTTAACCATGGTTCCTAAAGAGAAATGAAATAATTGAATGATAAATGATATATATTTTTGGGAAAAAGTGGAATTGGATATGATATAGAAACATTAAAGGGTAGAAGGTAGATAAACTAAAGTAAAAGGAATATAGAAAGTTGGAAATATCACAATGGTGCATGCTGTCCTAACAGAGATAGGTTTGAACTAAGAAGAGAAGAGAGTTGAAAATAATCCTCAATTATCCATAGAGGATCCCTGGAAAAAAATATATAAATAATATTGGGAATTGTAGAGGATTGGAATTGAGAATATATTTACTATCAGTGAATTTAAATTATGTGGATTTCTAGGCCATAACACATCTTAACATGAAGAAGAAAGTAGCAATATGAATGAGAAGAACCTAGAGATCAACAATGGAGAACGAGACCTTATCATTCTTCATATTGGTGAAATAATTTATATGTATATTTTCTTAGAATTCTATCATTTTCCATAAATAAATTCATTATAGGTAAAGGAAAGGTGAGAAAAAATGACTACAAAACTTCGAGTTAAGTCAATACTAGTCAAAAAACATGTGTTACCTTTGAAATTAGGTATTCTCATCTAGAAAAATAATATTACTATGATTAAGCCATGCATGTTGAAAATAAATTTGAGAATCCATATTTTTCCTCAACTCAATCATGTTTATCATGGAAGGAAATGAAGAATATTGAGGAAGCCTACCTAAATGAAATTATTCTCAAAGCTAAACATTCATGATAGTAATTTCCCATCCTGCATAACTAGAAGTGCGTATATATTTAAAATGTTAAGAAAATGGTTGTTGGAACAATAAGATTGATAAATGATGGTTCTTTGTATATCAATGATTCTGGAAATACTGAATTATACAATGATGAACTAATATAAATATAAGTTCACGAAATGGATGGTTTGCATCATAATCTATTGAGTACGATTCAACTCCATGAATAAAGACTGGTAGTTAAATTTAATCAAAAGGGGTTCAATTTAATAGGGAATATATATTGTTATCTCATGAAAGACTATAGGATAAATGGTAATTGATACTATTTAGATAGTAAACCAAACACATGATTCTTAATAGTTGAAGAGGAAAAAAAAAGTGGCACCACATTTTGGAACACATTAATAAATGAATCATGGAAAAATAGTAAACCAAAATTATATTGGACACATTTCCAATCTAGTGTGTGATCAATTAAAAGACATATAATGATTGCATACAAGGAAATATAGTCCAAATTTGTTTTCTACTGAAGAACAAAAGGGCATCAAATCTATCTAATCTCATGCACAATGATGTCTGTGGTTTAATAAATGTGGATGTCACATATGGATAATGTTACTTAATTATTTTTATTAATTATTATAGTATAATTGAATGTGTGATGTTTATGTAGTGTTAATGATAAGGTTCTGACAACATGAACAAATATCTTTGATGTGGTGATAATAAAACTAGCCACATAATCAATATATTACAATCTAAAAATATAATTCAGTAAACATCTGTTAAATTTGAAAATTTCCACTAAAAACATTGGGTAAAGCATGAGGTTTCTTTAATGAGAACATAAAAAATGGGGTAGATCAATGAAATAATTAAAAGATAATATTATGTTTAGAACTATGCTAATTGAGAATTGTGTTTCTAATCATTACTGGAAAGTGGTTGTTCAAGTTACAGTGTACACTCAAAATAATATCGGGCTATTTATTATAGAGTAAAAGACACTATATGAGAAATGTAATGGAAGGAATCCCTCTCTAAAGTATTTTTGGTATTTTTGGAAGTAAATATTTCATTGGAAACAGAGAAGGAGATTGAGGTAATTATGATGGTACTAAAGATCAAGGAATGTTCCTTGGATATTCTATGAAGAGTAAATCCAAAAATTTCTATAATAATAATATTAGAAATGTGGGGTAATAAAATTATGTATTGATCATTAGGGAGAAATTCATGAACAACTCGAAGAGAAAATATACTGATATAAATGAATATAAAGAAGAATGTTGGAAAAGGAATGATTCAAATAATGAAATTATGTATGGTTTTATAAACATCCAAATCCCATAAAATGATAATGATTTAGAAGAAGAATTTTAAGAAGAAACCATTATTGAATAAAATATACCAAACCCCTATATGATAAATACATTCCTGTAAGTTCATCAATCATATATCATTGGAGATTGGGCTAAACCTATATAGAATGAGAGAATAATGAATGAATAACATTCTACCATCTAACAAATTGTGGAACCAACCTTGTTTAATGATGTTATGAAGGATGAATCATGGGTTAAGTCCATGAATGAATAACTAGACCAGATTGAAAAAAATAGAATTTATATCTTGTTTAGAGTCAATAAAATCACAATGTGATTATAACAAAGTGGATCATTAAAAATATATTCGATGAGCATGAAAATTTGATCAGAAATTAAGAACACATTGTGTATAAATACTATGAATATATTGAAGGAAATGATAATGTATAAAAAATTTCTCTTGCATATTGACAGGAGTTGATTACGCTCTTCCTAGACATTGTGATTCAAACACGTTTCTAATTTTGTCTTGTGGATTTTAAAAAGGAATTATTAAATTGAGATATTCTATAAAAAGTATAAATTGATCAACCAGTGTTATTTCTTATAAAAATGATAAAAGGTGTTTCTATACTAAATAATCCTCATTATTTTCTATAACAAGCACCTAGAGAATGGTATTCTTAACATGGTTATTATTGGAAGAAGCTTCAATTTAAAAGAGGAGGTATATATCATAATATCAATGTGATGAATTCTCAAGAAGATAAATTTATGGTGCTTGTATATATGTTTAATATTATATTTGGAAAAATATAACAAGGATCATGGGAATAATTTTCTAATCACATGAAATAAGAATTCTAAATGACCATGAGTTGTGAACTCACAAATTTTTTGGTGCTGTAAGTGATTCAAAAGATGGTCCACACGATCAATTATCTTGAAAAGTATGCATGAGAGCTTCTAAATAAATTCAACATGCCAAAATCCAAAATAATATCAACTCTGAATTATTTTGGGACAATAAAATAATTTAATGAGGATGGGAAATTCATGGATCCCAACAAATACTATATGATCATTGGAGGCTTAATATACATTACTATAACACAACCAGATATTATCTTTGCAACATTTTCACCTACTCGCTTCCAAAGTAATATGAAGGATGTAAATTTTATAGCAGTTAAAATAATAATGATATATATTAAAGTTACTCTCAATATTATATTATTATTCTAAATTGAAAGTTGTAATGAATTATCAGTAATTAATGATGCTAACTAGGCTCGATTGAAAGCCCATAAGTGGAGGTGAATTCTTCCATTAAAACAATTGTGTGGACTAGTTAATAAAGATATAAGAAATCACTTCTATTAGTATATATAAAACAAATTATATATATATATATAATTGAACAAGGCATGCACTCATATATATGGGATGGGTCAACAATATAATGATACTAGTGTAGTGGTGAAATAGCCAATGGTGATTCACCTTGACAACAAGAGCATGACTGATCTAATGAAAAAAAACTAATTCAACATTATCATACAAAACATATTGAAATAAAATATAAATTCCTAAATTAAACATTTTAATAACTTATTATTAAAATATATTATTCTAGAACTAATTATTAGGTGGATCAAATCCCGACTTAGTCATTAGAAGAACCAATGCTTGAGAAACACTAATTGAACCCTTGTGTTCAACCACCTCCCATTACATGAGAATGTTATGGTTTATCCCCTTACCCCATTTATGTTAACTATATTTATATTCCTTTTGAAGTGATGTAGGTATATGGTAGAGATATGATCCAAGGGAGTGTTTTTTTGCGGACAAAAGGGTCAATATAGGTTCATTGGGTTTATTTCAAAAAATGGGAGATCAGTGAAATTAAATGCATTATAGGGTTTCTGGAGAAGCTTGTGGTATCTTGAGGCATGGAAATATATTTTTACACTCTAATATTATTCACCGACCATTTTTCACAAAGACTTATAGTGATGGATGAGAAATTCAATGCAGTTAATGTTCTGGATCAATTCTGGCGCCTTATTGAATTTATATTTACATTTAAAAAAATTCAAACGGAACAATTGTTTGAACCATAGTTTTTCACAGCTTGAAATATATTGTTTTATTATTAGTTTTCAATTCATTTTGAGTAGAATAAGGAGTTTTAAATCCATGTACTAGTATGGCTCTTGTAAATTTATTATTGAAGGTGGTATCATTTTTGATTGTTTTAAAATTATTTTGATCTCAATCTGGAGTAAGGGGTGAGCTTCATAAGTGATGGATTTATAGAATTGAATATCTACATATTTGAAAAGGGATTGGATTTCATAGTGAAAATTATTTGGTGAATATGTGCAATTTCATGAATGAATCTAATGTCATGGAGGTTTATGAAATAGGTTTCATGGAGAATGTATGATGTTTGATGGAAAGACTGTAATCAATGAGACTACATGAATATTTAGAAATAGAATAATTTCACACACATTTCATGAAGAAAAAGAGTATCATGGAAATTAATGTATAAGATTGTTAAAAATCTATGAAGTGACTTTGAGCTTCATTTGTAACACCCCAAGCTTCAAAGGTATGATTCCATTTGAATAATGCAATAGCTTGCATTGTATGCAACATCGAGAATCTAACACACCGTGACCAATCAAACTAGTCATTATGAATAGTAATACCCACTTTTTGAAATTTTCTAAATTTTATTTTTCAAAATGGACTTCATTTTTGAATTCAGAATATCAAAATTAGCTTAAGGTGAACTTTTGGTGTTTTTCTAAAAACGTTCAATTTTTTATGAATTGTGAAAAACACTACCTTATTGGTTAAAAATGACTTTTCATTTAAATAATTATTTATTTTCATTTAATTTATTTTATGTTAAAATAGATACATAATAAATATATATGTTCAATGTAATTTAATGGATTCATTTTATAATAAGTTTAGATATATAAAAATTTTATTGAACATTTTACCATCTTTTACCCACCTCCTTTGAGAATTTGCAAATTTTTATAAAACATAATTTTACCACTTCTCTGAGATTAATTTCAAAAATCTGAGAAACATGGTTAATATCATTAGGTAAAATGTGGTTCAATAAGATGAATTTTTTTTGTGAATAGTAACTTTTGAATTTATTTACCACAGTTAAAATTAAATTGGGTAATTAAGGGTAAAAATGATATCATAATTACCCTAACACATGTACTAATTCTATTGGAAATGTATAATTCGACCAAAACAACCTTAGGAATAAAATATTATCCTCTTTCGTCCACTTGGATTAGATTAGGACATTTTTTATTATATTATTTAAAGAAGAGTCAAGAGTTAAATTCAAAGATTAATAATTACACAATTTTTAATATAGGGTTATACATAAGATAAATTAAACTATAAATTTTCATTATAAATATAAAAATATTTACTACATAATGTTGTTTTAGTTATAATTTTTAAATAAATTAATTTATTTATGACACAATGATGATGAAATAATTACCTTTTTAATGAAATAGTAAAATAATTGATATTATAAATATCCAAATAAATGTAAATTAAGACTTGTGATGAATTCCACTAATTTTATAGGATTATATGATATGTTAGGGTTGGTTAAATAAATTTTATTCGAAGTGATAAAGTTTCAATGGCTTTCAAAAAAATCAAATACCATATAGTGTAAAATTTGACATAATTGAGTTTTAAAAACAAATACGATATTATTAGTGATATAATATTCATAAAAATCTAATGTTATCCAAAAATACTTAGATAAGGATATATATATTAATAATGAACCACTTTCGGTTTTCTTGGCAGTTTATAGTAAGTTTATTAACCATATAATGTAAAAATACAAAGAGACATGGTAAATGTCAAACTATTTATCTAAGAGTTAAACCTAAAATATAAGGATAATATGGTGACCTAAACCTATCTAAAAACTATTGGATGAGAGTTTTGCGACCCATACCCACCTTATCCTTGAAATAAATCATTTTTGAGCCATAAGAAACCAAAAATGATTTTATTGTAAAATAATATTTCATGCTTTTCCTAAAGTGACCCTCACCTCTCTTATAAAAGGGTACTTCCCCTTCTCTTAATTTCATACCTCCAAAGCCTTTTGGCATGGTCATCCCCTGCACAACTATCCTACCAACTTCCCTCACTTCAACCTAGAGCCATTACATTGATCATAAATTCAACCAATGGAGCCCTTTTGATCAACTCATAAGGAAACACCCGAAGTAGAGGTAATAATTTCACCACCCTCTTTCAAGTACTTTTCTTATTCCACATCCTCTTTATTTGATGTTTCCCAACCAAAATGATACATCCAGTACCTTATACATGATTTTATGTTATTATAAATATGGTACAACCATTTTCTTTATACTATCAATCCTATAAATGACAAATTCACCATATGTGCGTACGTACGGCTTACTGTCTCCACGTCGTGGTGTAGTTTGTTATTCAAACACTTAATTATTTGGATGGGTATAATAAATAGTATAACTAATGTAAATAATAAATATAACATCTAAATGAATCATAATACTGATATACCATCGAATTACATGTGATTTCACCATAAATATAATGATATAGTCACCCGTGAGTACGTCCGGGTTACCGTCTCCACAAACGCGATGTGATTCATTTCCCCATCGTAACCGTTGAAGAATAATTTTAATTTTATGACTAAAAATAATTTTTAAGAACATAATATAATTCTGTATATGAATCATATACATCCTCTCAATAACAAACATGGCTTACATACCCAATCATATAAAGTAAAATGAATTAGTTTACACCTAAAACGATGATACTACTGAAATATTATTATCAAAGCAATATTAAGGGATCATATATGATATCATATTTATGTATATAGTTCTTGTTAAATTTACTAACAATTATTTAACTATTATATAGGAGGTTAAATTACCCTCGACCATATAAAAGTACAAGGTAAGGTTTAATTTCACAATCTCTTTTTTATCTAAGGTTGTTTTTACATAATTATCTACTGGGACCTCTTTATCATCCACATCCATGTCTTCATAAAAATTAATTTCAAAACATTTTTACTATTTACTGGAATATGGGTTAACGTCATCTATACCCTTATTCAACCTTATATGTTTTGAAAGGAAGCTTTCCAACATTTTCCAAACAAGGTACTTTATGACCTTTTCGGAAAAATTAAGGAATGAATGAATTTTTAACTTATACAGTAGATGAATATATTTTCTACTGTTATAAAATCATCAAAAATTCCTATACAAGATTATTAAAATATTTTCAAAATAATTTTTTTCTTTTATAATTATGTGACTCTTAAATGGATTCAAAATAGATAGAGGTATTTCATTCAAATAGTTTTTATTTCATATATGTCAACATCCTTTGATGGATTTTAAATTTGTTTGAAGTTGATTTATTATGATACAACTCTTTAATATTGTATTGAAGGGTTGGTGATATGTTTGACAATGGATGTTTTATTTTTATACCATTCATGGTTTATGGTTAAAGTATTGAAATTTTGTATGCTATTTTTAATTCGAATGTTTATGTTATGTTTCAACATTTACATAGGAGAAATGTATTGGACTTAGTATATGATGGGTGGAGCCCGCAATAGCTCCTCGGTGCATCGGTAGGTCTCATGTGACAATTAGACGTGGAATTGGATGAGGACTTTATGAATTTGGTATATGGTTTTGGTCGGGGCCTAAATCATTTTTAGATGTCTTGCCCATGGATTTGAAAATAAGTTGCAGAATATCTGACAATATACATTCCCTCATTATGAACATAATAATGACGGTTCATGTGGTTATTTGACTAGTAGAATACCCAATAATATGTTTAATTATGGAATTATTTACTCATCTTATATTCTTGACATAAACTATTCATGTTTATTATTTGTAAAGGCATGTGTTTTTAATTATTCATCATGCCTAATGTTTATGTTATCTTCCACTATATTTCTTGCCCATACTGAGCGATTGAGCTCACCCTTTTATTATGTTTCATTTTCCCAATACATCAAGAAGTTAGTTATGAGTGACTTGCAGGAATAATCTTGGAGTCTTGAATGTTTATAATGGAATAAATTAGTGCTGTATTTATTTTCAAGTTATAATGTTGAACTTATGTATGTATCTTGTTTCCAATAATACTAAAATGATCGGTCTTTCGGGACATGATTCCTTAAATCATTCCAATATTTTGTAATAAATCAATGATTTTGGGTAACTTGTTTTGGGGCATTACATTTGTTATCAAAGAATGTTTCTTAAAAACCTTGGAGAATCGATTTAGAAAACACTGATTAGAGACCATGCCCCTAAAATTGAATTAGAGGATTAATATAGAAGAACTTACTAGAATTTTGGTACTGTAGAGATTTTTTGAGTTTTCCTAGAAATACATCTATGTCTAGATATGAGTAGGTAGAGGAGGATCTGGCACATATGTACCTAGGGGTAAAACCCGAAAACATCGCTTTCAGGCTAAACTCGAATGGGAACTAGTGCACGACAATCAGCCTTATTGCACTCTTGGTTACGAAACTCCTGGGGGATATGATTAGGATATTTCTCATTTTCATTATAACCCATTATGAAGGATTTATGAGTATATACCTCCTCAAATTTTTTTTCTACGATTGTGGATTATATCCATAAACTGTTCAATTTATGTAATGTGTTTAAGTTTGTAATTATGTATTACAATTAATATCTAATCTACTATATGTCATTGTTTAGAAATGGCACCCAGTGGATGGAATGGAAACTGTATCAACACATGTAATCAATGTAGGGATTTCCCTCCTACTCCAGATAATTATAGTGGAGCTGGTGATGAAACCAGTGATGATCATCTTATCACATTACTGGGAGAACTCAATCAGGTTATGAATAATAACCTTACTCGAATGGAGCACCCTGATCCACAACGCGGAGGATCAATGTTAAACTTCTTCATGAGGCAACAACCACCAAAATTCAATGGGAGTACAAATCCATTAGTAGCAGACCAATGGATAAGTTCCTTAATGAAAATATTTCATGCTTTGGGAGTAGCGAAAGGGGAATTGTTTTCGTGGTAGTTTATCACCTCACAAGAGATACAGATCAATGGTGGTCATTGATTCAAAACACAAATGAAGATGAATAAGTATCAAACATGGAATAGAGGGAGTTTAAATAGATTTTCTTTGAAAAATACTATCCCTGTGACCATTTAGTGGATATTGAAAGAAAATTTCTGAGTCTATGGAAAAAGAGGATGAGAATTTCACAAAGTATGAGGCTATCTTTACAAGCATAGCAAGGCATGCTACATATTATATAAGTAAAACAAGAAGTGTGATCGATCTGTTCTTTGATGGGTTAAAACCATTTTTTCATCAAGCATTAGTCTCGCAATCCTTCTCATCGTATGAAGATATTGTCTCATGTGCTATCAATATTAAAAAATAATTCTATAAGTCTTATGACTTTAAATCAAAGAAAGAGAATAATAGATCTGTTGAACTCTCTGGGAAAGGAAACAAGGAAACAGGGAAGAAGGGAAGAGTTGAATTTCCACCCTGAGATAATTGTAGAAGGAAGCACCCTAGTGCCTGTCTAAAAGGAAAAAGAGTACGCTATAGATGTGGATAGAAAGTATATATATCTAGTGATTTTAAGGGGTAGAAAGATTCTACGAATTTTCAATGCTACAATTGCAGGGAGATGGGGCATTATGCAAATGAATGTACTAAGCGTCAAGGAAACTTACCTCAGGAAAGTCCAAGGGATTAATGCCATGCTTATGTAATCACTACTGCTAAGGTTGAAGATCCGAAAGATGTTGTGGTAGGTAATTAAATGGTTTCCTCATGTTTAACCAATGCATTATTTGATTATGAATCATCACATTATTTCATATCTTCCCAGTTTTCTAAGAAAATTTGATATTTCCAATTTGATTTAACAAGGGAGTTTTCAGTCAAAACTCCTAAGGGAAGTATCATTGTAACAAATTTTTGTGAATCTGTCCCCATTAAGGCATATAAACGATATTTATCTATTGATCTAATCATCATAACCCTGATTGAATTTGATATAATCCTCGATATGGATTAGATTTCGGACCATGATGTGAAAATTTATTGTAAGAAAAAAGAGGTTACAATTCTCAATGATGATATGGAGTACCTTATCTTTAGAACAGAAATGTCACCATCTTATATTTATTTAGATCCACCCCAAGTAGCATTACTAAATTCAATTATTGGGGAGGGTGAGAATGAAATAATTATGGGAGAAGAAAAGAATGTTCAAATAGAGGACGTACCTATTCTGCAAGAATATTTTGATGTGTTTTCAGAGGATTTACCTAGACATCCTCTAGATCGAGAAATTGAGTTTTCCATTGATTTAATTCATGATTCAAGGCCCATATCGAATACCCATTATAGAATGTCCATTATGGAATTAGTGGAACTAATGAAACCGCAATAGGAATTGAGTAATAAGGTATTTATTCACCCCTAGTGTTTCTCCATGGGGAGCCCCTATCCTTTTTGTTAAGAAGATACATGGATCTATGAGGTTGTGAATTAACTATAGGGATATAAATTCTATAACAATAATGAACTAGTATTCACTAACTCAAATTGATGATTTATGCGACCAAATTCATAGAGCTCAATATTTTTCAAATATTGACCTTTGATCTGAATATCATCAGTTGTGTCTGAAAAAGGAAGTCATTCTAAAATATAAATTTCGAACCAGGTACGAGCATTACGAGTTAACAGTAATGCCTTTTGGGATGACTAATGCGCCCTATGTTTTCATGGATCTAATGAACATAGTTTTCAAGAAATATTGAAGATGCCAAAAAATGTTCAAGGGATGAAGGAGGTTTCGGTGTGACAAATTGAAAACATATTTGGACCCGGTGATCTATTTCGGGGGGCCCGGTGGGGCCACACAAAAAACAAATCGGAGTTGCGTGAAAAAATGTCTATCTCATGGAAAACCATGGGATCCATTAATGTTTTCCACATGGGAGTGGAAAATTTCCATGCCCCAACAGTGGGAGTGGCACTTTGCGTGCATCCGCCCCATGTGGTTGAATCTGTGTACTGCCGACATCATCACGCAAACATTCGAGTAGACCCATTTTATGTGTGGATCCGCTGACCCCCGGGTGCCTATAAATAGATGGTCACCCCTTTGACTTCTAGGATGAAGAACTTGAATCGTCTCTCTGGTGAAAAATTCCCCTTTCGTGCGCGTAAAAGATGGCTCTCAAGTACTAGATTTTTTATGCCAGGTCGTCAAAGGGTCCGTATTCTCACAAGACCTCTCTTGCTTAACCCGCATCCACTTCACTTTCAGTTCCTTCCCTTGAGGGAATTCCCTTTCATTTGTGCGCAATCCATTGAATTTGTGCGCAACTCATCCAATTACACACAAGCCCACTCCTTACATGCAATATCTTCCTTGCATGCACCCCGCTCCTTATGCACAATCCCCTCCAATCGCACGCATGACCTTCCTATTGCGCGCAACACCCAATCCTTTCATTCAATTTCATTCCGTTGCGCGAAAAACTTCGGATCCACTTTTACGCACCAATCATCCAATTTCACTCCATCCCAGTCTTTTCCACAAAATTGTTCCTATTTTGTACCAATTGCATGAAAACCTCCTCGATTGTGCGCAATCCTCCAGGACCCCTCACCCCAACCATTTCCTCTCTACTGCTCCATTTGTGCGCCCCCGTGCTCTTTCTCATGTTTCTAATATCCTCTTTATGGACATCATTTTTGGGTGCCTCTCACGCCCTAAACATCTAAGTCATATACCGTTTTCTCGTACAACCTTCTAGAAACGTACGTGGTAACTTCAAATTCCTTTGGGTGATGTTTCACATTGTGTTGCTTCACCTCATGTGTTATCGCATAGGCACACTAACATCTATGGATTCTTCACATAGTCGTGCTAACGAGGACCCCCAATGGGATCAGATCATGATACCCTACCACCACGACATTTCCAGTGCATTCCCTTATCCAAGGTGTAGAGGGTACCGGTTTGGTATGTCTTAGGGTTGTGGAGTGAACCAACCTCTTTCAAGCTGCATGATGTTAAACTGCCAAGCAACGTCGTCCTCAGCAATGACGTTAAACTGTGACTTCTCCCCATGAATCCTACGTGGGGAAATGACAACCACCCTAGTGTAAGCCCCCAATATTTTCTTGTAGGGGGAAACATCCTTGCCCCTCATTTCTTCGGTGCCAAATCCCTCTCCCACTGGGCTCTGTCGCAACTGGGCCTCCACCCAAGAGTAATTCCCAATCTCTATCTCCCTGAGCTGTGAGCCACGCATAAGCCCCTGTTTCCTAATTGGGCCGCTAACCATGCATGAGCCTCAATTCACTTCCCACGGACGCACCTTTCACGATGTGATCATCAAGTCTTTGTTGTCACTTGTTTCTCACACCGAGCATGACTCATGTGGGCTTAGAGAAAGCATCAACCAAGACATCCTCTCTGGGAAGCCTAGAGTGTAATCCCCGAACACCATTCTGAACTATGACGTCTTTGATCCTTACCAATGTAGGGTACGTAGGATGCCTCCATGAAGTTCAAGCCCACCACCCCGATCATTCCAACCATCTTCACGTCAGTTCCACAAAACCCTGGGAAACCTAGTGTGTAAACCCCCAAACACCATCCTAAACTATGAGGACGTTTATACTTGCCAAGGCAGGGTATGTAGGAAGCCTCCACAAGGTTAAAGCGCACCACCCTAGTCATTCTGACCATCTTCACGTTGGTTCACCAACACCCTGGGTAGCATAGAGTGTAAGCCCCAAACATCACCATAAACTATGAATACTTTGATCCTTGCTAAGGCGACGTAGGTAGGAATCCTCCATGAGGTTCAATCCCAACAACCATTGGTCCCGACCATCTTCACATCAGGACACCAAAGTCACCCCTCCCAAACTACGTGGAATTTGATCCTTCCTAAGGTGAGGTACGTAGGAAGCCTCCCTGAGGTTCAATCCCAACACCTAGTCATTCCGACCCCCTTCACATAGGTTCACTGACACCATCCATCGAGAACCCACATCCTTATTCACATTGGTTCACCCTCATATTACATGACATTAAACTATGCACCTCAATCAGTGGTAAGCCGTTGTACCCCATGCAGCGGTAAGATGTTGTGTCCCTCAATCGGTTGTAATCCGTTGTATCGAAATCAACGGTAATCCATTGGGTCTCCTATTCAGTGGAAATTCGTTGTAATCCCCTTTGCTGAGACCCACACATTTGGTCCGTCCTAGTGGCGTTAGACCAACTCAGGCTGATAACCACGCATATGCCCCATACACATCATCATGTTGCCATCTTATGTACACCTCGATTCAAGCTCCTCACCTGAACATTCCCTCGAGACTATGTGTCTCAGGAAGGTCATTACCAAACCCATAGGTTCCACTTCCTCCGAGTCCCGATCCACACATCAATTCTCATGAGCTGCCTCCTCAGGCGTCCCATCGCCCTCCTGAACTACTTGGACTTTGATTCTCTGCCACGGGGATATGTAGGAAGTCTCCCTAAGACTCAAACCCAACATTATCGTCATCCTCATGGTGACTCCATCCCATTCTCCACCCATTTGACTCTGCACCCCATCATCCATGTTCATTTTTACTCAGACCTCCACATATCAGTGAGGACATGTCAACCCACCTACATCAGTGTGTCCGCCATGGGTTACAGTCATCTGATCCACTCTAGTCAGTGTTATGATCAGTCTGATCCATCTCTGCTAGATGTTAAACTTGTGTCATACCCTATGTTAAACATGGTAAGATGATGAATTCCTTAGAGACATTCCTATGGCATATAATTCCATGAATTAAATGTGGGATGCCTCAGGTTTCCGCACCCTCGAGATGGCCTATAATAAGGAAAAGAAACCCAGACACACCAGTGTTCCAGCACCTAGAAATGCTAGTGATGCCCAATGTGACTACTCCACTAACCATAGGTTTCTTCCCTAGAAAGACCCTTTTGAATGTCTCAATAGAAGTAGTGTAATTAGCTGGTGTCCATGAAAATATGGAACTAGGAAGAGTTTTACGAACAATGTCTTAAGTCTATTAGGGAGACCCGGACTAGGTAATGAGCTCCGAGGAGGAATCCATGGATGGAAGAACCGACATCTCAACATCAGATTTGGATCCAAGAGTATATGTCCCTGAATAAGCAATGGATGTCACCTGCATTTAGAAATCGAGAATGCAGGGCAGCAAAACTGCGCCTTTCGTCCTCAAACAGACAGACGCACATGCCCCTATGAAAACATCGTAAACAGAAATGGTGAACCCGATGTGAAGACTTTCTCCTCAATATGGAGACTAGTAGTGTTCGAGGCATCTATGGACTAGTGTGTCGCTGGATCCAGTTATTTGGAACCGGGTCCCATCAAGAAAACAGTGGAAATGTCCTAAAACTCACTAGAAGTTGGGGCTGTAAGATTTTGGACATCTCGTTCTGAGATGTTGTAAGAGTGGACCCCTCTTACTAGTCATGGAAGATGGGATGGCGTTGGGTCCTTAGTCGTTGATTCATTTTTCATTCAGCACTGAAGAGTTAATCTCCCTGCTCTCAGGAATATGGTAGCCGCACCTAGAATGCTATCAATGCTTGCCCACAGACTCAGGGGAAGGGGAAGTGCCAATGCGGCAGTCTCACGTGGCTCCGCCTCTTCCACAATGAATGGTCATGTAGCACTCGGGCCTCTATCTCCCAGTCTGAGGTTATTCAGTGGAGGGTAATCAATAACCTTGTGTGCCATTATGAGGAGGATGGCATCATCCCTACGAGGGATATGGCCCGCCTAGATTTGCAATCATATGTGACTCATCGTCAAAGCCTCCCCAAAAGGCTTCGTAGGGATCTGTTGCTCCACACCTCGACATATAATCATTTCGGCAACCTCTCCTCAAAAAGATTTGACAGCTCCTTGCCTACGCCGATGAGGTAGGTGATGTTCGGGCCAGCCTGGTCAGAGTCCCATTCCAGAGACTCCCAGTGAGGGCTCCCACCCAGCCTTGTCAGCGTCACTGCACAGTCTTAAGGGACAAATGGTAGGTAATCCATGTGCATGCACAACCTGCTCCAGTCTGTTCAATCGGATGCCAATGTCAGGCGCAAGCCAAAGAGGGTGCACGCCAAGGGGTTTCAACGTCAGTGGCTACTATAGCCCGAGCCACCACTGACTCATACCACCAAATCTTTATGTATGTTGAACCGGGACATTCGTACGCCCGAACAAGATCAAGAACCCAACCGCCCCACAGGCTGGATGGGTCGACTCTCTTGGTCACCAGCACAGGCAGTGGTCCCCACAGACAAACCCGCAATGATTCCACCTAGTACGGAGGTCCTCCCCATACCGCTACCATGGAGAGAAAATACCTTACCCACTTCGAGGCTCGGTATGAGGGGACGCCCCGTTCCACCATCAATTCAAATGAGGGTCTTCCTGCTGCAGTGATGGTTAGTGTGGTAGTCTCTCCCATACCCACTATGCTGTATATGGGGTCATTACTCCCACCACCAACTGCTTGTGTGGGGGCGTTGCATAGTCGATCACTCTTCAACCTGGAGATCCTCCCTATGTCCTCTTTGCAGCTGGTGAAGGTCCCCATCGCTTCTACAACCAGAGGGGTGAATGCCATCCTCACTTCACCAGTGACCAGCACGGAGGTCCTACCTGTGTTCAGTTCAACATGTACGAGTACCCTCTTCATACTGATGTCACCATGAGGAATATTCATGGAGGTCCTCCCCATTCTCCTAATTGTTCTAGAAGAGGTCTTAACCTCTCCCGCGCTACCATTAGAGGTCCTCCCCATGTCCCCTTGGACTTTTGTCCCTGTGATCCTCGCATCCCGGCTTACTCAGGAGAAGACCCTCTCCGCCCTAGCCCCAATGCGGCCAACGGACCTCATGTCAGAAATCTACCATGTCCCGAAGAGCCATTGAGAGACAGGAAGGTGGGTTGTCCCTACTATAAGAAGATTTCTAGGAAGATTCAGGCAGAGATCAAACTAGTCCACTACTCAGACTCTAAAGTCGAATACGACTCAGCTCCAGAACCCTCCCCTCGCTTATCCGACTCAAGGGCTAGGTCCAGAACAAGGAACATTGTCCAAATACTCCCGGAATGTGAGGTACATCGGATTCCAACCTCCCTCCTTAGGTATATCCATGAGGATGAAAATTTGGCAACCCTACAGGTCACGGTCGTGCAATCACCACCATCATCACTAGAAGCGCTCTTTACCTCGGCAAGAGATCACATATAGCTATTTTGGGGACCAATGTTGGGCGAGTAGCATCAAATCCTATAACTAGTATCCCCAGCTCCTAATCTAGGAATTACGGCTGTTAGCCAATTTTATCATGACATAACGACCATGTTGCTACACTCTTTCGAGGATAGCCCGAGATTCGGCATCCAGTCAGCTTGCTCGTTGTACTCTCCACTGGTCAGCCTATTTCCCCAGTGGTCATCCTTAGTGCAAATGCCAGTTCCTCAGCCATCTCCGATTGACGAGTTGGGTAATGAAGGGATAGACTCTAAATCCGAGCTGGGGATCTTATGGAACATATTCACAACAGACCATTTCCCCAAGATGTTCTGGCTCGTGAAAACGCCGAATTTCTGCACGCCAGAATCCTTCACCAGGGGGAAAATTGAGTGTTTTCATTGAATCTTCTAGGAGACACACTTCCTCCTTCATCCTCAGCAAGTGGTTTATCCTAGGATCCAAGAGCATTTTGAAGACTTTGGTGAGTAATTCCATCTAGTTAATTTTTCCACACTCCTTGTGGCCTAGCACCCCGAGTCTCCAGGCCGCCGTAAGGCCCTCCAACATCAATGTGTTCGGATTTCCATGGTACTCCACAAGGTTATCAAGTAGGATTCTCCCCACATGCAAAAATGTGGCTGGGGGAAGTATTCTGCCCTCCTCTTCAGTCCTATCCGGTGGCAGCCCGAATCGCTAGGCGATTTCAAGGATATGCCTCCAGGAAGGTTCATGATCAACATGGCCGACAAAGTGGACGAGGAGGATGAGCTAGATATTCTTGACGAGGATCTTCCCCCGAGGGAATTCTACCACTATTAGACCCATTGGGAAGAGTTACTTGCCAGCAGAGGAATCTGCTGGGTCTCCCTCCACCAACCGAGGCATTAGTGCGTAGCCGGAATTCTGATAAGGGTAAGAGCACGTCGGAGCTGCCAAACACTCCGACCCATCCGATTTAGTGTAGAAGATAGATGAGGACCCTAAGAAGGAAAAATTGCACCAAAAACTTTCCGAGTAGAATAAGTTGGTTGATGGCCTCATGGATGAATGCACTAAAAAGTGACAGCCAGACTACAGAAATCCTAGACCAGTGCAGGAGGGGTAGGAACAACTTCCCCTCGTCGAGCTACCTCTTGGTGACCCTGAAAATCCTGATCCCATAGACATGGTTGAAGCTAGAACTTATGGAAATAGGGTGTGGTATGTCTGGCCAAACCCTCCCAAACGACGCGACAATCCAAGGGACACAGCTCGGGCTCCCCCAGCCGCCCCAAGGGTCATGCCACCAGCAGCTCCACAAGCCACTAGTCCTGTGTAATGTGTTGAAGAACCCACCAACACTGTCATGGTTAGGGATCCCCATCAAGACAGGGACCCCTTCCCAGATGATCTAATGGCGTCACTCATTGACTGCCTAGAGGTATTAGAAATGACACAGGTGGAAATCCCACCTAATCGCAAGGCATATCTAGCATGGGTGGATGATATACCGGTACCACTAAGTTTTATGAACCCTACATTATTCCCCTTTAACGGGACAGGGGTCCCGCCAGAGCATCTGGCCCACATCGCCTCAAGGTGTGGGCCCATGTTAGGGAATCCATCACAGTATGAGACTGCCAAGCTCAGATGCATTATGAAGACATTGGAGGGGCATTTGTTTGTCTGGTATAGCCTTCCCTCCATCGGATTGATAACCAGCTATGAGGACCTCCAGAGGCAATTCCTTTTCCAGTTCAGCTCCACCACATGGAAGGCAAGCATCACGGACCTCTTCAACTACAAACAGAGGCTTGATGAGCATGTCACACACTTTATAACCAGGTGGAAAGGACTTACATACATTCATGACATTCCACTAACTTAAGAGAAATTACTGACAAAATGTGTGGTAAATGTTAAGATGGACTGGTTCCCTCTCTGATCACCCAGAACTACCTTGTAGGATTTTGAGAATTCTCTGACAAGGCCCAGCGCCTAGAAGAATCCCTATAATAAGCCACATAGGCACGTTCGTTGCCACCTGTAATTCACCCAAGGAGGGATGCTAGATCCAAGCATGCCAAGGTGTCCCAAATAGAGGCCCCTGAATAATTGGAATTATTACCATTGGAGCTGCCTCTGCAACATCACAGAGGAATTCCACCACAGGCACAGCCTCCAGCCCAGTAGTGGCCTCCTCAGAACTGGCAGGTTCCCCCGCATAATGCACCACCAATACCTAGGCGGGACAATCAGGCTTCGCCACCTCAGCAAGCTCCTCATCAGGGCCAAGCTCGAAGGCCCCCTTCCTGGAGAGAAGAAACTGAACCTAATCTTTTTAATGAGAACCAGGTTCCTGACTATTTTGGATGTTCCAGGGAATACGGGATTGTGTGTTTTCTTGTGTGCAGAAGTCCAGAAGAGGTGAACCTCCCTGATCACCCCAACTACTGCCCCTATCACTAGATCCTGGGGAACACTCTGAAGCGGTGCTATGTGTTCAAAGAATGTCTTCAAGACCAGGTTCATAACAACAAAGTCAGGTTGGGCCCAGCCCCAACACAATTGGCATGCGTCATCGTAAGGCCATACTATAGCAGTGACAGTGAGGGAAAGTGGAAGCCGGTATCTAGATTTGTGTCCCAAAAGTATGAAGACTGAATGGCTTGAAAAATGGTCACTCATTCCCATGGTATCATTTATGCATGCCTGAATCAGCTGGAGCCTTCAGAAGTTATAGCCTCCACTTCTACATCATCATCTCAGTTGGCCTCTTCCCAGAAGATCAAGCATTGACGGCACAAGGTAAAGTAACACACCCCACCAATGCCATCATTGTCCCGTACTCTCAGTGACTTTATGCCCCTAGAGATGGGGATTCCTCCCCAAATCTTCCCAGTAGCATACAACACTTCAAGTGACTGTCAAGGGGATACTTTAGTTAACATAGTGGAGCTAGTAAACCCCTACATGAATCCTCAAGACATGGAGCTCCAGGCGGACCTACCTAACTTCCCCAGTTGACGCCAGCGTCATTGGAGCCGTGACTACATGGGTCGTCGAGGAACATCGATCATCACCTCATGTCGGGATGTGCCTTCCATTGAGACCAGATGGAATACTGAGCGTAGATCTTAGCACACATGGCCTCCTCATATGGTGACATTAAGTCTGCCTTCACTAACGTTTGTGCTACTGGACCAAGAAGAGTCAGCGAGACTTCAGTGTGATTAGCCACGCTCCACTACCGACCGGTCTCAATCAGCTGACCCCAGCATGGTAGTCACTCTGCATGCATTGACTAGTGAGATATGGGACATTCCCAGCACCAGTCAACCGTCGGCCCAGTGGGCATGGCCCACCATACCGCCTGTCATAGAGCGAGCTCCGCCAAGAATAAGTTCATGCCTGGCACAGAAGTGTGGTGTTCTCAAGCATCTTTCGAGCATTCCAGCATAGATATCTATCCTTGAGGACCTTTTACTATCACCAAATATGCATGAGGCCATCTACGAGGCTTTAAGAATCCCTCTCCAGTTCAAGAAAGTTGTAGCAGCTGTAGATTCTTTTCATGAAGAGGCACTCGAAAACGAGGAATGCCAAGCTGTCATCTCATTCTCCGGATAAGATGATGGTTCTCCCATATAGGGGCACATTCTCCCATTGTACATCACTAGACAATTCAATGGTGTGGAGGTTTGCCACTATCCTGTGGACATTGGCTCCGGGAGTAACCTTATCCCAACAAGAACACTGTGGAAGTTGGGGTTATCTGAAGATGAATTGACCCCCTACGACCTGAAAATCCAAGGATATGACAGGAAATAGCAGACCCTGGTCAAAAAGATCTATTTGAAGACCCATTTTGGTGGCCTAGTTTTTAGTACCGAGTTTATGGTTGTCTCCCAGGACAGCACATACATTGTATTAATGGGAAGACCATGGCTTCACCTGCATGAGGTGATCCCCTCATCATATCACAAGTTCTTCAAGTACTCCCTTAATGGTCTAGTGGGAATGCTCCAAGGTGTTGCATCTCCTTTTGCCTCTTATTAAGCCCACTACCTAGATTACAACTATTACAAGAGCTAATACAAGTAGGTTCAAGCTAGTGAGGTTGAGCATGTCGCGGTTGTAACCAACCCCTGGGCAGGTCTAGATGATGCCTACATCTTCATGATCCATTGATTGGAGTCGATGACCCCTGATATGGGGCAATGTTTTTTATTCTCTGGCACAGATGGGGGGGATGCATATTCCATGGTCCTAGGAATGTTGGTATATCACTTCGTATTCTTATACGAATCAAGTCTTAGTGATCCCTAGGCCCCCTACCCCCATAAGGTATCGGGATGTCCGCCCTATGGCAACGACAGTGTGTCATACGTTCCAGTTTCACTAGGATGGAATTAACTAGATCAAGACAATGGACCACTACTGCTTTGAAATCATCAAGAATGGACCCTTGGGTCGAAGACCAGATGGGATTGTGTAGACAACCTTTATTGCTATGATTTCGGCAGTACCGAAATCTCCCAATGTAGTGACCACTACTGCTCAGGCAGGTACCAGACTCTCTTTAGGATCTTCCAACCTTGAGGAAGCTCCTCCCACTAGGGATACCTCCTCCACAATTGAAGAAGAGGATATGGAGGATGCCCCCCCCCCTCCTTTGAAGAGGGTGTTTCCACCATTATTGATGGATTGGTACAGTTAAACCTTGGTAGCAAGGAAGATCTGAGACCCACATTGATCAGTGCTTTCATGCCTCTCATGGAGCAGCAATGATACATAGACTTTCTGAAACAACATCGTGATATATTCACCTAGAGCTATAATGAGATGCCAGGGCTAGATCCTCAGGTAGTCGTCCACCGCCTTGGTATCCCAAAAAATCATCGTGGGTTCATGCAACCTCCTATAAAGATGTACCCTTCTCACGGTTCCATGGTTGATGCCGAAGTTGAAAAGCTCATCATAGACACCATAGTCAAGGAGGTGAAGTACCCAAAGTGGCTAGTCAACATTGTTCCAGTCAGGAAGAAGAACGAACAGATCAGAGTCTGCATCGACTTCTGTGATCTCAACCATCACAATTCGAAGGATGATTTTCCACTTCCTGAGATGGAATTATTGATCGATGCTATAGCGGGGTTCCATGCCCCTTCCTTCATGTATGGGTACTCCGAATATAATCCAATCCAGATGGCCCCCAAGGATGAAGAGTCTACATACTTCGAGGCCCTACAAGGTAAGTTTTGTTTCTAGGTCATTCCCTTTATCTTATAGAATGCAGGTTCCACCTATCAGCAGTCCATGTATCACATATTCTAGTCAATCCTCAGGAAATTGGCGGAATGCTATGTGGATGATCTGGGCATCAAATCTCACCAGCACTGGGACCATATCATGGACCTTGAGAAAGTGTTCTACTTCATCCGTTCTCATCACCTGAAGATGAACCCATTGAAATGTTCCTTTGGGGCCACCTATGGTATGTTCCTCGGCTTTGTTCTAAGGTACCGGGGCATCAAGATCGACTCAAAGAAGATCAATGCCATCATCCAGATGCCTCCACCAAGAAATATTTGGGAGCTTCAAGGTTTTCAAGGCCACTTAGCATATATACACTGATGCATTGCAAATTTGTCCGGCAAGTATAATCCCTTTTCCCGGATCATGAAGAAAGACACTGCAAATGAATGGGATGAAGAGTGCCAGGATGCGGTCTTGGAAATAAAGAAATATCTACTCCATCCTCCGGTCTTGATGCCACCTATCTCTGGAATGCCACATGTCCTTTATGTGACCACCCTAGAATGATCTCTCGACACCCTTCTTGCCCAGAAGAACAATGAGGGGAAATAAAAATCCTTTACTACCTCAGCTACATGCTCCTCAATACGGAGACCAGATACTCCCCCATCCAAATGAGTAGCCTTGCACTAGTATTCATAATGAAGAAATTGTGACATTACTTGCTCCACCATGAGGTACAGCTGGTGTCTCAGGTAGACCCACTGAAGTACGTTCTGAACCGCCCCATGTTGACAGGTTGTCTAGCTCAGTGGGTAGTGATTCTTCAGTAGTTTGATATTAGGTTTATCCCACATAAAGCTATTAAGGGGAAAGCATTAGAAGACTTCCATGCCACCCATACATCTCCTGTTGACCAGTCCTTGGATATCTATTTTCTTGATGAGACAATCCTCTCATTAGATCATTCCATGTCATGCTAGTAGGTGCACTTCGATGGTGCTTCCTGAATTCCTACCGGTAGGAGGCTTAATGATCCTAGGCTCAACAGGGTGGGCTTGGGTATCATCTTTATTACCCTAGTACAAGCTATTCTTCCATACTCATTCCTGTTGTTGGAAGGCTACACCAACAATGAAGCAAAGTATTAGGCCCTCATCACTGGCCTCGAGCTGGCCCTCCAGATTGATGTGCCCCATTTACATGTGAAAGGGGACTCCAAGCTAGTCATCAAGAAGATCAATGGTGACTATGCCATCAGGAAGTCAGAGAGCATGCCATTTCTAGAACGTACTCTCTAGTTAATGGCCATGTTCCCATCTCTACCAGAGGTTACTCATGTCCCCCGATCTCATAACGGCCAGGTTGATGCCTTGGACGACCTAGCTGCATCACTTGCAGAGCCCGAACAAGATTATCTGATTATCCAAGTGGTGCATAAGAGATTAATTGCTCACATCACCCTAGGTGACAACGTTGGTCTGTAGGTGAGCCATCTTACCACCAGAGCCTCCACGTCAAGAACCCAGGCCCCTTAGATGCAGTGTTTGATGTGACTTTTGACTAGAAGGACCCCTTTGTTGAGTATCTCCAAAATGGTTACCTTGCAACTGATCGGGCCGAAAACCAGGGAATCTAATGCCGCACGTTGCAGTTAATCCTCCAGGATGGTCCCAGTCTTGAGAAGATCCTCTACAAGCACAGGTTCAATGGTGTTCTCCAATATTGCATCCTAGGCGTCATGATTTCTTAGGTCATGCAGGAGGTTCACGCCAATTCTTGTGGGGCTCATCAAACTGGGCCAAAGCTATCTCACAAGATCCAGAGACCGGGGTACTTTTGTTCCCCCATGATCCATGATTGTATCATGTGTTCCAAGAGATTTTATGCGTGATAATTTCAAGAAAACTTTTTTCATCGACCACCGGAACCTCTCCAAACTACCAAGTACTCTTGTCCCTTTTTAGTATGGGGACTGGATGTTGGGGGATCATACTCACTGGCAACAGCTCACCAGTGTCGGTTTATCCTAACCGCTACAGACATCTTTTCCAAGTGTGTATAAGAAGTCTCGCTTAAGGATGTCAAGGATTGTTTCATCATTGACTTTGTGAGCTCCAATATCATCTACTGATTTGGATCCCCACATGTCATCCTCACTAATAATATGACCAACTTCGAAGAAGCTGAGATGAAGAAGTTGTACTCTAAGTACAACATCTGTTCTAACGATACCTCCCGCTAACACACGCAAGAAAATGGGAATATCGATGATTTCAACAAAAACCTCTCAAACATTCTGCAAAATACTAGTTGGTCAGAACAAGAAGAGTTGTCCAGACAAGCTCCCCAATGACCTCTAGCTTATTGGATGATGACTCGTAATTCCACCCAGGTGACGCCATACACCCTGGTGTATGGAGCAAAGGCCATCCTGCCTATCGATATTTAGTTGCCTTTATTACACACAATGGTCTATGATCAGTAGGAACCAGATAAAGTAGCTAAAATATGTCTAACTGAATTGGATGCTCATTTGAGATTAGGCTTCATGCCCTGGACAATCTAGAAATCCATCAAAATAAGATGACTAGAGATTTCGACAAGAATGTTCACATATGCTCCTTCTTGCAAGGAGATTTGATATTGGCCCTCTGGACACCGGTGATACCAGATATGAAACCATCCAAGTTGGAGGCCAAATGGGAACGACGTTATGTTGTTCACATGGTTTATCCTAATGGTGTTTACTCATTGGTGACCATGGATGGTGAGCGTATAACTCCTCCCACCAGTGCCTAGTTTCTCAAGCAATACTTTACCTCAGCCCCTCCAGTCCAACATGACCCTAAACTACTGGTCCTGCAAGACCATAAACAACCATGTCCTGCATGACATTTAACTATATATCATCCTACAATATGTAAAACTACACCCTTATAACTATGTATGGTTTGATTCCCATTCCCATGGGATACATATGAATGCTCAAACGCCTTGTCTTAATTCCATCCCCAAACACTTGTATTTGGTTATTCCCCCTAGGTATATTTCTCTCAAAGGATCCTTACATGGTGTATTACAGGTTTCCTTTGACCCACTCATGCCAGAATTATTATGATCACACCATGTGCTCCCCCTCGTTCTTCTATTCCCCCATGTCCTCACCACACGATGCTAAACTGCATGGCCTTCAAGAACTATGTGTGTCTTGATTCCCATCCTCATGGGATACTTAAGAACGCCCGAACATTTTGCCTGTAGGCCCAGCCCAGAACTCTAAAATCTCCCCTAGGGTCATGACATGTGGTGTGGTACAGGCTCTTGCCTCCATTCATGTCGAGCTCATCATGATCCCACCATGCATCCCATTCCCTGGATACTTCCACCTCTTTCACCATCATACTTGGCATTGAAATGCGTAGGCATGCATGTACCTTAATAACTCTCCTTGTTTGGGAATCCCTCATCTATCATGTCCAAAATGACCCCCGGAGTGGATGGATGCTCCACCCCAGGGACCTCCTACCATTACGGTCCAATGTCCATGAGGGTTTCGAGAAATTAATTGATACAAGTCCCACGTTGCGAATACGGTCAACGGTCGACACTCATTTTTTGTTCCCATTCTAGGTCACACGATATGGAAGTTGTGTTTTGAACATGGTCAACAACTATCCTTTGTCGTTATCGCCACCATGTAGGTCCCAAATATTGAGTGTAATGGTTCATTCTGCCCCTTTTTCTAACAAGATGCAGTTTCCTTCTAGTGATGCCAGCTATCTGACCCTTATACAATGGGGAGATCGAAGCCCGACTATTTGTTTCCCACACCGGTCATTTCTCATGTGGGATTAGGAGCTATGATGAGGTAGCACCCACGTAAGAAGTCATATGACAACAGTTGGCTGGGATGCCTAGTCTTAGGTCCCCCGACCATTTCGGCCCCTCGACTCAAATTCTCATTCTGGATTATGTGGTGTGGTATAGATTCGAATCCTTATTCACATCGAGCTATATTGCCACACCACACACATCCCCAAGAGAAATTACTTCCCTATTTATGCCTCATCCATGAGCACTGGCCCCGCCATGATTCTCCAGCCCCATCATTTGAGTTTCTTTTCTCCTGTGTCTAGGAAGACCCCTGAATGGCATGGATACTAGGCCCAAGGGTCCTCCTGCAATCTCGGGCCAATGTCCTCGAGGGTTTCGGACAACAAAGTGGTACAATTCCCGCATTGTGAATACGGTCAGTGGTCGATGCCCAATTGATTACCCCAACCTCTAGTCATGTAAATATGGATGTTGTGTTGCGAATCTGGTCAACAGCTATCCTTTATGTTCCAAGCTCTATGACCTTAAACTAAGATCACTTTTGTCCTCACTGCAAGATGTTAAACTCCAATATGGCCAAAAAAATCTATATATGGCCCAATCTTGGGCCCCACCATAGCCTTCACTCAGGATTGTACGGTGGGACATGGGATTTTGTCCTCATTCATGCCGGGTTACTCACCGCGTCATACACTGCCCTCGTTGGGGTATCTAAGCCCTATCTACGTCTCTTCCAGAACTAGGTTTGGATTGATTCCAATCCTTATGGAATACGTAGGACTGCCCATATGTTTAGTCTTTAGGTCCATCCTCATCTTGGCCCCTTGGCCTGCATTCCCCCATGGATAATAGTATATAGTGTGGTATGAGATTATGTCCTCATTCACGTCGAGTGTTGTAACAACCACGCCATTTACCTCCTTCTCCTGAGAGTCATCTATCTCGTTATTCTATACACGTATTTTCAAATCAGCCACTCTCTAGATGAGCCCCTCGATCCTCTTTTTTGATTCACTAATATGCTCAAGAGTACATTGGTTTACTGCCTAGATTTGACGGATTGTACCTGGACATGATTTCATTCATTTTTCAGGCTTCGTGTTCCCCTTTATTAGGGCTTCAATCAACTTTCACATCCAAAGGGACCCCAAAATGGAATGGATGCTTAGCCCAAGGGCCCTCCTACCATCACGGGCCAACTTCATCAAGGGTCTCAAAAAATGAATTGATACAAGTCCCACATTATGAATTTGGTCAGTAGTCGACACTCGGTTATTATTCCCACCTCAGGTCACATGGTGTTGATGATGTGTTTCGAAAAAGGTCAACAATTATCCTCCATCATCACAACAACCCCATTAAGCACAAAATGTTAGTTTCATGATTCAAATTCCTCACAACCTCATCATGTCCAAGTAGATCTTTGAAACTCTTGGTATTATTCCGTAGTGTACATCCACACGTTAGGAGGAGAAAGACATGATAAGGCATCATTTAGGGCTCCACATTGGTTTCCCCTTTGCACGTATTTCATGTATTGGAAAAACCTTGACCACTCTTGTTCCCTATATCGAGTTTGACTCATGTAGGATTAGGGATTGGGTTAAGTACCACCTTTACATGGGATAGACCCGCTTCTCCATGGTCCGAGTTATAAGATCTTAAACTAATATTTTTTCGTATTTCCCCTTTGGGATAACTACGTACAGTTTGATTCAAATCCTTATGGGATGCGTAGGAATGCCCATACATCTCGTCTTTGGGCCTAGCTTAGTTTTGTTAATTTATCCTTTCTCCTTTGCCTTTTAGCCCTCCACACTTATTGGGTCACGTGGTGTGGCATGTATGGGCTTCTGCCCTAATTCACGTTGGGTTTTCAATATCCACACCACATACGCCCCCTCTTAGGAGATAGTCCCTTCAAACTACTTTCATGCATGAAATTAAACAGTATTTTGTTCTGCATGACATTAAAAGGAACCTTCATGAACTACGTGCATCTTGATTCCCATCCTCATGTGATATGTAGGAACACCTGTGCATCTCGTGTTTGAGTCCAACTTAATTGAGAGCTAGTCTCTCATAATTTCTACCTTTGAATCATTGTTGGCCCCTCATCCAAGGGTTTATTTCTAGGAATCATGCATGTTTTGTATGGGACCATGTCCTCATTTATATCGGGTATGATTTATTGAACCGTGCACATTCCCTCTTTATCCTCATCCCAATGTCTGGGCTATATGACTTTAAACTATGCTGCCTAGTCCCATGCGACTTTAAACTATTACGTCTATGATGCATGACATTAATGTTCATGGTTGGTCCCATCACATGACTGTAAACTATGATAATATAATCCTAGAAACATGACAAAAAACAACACTGCCTTGTGGTGCACTCGCATAACAGACATCATGTTTGGTATCGGTCAATCATCATACCGTTTGTCAATGCCTTCATTTGGATTGATTATTGTTATGATGCTTTGATTCTCTATTCTAGGCCCATCGCTTCACAAAAAAACACATCAATCCACCCTAAAGGACAAACAAGACCTATCAAATGCCGCTTATGTTGGTGGGAGGGCCAAACCCACACGCCCCTTTTATCCCTGGCACTGGTACCTTACCATGCCACCCCCTAGAACTACGTTCGGACTGATTCTCAATCTCATGAGATACGTAGGAATTCTTGGATGCTTCTCTACGGGCCCAGCCTAACTTTCGAGTTCGGTCTCTTGACCTAAACACTTTCCCATGGAAGACATGGTGATTTAAAATCTAGGTCCTCATTCACGTCGGGTTGCATAATTACCTCACCATGTGTTCCCCACATTCCTTACCAATACTTGGTTCGAGCTTGTTGACCAAAAAATATGACCACTCCACATCCTTTATGCAAGACGTAAAACAGCACAATATCTTACAGAACTACGTATGGCTTGATTCCCATCCACATGGGATACGTAAGAATCCCCAAGCACCTTGCCTTTGGGTCCATCCCTAAGAATCAATGATCTGGTTCCACCTTTTTTTTCTTTTAGCCCCTTGGCCTGAGTTATTTCGAGTAACCCTGCACCTTTAAGCAAAATAAGTCCAGGATGCTCCACGATAACATTGGGAAGCAACAGTTTCTTTGATAGATGGGTCCTGTCTAAAAGTAGGAATGATCCATGATGAGACCAATGAGTCCACCGAACGTATTTCCACCATGGTGGGGTAATTTCAAGAGTGATGGACTCTGTTTGAACAAACCACCACTCCACCTCCCATTCTTTGCATGCAATTTATTAGGGCCCTAGTCCTCTTTTACGTCTAAAGGGACCCCCTAACAGTAAGGATACTCGGCCTATGTCTCACCAACTGTCCTGGGCCAACATTCTGGATGGCTAATCGATGACATTATGAGTCAAGCCCCGTGTTTCAAACATGGTCAGCATTCATCCCTCGTTTTTCATCCCCATTTCAGGATAATGCTATATAGATACTGTATTTCAAACATGGTCAACAATTATCCTTTATTGTCATGCCACCCCTAAAGTGTTCCGAATATGGAATATTGTGATTCACATTTTCCATTCCCTTATGTTTGGATTGACTTCCAAAACCCCTAGTGTTACCCCACTCGTGCACTAGAGCACATTGGGAAGAAAATACGTCGATTGTTCTGAGTTCCTCTTCCTCTAATCGGACCTCCCTCTTCACTTCTTGGAAATCCAGATTGGTTATTCGAATCTTGGATGCCCGAATCTTGATTGTCACTCGCATGATCAAATGAAGTAATATAACGAACATCCCTTATTTTTCACATTATATACGACCCACGTGAGCATAGGAATGGATTTATATTTATTTAAAGACTGTGGTTGAATTCATTAAACCAGATGAACAAGTAAATAAATCTATCCATACATTCTATTCAGCACAAGAGGAAATAAGGAGAAATAAATTTATAAGTTTGACCAAAACAGGGCCCTTAAAGATCATCATCTTGGATGGATCATTCCAGCTCTGTAACTTTTTGTCCTATGACCTCTATGATTGCTTCCCACCCCTTTGAGAACCCTCTCTTAATCAGTGGCCACAGAGCGAAGTGCACTTTCCCTAGCCTATGCCCGCACCTATTCAGTTTGAAGATTAGTCATTTGGGGATTTTCTTATACGAGATGCTCTTGGGTGTCCTCTAGTCGGGACCTCAACTACTCCACAATCTTTGAACAGTTTGCAATGAATACCTCCTTTTCTTTTATCTATTACTTAAGGTGTCATGCCTCTTGTTTTATCTTCATGAATTCTTGGGCACCCTCTGACTCTTTTTGACACTAGGAAATGTCGGAGCATCGGCTTATCCTTCGCAACTTTTTGAAAATGTAGTCACGAACTTTCAAATGGAGATTATGAGCATCCACTCCTCCAGCATAGAGAAAGCACAACCAGGTTTGGAGTGATCCCATCCATTTTAGCCATTCTAGCCGAGGCTGACTGAGAAAGCGCTTGATACACTTCCACCCTTTGCGCCCCATCATCGGGCCCTCCTCATCCACCTCCGACTTAGATTCATCTATCTCCTTGGGATCTACAGGTTGATAGTCGAGAAAGGTCACCATGAGACCAACAACATGGTATTATTCGAGTACTCCTCCCAAGGGGTTAGGCTCTTCAATGCCTGGGAGACCTTCCTCTTTCGCCCCAGTCTCTGTAGCTCCCTCGCTAACATCCGGCCCTGCCCCGACATTAGTACTGCTAATGTCCACCGCTATTTTTTCACTAAGTGCTGGGGCCATCTCGGTTTGAGAAGTGTGTCCCGAATGGGATGACACATTTTCGATTGAATCAATCACGAATGACCTGGATTTGGTAGCCTGGAGATCCTCTAAGGATGTGATTACTGAATAAACAATGAACACCCTAATCAATTGAGCTCTCTGATGGTAAATACTGGCATGGAATTAATGAACTTATAAGAGCCCAAAGCTTTATCCTCTAGTGTACTAGCAACTACAGGAGATGTCATTGTAGGGGATCACTCAACACTCATCATCTTGATAATTGGCGTTGGTTCCCCACTTTGTTCTATTGGCGCCTCCGCCCCCCCCCCCCTCGGATGGAGACTCTTGGTCGGTGCCAGTATTCCCCTGAACTTGATAAGGAGATCTGATATAGTGTTACTAAAAACAAAACAAAGGGGAAAGGATAGATAAGGGATGAGATATACCTCAAGTAGCTCATTTATATCTATATCAGATCCAATGATCTCGCCACTCTCTCGGAGACTCCCATGGTATAATTCCCCCTAAGCCCCTCCACCTTCAAGATCCTCTTCCCCTTCACCCCATCATTCAGCTTCTCCTTCACCCCCTCCTTCACCTTCTCCTTCTGCCTCCTCCTCTTCTGTCTCACTACCCTTTTTCTCCATGTCATTGTCTCCATCCTCATATGGAAACTTGTCTAGATCATGTCCTTGGTTGAGAATTACCATTACCATGAGGGATGGTTCCTCATGCCGAACTCACTGGTGTACATATGTATCCATGGCCATCAAGTTTTTTTGCCGATGATGGAGGCTCACCGTGTCGTCAATACGAATGATCCTGAACTCTGGCAGTTGGAGTCCATCTAGTACTATCTTTTTCCGGAGGGCTTCGGTACCCATCGACTGCCGTAGGGTCATCCAAGCCGAACACAGAGCCGAAAAGATTGCGTCATTGGAAGGTTTAAGCAGATACCTTATATGCTTCCCTAGGAGTTTCCTAAACGCTATGTGATCCCCTCTCCCCTAGGTGATGAGGGCGTGGCCACACCATGTGACATCCCCACTACTGAAGCCCCAGCCTTTGCGGGCCTAGTTTCCTGACATGCTTCCGACCTTTCCTCCCCAATAGCACCATGTCTGCTCTCTCGCAACCTAGGTTATACACTGGCTACCTTGAGATGCCGAACTCACGTCCACAAAATTCCCTCAGGGTTTGCGATGGCCCAATGTTCGACATAATTGATTTGGAAACCAGCGTCAACTAAGGTTGGGGGGGGGGAGGTAATGACATCATCTTAGCCATGGGTTGTAAACATTAGCCACATTTGTTCGAGAACGCATGGGTACCTTTCCTCTCGGACGTCTATGTACACTTTCTTCGATATCTGCTGGAGGCATCTGAACTTCATAGTGAATATCCATGGCACATAGGGCTCAAAAAGGATCTTCCCATCAATATGGGTTACAATTACCCCCCCTATGATGCCCAGGAAGTATTCCCTTTACTCCAGTGAGCCATGCCCATTGTCTATCATTTGGAAAGTCAGAGTGGGGAACGGGCTAAAAGAGAAATTTCCATGATTTCCAATTATGAATATTAATCCCTCCTCATTGAGTTTCAATGGTATAACCCCACCAATATTCTTCAAGGAAGGTCACTGGCCATTACCCAGAGGACGAATGGCATTTGGAAAGGTATATCTGCCGCAATGAGCCATGGTCCAGCCATGGAATATCTTGAAGGGAGTGTAGATCCTCCTCGGTGATCCCCCTCTCGAAATATTCCCCATAATGGCATACATACAAGCTTACATAGGGACCCCCAGGTTGAACCTCTCGTTCAAATCCATGACACCAGTCATCACCAATGTCGCTGGATGAACCCCCATCCTTGCGTACCTCACCAGTAGTAGCCACCCACTCAGGAATGTTGCAAGAAATCTAGCTTACCAGATGTTCTGGTCCCGACTCTCATTTATGTTAAATCCCCATGACTGATATCCCCCCATCCAGGATTCTCCAGTACGATCTGATTTTGCTCATCCGTGCCACGGCCGGACATCGTCTCCCTCACCCCGGCATGTTGACTTCTAGATCTCTTTGTAGTAACAAGATAAACCATTTCTTGTTAGAGACTTCCTTCAAAAAATACTTGACCCCCAGCCTATCCTAAGCTAGCTCCAACAGGTGCCATGTTTGTATAGGGGTTCATGATTAGTCTCCCCAGATGTTCCTCGGTGGGTGGAATTCATTGCACTGGTTCCCATCCAAATGGATACCCCCGATTCAATGAATGCCCCAAAGGCAGATACCAACATCGCCATGGTGAAGATGGAAGGTGTTGGTATCGAGGGACCATTGAGTAAAAAAATATGGCCTGATCTCATGCTAGCAATAGAAATTAAACTACAATGTCCACACTACCTCGAACAACTGATTTTCCATAGTTCGGCCCCCAACTGGTCACACGTTTGGCGAACCCAATATGCCGAGGCCCATTCACATGTGAAATTGCCTCCATACCATATGACCCAATCCAACATCGAAACTTTAGTCTAGTTAGTAACACTCTGATGGAAGGTACTTACGTAAAGGGCTGGAGAATCCTCCGCAATCCGGTCACTCCCTGAAATGGCCACGGTCCTGGAATTCAGGACGTAAATGTTCATATGTCTGGTTTTTCTAGCAAGATGGCCATTGTAGGTGATATTATTCCAAGGTAGATGTAGAGAACCAAAACATGATGTACATGGAATTTACATTACTTGTGTAGAATACATAATACATAATAAAAACAGACACCAAATGATTGTAATAGTTTAGTGTCTTTGGAAACATGAGACATAAACTTCTAATCTTGGTTAAAGATCTTCAACATCTCCTATAAAGATCTTCCCCTTTTTTTCTTACCTAAAAAAGTTCTTTATATCCTAGGAAAAATATTACATATAAAGGGTGAGCTCAAATTCTCAGTAAGGGTAAGCATGAATAAAATAAAACAAACCATATACATTTGAACTTCAAAACATGAACATAAAGTTTAAACATCAAAATCATTAGTTGTGAAATAAATATTGGATGTACGTAAGGCATGGATCATAAAGGAACATCAATCATGATAAAATAGCATGGGAATAAAACATGTAATTATGGAAAACCCTTAATCACAAGATATGATTTCCATATTAGTCAAGGCATTACGGCCAAGACCATCTTAGTGGACAAAGTCCCTTTCTAAAATCGAGTTCACTCCTCATTCAAGTCCTGTATCACTGAATAAGATTAACTTACCATTCTAGCCATGTCTATATCATGAGATATAAATCATTACCAAATGCATTTGAGGTATATATAGGTCTCACCCATCTCATATTGAAATCATTCTTACTTGCGACAAAACATAAACAGAAATCATTCATCATAACCCAAAGAATAAAATGGTTTTCTTAAACATCATCGCATCATAACGTAATCTGTATAAAACAAATGGATATAATTTAATCATAATAAAAGTGAAACCATGTAAATCATATATACATTATACTTGAAACATAAACATATTAAATAATGTCATCTTAGATGAAAAATGGTTTTGATAAAACACTTGAAATGAATTCTTGAGGAAAATATCCTTTCTTCTTCAAAATTATTTTCTTTTCACAGAATGCCATGAAATTTTAAAAGAGAATGATTTTATTGAAAATGATCATGAAATATTGTTGAATATGCTTTATATAAAAAAGGCATTATGAAATCGTAAAAATCCATTCACGCCATATATGTTAAAAAAACATTCTCCTCGTGCTTTTGCCGAAAATGTCAAAAAGTTCATTGTATGGTAAACAAAAGAAAGATTCCTTCCATAACACAATGTAAAAGTCAAAAAGGGGTAAACTTGACTTTAAAAATATACGGAAGAATATTAAACACTTTATGAAAAACATTTTTATGGACATGGATAAAACATATAACCCTAGTAAATACATATGTATAAGCAATCTCGAATAAAAATGAGATTGAAAAATTACCCCTTACCTTATGTCTAATATGCTCTGTATGTATCCAAACCTCCTATATAATGATTTAAATAATGTCATTTACTTATCACAGAATCATATATATTGTTATTATATCGTATATGGTTCACTTATGACTTTATATTACCCACTCTTTTGTAAATTCTATGTTAAAGCAGCGTTTTGGGTAAAATTGTTTCATTTATCATACTTGTTTCAACATGTTGCCCTTGATATTATTACTTATATCCAGATTTAATTAATTATATAATGTGAAACATGATTTATATATAATATATATTCATAATATAAATATATATGATAGATCGATAAATGGAATGAAATACACCGTTCATGGAGACGGTAGGTCGTACGTACGCATGAACGCTATTTTCATTTCCTAATTGAATTAAATGGAATTAAGTAAATGAAAACTATATGTACATAAATATAGTATCATTATTATGTAATATATTTCATGATTATTTATTATATATACTTATAATCCTACTTTAATTGTTAATCATGGAAAATGAATCTCATCGCGTTTGTGGAGACAGTAGTCCGTACGTACACACGAGCGATTATATCATTCCCATGATCATGGAATTTTATTGAAGTGTATGTATAATATTTCAGAATAAATATCACTTTAAAATATTCATATATATTTATTTATTTACACCATTATACCCATCCCTGTAAGGTGGTGGTGGAAAACAGTTTACACCACGGCGTGGAGATGGTATTCCGTATGTACGCACATGCGGTGATTTCGTTTTCCGTAGGATGGATAGAAGATGAAATAGGTTTGTTTCATATTTATAATAACATATCAGTATATTATTGATACTGATGTTACTAATTTATGACGAAACAAATAAAGAAGAAGAAGTAGAATAAGAAATAAATTGGAAAGAATCGGTAAAGGATATTACCTCTTCTTTGACGCGCCTCTTCTTAACCTCCTCTTAAGGCACTAGAGTTGGTCTTTTGAGGAGACCAGAACCTCTATAATGTTTCTACGTAAGTTTATAATGGAAATGGACAGGTTTTGGCCGAGTTTGAAGGCTAAAAATTGTGTAAAGAGATGAGGGAGGAGGTGCCCTTTTATAAGGAAGGAGAGGGGCACTTTAAGAAAAAACATAAAATATTATTTCATAATAAAGTCATATTCGGTTTATAATTGGTAAAAATTGATTTATTTCGAAGTTAAAGTGGGGACGGTTAGAAATAATATCAAACAATAGGTTTTAGACAAGTTTAGGTTACTATTTTAAACCTATCATTTAGATTTAACTCTAAGTTAAATAATTTAACTTTTACTATGTCTTCTTGTTTTATTACACTATATGGTAAATAAACTTACTATAACAAGCCAAAATAATCCCATGTGGTTCAATATTAATATATATAACCTTATCTAAGTCATTTGGTCGAACCTTATATTTTGAGGAATAAAATAACAATTAATAATATAATATTTGTTTTAAAAACTATTTTATGTCAATTATGACACTATTTGGTAATTGATTTTTGTGAAAATCATAACAGAATGATTAGTTAGAAAAAAGATAATAAAAATCTATACTTAAATGTAATATTATCATATAAAATTAGTTTAATTTATAATAAGTCTCAAATTACATTTATTTGTGTATTTATAACATCAATTATGTTAATATTTCATTAATAAGGTAATTACTACATCATCATTGTGTCATAAATGAATTAAATTATTTAATGTCTAAAAATTATAAATAAAATACCATTATGTAGAAAATCTTATTATATTTTTAATGAATATTTTTAGATGAATTTAGCTAATGTATAACCCTATATTAAAAATGTTTTTGTTATTAAACATTGATTTTAATTCTTTTAACTCTTCTTTAAATAAAATAATAATAAGTGTCCTAATCTAATCCAAGTGGACCTAAATGGTAATATTTAATTCATAAGGTTGTATTTGGTCGAATTACACTTATCCAATATAATTAGGACATTTGTTAGGGTAATAATAATATCATTTTTACCCTTAATTACCCTATTTACTTTTAACCGTGGTAAAAAAAGTAAAAAGAGACTATTCACCAAAAATTATTTTTATCTTATTGAACCAAATTTTACTCCTTGTTATTAACCGTGTCTCTTAGATTTTAAAAATCCCACTCACAGAAGCTGTAAAATTATTTTTTATGTAATTTTTTAAATTCTCTTAGGAGGTGGGTAAAACACGGTGAAAAGTTCAATAAAAATTTTATATATCTAAAATTATTATAAAATGACTCCAATGAATTACATTGAACCTATATAGGTATTATTTATCAATTTTGACCTAAAATAAATTTAAATAAAATAAATAATTATTTAAATAAAATATCTGTTTTAACTAATAACTCAGTGTTTTCACTATTCATCAAAAGTTGAAAGTTTTCAGAAATATACCAAAATTTTACACGAGGCTAATTTCGATATTCTGAATCCAAAAATGAAGTCCATTTTGAATGATATAATTTATAAAATTTCAAAACACGGGTATTAATATTCATAATGGCTAGTTTATATAATATTTTAATAACATATCGTTGTTTAGTGAAACTCTGTATTGCGTACAACACACACTACCGAGGAAGGTCACAATTGCGTGTAATGCAAGCCAAGTCAGAGTTGCATGTAGTGAAAGACTTCTTTGTTGTTGCATATAAAAATATCCAACCATATTTAATTTATACATTGAATATATATATATACACACTCAATGTTGTGCAGAATAACTACTATCAAATAGACTTGAAATTGTGTGTAACACGATCCAAGATTAGTGTTGCGTATGCTGAAAGCTAATGCAGTGTTGAATATAGCGCAAGATATTCTTTGTGTAGAGTAAAACAGAAGATATGAAATAAATTAAAAATAGTATATCTTATAAAATCTCGGGGTGTTACATTCTACCCCCCTTAAAATGAATTTTGCCCTCGAAATTCATCAGGGATATAAATGGTTGATTGCATGAGAGTTTCTTTTATAGAAACCCACATAGTAAAAAGGAATACCAAAACATAACATTAAAAAGTAAAGTATGAAACATAATGGTCACCCAAATTAACTAATCACTGGGTTTCCACAAAGGATAAAAAAGGTGAAAATATGGATATGAAAGAGAAATCTAACCATCAAGTTCTAATGGAGAGTGGTAGGGAACATGGCTATGAAAAATCCATCAATCAAAAAGCCATAAAATTGTGATGATCTAATGTACTATCTGATTCATCGGATATGAGGACACTAGGACAACATTTTTGGTTTTTGAGATCATTAAAAGAAATACATATTGATGTTGGTACAATCTCACTGTTGTTTTTTCCTTGAACAATTTCCACATCACCACTTAAATAAATGAAGTTGAATTTGTATTTCATGAAGTGTTATCAGATCATACGATAGAATGATGGGTCATTCCATCTGTCTCAAACAAAAGGTTAGAAAAACTTATCAAATATTCATTAGTCCATCTATGTTGAGTTTAATTATATATGATTCTAAAAATGGACTTATACTTCATCTATCATACCTCTTAATAAAATAATAACTAGTTTCTACTCACCAGGGACTTCCTGTATGCCAGTGGTATGCGATAATGTCCTATTTCACTTCAGTTGTGGGTTCGATTCCCATAGCCTTGTCCGACGCGACAGGTTGTTGCCCATCATGCATGATGTCCTTTTTCTAAAAAAACATCATTATAACATTCCATCAATAATATTGAAAAAAGTTCTAGCCTTAAACAATACTAACTTACGTCCATCATAATCCATTTAAAATCTTTAGGCTTATCCAAAATACTTCTATCCAAGCTCACATTATAAAGAAACAAATTCCTAGAAATGTCATCTACCGAGCATGTGAATACCATCATTTATCCTTGATATATCTTGTTGGTCACATTCCGATCATGTGAATACCTTAATCATGTATTCTCTTGAAAAAATGATTACCCATTGAACCTTAGTGAAAACATGAATGCTGTCAAAAGTTAACACTTTACACATCCCAAAATCCAAAAAATTCTATATACTCAAACCATGATATATCTTTGTCCTTATATCAGTCATGATCTCATTAATACTATCAAACAATTCATTATCTCTTTATCCCTTCATAATGCGCATATCGTCTTCTTTCCAAAAGTATCTGAATAACCTTTCATGGTTACTGGTACCATTCAACATAAACATTCAAATACATTTGGGAAAAAAATAGTGTAACAATCCTTATATGTTTCTTTATTCCATTGTACCATTAAATTACCTATACAACATAACTCTTGATAAACTTACAATCATTCCACTACCTTCTTAAACAATTGACCGAGCTTCCTCATTTTATTCCTCAACAATTCCTTCATCTCATATATCATTTGTAGTCTCTTCATCATCATCAACATAAATACTACCCATATGACGATTCTGATTCTCTTCATGAGACTTTCCCTTAGGGAATTGGTTTTCATAATGCCCATACATTCCACATTTAAAACATTTATCCATTGTTGATATCTTCGCAATACGACTATCCTTGTCCATGGAGTTAACTGAACCTTTTCCTTTTCATTTACTAGATTTATGTCCCACTTTTCCACACCCAAAGCATCTTCAAGTTCCTTTGAAACATTCTCCTTGATGCCTCTTCCTACATGATTTACATGAGGGAAATTGAACATTATTTCCTCTATGATAATCATGAAACTCCATCTTTCTCTTATTAGCCAAGCCAGGAAACTTACCAAAGTTGAGATTATTGATCATATTATGAGATTGATGATTAGGCATAATAATGATGTTTAGACATCCAAATCTCGTTCCATTTGGTTTCTCATGAAGAATATCATTCCATTTTCCATCATATTCTCTATTAACATGAATCCTCCAGTTTCCTGCCATTTCTAAAAACCCAAAAAGAATAGTATGAGAGGCAAAACAACAAAATCAAGGCAGAGTACTTTAAATCTCTAACATCTTAGGTTTAATTATATGATAGTTAATTTAATTATAGGACTATAACCTATACTTTTACTTAACCTTAGGGACATCCCTAGACATACCTTAGAAATATCTCTAGGGTTCTCTCTAAAGATTTTGAATCCTAGTTTCCAAAGGTTGACTAAACCTTTCCTATGATACCAACGGTAGAGACCCAAAGATGATGTACATGGACATTACATTACATGTTCCTAATACTTAATACATAAAAAAACAGACACCAAAGGACCGTAATAGTTTAGTGTCTTTGGAAACTTGAATCATAATCTTCTAATCTTGGTGAAAGATCTTCAACATCTCCCATAAAAATCTTCCCTTTTTTTCTTACCTAAAACCTTTCATTATATCCTGGGGTAAATAAGACATATAAATGGTGATTAAAATGCTCATTAAGGGAAATCATGGAGAAAATAAAACAAACCATATATATATGAACTTCAAAACATGAAAATAAAGTATAAACATCAAAATCTCGAGTTGTGAAATAAATCTTGGTAGTACGTAAGGCATAGATCATAAAAGAACATAAATCATGAAAAAATAGCATGGGAATAAAACATGTAATTGTGTGAAACCATTAATAACATGATATTATATCCATATTATCCAAGGAATTTCTGCCAAGACCATCTTAGTGGACAAAGTCCCTTTCTGAAATCGAGTTCACTCCTCGTTCCAGTCCTGTATCACTGAACCAGATTAACTTACCATTACTGCCATGTCAATCTCATGAGATATAAATCTTTACCCAATGTATTAGAGAGATATATAGGTCCCACCCATATCATATTGAAACCATTCTTACTTGTTCCACAACATAAACATAAATCATTCATCATAACCCAAAGAATAAAATGGCTTTCATAAACATCATCACATCATAACGTAATCTATATAAAACAAATGGATATAATTTCATCATAATAGAAGTAAAACCACATAAATCATAGAGACATTATACTAAAACATACACATATGAAATAATGACATCTTAGATTGAAATTGTTTTGGATAAAACACTTGAAATGAATTCTTGAAGAAAATATCCTTTCTTCCTCAAAATCATTTTCTTTTCACAAAATGACATGCAATTTTAAAAGAAAAGGATTTTATTGAAAATAATCATGAAATATTGTAGAGTAATATTTATATATATAAGGTGGTATGAAATCGTAAAAATACATTCATGACGTATAAGTTAAAAAAACATTCTCCTAGTTCTTTTGCCGGAAAAGTCAAAAAGTTCCTCGTATGGTAAACAAAAGAAATATTCCTTCCATAACACAATGTAAAAGTCAAAAAGGGTTAAACATGACATTAAAAATATATAGAAAAATATTAATCACTTTATGAAAAACATTTATATGGACATGGATGAAAAATATAACCCCAGTAAATACTTACGTATAAGCAATCTCGAATAAAAATGAGATTGAAAAATTATCCCTTACCTTATGTCCAATATGCTTCGTATGTATCCGAACCTCCAGTATAATGATTTAAATAATGTCATTGACTTATTAAAGAATCATATTTATTGTTATGATATCTTATATGGTTCACTTATGACCCTATATTACCCGTTCTTTTGTAAATTCTATGTTAAAGCAGCATTTTTGGTAAAATCGTTTCATTAATCATACTTGTTTCGACATGTTGTTCGTGATATTATTACTTATATCCTGATTTTTCTAATTCCAGAATGTAAAACTTGATTTATATATAATATATATTCATAATATAAATATATATGATAGATCAATAAATGTAATGAAATACACCATTCATGGAGACGGTAGGCCGTACGTACGCATGAACACTGTTTTCATTTCCTTATTGAATTAAATGGATTTAAGTAAATTAAACATATATTTAAATAAATATAGTATCATTATTCTGTAATATATTTCATGATTATTTTTTATATATACTTTATAATCATACTTTAATGGTTAATCATGGAAAATGAATCTCATCGCGTTCGTGGAGATGGTAGTCCGTACGTACACACGAGTGATGATATCATTCCCATGATTGTGGAATTGAATTGAAGTGTGTGTAAAATATTTTAGAATCAATATCAATTTACAATAATAATATATAGTTATTTATTTACACCATTATACCCATCCATGTAAGGTGGTGGTGGAAAACAGATTACACCACGACATGGAGACGGTATTCTGTACGTACGCACATGCGATGATTTCATTTTCTGTAGGATGGATAGAAGATGAAATAGGGTTGTTTCATATTTATAATAACATATCAGTTTATGAGTGATACTGATGTTATTAATTTATGATGAAACAAATAAATAAGAATAAGTACAATAAGAAATAAATTGGAAAGAATTGGTAAAGGATATTATCTCTTCTTTGACGCGACTCTTCTTAACCTCTTGTTAAGGAACTAGAGTTGGTCTTTTGAGGAGACCAGAACCTATATAATTTTTTTAGGGAAGTTGATAAGGGAAATGGGTAGGGGTTGGCCGAGCTTTAAGGCTCAAAATTGTGTAAAGAGGGGAGGGAGGAGGTGCCCTTTTATAAGGGAGGAGAGGGGCACTTTTGGAAAAAACTTATTAAATTATTTTATAATAAAGTCATATTCGGTTTATAATATCTCCAAATTGATTTATTTAGAATCTAATTTGAGGATGGGTCTAAATACTCTCATCCAATAGGGTTTATACAAGTTTATATTCCTATTTTAACCTTATCATTTAGAATTACCTTTAAGTTAAATAATTTTTCCTTTATTGTGTCTTCTTGTTTTCTTACACTATATGGTTAATAAACATACAATAACAAGCCAAAAGAACCCTAAGTGGTCATTATTAATATATATAACCATATCTAAGTCATTTTTCCAAACCATAGATTTTTAGGAATAATATAACAATTAATAATATAATATTTGTTTTAAAAACTATTTTATGTTAATTTTGATACTATTTGGTAATTGATTTTTGTGAAAATCATAACAGCATGATTAGTTCAAAAAACGTTAATTAAATCAATAATTAAATGTCATATTATCCTATAAAATTAGTGTAATTTATAAGAAGTCTCAAATTACATTTATTTGGGTATTTATAACATCAATTATGTTAATATTTCATTAATAAGGTAATTACAGCCTCGTCATTGTGTCATAAATAAATTAAATTATTTATTGTATAAAAATTATAAATAAAATACAATTATTTAGGAAATCATTTATATCTTTCTAATTAATAATTTTAGTTTAATTTATCTAATGTATAACCCTATATTGAAAATGTTTTAGTTATTAAACTTTGATTTTAACTCTTTTTAACTATTCTTTAAATAAAATAATAATAAGTGTCCTAATCAAATCCATGTGGACCTAAATGGTAATATTTTATTCATAAGGTTGTTTTTGGTCGAATTACACTTATCAAATAGAATTAGGACATGTGTTAGGGTAATAATAATAACATTTTTACCCTTAATTATCCTATTTACTTTTAACCGTGGTAAAACAAAGTAAAAAGTTACTATTCACCAAAAATTATTTTTATCTTATTGAACCAAATTTTACTTCTTGATATTAACCGGGTCTCTCAGATTTTTGAAATTCCACTCACAGAAGCGGTAAAATTAAGTTTTATGTAAATTTTCAAATTCTTCTAGGAGGTGGGTAAAAGATGGTGACAAGTTCAATATAAATTTTATATATATTAAATTATTATAAAATGACTCCAATGAATTAAATTTAACATATATAGGTATTATGTATCAATTTGGACCTAAAATAAAGTTGAATAAAATAAATAATAATTTAAATAAAAAGTCTATTTTAGCCAATAACTCAGTGTTTTCACTATTCATCAAAAATTGAATGTTTTCATAAATATACCAAAATTTCACCCTAGGATAATTTCGATATTCCAAATCCAAAAATGAAGTCCATTTTTAAAGATAAAATTTATAAATTTTTAAAACATGGGTATTACTATTCATAATGGCTAGTTTATAAAATATTTTAATAACATATCGTTGTTTAGTGAAACTCGGTATTGCATACAACACACGCTATCGAGGAAGGTCGCGATTGCGTGTAATGCAAGACAGGTCAGAGTTGTGTGTAGTGAAAGACTTTTTTTGTTGTTGCGTATAACAAGATACAACCATATTTCATTTATACATTGAATATATATATATATATTCACTCAATGTTGTGCAAACTAACTACTATCAAACAAACTTGAAATTGTGTGTAACACGATCCTAGATTAGTGTTGCGTATACTTCAGGCTAATATGATGTTGCGTATAGCACAAGATGATCTTGGTGTAGTGTACAACAGAAAATATGAATTAAATTAAAAGAATATATCTTATAAAATCTCAGGGTGTTATATTATAAATCCTCCCGGGTCACCCATGACCGCGATGTGTCAACTTTAAATCTTGGCACGAGTACCTCCTCCAAGATACCGAAGTCCCATAATGAATAGTTTTAGGAGAGTGTGTATTCCTTCGAGGTTGGGGTGAGCATGTTGAAGAGAGTTTGGTTGTTGGATATAATCCTTCGGGCACCGTGTACGTCAGGGTTGGAAACCATCTCATCCCTTCTAGCAGCGAAAGCAACCTCTCTCTCAGCGTCAGCCCGATTAGTAGCCATCTTCTTCCAATGCACCCTCAGAGAGTCCATGTGAAATATCAGGGGTTGGTGTGAAAAATCAGGGCTCAACGCAAAAAACCGAAGTCGACACGAAACACCTTGGTTTTGCGTGTAAAATCACAGGTGAAGTCAGGGAATTACGTGCAACTGAGATGTTTTTCACGCAAGACATTAAAACTTTTTCACACACGAGTGCTCAGGACTTGTCGGACTAGAAAAATTCTAATGGCCGAGAGACCTACGCGGGATTTTATAGGCGCAATGTGTAAGAACCCATGTTTCTCCAAACAATCGTTTTGAGTAGAAATTTGAATTTTTGCTATTGGATGCTCATGAGGGGTAAAATTTTCATTTTCCCCTACCATAAAATCTCGAATAATTTTTTTGACAACTCCGTTGGTCTCAAAATATAGGATTTTACCCTAGGACTGAAGTTTGGAGGAAATCTGAGCTGTTCGAATTTTGGTGGAATATTTAATATTTAATATTATTAAATTAAATATTAAATTATTCGCGTTGGTTCGTTTGGAAATAAATTTTAAACGGAGCTTCGTATTGAGATTCCGTCTACACTGTTGAGTCTGAAATGGGGAGTTTAGCCTAGGTAAGGAATAAACTCATGTCGGGTGTTAGGGCCGGCCCGGACCCCTTTTTCTTCTTTTTCTTTTCTTCTTTCCTTTTATGTTCATCTCTCTTCATTCCTACTCCTCCTTGCGTACGTCTCTTATTGCACTCCTCCTTGTCCTTGAGCTATGATAGAATTTGGAGATCTAGAAAATGGTAGAGAAGGAAGGCGAGAGTGGTACCGATTCGAAGCTCTCGAAGCGCTGAGTTGGTGTGCGGCAACCGTGAGCCGTGAAATCAACCGAAGCTTCGGCGGTTTCCACCTGAAGGTAGGGATGTTTATGTTTTCGCCATATATCCCTATAAAAAAATGTTTTTATGTCTTTTAAGTCTCATATTTCTTGCTTGTGTTTTCTTAAGTCCTGATCTAATGTTTCTGGGGTGAAAACAGACGTTTCTGGTGTTTTCAGGGTGTTCCCGTCGGAAAACTCAGAATACATGGTGTGTATTTAAGGGGTACATGCTGTGTGTTCTTCCTGTTCAGGGAAGGCGATGTTTTCTTAAGTACACGCCATGTACATTGAGTACACGCCATGTAGTGGGTGGCCGTGTGGAGTAGAACACTGAATTGTGTTTTTTAGTACACGTCATGTACAATAAATTACACGTCATGTACTATTACACAGGCAGGCCCATTGTGCTTTGGCCATGTACTCTGGCCATGTACTACTTCAGTTTAGTAATTTTGAGATATCGTGGGCTTTAGAAGTCAGAATTGGGTGTGTGAGTAGTTGATTCTGAGGGTTTTTAGGCGTTGATTTCAATGGTGGAATACGTTTTACATTTAGAGGTATTCTTAAGGGAGTTTTGGGGGGTTTTCATCATAATGGAGGGGTTCTTCCTCCACTTATTGAGTTCGGTTGTCACCGGAGAGTGAGACTTGGGGAGGATGATAGGTTGGGTGATCGTACCAACTTAGTTGGGACCTTTAATAGGAGATGAGAAATGAGCTATCTCCTGTAACACATGATTTAGAGGACGTTTCCCTTGTGAGACGTTCCCTTCTGGCCTATGAGGGTTTGAGACCAGGTACTTTTTGGGATCCCCTGAGGGATGCCTTTGCTTGTGTGCTGACCTAGGGAGTCCCTTGTAGGATCTCTCTCTTGTTCTTCCTTCGACAGGAACCATGTTACGGAATGCCTATGTTGTCATTCCCTTGAGGATCCCGTATAGGATTCCTCCTAGACTCTTTTCTAAGGATCCCGCATAGGATGCCTTTTCTTGTGTTTACCTGGAGAATCCCGAGTATGATGCTTCCTCAGTGTTTGAATTGAGGGACCTAGTGGGTGCTTGTTGTTTGAACTACCCTGAGTTGTTATGTTGGGTTGGGTAGAGATGGTGATCAGGTGTCACCTAGAACTCGTGCCAAACTCGTAATCCCATTGGGCTTTTAATGTATCATTGGGTTGGGCATTCAGGCCACCCTCATTGGTTTTTTTTATATTACTTGGTTTTGTTGATGTTGTAGTGTTTACCAGAGGTGCTTCCTGGTTGGTGGCCGGTGAGCCTAACGTGAGATGTCTTTCCTGTTTTTTGGGATGCCTACTATTCCTTGTGTGCCTGAGTAAAGTTGGTTTGATTTTAAATGCGGTTATTTGCCTTTCTGTGGATGTGTTTACCCATGTTACTTGTTTTTGACCATTGGGTCTAGCTTGCTTATTATGTTGTTGTTTTCCTGCCTTGCTTGTTTGCTTGTATAGAGGTAAGTTGATCATGTTTGAGGATAATTGATGTTCTTGGATGTATTTTCCATGAATTGTTCTATTTACGACCTTTGGGTCTTGTTAGCCTTTGGTCGTTATAACTATTTTCCATGCCTTGTGACCGTAGGATGGAATGATATTCTTGACATGGTTTTTTCTGTAGACTGGTTAGCCATGTAGCTCTATAGGTGTACATTGGCCTTATAGAATTATTATGCACTGACTGGCATGGGACCGTGAGAACCTGGTGCTATAGACTATAAGGGATAGACCTAGTGAGCCTCCTAGAGAGTCTTGGACATTATAGACTATAGGGGATAGACCGAGTGAGCTTCTTGGAGAGTCATGGACATTATAGACTACAAGGGATAGACCGAGTGAGCTTCCCATAGAGTCTTGAATATTAAAGACTACAAGAGGGTAAACCGAGTAAGCTTCCTCAGAGAGTTTTTACTTTGTTTGAATCTTTTTAAAACCTTTCCAGGATAGAGAAGGAATTGACTGAGTGAGATTCCTCAGAGAGTCTGTGATAGACCAGAGACTATAAGATGAATTGACTGAGTGATCTTCCTCAGAGAGTTTCTAGACCTTGAGGCTATAAGAGGGTTAGACCGCATGATCTTCCTTAGAGAGTCCCTGAATACCCTAGAATATAAGGGGAATTGAACCAGGGAGCTTCCCCAGAGAGTTTTATAATTTCGTATGACAAAACCAGAGGGGTTAGGTTGAGTGCACTACATAGAAGGCTGTTTGTACTTCTTGGATAGGACCATAGGGGATAGGCTTTGAGTACTTCCTAGAGGGTTACCAGTTATGTTATCTTTTTCCTTGTGTTTGTTTGGTTGAACTAGAGTGGACAGGCTATGAGTACTTCCCATAGAGTTACATGTTTTTTTATCTTTTTCAAATACTTATTTCTGGCATTGGCCAAAGCAGGTACACGTAGATGGGATTACGGAACCCGAGATCAACTTAATGATATATGGGTTGAGTGGAAGTACATCCAACTCAATGCCCTTCAATATGATGTCCAAGAGATCAGGCTTATGGTCCCACAGATTGACTACAGATGTTGATTCTTATTATTTGAATCACTTCATCATGAATACTCATATTTATGTATATGTGTTTAGGTATGGGACTATACATGTGTATGTATAAAGATATGGACATCCATGGTGGCACTTTCAGAGTTGACAGGGTTTATATACCCAATGTTCGATGGTGGTTGCACGTTTGGTTTACTTCCTTTGTTGTGTTCCAACTAGGATGAGCACGTTGATGTTGCATACACATTTAGCAGCACAGTTGTAGGTTTCTTGTCGGGGTTCCCTACTGAGATTATTTCTCACCCCTGCACGTGCACCTCAGTTTATGTGTAAAGATTATGTATACTTTTCAGGTTGAGCACAGGTTGCATAGTGGATATGGCTGAGGCCCAGTGTTTCATGATCGAGAGGATCTGATCGAGTGGTTCTACAGATCGGGCTACTGTAGTTCAACACTGTCTGGAGATCGGGTAAGTGGATTGGCTCAGAGTTTGTAACAGAGCCCTGTACTTTTACCTTCAGTTTCTTTTGTACTTGTATTTGTATGGTCGGCCTGGTGGGTGACCAGTGTTGTAGTGTATTGCATAGTTTTTCGGGACTTTGCAACATTTTACTATTACAACATATTCTATTACAGTTTTTTATTACTTCCGCTCTCTGTTTACTTTCTGCTATGTATGATACTTAGTTATTTCCACTGTTTTCATACTCTTTTATGAGGGCATAGTCTCCCCACTATCACACCCAAGGCCCTCTCTACTAGTCAGCAGCCTCTGACATATGGGGAGGTGCACTTGAGGCCTTGTGGAAAACTGGCTTAGGGCACTGGTTTAGTAGCTTCCAGGTCGGGATGTTACAAAGTGGTATCAGAGGAGTTTTACTTCATGGTATTTACTATTTGGGAGGTGATAGACATGCGTATTCGGAATGTGTCGGAATGTGTGATGGATATCAGGCTGGTGTGTCGTGATCACTTTTTCCGGTAAGAAGTCCTGGTTTTCAGGGTTTGGGATTGTTGTTCTTATTTTGTGATGTTATGGTTGTATATGATTTTTGACTTGAGCGACTCACATGTTGTGTGGTGTTTTGATTTACTATGGATATATGGCTCTTGGCCATTGGTAATATGCCATGGATAGTTTTTGACTCTTGGATGGCAAAGGCAAGAGGCATCTCATGCATCATACTAGGCACGTAGGATTCACAGCATATAGGTCTGCTAGTGTGTTTTTTTACTGACGACTGAGACATTTGGGTCTGTTTACACATAATTTTTACTCTGATGGTAGGTTTCGTGGATCTACTTTAAGGCATTTTACACTGATGGTAGGTTATCTAGTCGAATCATTGAGCTTGATGTCTATAGATACCAATAATTTTCTTATGAACTGGACCTCATTGTGGTATTGTTGTATAAAGATACCCAATGGGTATTAGCTAATCTTGTCTCTTCTGTTTTTTATGACCTCTAAGGAGTCGTTCCTTATGAGGATGCTCGGAGAGGATCGGGGCCCTTGTAGCTTGTGTTTTGGTTTTGACCTTTTGGGGTCGTTATGATCTTTACCATCTTCTGAGTGGTTTTGGATAATTTGGGCTAGGTGGTTAGACCTTCTGAACCAGTTGTGAGGATTTTTCAGTAGTGCTAGGTGGAAGACCTAGAGACCCTGGGTTTTGAATCAAACCCTTATCAATCGATGTCTGTTCTGTTTTAGGGAAACCTAGGTGAGATGGTTGGACTGCGTTTTCCAATGCCTTTTGGTGGTGTCTATTTTCGCGACTGGTTTAAACGAGCATGCATGTTCGGGTGTCTGTCCTGGTCGACCAGTGTTTCTGATGTTACTGTTGTAGAGGCGAATTTGTCAAATTATGGGTTACTATGAAATGGTTGACTCAGGCTTGAATACTGGTCGGGTTTTGGTAGGATGTTAACATGGCTCGGAGGGAGTTGGACACGCCTTCGGTGAAATCTTAGTAAACTATTATTAGAGACGATCATGCAATATCTTGATTTGTCTTGATTATACTGAGAGAGCTTCAACCCTACATTGAGATCCTTTTTTTCTTTCTTAATGTTCATCCATGTGGCGTATGGAACCTGTTCTTGTTTTGCTCTCAGAGCAGTGTAAGGAAATCCATATGGTGGGGAGTGCAACTTTTTCCTTTTTAGGGTGGTTTTCCTTGTTTAGGTTAAACGCGGGTGTTTTCCAAAAGCTTTTGAGCTCAGAGTTTTCTTTTAAGACAACGACAAGGGTATTCCTATGGTGGGGAGTACCAGTTGGTTGTAGTTGAATATCTTCTATGTAGAAGGTAGTTGTTAATGCTAAGGATGGTCATTGGACGGTCCAGGTAGCTTGGTTGTGCAGATGCTCGGGTTGGGGGCATGGCTGCTGGTCCTTTTATTGGGTTTCTCAGGGACGAGAAGGTTTATGGTTGGGAGTTTGTAAGAACCCGTGTTTCTCCGGATAGTCGTTTTGAGCAGAAATTTGATTTTTTGTTGTTGGATGTTCGTGAGGGGTAAAATTGTCATTTTAACCTATCATAAAATCTCGGATAGTTTATCTGACCACTCCGTTGGTCCCGAAATAGGGATTTTATCCTAGGACAGGAGGTTGGAGGAAATCTGAGGTGTATGAATTTTGGCAGAATATTTAATATTTAATATTATTAAATTAAATATTAAATTATTCTCATAGGTTCATTTGGAAAAAACTTTTAAATGGATCTTCAGATTGAGATTCCCTCTATGTCGTTGAGTCCAGAATGGGGAGTTTAGCCTATGGAAGGCATAAACTCATGTCGGGCGCCGGGGCCGGCCCGAGCCCCTTTTTCTTCCTTTTCTTTTGTTCTTTCCTTTTCTTTTGTTCTCTCTTATTTCCTCCTCCTCCTTGTGCACATCTCCTATGCCACTCCTCCTTGTGTGTGACCTATGGGAGAATTTGTAAATCAAGAAAACAGGAGAGAAACAAGGTGAGAGTGGTACCGATTCGAAGCTCTCGACACGCTGAGTCGGCATGCGGCAACCGTGAGCCGTGAAATCAACCGAAGCTTCGGTGGTTTCTTCCCAAAGGTTCTGTTTATGTTTTAACCATATATCCCTATCAAACATGTTTTTTAAGTCTTTTAAGCCTTTCATTGCTTGATTTTGGCCTATTAAGGATAGATCTAATGTTTTGAGGGTGAAAACGGGTGTTTCGGGTGTTTTCAGGGTTTTCCCGTTAGAAAACCCAGAATACACGGTGTGTATTCCAAGGGTACATGCTATGTGTTCTTCCTGTTCGGGGAAGGAGAAGTTTTATTAAGTACACTCCATGTACCTTGAGTACACGCTGTGTAGTGGGTGGCCGTGTGGCTGGCCGTGTGGAGTAGAACACTAAATAATGGTTTTTTTGGAGTACACATCGTGTACAGTAAAGTGCACGCCGTGTAGTGGTGCGTGGGCATGTGTTTAGGTAAAAACAGAATATAAATAACTTTTTATTAATGTTACACTCCTTTTACAGTAATTTACACGCCATGTACTACTACACAGGCCGACCCATTGTGCTCTGGCCATGTATTCTGGCCATGTACTACTTCAGTTTAGTAATTTTGAGATATCTTGGGCTCTGGAAGTCAGAATTGGGTGTGTGAGTAGTCAATTCTGAGGGTTTTTCTTCATAGATCTCAATTTTGGAATCCTTTTTACATTTTAAGGTATTATCAAGGGATTTTTTGGGGTTTTAATATAAATGGAGGGGTTCTTCCTCCACTTATTGAGTTCAGTTGTCACCAGAGAGTGAGACTTGGGATGGATGATAGGTTGGGTGTTCGTACCAACTTAGTTGGAACATTTAATAGGATATGATATATGTGCTATATCTTATATCCCATGATTTAGAGGACTTTTTCCTTGTGAGACGTTCCCTTCTGGCTTATGAGGGTTTGAGACCAGGTACTCCTAAGGATCCCTTGAGGGATGACTTTGCTTGTGTGGTAACCTTGGGAGTCCCTTATAGGATCTCTATCTTGTTCTTCCTTCTACAGAAACCACGTTATGAAATTTCCTATGTTTTCCTTCCTTTGAGGATCTCGTGTAGGATTCCTCCCCTACTCTTTTCTAAGGATCCTGCGTAGGATGCCTTCACTCGTGTTTACCTGGAGAATCCCGAGTATGATTCTTCCTTTGTGTTTGACTTGAGGGACCTAGTGGGAGCTTGTTGTTTGAATGACCCTGAGTTGTTATGTCAGGTTGGGTAGAGATGGTGATCAGGTGTCACCTAGAACCCATTCCAAACTGGTAATCCATTTGGGCTTTGGATGTATCGTTGGGTTGGGCATTCGGGCCACCCTCATTGTTTGTTTATATCTGAATTGGTTTTACTGATGCTTTAGTGTTTAATAGAGGTGATTTCTAGTTGGTGGATGGTGAGCCTGATGTGAGACATATTTCTTGTTTGTTGGGATGACTACTATTCCTTGTGCGCCTGAGTAGATTTGGTTTGATTTTAAATTGGGTTATTTACCTTTCTGTGGATGTGTTTACCCATATTACTTGTTTTTTACCATTGGGTCTATACTTCCTGTTAGGTTGTTGTTTTCCTGCCTTGCTTGTTTGCTTGTGTAGAGGTAAGTTGATCATGTTTGAGGAAAATTGCTGTTCTTGTATGTTTTTCCCATGCCTTGTTCCATTTATGACCTTTGGGTATTGTTATCCTTCGGTCGTTATACCTATTTTCCATGCCTTGTGACCGTAGGATGGAATGATATTCTTAACATGCTTGTTTCTGTAGACTGGAAATCCAAGTAGTTCTATAGGTTTAATTTGGCCTTAAAGCATTATTATGCACTAACTGGCATGGGACCATGAGAACATGGTGCTATAGAATATGAGGGATAGACCGAGTGAGCTTCCCAGAGAGTCTTGGACATTATAGACTACAGGGGATAGACCGAGTGAGCTTCCTGGAGAGTCTTGGACATTATAGACTACAAAGTATAGACCAAATGAGCTTCCCAGAGAGTCTTGGATATTATAGAATGCAGGAGGGTAGACCGAGTGAGCTTCCATAGAGAGTCTTTACTTTGTTTGAATCTTTTTAAAACCGTTCTAGGCTAGAGAAGGAATTGACAGAGTGAGCTTCCTTAGAGAGTTTGTGATAGACCAGAGACTATAGGAGGAATTTACTGAGTGAGATTCCTCAGAGAGTTTCTATAACTTGGGGATATAAGAGGGCTAGACCATACGATCTTCCACAGAGAGTCCCGGACTACCCTAGACTATAAGGGTAATTAACCGAGAAAGCTTCCCCATAGAGTCTTATAATTTTGTATGACCAAACCAGAGGGGTTAGGCTGAGTGCACTACCTAGAGGTTTGTTGGTACTTCATTGATAGGATCAGAGGGGATAGGCTGTGAGTACTTCCCAAAGGGTTACCTGTTGTGTTATCTGCTTGATTGTGTTTGTTTGGTTTAACAAGAGGGGAAAGTCTATGAGAACTTCCCATATAGTTACTTATTTTTCTTTATCTTGTTCAGGGACATATTTTCGGTATTGGCAGAAGCAGGTACATGTCAATGGGATTACGAACCCAGAGATCGACTTAATGATATATGACTTGGGTGGCACTATGTCCAGCTCAATGTCCTTGAATAGGATGTCCAACAAATCGGGCTTATGGTCCCAAGGATTCACTGCTGATATTGTTTCTTTTTATTTGAATCAATTCATCATGAATACTCATATTTATGTATATGTGTATAGGTATGGCACTGTACTTGTGTATGTATATAGATATAGACATCCATGGTGGCACTTGCACAGTTGACAAGGTTTACATACCCTAGGTTCGACGGTGGTTGCATGTTTGGTTTACTTCCTTTGTGGTGTTCCAGCTAGTCTGAGCACGTTGTTGATGAATACACATTTAGCAGCATAGTTGTAGGTTGCTTGTCGGGGTGCCCTACTGAGATTATTTGTCACCCCTGCACGTGCACCTCGGTGTATGTGTAGACCTTATGTCTACTTTTATTGTTTAGCACTTGTTTCATAGTGGATAGGGATGAGGCCCAGTGTTGCATGATCAAGCGGATCTACTCAAGTGGTTCTACTGATCGTGCTGCTGCAGTTCGACAGTGTTTGGGGATCGGGTACGTGGATTGGCATAGAGTTAGTAGAAGAGCCCTATAGTTTTACTTTCAGTTTATTTTGTACTTGTATTTGTATGGTTGGCCCAGTGGGTGACCAGTGTTGTATTGTATTGCATATTTGTTCATGCCTTTACAACATTTTACTATTACAGCTTGTTCTATTTCAGTTTTCTATTACATTCACACTCTGTTTACTTTCCGCTATGTATGATACTTAGTTATTTCCATGGTTTTCTTACTCTGGTATTAGGGCATAGTCTCCCCACTATCACACCCTAGGCCCACACTGCTAGATGGCATCCTCTAGCATACATGGAGGTGCGCTTGAGGCTATGTGGTGAACCGGATCGGAGCACCGGTTTAGTAGTTTTTGGGTCGCGATGTTACACAAAGCAGGGTTTTTCCCCACATTCAAAAGTGGATTACGCGGCACTCATCAGTTTTACGTGCCACTCCAGTTTTAGCGCACACGGGTCCTTGGGAGGTATGCATCTCGGCGTTTCCCTCAGAATTCGACCTTTGTGTACCCTCACTGCTTCGATTAAAGGGGGAATTTGTAGATGCCGAAAAATTATCAAGGCCTCAAGGAGGTTTTTCCATGACAATGTGATGCCATATTTGGACCCGGTGATCCATTCTGAGGGGCCCAGAGGGGACGTGTGAAAAAAAATTCAGAGTTTCACGAAAAAATGTCTATCGCGCGGAAAACTGTAGGATCTGCGCAAGTTTTCCTTGCAGGAATGGAAATTTTATGTAAACTGACCACATGAGAGGAAAATTGCGTGAATCCGCCCCACGTGGTGGAATTTTCACGCTGCCGACATCGGCACACAAACTTTCACGTAGACCGGTTTTCTGTGCGGATTTGCCGACCCCGGGCGCCTATAAATAAGAGGCCGTCCCTTCAACTTCTAGGCTAAATAATATGAACCATCTCTCCAGCAAGATATTTCCCTCTCATTTACGCAAAAGATGGCTCTCAGGTACTATATTGTTCGAGCCAGGTTGCCCAAGGGTCCGCATTCACACGAGACCCCTCTGGCTTAACCCGCGTCCACATCCCTTTGAGTTCCAGAACTTGCGTGAAATCCCTTGCATTTTCATGAAATCCCTTGAATTTGTGCACAACCCGTCCTATTAGGTGCAAGCCCACTCCATGCGTGAAATCCCTTCCTTGCGCGCACCATAATCCTTGCGTACAATCCCCTCCAATCGCACGCAAGCCCTTTCCATTGCGCACAAGCCGGAATCCTTGCGTGAAATTCCTTTTAGTTGTGCGCAAAACCTCAGCTCCACTTTTACGCGCCAATCCTCCAATTTCGTGTCATCCTAGTATTTTCCGTGAAATTTTTCATATTGCGCACAAATTGCATGAAACCTCCACGATTACGCGAAATCTTCCAGGACACCTCACCCCTGCTGTTTCCTCACTACTGCTCTATTTATGCACCCCGGTGCTCTTTCGCATGTGTCTAATGTCCTTCCTTGCGAACATCATTTTAAGATTCCTCTCACGCCCTAAACATCTACGTCATATACCATTTTCTTGTACGACCTTCTAGGCTCGTATGAGGTAACTTCAAATTCCCTTGGGTGATGTTTCACATTACATTGATTCACCTCATGCTTCTTCGCACAGGCATGCTAATGGCTATTTCTTCTTCACATATCCATGGTAACGTGGACCCCCAATGGGATCACCTCACAACACCCCACCACCACGGAATTGCTTGTGCATTTCTATCACCAAGGTGTAGAGGGTACCAGTTATGTATGTCCCAAGGGTGTGGAGTGAACCCACCTCATCATCATCCTCAGCACATGACGTTAAATTGTGACTTCCCCACATGCATCATACGTGGGGAAAAGGAAACCACCCTTGTGTAAGCCCGCTAGCATTTCCATCAGGGGCAACATCCTTGCCCCTCCTTTATTTGGTGCCAAATCCCTCTCCCACTGGGCGCTATCACCACTGGGCCTCTACCCAGGAGTAAGTCCCAATCTCCATCTCCTCAGGCTGTGAACAACATTTAAGCCCCTATTTCCTCTTTTTTCCTCTAACCACTCGTGATCCCCACTCCCCTTCCCACAGACGCACCATTAACGACATGATCGTTAGGTCTTTGTGGTCTCTTGTTTCTCACACTGAGCATGACTCGTGCGGGCTTAGAGAAAGGATAAACCATGAAATCCTCTCTGGGCACCCTAGAGTGTAATCCACAAACACCATCCTGAACTACAGGGACATTGATCCTTGCTAAGGCAGGGTACGTAGGAAGCCACAACAAGGTTCAAGCCCATCAACCCCAGCATTCCGACCATCATCATGTCGGTTCACCAACACCCTGGGCAGCCTAGAGTTTAAGGCCCAAACACCATCCTGAAATACATGGACATTGATTTTTTCCCAGGTAGGGTATATAGGAAGCCTCCACGAGGTTCAGTTCCACCACTCGATCATTCTGACGAACTTCACGTCAATTCACCAACACCCTGAGCAGCCAAGAGTGTAATCCCCAAACACCATCTTGAACTATGAGGAATTTGATCATTACCAAGGCGAGTTATGTTGGATACCCCCATGAAGTTCAAACCCAACAATCATTGGTCCCGACCTTCCTCACATGGTGACACGAAATTCACCACTCCCGAACTACGTGGACTTTGATCCTTAATAAGGAGAGGTACGTTGGAATCCTCCCTGAGGTTCACTCCCAACACCTGGTCGTTCTGACCCCCTTCACGTCAGTTCGCCTACAGCACTCATCTGGACCTCATGTACTTATTCACGTCAATTCACCTAGGCCCTGCATGACATTAAACTATGTACCTCAATAAGCAGTAAGCCTCTGTTCCCCATGCAGTGGTAAGCCGTTGTTTCCCTCAATATACGGTAAGCCATTGTATCCTGATTAGTGGTAAGCTGTTGTTTCTTTTATTCAGTTACAAGCCTTTGTTATCCCCTTCATTGATACCCACAACTTTGGTCTATCCTAGTGGCGTTAGACAAACCTGGGCTGCTAACCAGGAATAACCCCCATACACATCATTGGGTTGTCATCATATCTACACCCCGATTCAATCTCATCGCCTAACCTTTCCCTAGAGCCTATGGGTCTCGGGAGGGTCCTGCCCCAACCCAAGGGTTCCACTTCATCCGGGTCCCTATCAACGCATCCATTCTCATGGGCCACCTCCTCAGGTGTCCCATCGCCCTTCTGAACTACGAAGACATTTCACTCATCACCCACTCATCCATCTTGATTCTTACCAGGGAGGCCACATCCTGGTGAGGTCATGTCCACCCACCTACAACAGTGTATCCTCTAGAGGTTACACTCATCTGATCCACTCTAATCAATTTTTTGATCAGTCCCATCCATCTATGCTGGAAGTTAATATTGTGGAATACCCTATGTTAAACATGGTAAGCTGTGGAAAACCTTAGAGACATTCTTATGACATATAATTCCTTTCATTCAACATGAGATTCCTCAGGTTTCCGCACCCTTGAGAATCCATATAATAAGGGGAAGAAACCTAGACACAACAGTGTTCCAGCGTCCAGACATGATAGTGATGCCCAATGTGACTAATCCCCTTACCGAAAGAAGCGGCCCTAATGGGACCCTTTGGAATGTCTCAACGAAGAAACATAATTAACAGGTGTGCATGAAAATATGGTGCTTGGAAGAGTTTCACGAACAATGTCTTAAGTCTATAAGGGAGACCCGGACTAGGTAATGACCTCCGAGGAGGAATCCAAAGAAGGAAGAAACAAAATCACATCATCCTGTTTCAATCAAGGAGCATATATCCCTGAATATGTGATGGATACCACCAGCCTTTAGAAAGTGGGAATACGGGGAAACAAAACCGCAAATTTTTTCCTCAAGAAGACGGACGTGTGCGCCCTTGAGAAAGAATCAGAAGAAAATATCTTGATGAATTTGTAGTGGTATTAATTAATGATATCTTGGTATACCTCAAAAACTATGAATAACATGAAAATCACTTGCACATTACCCTAAAGACTCTTAGAAGAAATGAATTATATAGGATGTTTAGAAAGTGTGAATTCTGGATTTAGGAGATTTATTTTCTTGGCCACACTGTCTCTGTGGATGGAATATCTGTTGATCCTTCTAAGATAATGGAAATCCATGAATGGCCAGCACCGACAACTATAATTGTGGTATGTAGTTTTATCAGTTTAGTAGGTTATTATCGATGTTTTATCCATAATTTTTCAGGATTGGAAAACCCATTAACCAAGCTCACACGTAAAGGGGTTAAATTTGTTTGAAAAAATGAGTCTGAAGAATGTTTTGAAGAACTGAATAGAAGATTAGTCAATGCTCTTATATCGACTCTACCATCTGGTAACGATGGGATTTTTATTTATAGCGATGCTTCAAATAATGGACATGGTTGTGTCCTTATGTATAAAGATAGAGTTATTTCCTATGCATCACGACAACAAAAAATTCATGAGAAAAACTATCCTACTCATGATCTTGAGTTAGTAGCTGTAATATTTGCTTCGAATATATGGATACACTATCTCTATGGTGAAGCATGTGGGATATATACCAATAACAAGAAATTGATGTATACTTTCTCATAGAAGGAACTCAACATGAGGCAAAGGTGATGGCTTGAACTACTCAAATATTATGACTGCACTATACACTACCACCCAGGGAAGGAAAATAAGGTGACATATGCTTTGAGCAGAAAGCATCATGGTGTTCTGAATCAGATGAGACTTGAAAGGGATCTTATGTGCATGGATATAGTAAAATGGATATGATAATAACCATGGAAGGTGAAACATCTATATTTTTTCAAATGGAAGGAAAACCATCATTACTACAAAGGATAAAGAGTTCTCAGACTAATGATCAAGAGTTTTAAAAGAACACTAATGTTGTGAATGATGAGAGATTGAGAGAATTCATATATGAAGATGAAATTTTGAAATTTTGGAAGAGACTTTCTGTTCATAACATACCTGATCTAAAAAGGAAATTGTTGGATGAAACTCATAGATCCAATTTCTCTATACACCATAGGAGCACCAAGATGTATAGAGATTTGAAAGAACATTTTTGGTGGGACAACAAGAAGAGCGAGATTACTGATTTTGTGCTGATATGTATGGTTTTACAACAAGTGGAAGCTAGAAGAATATATCCTAGAGGATTCATGCAACCTTTTCCCACACCAGAGTTGAAATCGGATGATATGACGATGGAATTTATCATAGGGCTACCGATGACTCCTTGATGGAATGATGCAATATGGTACATCATTGATCATCTTACCAAGTCAGGGATGTTTCATGCTATAAGAGAAGATTTACCACTTGAACGTTTTGCAAGAATATATTAATGAAGTTTTAAGACTTCATAGAGTGCCCCTACTGATTGTTTCTGATCATGATCCCCATTTTACCTCAAGATTCTAGAAAAGTCTTCAAAAAGACCTGGATACTGAACTTCATTTGAGCACTTCCTACCACCCTCAAATAGATGGACAATTATAATAGACTATTCAAACCTTAGAAGACATGTTGAGAACATGCTCACATGACTTTCAAGGTATGTGGGATCAATATTTACCTATAGTATAATTTTCTTATAACAATAGCTTCCATTCCAGTATTCAGATGGCACCATATGAAGAATTACATGGAAAGAGACGTCACACACCAACTTGTTTGGATGATGTTCATGAAAAAAAACTCATAGGCCCCGAACATGTTGAGGAAATAGTGGAAAAGGTGAAGGTTATCCAAACCCACATCAAAGCAGCTCAATGTAGGCAGAAGATATATGCCGATAACCAAAGGAATGATTTGGATTTTTAGGTATGAGATCATGTTTTCTTGAAGTTCTTCCATGGAAGGGAGATATAAGATTCGGTAAGAATGGTAAATTATGTCCCAGGTACATCGGAACTTTCAAAATTCTAGGACGAATTGGGGTTGTAGATTAACATTTGGAAATGCCGCTACGTCTCTCCAAAGTTCACAATGTGTTCCACATAACACAATTGAGAAAATACATGCCTGACCCAACACATGTACTCATCTATGAGGAAATTGAAATGGAACCTGATATATCTTTTTATGATGAGCCTATCAAGATTCTTGACACCAGGGAACAAGTGCTGAGAAACTGGGTGACTCATCATGTAAATGTTCTATGGAGAAACTATAAAATGGAAGAGGCAATGTGGGAACAAGAGGAACTTATGATGAAAAAACACCTGAATATTTTTGTGCGGTAGTATTCTAGAAATTTATAGGATGAAATTATTTGAAGGAGGGAAGAATATAACACCCTAAACTTCCATGGTACATTTCCCTTTGAAGAATGTAATAACTTGCATTGTAAGCAACATCAAGATTCTAACACACCGCGACCAATCAAACTAGCCGTTATGAATAGAAATACCTGCTTTTTGAAATTTTATAAATTTTATTTTTCAAAATGGACTTCATTTTTGACATCAGAATGTTGAAATTAGCTTTAGGTGAATTTTTGGTATTTTTTGAAAACATTCAATTTTTGATGAATAGTGAAAAACACTACTTTATTAGTTAAAAGTGACTTTTTATTTAAATAATTATTTATTTTATTTAAATTTATATTAGGTCAAAATAGATAAATAATACCTATATAATGTCAATTTATTTCTTTAGAGTCATTTTATAATAAATTTAGATATATAAAAATTTTATTGAACTTTTTACCATCTTTTACCAACCTCCTAAGACCATATGCAAATTTGAATAAAACAAAATTTTACCGATTCTATGAGTTGAATTTCAAAAATTTGAGAGACATGGTTAATATAAGTATGTAAAATGTGGTTCAATAAGATGAAATTAATTTTTGGTGAATAATAACTTTTTACATTTATTTAACACGGTTAAAAGTAAATAGGGTAATTAAGGGTAAAAATGATATCATAATTACTCTAACACGTGACCTAATTCTATTGGATAAGTATAATTCAACCAAATATAACCTTAAAAATAAAAATTTTTCTTCTTTGGTCCACTTGGATTAGATTAGGACTTCTTTTATTATTTTATCTAAAGAAGAGTTAAAAGAGTTAAATTCAATGTCCAATAACTAAACCATTTTTAATATAGGGTTATAAATAAGAGAAAATCAACTATAAATATTCATTAAAAAGATAAAAATATTTCCTACAATTTTATATTTTATATATAATGTTTATATAATTTAATTTATTTATGTCACAATGGTGGTGCAATTATTACCTTATTAATGAAATATTAAAATAATTGATATTATAGATATCCAACTAAATTTAAATTGAGACTCTTGATGAATTAAAATAATTTTCTTGGTTAATATGACATGTTATTGTTGGTTAAATAAATATTCTTTGAATTGATAATGTTTTAATGGCTTTCAAAAACAAATCAAATACTAAATAGTGTCAAAATTTACATAATTAATTTTTTTAAAAAATATTATATTAATAATTAATATAATATTAATAAAAACCTATGGTTCTTCAAAAAGACTTAGATAAGGTTATATAAATTAATAATGAACCACTTGGGAATTTTCTGGTAGTTTATAGTATGTTTCTTAACCAAATAATATAAAAATACCAAGAGACATGGTAAATGTCAAACTATTTAACTAAGAGATAAATCTAATTGATAAGGTTAATATGGTGACCTAAACCTATATAAAAACAATTGGTTGAGTGGTTTTCGACTCATCCCCACCTTTTCCTAGAAATAAAATATTTTTGAGCCATTAGGAACCGAAAAAGTTTTTATTATATAATAATATTTCAAGATTTTCCTAAAGTAACCCTCACCTCTCTTATAAAAGGGTACTTCCCCTTCTCCTAATTTCACACCGCCAAATCCTTTTAGCTTGGCCAAACCCAGACCAAATATCCTCCCAACTTCCCTAACTTCAACCTAGAGTCATTACATTGATTATAAAGCCAACCTACGGAGCCCATTGGATCAACTCAAAAGGAAACACCCGAAGTTGAGGTAATAATTTCACTAACCTCTTTCAAGTTCTTTTCTTCTTCGAAATCCTCTTTGTTTGTTGTTTCCATTCCAAAATATTCAATCTGTTACCTTATAAATACTATGATGTTATTATAAATATGGTACAACCATATTCATTATTCTATCCATCCTATGAATGACAAATTCACCATACGTGTGTACGTATGACTTACCATCTCCACGTCATGGTGTAGTTTGTTATTCAGCACTTAATTATTTGGATGGGTATAATAATGAGTATAACTAATGTGAATAATAAACATAAAATGTAAATGATTCTATATATATGATATACCATCCAATTACATATGATTTCTCCATCAATATAATTATATTGTTGCTCGTACGTACGTATGGATTACCGTCTCCACGAACGCGATGAGATTCATTTCCCCATCATAACCATTCAAGAATAATTTTCATTTGATGAATAAAAATAATGTTTATGAACATAATATAATTCTATATATGAATAAAATACATCTTATCCATAAAAAACATGGCTTATGTAACCAAAAATATAAAGGAAAAGGAATCAGTTAACACCTGAAATGATGATACTACTGAAATATTATTAACAAACAATATTATAGGATCATATATGATATCATATTTATGTATATAGTTATTGTATAATTTAATAAAAATTATTTAACTATTATACAGGAGGATTACTTACCCTCAACCATGGACACGTATAAGTTAAGGGTTAATTTCAAAATCTCATTATTATTCAAGGTTGTTTTTATGTAAGTATCTACTGGGACCTCTTTATCATCCACATCCATGTTTTCAAAAAACGTTATTTCAAAAAATTTCTAATATTTTCTAGACTATTTGTTAAAGTAATTTATACCTTTATTTGACCATATATGTTTTTAAAGGAATCTTTCCGTCATTTTCCAAATAAGTTACTTTATGACTGTTTCGACAAAATTAAGTTAAGAATATTTTTTAACTTATACGGTTGGAGCAGCTATTTTATGCCATTATTACATCATCATAACATCCCATACTATCTTATAAGAATATTTTCAAAATAAATGTTTTCTTTTATACTTAGGTAACCCTTAAAGGGTTTCAAAAGAGAAAGATGTTTTTCTTTCTAATATTGTTCTTTTCATCTATATCAACATCCTTCGATGGATTATAAACTTTCTTGAAGTTGATTTTTTTGAAACAAATCTTCCATATTGTATTGAGGGTTTTGTGATATGTTTGACTGTGGATGTGTTATTTTTATACAATTCATGGTTTATGGTTAAAGTATTGACATTTCATTTTCTATTTTTAATATGAATGTTAATGTTATGTTTCATCCCTTTCAAATGAGTAATGTATTGGACTTAGTATGTGATGTGTGGAGCCTGCTATAGCTCCTCGGTGCATTAATAGGTCTCATTAGACAATTAGACATGGAATTGGCCATGGCATTTCCCAATTTGATATATAGTTCTAGCCGAGGCGTAAATCATTTTTATACGTCTTAGTCGAGGCCTTGACAAGATGTTTTCGAATGTCCATCATTATAAATTCACTCATTATGAAAATAATAGTGATGGTTCATGTAGTTATTTAACTATTAGAATACCCATGGCAATGTTTTATTATGGAATTATTTGCTCAGCTCATATTCCTACCATAAACTGTTCATGTTTATTATTTGTAAAGGCATCTGTTTTTAATTATTCACCATGCCTATTGTTTATGATATCTTCTGCTGTATTTTATACCATAACTGAGCATTTGACCTCACCAATTTATTATGTTTCATTTTCCTTGGATAAGAATAAGTGTGTTATGAGTGACTTGAAGGCATAATCTAGGAATCTTGGATGTTTCTAATGAAATAAATTAGTGTTTTATTTCTTTTCAAGTTGTAATGTTGAACTTATGTATGTATCTTGTCTCCAATAATACTAAACATATTGGTCTTTCAAGATATGATTCCTTGTATAATTCCAATGTTTTGTAATAAATCACCGACTCTGGGAAACATTGGTCGGGGTGTTAAATCATAAATGAGGTGTTTCCCATAAATAGGCAACTAAATGTCATTTTAGGGTTAAAGAGAATGTAGAAAATGTTGAATCATTTTAATTTTACAATTGTCAAATTCTTTATGAATCAGTAAATCTATGCAAGATGAATCATTGAAAAAATAATGGTTACGAACTAGTTGAAATTAATTCATTTCATAAATGGGGGTTTTTCAGAGACATGGAATTTTATGATTTTTTGGAGTTCCATGAAGGTTGTGACTCTTGGGAAGGATTATGAGTTCTGCAAAGGATGGGAACTTCACAAGGCTGATAGATGTGAAAATGTATATGGGTTTTTGAGGTATGGAGGATCCTTAAAACACAAATAGTGTTTCAAAAAGTTTAGGTGATTTGATAATAGTAGTGTTGAATATCTAGTTTGAGTGAATAGTGCATTCAACTGTATCAATTTTGAGAATTATAGTGTAAGAAAAGTCTCATTATAATCATGGACAAAGAAATATGTCCCCAATATATTTAGGAGAGCATAATGTTGAAAACCTGAGAAAGGCTTCATAAAAGGTAGTGAGCAAGGGGGAGCTGACAGAAGTGATCTGAGGGATGTAGTGACTTATCCCAATTTTTTATAACAACATGCTTGGCATAAAGTGAACATTTATTCTATTCATTAATCCACAATATCTAGGGAATCCTAGTGGATTTAGGTATGATTTACACACTATCATTATATACTCCTTAGACTATCCCAAGAATTGTAGGACTGATTGGTGGTCTCTTGAATCATGAAAATAAAATTTTCAACTATCATATTCTACACCCAGATTTTTTCAAATTTACATAGAGTGATGAATGTGTTATATCATAAATTTCATATAATTGATCAAGGATGGTTCATTATTGAATTTATCTTCTGATTTTTAAAAATCCAAAGGGAGATATTTTTTGATCAATGGTTTTTCACAGTTATAAATAGATTGATTTTTTGTTTGTTTTCAATTCACATTGGGTTGAATATGAAGTTTTAAATTCATGTAATATTGTGGATTTTGTGGATTTAATAATGAAGGTGGAATCATATCGTAGTGTTTTCAAATTTTTTTGATATCAAAATATAGAGGAAGGGATGATCTTCATGAAATATGGATTTATAGGGTTAAAATGTTATAGATGTGGAAATGGAATGGATTTCATAATGATGGGAGTTTTGCAAAGAAGATAAATTTCACGAATGAATCATTTCCCATGAAGTCTTGATGGCTACTGAATGCTGTTTAATGGGGAATGGATGATGTGTAATGAGAATATGGTAATCTATAAAACAACAAGAATCATTACAGATATAATAATATTCTAACATTTCATGATGAAATGGAGTATCATGAGCATGAATGTATAGGTTCTTGAAAAATATATGAAGATATTGAAAGTGTTATAGAGGTGTTGCCTTTAAATAAGAGACCAAACATCATTTTAGGGATGAAAATAATTTAGAAAAAGGGTGAATCTCTTAGATTACACAATGGTCAAATTATTCATGAATTAGAAAATCTATACGAGATGAAGAGTCATGAAAAGAATGTTTATAAACTAATTGAAATTAATGAATTTATAAAAAGGGAATTTTTCAATGACTAAGAGTTTAAGATAGTTAGGAGTTCCATGAATGTTGTGATATTTGTGAAAGCTAGTCGTTCTATGAAGGTTGGAAGCATCACAAATTATGAGAGATTTGAGAATGTATATGGGTTTGTGATTGATGAAACGTCATTGAATCCAAAATTTGGTTTCCTGAAAACTAATATCTCTGAGAACAATAGTGTTAAACATATAGTTTGAGTGAATAGTGTATTCAAGTGCATAAATTGTGAAAACCATGGTGAATGTAGAGTCTCATGATAATCCTAGAAAAATACATATGGTCCCAATCTATATATGTGATCTTAAAGTTGAAAAACTATGTAAGACATCTTGCAAGTTAGTGAGAAATCATGAGTTGACTGATGTAATCTAAGGGAGGTAGTGAGTTATACCTAATTTTTAAGGTAGTATGATTGGAATGGAGTAGAGTTTTTATCTCTTTTATAATTTTGAATCCATGTTGATTCATGTATGAAAGACACACTTTAAGTTTATACTCCTTGGACAGCACCTTAGTGGTGAACCATGAGAGACTTCAATATTTTTTTTCTATGTATTAATATGGGTGATTGATTATTGAATTATTCTCTCAAACAAGTTTGGAGAGTTTCTACCCACATGTGGAGAAGATCCATATCATTGAAGGAAATATTTGACACTTTAATTCACCACTCCCCTCCTAGGGTGATATACATTTATTCACCTCTATACACCAAGAACATATCCTTAGTTTTTATCCGATACTTGAGGACATACTTAACAACAAGCCAAAGTTGTTCTCATAGATCTACTTAATATCTTTCTTCCATACACAATTAATAGGCAACCCCAAGTCAATCACAAAACACCACATTCATGAATGATCCTATGACTAAAGCATATGGGATCCTACTCATTCTCTATTTATTCAATTGTGTTTATGTGCAAAATTTCATAGAAAGAAGTATTCCTTGTGACACTGGATCCCAATACCTCTTGGATATTTCCATACTAAAAAGCTTCTATGACTAGTCAATATATGCACTTTCACTTTGTCCAATAACCATATTGAATATATGATAGATGATCTTGATCACTAGTATATAGGTTACATTACCTATTTCTTTCATGGAGAAACACTTTTTTAACTTGTCCTTAACAGACTAAAATACTATTTTTTTTCATTTACAATAAGTCATACTTCAACAAAATATATATTACTTGGATAATAACTAAGTTCCCTATAAATCTTTTGTAAACCCATGCATAACATTCATTATAAATAATACAAAAATATTTTTTAGCTCCATTGAATCACATTTTCTATAGATTATATTATTTCTTCACTCTATAAATCGATCTCTATAACCTTTAAATATTTTTAGCATCACCTTGGGTCAGAAAACCTTATAAATGTTTTATGTGGACTATATTACCGAAGGATCCCATTAAGGAATGTTGTTTTTACATCCATCTTCCATGTTTCATAGTCATGGTAATATTTTATAGCAAGTATAATTATGGTGGATTTTAACATGGAATCTGGTAAAATAGTCTCAATGTAGTCAATTCATTAATGTTTTTTTCTAAACTGTTAATCCCCTATCATTTCATTAAAGGTATTTAACTTACCTTCCATTTATAGTTTAAAATTGAACACTAATTTTCACCCTATGATATTAACATTAACTGGTATTATCAGCTAGAATCCAAACACGGTTATGATACATTGAATGCCTTTTATAATTCATGGACTCTTTCAAACGTGATGCTTTTGATCACTATACTGCCTCTTTATAAGAGAGTGGTTAACAATTTTCATCAAATAAGTAGTCACCATCATTGTTAACTATAAAACCATATCTATATAGTTCTATTACCTCTCTAGTGATCCTATGTGGTAAATGTGATTGAGGAACTTATTCTTCCATTGGGGGAAGTATAATATATTATTGCACCGACACTTGTGTATATTTAGCATCAGGTTCATCAAAGTCAATCTTGCTCCCACTATCTTTATTAAGGATGTTCTACATATTATGAAATATATGTTGTTTGTAAAGAATCATTTTCTTTTTTGAGGGGTTTTATAGGAATTATTCCATTCTTTCCCATAGGATACCCTGTAAAGAAACACTCTGTTTCACATGATGCTAGTTTGTTTCATGATAAGACATTAACAAATTCCATGCAACTCCATACTCATGTATATGACAGATAATGTTTATTTACATTGCATAACCAGAAGGAAATTTTATTTTCCACATTAGTTGGTATTTAATTTAGTGTGTATTCAACCACTTGTAATGCATATCCCCAAAACGATAATGGAATCTCTCCATGAATCATCATAGATTTTACTATTTCTAATAAGGTATTGTTCCTCCATTTGCTAACATCATTCCATTGTGGTGTTTAAGGTGGGGTAAATTGAGATATATTCCCAAAACCCATATAAAGACAATAAACTAATGGTTATGAAATTCACCACCCTAATCTAATCGAGGCTTATATATCTTCTTTCTAAGTTTAATCTCTACTCAATTCATAAAATAATTATATTTCTAAAAGGAATCAGACTAAAAAATCATCAAATATACATAGACATGTCTACTCATGTTATTAGTAAATGTTATGTAATAATAATCCCAAACCATATTAGCTTCTAGAAATGGCCTACACACATTAGTGTGTACCAATCCCGAATGATGTGTGGCCCTTTAAACAGGGTTACTTAATAGTGGTTTGGTTATTTCTTCTTGTAAACAATCATGAAATATATAATGTGGTTTTATCTTAGAAGAATATAAATAACCATCTTAATGGAGTGTTCTCAAATTCTTCTCATTCACAAGACCAATATAGTGTTTCCATGGATGGATTTTACATGATTCAAGTGAATATGATTCGTTATATTTTTCCAATTCATGGTTTTCAAAATCTAATATATAAAGACCAGTATTTAAATCATCAATACCATAACATATGTTGTCTTTATAAAAAACATTAATTTCCAACCATAAATGTAAAACTATCTACATCTTGGAATTACATTGAAACTAAGTTTTTTATTACAATTAGTGCATAATAACAATCCCTTAAAACATATATCATTCATTTTTCCAATGAATGGTGGTATCCTCAATGGATAAAACACCTATCCTTGTACCATTGATAGTTTGTATGTCAAACTCTCCTCTATTAGTATTTCAGAATCAACCTTATTCCTAAATTGGATGAATATTTCATCATTAAAAGTTGTATCTCATACCCAATTTTAGATATTTAAAGATTACAGTTGATAATGAACACAACCTTAGGTTCCCTTTCTTCTAGATGTAGTTCTTATTCCAATGTCCTTGATTTCAACTTGAATAAAAAAATTCTCCTAATCCATTATATTCCTCTAAATCTTCCTCCACATGGAAGGATGATGCTTGAAATATTTTGAGTTGTTACAAGCCTTGGTCCACTATTCATGGTTCTACCTTTTCTTATTCAACATAAGGACATCAGATTCCTCTCACCACATTCTTTTTTGACTTAGTGAATAAGTGTATGAAGTTATAAAAGACTCTTCTCATTATTTACAATGTAATAATTAACAATTATACAAGATAAGGTCTTGTGTGGTGATAACATTATGATATCTGTATGAAAGAAATTGTGGAATTTAATCCCCAAGATGTCTAAGCACTCAACATATCCAATAATCTTGGATACATGATGCCCAGGTGGGGACGAATATCCTATCTTATTTGTATAGATAGAATTGGAGATATCTTATCTCTCTTGTCTCAACTTCTCAAGATAAGGATATTAATGGTGATCCATCAATAAAAACCACACCAAAAGTATCAATTATTTATTGAGCACATTGTTCAAAAAATCATAATGACATTGTGTGAATTTTTCAATCCAAATGGAATTACTATGAACTCATAATGTCAACTACACATTAAAAATGTTTTTTTGGGATATCTTCCTTCTTTACTAGCAACTAGTGACACCTAGAATGAAGTAAAAACAGAAAAACATTACGATCTCAATTAATATGGTAGAATACGTCATCAATTATTAGAAGATGATACTTTTTCATTATCTTAATATCATTGATTTTCTTTATAATCAATTCATAGCCTCATAGATCTATCATCCTTCTTAATGAACGGATCATGGCCTCCGTAACGTAAAACACTAGGTTGTATAAATACCTTACTAGATCACTCCTCTAATTTCTTATTTGACACCACTAATTTCTCAGTTTCTATTATATTGATAGATTTTGATATAAGTATTTCATTAGGGATTAAATTAGTAGAAAACACAACTTCACGATTTAGGGGATGTCTATGTAATTCCTTAGGAAATTCATCAATGTCTTCATATAAAATCGATACATCATCTATTATATGATTAAATTTTCAATCTGTTGGTTGTGTCTAATATTCTTTTCCATGAAACTCATTCAGAAGAGATGTTTGGGGGTGGATGTAGACATGATTCAGGTGATAAATTATACCCTCTAATGTTAACGAATCCTATAACATCATTGTGAATAGTAACTTCATTACTACTGAATTTAATTTCTGCATCATATTTTGAAATAAAATCCATTAAAATATTATTTTTTATTACCAGATTCCTTTATAGATTGAATACATATTCTATAATCCCTCCCAAATCACAATATATGACCAGTTTCAAATGCATCAATGATTTTATGAAAACCATATATCTATTTGAAAATATATATGTATTATATGTTCTTTATTGAGTGGATTATATTTATATATCATATTTTATCCATATATAGGACCATATCTATATATCCTATGTTATATATTATTCTTATTAATAAGTGATGTTATTGTTTAAAGCTATATAATTGTGTGGTATGGTATTTATCTCTGTCCACAGAGGATTTAAGTGTTTTTTTTCATATAATAAATATGATGGGAAGGGTTTACTATATATATACCATTGATGGGAATTAGAACCAGTATCGTTTGGTGTCATTTAATGTGATACAAAATAATTTGGAACCTCTTAAGGTTGTGTAATTGGAGTGAATTGATGTTCCTTTTATGTCCATGTTCCAATGATCTATTCTAAGGTGATTAGTATCATATGGAATACTCTATGGGGATATAGGATATATGAACCTAGCCTTAAAACATTACATAATCTGTAATTAAATGACTAATTCACAATGAGGGTCTTTTTAGTTTTAGATTTTTAGATAATTAGACCATAAATATTACATTACATCTCAAAAATTACAATGTTGACACTTATACTCAGTTTCCATTCTTTTCATAAAATAAAAACTCTTGAAAAAAATTTCATGACTAGTTCAATTCTTTAGAAAACATGAATTTTCCTTGATACCTTCAATGACCCTATTCTTCTTTATGTCCATTGAAAAACATTTCAAAACATTGGATGAGCATAAAAAGCTCAGTAATAGTTATAAAATAAAAAAAGAAAGCATTATTTGATCAAAACATAATATTTTTAACATGACTTATGAAATCATAATATTAATGAATAACACATAGTTTTCCCAAATCATAAGGTTAACATGTGGCATCCATAACACACTAGCATTGTAACTTTTACAACCATGTAGGGAGTTACATTTGGAATACCCATCATAGTATATCCCTTAAATATCTTAGTGTAAACATTCACATTTACCTTTTTCACGTTACACAATGCATCAGAGAGCTACCTCGTGCTCACCTGCCCTATGTTTATCACAGAACCACCCGTATGCATAAACGATTCCCAAGAACCATAACACATTCATAACATATAAAACAAATATAAATGAAAGATAAAATTTCTACATTTTAATCATAACATATGATTTAAATATATTGACATAATATATCCATTATCTAAACAATTTTCAATAGGAAAATACGTAAAATAGTATATGGTATTCATTTTCCTTTTAAAAACATTAATCCTTGATAAGGAATCCAAAGATCAAATAATACTCACGACAGTGGGAAGGTCGTTGTCACCGCTTATGATAAAAAGAGAAATTATTTTTATTTTCCATTTATTAAAAACAATTATAGAAAAAATATCCCCTTTGAATGAAATGAAAAGTCATAGGTTTTTGTTCACCGTATAAATGAAAGTCATGTATAATAAAAAATATGCCTCAATGAAAGGAAATTGAGACGAAGTCCCATAAAAGGATCATTTTGTAAATAAAATAGATAAATTATGTGTATTTACTATAATATCAGATACATAATGTATAAATACAATATATGATATAAAAATTTATTTCTCACATAATCAAAGATCTTCATAAACAAGAAATAGAAGATCAACCCAAATAATGGAAATTGGGTTATGAAGTTCCCTTACCTCATGTTCGACTTAACCAGTTCATTCTTTAATCTCCAGAATAATAAACTAAGGTTAATTTATACTTGAATAAGAAACATTTTAATGTTTATCATTCGTTTTACATAACTTAATACCATGTTATAAACATTTTGTATTCAATTATGTTAATAATGGTTGTTTGGTCAATATTTGGTACTTGAGTCAAAAATAAAATTCTTATAATTACAAGTTATTCATGTGGTAAAAAGTACATCATCTCCAGTATCATATTTATTATTATGATATCATATATGTCTTATATATCACATATATATGTAGATATATATATGTATTTATAATAGTACATAACACTTGTAGATAAGAAATGAAATGCATCGTTCATGGAGATGGTAAACCATATGTACGCATTAACGCTACTTTCATTTATTTTTTAGATTTAATGAAAGGAAAACATAAAGTTACATAATTATATTATAATTTCAGTATAATATCATATATAACACCATTAAAACTATCCTTTATTCCTTCCATGTATGGTATGAATGAGTCATCTCACATTGAGGAGGCAGTAGTCTGCACTTCCTCTAATTACATTGTCGTATTTACCCACTATAGAAACCATAAAAATATTTTATAAATGAAAAATAAAGAGGCATAGAAACAATATAAATATAATATATATCACATATAAATACATTTCCTTCTTAATGTCTACCATAAGAGGTGGTAGGAGAAGATTGAACAATCCTCATTTCGTGAGGTAGTAGTTCGCCTTCCAGAGAAACTATATGTTCAATCCCCATTAGAAGGAGGTGTGTGCAAGTGTATCTTGAATAGTTATCATGAAAATAATCTAGTATGTTGAGGAGACATTTTTTGTTATAACATAAAATAATAAAAATAGTTTATGGGGTTGGATATGTTAAATAATAGAAAAGAACATAAGAGAAGAAGTTTCCATTAAATCGGGTATCTCCCTTTGGTTTGAACAAAAAGGGTTACTTGAATTGCCTTCTGCCTAGGGGAAGGATACTAAGAGTAAGAGAGGGATTAAGGAAGATTAATTGGGAATATTTTGGAAGATCCAAGAGGCTTGAGAGGTGTGAGTAATGGGTTATAGGTGATGGGTTTTTATAAGGGGAGGAGGGGCTCTTTAGGAATGTTTGAAAATAATTATTTATTTTATAATGATTTTCAGTTTCTAAAGGTCCAAAACTCATTAAAGTATAATATAAGATGATTAATATTCTAAATAAAATCATCCAATATGAATTTGATAGGTTTTGGATATTGTTTTAATTTTTAAAATCTTATTTATTTAAATCAATTATTAATGAGGTAAACACTGCATCATTATTGTGTCATTAATTATTTTATTTATATGATGTCAAAAAATTATTAAAAAAATACCATGATGTAGGAAATTTTTTTACAATTCACATGAATATTTATACTCAAAGAGATAACTTATATAAATAAATGTAAGAATTGATTTACTAAAAGATATATGTTTATGTCATTTTTGTCATTACTTAAAATTAATCAATATAAAGTGTCATTATCACTCGTTAGTGCCACCATGGGGTCTGAAAATCTACCCAATGATGCCCATGGTCGGAAATGTATAAAACAATTTGATTAGGACACATGTTAGGGTGATATAATATTATTATAATAATTTTTTGTTACCCTTATTTACCAAATTTACACATTAACTATGTTAAATAAAATATTTACCGAAGTAAATATTAATAATGTATAAATATAAAAGATAACCATTTACATAATTTTGACATCCTGATTCCAAATATGGAATCCATTTTTCTAAATTCAACACACATAAGTGGCAAAAATTAATTTAAAATTAATTTATATTGTCAAAACAAAAAGTGTGTTTTTAAGAAATAATAACTATCAAAAGATTGACACTCGTTTATGTACAATTTTAAAGTGAAATTACATACAATGACCATAGTTGGATTAATTAGTAAACATACAATCTAATTTCTCTTTGAAACCAATTAAAAAGGTAATCTATACATATAAATAAATTAGGATAAAATTTGGTTTTGAAATAAAATATAGTATTTTTCACTATTAATTAAAAACGAATTTTATCAGAAAATAACAAAAATGTACCCAAAGTAAATTTTGATGTCCCGATTATAAAGAAGAATTTTATTTGGTGAAATATAACATATGTAAGTGAAAAAATATAGATTTAAAGTGGTTCCCATCAAAAGGTGGTAAATCGACCTTTTAATGAATATTAGTGTATTAATGATCAAAATCAGATTCTTTCTTATTTTAAACCTCTAAAATTTACTAGATTAATGTAAAAACATTTTACAAGCATGTATAATCAAATTTTATTTAGTTCTATTAATTCATGCCTATACAATGGGTAGGTGTTAACTACCACTTAAAATAATATAATATTATATTATATTTTGGTATAACTTATCATTGTGTGTAACGTAATATTTAAAAGAAACACATTGTTGTGTATCAGGTACTCCATCAAACATTGAATAACCTTTAAAGTAATATTAATATTAAATTCAATTTTTTTAATAAATATGAAAATTAATTATTCTTTATTTACCTAGGTTGTTACATCCTTCCCCCATTTTGAAAACTGCGTCATCACAATTTTTATTGACATATCAAATAAATGGAGGTATTTATCCCTCATAGAATTTTAATATTCCCATAATGCATCTTCAATCATATGGTTTTTTCATAAAGCCATTTCCTGATGAATTACCTTCTTCTGCAACACATGCTCTCTTTGATCAAGAATCTGGACTGGTTATTCCTCATAAGGGAGATTCTCTTCCAACTAAACTACGTCTGGACTCAAAACATGAGATAGATCAAAAATATACTTTTCCAACATTGAAAAATGAAAAAAACTGTGTACATGGGATAAACATGGAGGTAAATACACTCTATAGGCAACCGATCCAAATTTCTCTAGGAATTCATAGGGTCCAGTGAACCTCAGACTCAACTTTCCCTTCTTACCCAAACACAACACACTTTTCCAAGGATAATGATTGAGAAAAACATGATCACCTACCTTGAAGGATAGATCCTTCCTTCAGCTATTTTCATATATTTTAATCCGGCTTTGAGACATTCTCATTTTATTTTAAATCAACAGAACTTTTTCAACCATCTCTTCTATAAATTCTGGTCCCAACAGTTTTCTGTCACCTAGTTCATCCCAAAAAGCAGTAGTTCGAAACCGCTTCACATATAATGACTCAAATGTTACCACCTGTATAATGGAATTAAAACTGTTATTATAAGAAAATTCAACCAATGAAAGTTGTTGGTCCCAAATTCCCTAGTAATTAATTGATCAAGCACGTAACATATCCTCCAAGGTTTGAATTGTTCATTCTGACTACCCTTCTGATTGAGGATAAAAAGCTGTACTAAAATTTAATTTAGTACCAAACGTCTTCTGAAGGCCTTTCCAAAAGTGAGAAGTAATCCTGGGATAAAGATCAGATACAATATATAGGGGAAATCCATACAACCTAACTATCTCTTTAACATACTACTGAGAAAGTTGATCTAGAGGAAATGAATCTTGAATAGGAAGTAAATGAGCTGATTTAGTCCGTCGATGAACAATTACCTAGATTGCATTGTAACCTCAAGATGTCTTTGGTAATCCCGTAATGAAGTCCATTGATATATTTTCCCATTTCAACCCCTGGAACCGGTAATGGTTGAAGCATCCCTTTCCGTAACAGCCGCTCTTCTTTAACCTACTGGGAAGTCAAACACTTTATAGTAAAATCAGCAATATCTCTTTTCATCACTTCACACTGGGAATACTTCTGAATATCTCTATACATCTTAGTACTGCCAAGATGAAATGAACATGGAGAACTATGAGATTCACATAATAACTCTTTCTTCAACTATGAATCACAAGTAACACATAATCTTTTCCCAAACCTCAAAACACAATCGTTGTCAATGTTAAAATCTGTCACCTTACACTTCTCAACTAACTCTACCTTTTTCTGCAACTCACTATCTTTCTTACATGCTGATAAATTATTTTTGATAGAGATGATTTCACTGACACCTAAAACAAAACAGAGGCATTTCCTACACCAATAACTTCTATGCCAATGATTAACAAATCATTAATCAAAGGATCATGTTCCAAACGTAACAAGGTTAATGTAGTACTATTTTTTTAACTCAAAGCATTTTTCACTTTATGTTCCATTTATGGATGGTAATGAATCATTCAATCATAATCCATGATTAATTAAAACCATCTCCTCTATCTATTGTTTAATTATTTCTAAGTGAATAAATACTTTTACATTTTTTGGTTAGTAAATATTTCGCATTTTACTCCATACAGATGATGCCTCCAAAATTTTAAATAAAAAACAACCGTAGCTAATTCCAAATCATATGTAGGGTAATTTAGATCATGAGGCTTCAACTGACGTGATTCATATGAAATTACCTTATCATTCTACATTAGGACAAAATTTATTCCATTAAATAAAGCATCACGGTAGATTACAAACTCACCGTTCCTGGAAGGCAATTCCAAAACTAGAGAATTAACTAATCTTTTTTTTTCAATTCCAAAAAACAATCATCACATTATTTTGTCTAGATGATCATAAAATCATTTTGAGTTAACTTATTCATTAGGCTAGAAAACCAAGAAAACTTTTCAATGAACATCCAGTAAGAACGCGCTAATCCATGAAAACTCTGGATTTTAGTTATATTTGTGGGGCTTGGCAATTCTTCAACAACTTTTGTCATAGTAGGATCAAATGTTATTCTATTTTTTGAAACAATGTGAACAAGGAATGAAATTTGTTTTAACAAAAAATCACACTTTCTGAATTTCCAAAACAATTTATTTTCTTTATGGTTTGCAAGAAAACCCATAAATTCATTTCATGCATCCCTTTTATTTTAGAAATAATCCCAAATATCATAAATGAATACAACTACAAACTTATCCAAGAACTCACAATAAATTCTATTCATATGATCCATGACTAGAGAAGGTGCATTGGTTAACCCAAAAGGGAGAAATACAAATTCATAATGGCCACATCTATTATGAAATACAGTCTTTGGAATGTTTGTATCCATTACATTCAATTGATGGTACCCCAACCTCAAATCAATCTACAAAAAATACTTAGCTCCCTAGAGCTGATAAAACAAATCATCGATATGAGACAAAGGATAATTTTTCTTAACTGCGATGTTATTCAATTCTCTATAATAAATTAAAAATCTCAGTGAACCATCATTCTTTTTAACAAAAAATACTGGAGAACCCTATGGCGATGTTCTATGTCGAATGAAACCTTTTTATAAAAACTCCTAATATAGCTTCATTAACTCTAAAAGTTCAACTTGATCCATTCGATAAGGGGTTTATGAAATTGTCTTAGCATTAGGAACTAAGTCAATTGTAAATTAAAATGTATGATTATGTATAACACTAGGAAAATCATTAGGAAAAACATCAAGGTACTCATTTACCACTGGCACATATTTAATTTGAACAGTTCATTTATTTTCAACAATATGTATAAGGTAACATTCATTTCAATGTTTTACTAATTTCAAGGATTCTTGATATGTTATCAAATTCAAGGGTTCATTTTTGTACACAAAATAAAAACCATTCTGAAAAGAAACTTCTTTAGCTCTACAGTCAAACATATCATGATAATTGGAAACCCAATCCATAACCAAAATAAAATCAAAATCTACTAGAGGAAAAACAATAAGGTTTGCAGGTAAATTCATTCAGCACACAAGGACATGAAGGTTATTATAATTTATTTTTGTCTCAAAATTATTCCAAGGGTTTTTACCATAAGTTTAGGATTCATTTCTTGATATGGAAATCCCAATTTACTAGAAAACTTCTCATAAATGAATGATTGTGTAGACCATGAATCAAACCACACGTTGGCATAATTTGATCAAACAAACAGTGTACCTGATACTATAATATTTGATTGCCCAACATCTATTGAAGTACTTTAAAAGGATTTGACCACCCCTTTCTGCTTGTAGTCTAGTCACTTTCCCTCAGTTGAGTTCTTTTTTGGGCACTAATTTCCATAATGATCCATTTCATTGCACTTAATTCAATTTACTGACTGTAAATCAGATTTTTTCTTACCATTACCGAGATCTTTTTCAGTGCAATTATGAGACTTACCTCCCATTTTACCACATCGGTAACACTTACCAGAATTCCAAAGACAGTCCCCAGTATTATTTTATCCACAATTTTCCCAAACTATAAAATTAATTTTCTTACCATTAGACTTTTTTGAAGAGTTCATCCCTTTCGTCAGCCACATTGACCTCATATTATGTTGTTTGTCAAAGAAGACTTGATCAACAACAAACTCCATTTCCACCTTCTCTACACATCGAAAATGCTTTTCATAACTTTGGAACTCACGAGAAGACAAATCCGTTTGATAATTTGTCTTTAATCCTGAGTAAAATGGTATATTTTATAACCAAGATCTTGTATGAAATTTGGGGCATACCTTGCCAATCAAGTGGATTTTTCTCCATAAGCAGCCACTAAGTCATCCTCCTGCCTCAATTCCCGGAATTTTTTCATCCTAATACGATCCACCATAGGAAAATATTTATCATGAAACATAACATTAAATTCATCCCAATAATGAACATCAATCTCCTCACTATCCCTGATATTTTTCACCATCGACCACCACTGATCAACTTCACCTTCAAAACAGTAAACCGGAAAAATAATCTTTTGATGTTCTGAACACCCCATGACATCAAAAATCTTCTCCAATTTCTTAATAAACTCTTTATCTAGCACAGTGTCATATGATCCTCTAAAATATGGGGGATATTGCCTCATGAAATGCCCCACTACTGCATGTTCCACTGTGGTTGGTCTGGCTACTCTCATGAATGGATAACACCACCATTTATAGCCTGATTCAATTATTCCATGACTGTAACAAACTATTGACATCTGATTCTGACCATAACCGGTTGTTGATTTGGAAGGTTGTCTTCCTTCTGATGTCGTCCCATCATAGCTATCAAGTTTTCTGAAGGAAAACCAATCTGAACATAGAAATATCTTAGTCGAAGCAACATAGAAACTTTTAAATGATATATCATTTCAATCATAACATTAATTAATTTATGAACTTTAATTTTACAATTTTCATAACTCCTAATGTTTTCTAAATTGACATCTGATACCAACTATGAGGACCCAACCATAAAATAATTACCTAATCTTGAATTAAATTAATATTTCACAATGAGGATCTGTTCAGGTTTAGAGTTTTAGAGAATTAGGCCATAACTATTACATTACATCTAAAAAATTACAACGTAGTCACTTTTACCAAGTTTCCATTTTTTTCATAAAATAATAACTCTTAAAAGAAGTCGTGACTAGTTCCATGTTTTATATAGCATGACTTTTCCTTGATCCCATCCGTGACCTTATTAATCTTTATTTCCTGTGAAAAACATTTCAAAACTTGGGATGAGAATAAAAAGTCCTGTAAGAGTTATAAAGTAATGAATGAAAACATTAGTCCATCAAAACCTAATCATTTTAACATTCCTCATGAAATAATAAGGTTTATGAATAACACATTGTAATCACAAATAATTTGGGTAACTTGTGTCATCCATAACATAATTACGTTGTAACTTTCACAGCCACATAAGCAGTCTCATTTGGAATACCCATGATAGTATATTACCTACATCTCTTAGATGAAACAATCACATTTACCTCTGTCACATTACACAATGAATTAGAGATCTATCTTGGGATCTCCCTTCATAGTTTTATCACAGAACCACCCGTATGCATAAACAATTCCCAAGAACTATAACACTTTCATAACACCTAAAACAAACACAAGGGAAATATAACATTTCCACATTTCAATAACAATATATCATTCAAATATATTGACATAACAAACCAATTTTCAAAACCATTTTCAATTCCAAAATATGAAAAATGGAATATGGTGTTTATTTTCTTTTAAACACATTACGGCTTGTTATGGAAGCCAAAGATCAAATAATAATCGTGGCGGTGGAAAGGTCGTTGTCACCGCTTACTTTGAAAAGAGATAGTATTTTTTTCTCATTTAGTAAAGTTATTCATAGAGAAAAGATTCCCTTTGATTGAAATAAAAATTCAATGGTTTCGGTACACCATATAAAAGATTTTCATATATAAAACAAAATAATCCTTGATGAATGGTGACTGAGATGAAGTTCCATACAAAGATCGTTTTGTAAATAAAATAGATAAATTATGTGTATTTACTATAAGTACACATAAATAATGTATAAATAAAAGATAGGATATAAAAATTCCCTTCTCACATAATCAAAAAACAAAACAAACAATAAAGAGAAGATTAACCAAAATAATTGAAACTGGGCTACGAAATTCCCTTACATCACGTCCGATTTGACCGGTTCATTCTTTAATCTACGGATTAATAAAATAAACATAATATATACTTATTTAAGAACCCTTTTTATGTTTATTATTCCTTATATATCACTTATTACCATTTTATAAACATTATTTAATCATTTAAGTTAATAATGGTCATTTTGTCAATATTTGGTACTTGAGTCCAAAATGAACTTCATATAACTACAAGTTGATCATTTGGTCAAAAGTCCATTATCTCCAGAATGATATTCATGATTTATATATCAAATATATCATATATATACAGTATATATATATGTATATATAATAGTATATAACATTTTGAGAAAATAAATGGAATGCACAGTTTATGGTGACTGTAAGCCTTACGTACACAAGAATGCTACTTTCATTTTTATTTAAAATTTAATGGAATGAAAACATAATGATACATAGTTATATTGTAATTAATGTATAATATCATATATAATTTCATTAACTCCATACTTTATACGTTCCTTGTATGCCATGAACGAGTCATATCACTTTGAGGGGCGGTAGTCCGCACTTACTCAAAAGAAATTATCGTATTTATCCACAATGAAAACTATAAAGGTATTATATAAATGAAAAATATAAAAGAAAAGAAAAAATATAAATATAATATATATAATAGATAAATAAAGTTCCATATTAATGGCCACCATAAGAGGTTGTAGGAGAAGATTGAATAATCATCGTTTCGTGAGGTAGTGGTTCGTCATCCAAAGAAACAGTATGTTCTTTACCCATTAGAAGGAGGTGTGTGTAAGGGTAGTTAGAATCCTCCATATAAAAACAAAGTAGTATATTGAGGATACTGTATTTTTTATAATAGAAAAGAATAAAAAGAGTTTATGGGGTTGGAGAAGTAAAATAATAGAAAAGAACTAATGAAAATGTGTTACCTTTAAATCAGGTGTCTCTAATTGGATTGAACCAAAAGGTTTACCTGAAAGGCCTTATTCCTAGAGGAAGGATTCTAGGAGAAAGATAGGGATGTAGGGACGTTAATTAGGTAGATTTTGGAAGATACAATGGGCTTTATATGTGTGAGTAATGGGTTATAGTTGAGGAATTTTATAACGGGAGGAGGGGGTCTTTAGGAATGATTGAAAATATTATTTTATAATATAATTATTTTCTGTTTATAAAGGTTCAAAACTCATTAGAGAAGAAGATAAGATGAGTAATGTTCATAGAAAATAATCATCTAAAAATAATTGGACAGGTTTTGGATATTGTTTTAATTTTTATAATCCTATTTATTTTAATCATTCATTAATGATGTAAACACTCCATCATTATTGTGTCATAAATTATATAATTTTATTAATGTCAAAAAATTAAAAAAAAATATGCTGCTGAAGAAAAGTTTTTTATCATTAAAATTAATATTTATATTCGGAGAGATAACTTATATAACCCCATGTATTAATTGGTTTACAAAAAGAAATATGTTTATTTTATTTTTTGTCATTACGTTAAATTATTTAATATAATGTGTCATTATAACTCTTAAGTGGCTCTATGGGGTCCCAAAATAGACCCAATAATTCCCGTAGTCAGAAATTTATCAAAAAATAGGATCTAGGAACTTGTTAGCATAATTCAATATTATTATAATATTATTTTTTTGTCGTTATTTACCAGATTTATCCTTTAACCATGGTAAATAAAATATTAACCAATGTAAATATTCATAATGGATAAAAATAAAAGTTACCCATTTACACAGTTTGGACATAATGATTCCAAATATGGAATCCATTTTTCCAAATTCAAAACACATAATTGGTAGAAATTAATTTAAAATTAATTCCCATTGTCAAAACAAATAGTGTGTTTTTAAGAAATAATAACTATCAAAAGATTGACAATTGTTGATGTCCAGATTCAAAATGAAATTACTTCCAAAGACCAAAATTGGATTAATTGGTAAAAATATAATCCAATTAAAATTTAAAACCAATTAAAATGATAATCTATCAATTTAAATAAATTGTATTATAAGGCTGTTTTGAATTAAAATATAGTATTTTCACTATTCATTAAAAAATTAATTTTACCAGAAAAATACCAAAAATTTACCCAATTTAATTTTCGATGTCCCAATTCCAATGTATGGATTTGATTTTGTGAAATTGAACATATAAAAGTGGCACACAAAAGATTTAAAGAGTGTTCCCATCAAAATGTGGTAAATCGGCCATTAAATGAATATTAGAGTATTTATGCTTAAAATCGTATTATTTCTTATTTTAAGCCTCTAAAATTTATTAGATAAATGTAAAAACATTTAACATACATGTATAATCATATTTTAGTTGGTTCTGTTCATTTCTGAAAATACAATGGCTAGGTGTTAACTACTATTTTAAAAAATATTATATCATATTATTTTTCGGTATAACATAACGTTGTGTGTAACATAAGATTTAAAATAAACTCGTTCTTCCGTATCTAGTATTACATATAACATAGAATAAAATTTAAAGTAAAATTAATATTTAATCAATAAATTTTAATAAATATGAAAATGTGTTATTTTTTAATTACCTGGGATGTTACAAAGGATCCTTGAAATGGATAGAAGTTGTATTATGTATGTGACTAACATTCTATTAAAACTCACAAGGAATATTTCCTAATGAGGATATAGGAATCATAGGTAATATGGATAGCTGAGGGTATAAGTTTTGATGATTGAATTAGACTAATGGGTTTCCATAATCCATCTAATAGACACGTCATAAGAAGAAAAACCCAAATATATGTGACTCTTATTTGATAGAATCAACAAGTAATAAATGGGGAACATGAATGTGATTACCAAGATAGTTAACTAAATAATATATTAGGAGTTTTATAGATTAATATCACTATATTAGAAAACAAAATATTCATATTTATTAAGGATAATACCATCCTCTACATCCAGATCTCAAACAAAGGACTCTCTTTCATAGTTGATGAGGTTATAGCTTAATCCCTAAATTTGATGCACAAGCTATGGGAATGGAGAGAGTGTGAATAGTTTTTTAAAAAATCTTTTATACCCTATAAAAGGGACCACATAACATTATATATCCATCTGTGACGCATTTAATTTAATTAAAAACATCAACTATATTTAATATATCCATATATATTTATTCAAGCTTCCATTAATTCATTAAAACCTATTCAATGAATATTAAATCCATTTAATCCATTCTTAATAGACAACTATCAGTGAAACTACAAGGAAGACGATGGATCCCAAATTAAATATTTCATTAATTAATTTATTGTATATTCCAAAATTCCCCACATACACTTAAATATATATGGAATATTTGAAAAACATAAAAACTCTTTATGAATCCATCCAAAAAACTTTTTTTTGGATATTGGTATAGAATATTATTTTCATTTTTGAACAAAAACAAATTATATGACATAATTCTTATCTAGAAGCCCAACTGTGTGACACTAAAAGCCTTATCTGTAAAAAAAAATGAAATATTTATTTAATTGATTTAAGAAAAGACCAGAATCTAGAAAAGGATTTGTGATACTAAAGGAAATATGGGTTTTAACGTGATATCCTACATATATACTCATACATCTATATGAAAAATTACGCTAAAATATGTATCATATTCATTATATATACATACTTCTAATTATTTTTTCTATGATATTGAGTGATCAATTGACATCAAATATTTCAATCTAATGTAGTTATCTCATTATTTATTTATTTTTAAAATAGTCTGACCAAGTTGATGAGTAACTTACATTCTATTCAAACAATATATTTTTGCATCAACATACCCTCATCCACATAGTTGAAAAAATCATATATGACTAAAATAACAATGTCCATTAATTTTTCACTCATATTCAATCAAATGAAATTTGTATTTTTTTATTATATAAGTGAAAAAATCTCATCTAGGTTTCACTCCAACTGATGACATAATCAACAACATACCCAACCACACCCTAATTAACATGGTTCATATTAAAAAAATTGTAAGTAGGGTATAAATGTCTAAATGTTCACATGATCATAATATATTAATAATAGGTTAAAAATGATTGATAATAAGAATAAAACCAAATGTATACCTATGATAGTATGATATTCCATTAGATATTCATAATAAAATTACAGAATTTAAAAATTCACTGCTTGTCAGCCCTTCAATATATTCTTCAAATATCATATGCAACCCATTGAAATGAATACAAGAATCTCTTCAAGATAATCATAACATGTCATCACAATCCAAAATAATATATGGTTATCAATGATTAGAGGAAAATTAATGTTTACAATTTGAGGAGCTATTTATAATTCCACCACTCATGTAATTTATTGTTATTGCACACCTAAATGAATGATAAATCGAGATTTCCTTTATTATAATTACATGATATGTTTACAAACATTAAAACTAATATCTTAAATGTAAAATATACAATGATTTAACATGAATATCTTGTTTTTGTTGTAGTAATGGGTTTTTTATCATTACAACCACAAATAATTCTTATCTCATCCCCATGTGTCCATCAGATAAAATACTACCTCAAAATTCATGTGTATAGACATTTAAAAAGTAAGATACTTTGAAAAATAGAAAGTCTTCGGAATCATATTCCTTATATTCAACACTATAAACCAATATTCAAACTACATACCATTATAAAATCAAATATATTAGTGTTATCATATTTTGTCTTCTTACAACTCTTTCTAACCATTCCATCATCATTAATTATGTAATTATTCCATCAAACATCCCCCTAGAAATCAATGATATCATTTTTTTTTTCAAGAATATATTAAAATTATTTTTGATAAAGTGATATTTACATTAATATAGAAACATCATGAAATAATTTAAATTTATATTTAGAATTGTTTCCTAAAACCGGTTGGAAATAAAGCGAATTTTATTTTTTATAATAAGTTATTCAAACTATTAAATTCAATTTTTTATAATAAATAAAAAAACTATTTAAATTTTATTTACTGTCATTTAATAAACCTTATTTTAAGATAAAAAATTATAATTAAATTTCTAATTAAATTTTTATTTAAATTTATATTTTTATTTATCATCACATATCCAAAATATTTTAGGACATTAAAAGAAGATTCAATTTTAATCTTATATGAGTGTAATATTGTTTTGTTAAATTCGAACATCTCTAAGATCAAACATACTCAAACTAGCCTCTTATAAAATATATTGTATTAAAAATATATTTTTATGACACAACACAAACTACATTATGTTTTAACAGGTTATAATTATTTCATTTTATTTTATATATAATAAAAGTAAACTATTTCTTCCATATGTCAATGGGAATTTTATGTTTTAAATAATTTTCCAGAAAAAGTTGATTTTATTAATTAAAATACACCACTATAGATCAGATTAAAATTCACCTTTATTTTAGTCAATAGATATATGAACTCTTTATCCATGATAAACCACTTTTTATTCATATATTCTTCTCAAAATGTGATATATTGTCTAATAAATCTTAAACATAGGGTATAAAACTAATCATCTCACGATGTTCATAACAAATCTTTATTAACTCTTCTTATCATCTAAGAGAAGTGAGATGAAGTTATAATTTCTTTATATAGATTCATATATTGATTATAAATCTCATTAATTTTATATATATGATGTAGAAACTATTTACTTCGACACATTATTTGAAACTATCATCTCTTTTGAATTCGTTCAATGATTTTTTACTATTATGTATTTACAACACTTATTAATAATATTATATATATCACATACCCTTTGAGATCAAATAATAAATTTGAATAATAAAAATACCATAAAAGGATATTCCATGAATATTACAAACCAATTTATTTGTTATAAATAATCTCATTATATGAAACTGTTACTCCTTATTGATAATAACCTCAGTTTTGAAATTACATTTTCCGACTTTTGGAAGATAAAATATTTGAATTTAGAACTATTCATATTAGTGTTTTGAAGTTTTACCTACATGTATTATCTATAAAATACCCTAACATAGACAATTTATTCTTATTTCAATTATTCTCATTATTTTTTAAATATTAGTTAAACTATTATTGAACTCATTCATATTGTCACAAAAATTCCATCAGTGATTATATGATGAATTTTTTAACTACAATAGTCTATAGAAAAATTTATTAGTCTCTCCATTTCATTTGAATATCAAATCATATTGGACATCACGGAAAATCACAACCATATATTGTATATGAGAACATAATTCCATTGGACAATTAGCACCATGTTCATTTTAAACATCAGATGAATCAATCCATTCATCCATAATCATCTTGATTTTATTGTTTAAAGATTTTTGGACTTTTTTTCCAAAGAATAAACTATTATAACACATAGAATATTATTCTTACATAATAAATTTTTAATGAAATAAATCTTTGGGGATTCTTAATTTAAACTTCTCATTTAAAGGATTAATTTAAATGTTTTGTTTATTGGTGGGGATTAATTTATCTACCACAAAAATATTATCAGCTGAATATTAATTTTTTATATATTTTAATTATGACTTTTTAATTATAGATATCAAACTAAAAATGAAGAACACAGATTTCATATCCATTTAGTGATCCATGATCTACGTTTCACAATTAAATGTCCCCACATTAGAATGAATCTCATTAATTTTGTTATTTAGGTAATGATTCATCCCAATGACAATAGTTTTGATTCATGGATAGTTGAGTGGATTAATCATTATCCCAATCCCTTATACATATAACCATATAAATCTATTACCTTGTTATCCCAATCCTTGAGGCTTCCTAACTAAGTACAGCTTTAAGAAAGTGTAAAAAAGATGGTAACACAAGGTAATCCAAGGGTACCCAACATTGTTGTATAACTTCAAAGTTAAAAATTCTGATTCACTCATTAGTTGGTTTCCCTACACAAGATAATATAGGGGAATATATCTTTGGAATGAAAATATATGGCTGGATGATCATGATATTTAGAAGTGTTTCTTTGAATGTAATCTCACACATAATGTATGTGGGGTTTTCAATTATGGTCTCGCCAATTTAATATACACCATATGCATATTTAATTAACAATTATTACAATATATTCAATCATTATCATATAATGTTTTATTATCATTTTTTAAGGCATGGATCTAACTATCTCGTTTTGGAATCCCATTTCCAACCACAAAATTATAGAATTTAAACAATATTAATGGGTTACTTATGTAACACCCTAACCATGAGTCCACTAATTTGGTGCTCCAATTCATATTTCCATGAGGCCTTAAGGATGCCTCTACATATATAAGATGCTAAAAACTAGAAGCGGAGACCTAGGGTTTGACTATGGAGAAGAAACTCCATCATATAATAGTAAGAAACAGTTGAAAATAGCTATGTATCATAAAAAATATAATGTAAATTGAGTGAATAAGAAGTAAATAATTTAATATATATGCATGATTTAATTAAAAATGAAATTTTGTAATAGCCTAAATAACATTGAAATAAAAACAACACTAGTCACCCACTTGGCTGACCCTACAGATACATGAGTAAACAAAAGAATCTAAAATTTTAGTTCATAGATCTACTACAAACCCATATATAGTCCACATACAAAGTATCCAAATACTGTCGAACTGCACCAACCTATTCAGAATAACCCACATGATCATCTCCGCTCAAATATAAAACTCTAGGCCTCATCCCGATCCACCATGATTCCATTATCAACAAGAAAAGAATACATAAATTTTATATGCACACTGAGGTGCATGTTAAGGGGTGATAAATAATCTCAGTATACCACCCTAATGATGACCATGTAAATATAGTACCATAAGTGCCGAAAAATGCAATATACTCATTCATGATGAGTACTATCTGAATTGATTGGTAAAACTAGTAAAGTGAGGCCACAATTGACACCCGAGTCTGTTATCCTCGTCAACTAGAAAGGGGTAATCATGGATGTCCATAATTATATGGGTATGTATGTATAGTACCATACCTATACATATTTACATAAATATTAATATACATTAGTAAGGTGGATGAAATAACATAAATCCAATTAGAATTTTTTCCCTAGGTCTATAATCCTAGTCTTAAGGACATCATGTTCAAGTGAATTGAGATGGATGTATTAAAACTCAAGCTATGTAACATTAATTTGATTTCTATTTATGTAATCCCAATTGACATATACCTGCCTCGGCCATCACATAAAATGTATCTGAGCAGGATACATCACCATAAGGGGGATACTCATCTAGGCCCTGGGATCACCCATTGTCACATATAATCACTATAAAGAAGTATTTCATAGAAGTACATCAAGGAATCCTGTAAATGATCACTCAGATAGAAGCCATGCTTTTCATGACATGTAAATCTAGTGCAACATCTGATCCCTAATTCCTAGTCTATAAGATCTCATGACATTCGGATCCTGGATAATCATTAAGGGTCTGACCCTTAGGTGATCTAAAATATATATCAACAATGAGATACAATTCTTACCCCCGAAGTTCTTTAATATGATAGAATAAATATCCCTTCCATGAAAAAGATAGTAATCATTCTGGGTATCCAACGGTCTGAAACACCATATCCAATAATTCAGTCATGTAACTGATCTAGGAGAGTGTAATCATTCCTCTAACTCAAGAGAGCATAATCATGCACGCAATTAATCAGATCAAGTAGACTGTAATCATCATCAAATGATATGAACAATAGGAAAAAAGAATCATGTGAATCACTTGGGAGAGCAGAATCATCGATGGCTATCATTACTATGGACACAATGTCAGTATATCATACTCATAATATCAATATATGGATCCATGGAAGCGCCTCTTAAAGTCCAAATAATGTAATAATCAAAAAAACATGATGAAAAGCCAGATATTTGGTGGTACATATGGGTATATAAATAAATATAAGAAATAACATGGACCAGAAGATATATCCAAAGAAATCACATCTTGTCATCCCAAAGGAAAATGCATTTTCCTCATGTCAGGCTCATTATCCTCTAACCAAAATTTATCTATGGTAATCATCATTTCATATACAGTAAAAATATAGAATCATAAAAAAAGAGTGTGGGTGTCCGAACGCATAATCCCAACAGTACTGTCAATGCCTCATGGGACTAAAAGTTTAATACGATTTCTTAGGTGACACTAGCTACCATATTTACCCAACCCCAACATTCTAGATTAGGGTTAGTCAAAATTCTGAGTACCCACTGGGTCCTACATGCCACGCACCATGACGCATACTGCTAGGGATCCTTTTGGAGTACTCATAAGTGACATGATCTCACTCAGGATCCTTATAAGAATTATAAATGGAATAATCCTACATGGGATCCTCTGAATGGTATAATAACATATGCACTACGTGGAACCCATAACATTAATGTTTTCAGATAAAGGAATCCTATAGAGGATCCTCAATAGTTTAAATAGGTAAAGGAATCCTACATGGGATTCCCTGGGTTAGTATGTGAGAGAAGGAATCTCATAGGTTATCCTTAGTACAATAAACAAGGTAGAGGCATCCTAAATAGGATCCTATAAGATAAAAAATCTCAAAGTCTCTTGGGTATGAAGGGAACATCTCGTAAGGGAGACATCCTTAAAATAAATATTCAAAATCATTGGTTACATGATATGGATCCTAGGCCATCTCTAACCATGGTCTCAGGCTATGCAGTTCTAAAGGACCAAAATAACATTTTCAATCCATGTCTCACTCATGGTATATAACAGGATTCAATAACTAGAGGAAGAACATATCTATTTAGGTAATGTCTGAAACACAGACTAGGATTCCTTAAGACACCATAAGGGTCTTACCATCCCAATCTATCTAAATGGTTACATTGAATGAACTACCCATCAATCCAAATAGGACTCTGGGGAATAAAATAGGAAAATAACACCAAGGGGTAGAAAAGAGAAGTACATGGCTTATGTACCCTAGTACACAATGTGTACACTTAAGGCCCCACTTGGGCGTGTACTCCAGACAAACATGGAGTGTAAATTCCCAAGTACATGGAGTGTTGGAATTGTATATGACATGTAACCTAAATGGGAAACCTTTCTATGTACCTCACAAGGTTATGAAATGTATATTGCATTTTCGTGTACATCGGCATGGTGTGAAACCATCTCCGGGTCAGGTCATTTACATTATATGACATGTGCCCCTTACAGGGGTAGCCTAACCGGGTACTTAGATACATGCCTAAGTCCAAATATATAGAGTGTATAACCCATACATGGAGTGTACTTGCAAGAGAACATCTTCCCCATATAGTAATAACACATGACATGTGTTCTTATAACCACACATAGTTTAGATGTGTTTTCCTAAAAGGGAATCCCTTAAATCACCTTGAATCCCCTGTTTTTACCCCAAATGTAGTAGATCGACCATAAAGGGGTAGTTAGAAATAATATAAGTGGACTTAAACTAAAACAAATATATGGGGATATATTGTTAATCATCAAAATAGACAACTATTGGGTAGAATCATCAGAAGATTCACCCGATTCCACAATCTACTTTTCCTGCACAATGATTCTGTGTGTCTAATACTCTATGGATGTACCCTTATTCCAATCCCTATCCTTCTCTCTTACTCTCTCTAGCTCTACTATATTCTCTTTCAATCACACAAATTGGGATCCATAGTGGGTTCCAATGAAATTATATGGGAGAAGGAATAGAATAAAATAAGACAATGAATGTAAAAGTATTAGAATAATTTCCTGAGATCATATTCTAGGTAAATGACCACTTACCCCTTAAAAGAATACGAATACCAAAAATTCAAATTTTGGATCAAATGTACTGTCCAAAAAATCATGGGATCTTATAACTTAAATGTAATCATCAATTTTATGTTACTCACACACAAATATTAGCTAAACTCATACACACACACAATGAGAGATATATTTGAATGTATCATATTCATAAGGTATATGAACTTTTCAGTTAATGGAATAGTGAAGAATGATATTAATCTCCACATGTGTATGCCTGAAGTAACATATACCAACCACCATTCACATTTATAAACATCGAAAAAGACTTTGGGATACTGGGTGGTCCAAGCTGTAGTCCCTAAAAAAAGGTAGACTATAATCAAATGAAAATTCATGTCAGTATTTCTCTAAAACCAAATATTCCTACATGATTCAAGAACTTTAAATTCATGCTAATAAATTTAATTAAAAATCATGGTGAATTTATATGAAATTTAAATTATATAGAATCATAAAAATCATATAATGAATGCATTTGTCTCTTATGATACCTTTTATAGTTATACAAAAGCATACACATTCATAATATAGAAAATTTAAAACTATTAATAAAGTACAGTATATATTATAAAAAAATGAACAGTTTATAATTTTAAACATTTGATATCAATTTAAGAACAATTCATATATAAAAGGTAATTATAAGACCATTCATAAATTAGATAACATTATTAAAATTCCCTAATTTTGAATAAAAGCACTTTTATATCCTAAAAAATATGAAATATTTCTTGTTAGTTATTATATGAAATTTAATGTTATTATTTAAACCGTTGATCAAATCAAAAATAAAATCTTTTTTGATATATTTTCTATAATATCTTTGAATAAGGTCCACCTTAAATTCAAACAATTTTAAATTAATTAATTTTGGAAAATTCATAAATATTAATATAATCACCTTTTATATTTTGACTATATTAAAGAGATTAATAAAAAAATTATTGATTTTTCATAATCCTAAAATTTAATCTTTATTTAATGTTTACAATGATTCCATTTTATTTTAGCTGAATAAGAATTAATTAAATTTATTATGATCTATAACTTTTCTAAATTATATTAAACTGAAAATGATATTCTCAATATTATCTATTTTATATTAATGAAATATTTGTAATAATTTCATTTAAAAAAATAAAATCAATTAACCACAAACATTTTATAGTTAATTAACTAGTAAACTAGTTTTTGTAATTTTAGAAACATTCCATAAAACTGTTTCATTATTTATAAAATATCTATATGTAATACAATCTAATTCATGATTGAATTTTTATATAAATATATTATTATTTATTTTAATTTTTTTCATAATTACTCTAAATAAGGCCACCTTTTAATTTATTAACTTCAAATTTATTATTTCTACACAATTAAAAATTAAAAATTTTAAATTCTTTATATTTTTGTCCTATTTTAGAATTTATAACCCTCTATAAGCTACCCCATATGATTCTAAAGTACGAAAATTTACTTTACATTAGATAGACTACAAAACAATTTAGTAAAAGGCAATTTTAATGATAATGTTTAATATCTACAAATTTTTTAAATAAATGTCAAATAGAATTTATATTTTTTATTATATTTTTTATTATATTTTTTAAATAATAAAATTATTAAAAATATATTAATTATAATATTTAAAAAATAAAATTTTCTGTCAGTTATAAACATTTTATAAAGCAAAAAATATTGCGATTTTTTTATCATTTAACTATATAAATTTTGTTGTTATTTGATTTAAAAAATAATTACAATATTTTATAAATATTTTAATATATATTTTTTACTATTTATAAAAATTTAATAAATAATATAACAATATTTATAAATAAACTCTCATTATTAGAACTAATATGTTATTTATTTTGATGAAAAGGTATTAATAAATCCATACTTTTCATATTTTACAAAAGGTTAATAAATTTTTTATTATTTTTTGATCATTTTTTATTCCCAATTTTTATATCATTTTATTAACATGAATAAAATTATAATGAAAAAAATTAATTCATTTATTCAATATAAATATCAATTTGTATATTTATTTCATCGATACAAATATACTATTTCACAATTAGTTAAATATTTTCAACATTAAATAATATAATGAAAATATTGATTTGTCTAATATACCTCCATTTGTAACCATTAATGGATTTTAATTGTCAATCATATATACATGTTAATAGAAGAGATAACGAAATATATATGACATAAATTTTATAGAATCAATGTTCAATAAATAAAAAAAAGAAAGTGCATACTTAGATAACCTTTAGAATAATTTTTAACATGTTTTCTAAAAGAATACCACTATAAGAGAATACAAAATCCTCCAACCTCTATGGGATAACATTGGTCGGGGGATTCCAATATCAATTGGAGGACTCCTACACACTTCATTAGGTGCTTGTGTCTTCACCCAAAGTGATGAATAAACTATGAGAAGAAAGAGTATTTTGGGAGGCTTACAAAAATTTAGTTATATCATATAGGAGGGATAACATCCCTTTATATATAAATCATTGACAAAGTTCATTTAAGGAAATGCATCAACTATATTTTATATACCAATATACATTTATTCCCATTTCCATTGATTCCTTGAATCATATTCAATGATTTTTAAATCCATTTAATTCACATGTAATATATTATTATCAATGAAACCTTTCTGTAAAGTCAACTACATTAAATATTCAATTAATTATTTTAGTGCATATTCAATATGAACTTTATAGTTTCATATTAGGTTTCCTTGTATAAAGAAATCAAATCCCACATAGTTTGAGTTGTATTTTTTCAGGTCATCTAACAATTCCATTCCATATAGTTTAATTTTATATATAAATGACATTGTCATGGCGATTTAATTATTGTGATATGTGTGTTTGCAGAATGATATGGGCGTTGATAAAGGATTTTGTGGGGATTAAATATGGGAATCCCATATATAAATATATCAATTTCAACATGAATATTAAAGTTTATAAAATATGAATCTTATTGGATATGGTCATTTGAGGAAAGAGTTTAGACTTACACATGAGTGACCAAGAAGTATGAGCATCCATTTTTTGTTTTTTTGTTAATGGTATCATGAAAGATGGATTTAATTTTTGGGGAAATGCATTATTGAGGAATAGTTGGTGATTTCCCCTAATAAAAAGCACAAATCATGTTAGGTGAGTAAGAATGATACTTTTGGGCCTTAAATATATACTACATGGAGATTCCTAACTTGATGGATGAGTTAGGGTGAGTCAAATTTTTGAGGCTCATAGCTAGTAGGGGGCCCACAAAATTTCTTAGGCTTGTTGACTAAACTCAATAGTTTTTTTAGCATATTTTATTTATTAGATGTTGTATTTGTGTCAACCAAGATGTGACAAATGATCTAGGAGAGATTTGGATGATACCCTTAGGATATTAACCATTATTATCAAGGTATTTTATAATCATGACTACCCTAAGGATCAGTCAACATTGGGGGAAAACAAGGGATATACCTTTTAATGGGAGAATTCATGATCGAGTTTTTATTTCCACTATACAATACTAAATCATTTATATTAGGATGCCATGAATAGGTCCACACTATATGGTTATTTTTAATTTTAACCATAGATAATGGGAGTCATGGAGTTCATTTGGATGGGTCTATCCCCAGAAGATGACATAGATGGAATAAATTTTGTTAAGGAAGACTTGTTAACTATAACCAGATTTCTTTGTGATGTTTATATCTTTTGGTCAAATTCATAAAACTTATGGACCACTTAGTGAATTGTTAAAGTGAGCTTTTGAATTTCTAATTTTGATGTAATTTTTTATATGTATTAACATGGAATTAAATATAAGGATTCTAGTTCATGTTTAGTTCTTTTTTATCATCTCTACATGAACTGTGTTCCCAATGTTTCTTCATAATATAGCATCATGAGATAATATACATGAACTGTGTTCATAGGTTCTATATATGAAGAATCCCCTTGACCAATCCTATTCATAGAGGGACCATGGGTTATCTATTTACCACGACTCCACAAAAAAAGATTCTCATTCATCATTCAATAAGGTTAACATCATGAAGGGACCCTATAATAATTTCTATTTATTCCATTTGTAACTATTTCATAAAAGTTACTAGTAATATCTCTTCACATCGAATGAAATTTTAAATAGGGTGGTGTTACCCATAACTAAGATGAATGTATCAACAAAATGGAAAGACTTTTCACTTATTTTTTAACATTTTTTCAGTTTCCCAACTAACATTTTGTATTTATGGGTTTTATTAAAAACATATTGAAATATTTGGATTCATAGGGTCTATTTCAGTTTGAATAAATTTCACAAAGTAGAATGTCAAAGTGAAGATGTAATACAGTCAGAATAGATTATCACTACTTAATCATTAATGGATAAACATAGTGAACTAACCAAGAAGTCATTTTTGAATCCTCTAGTTCATGCTTGAATAAAATTGGGACTTTGAGGAAACCATATCAGCATGATTGGAGATGATATTATTCTACCATCATTCCATGAATTGTGAAGGTAGTATACATGCATGATTGGATCATTCTATCCATTGGAAAACTACATTTATTAATTTAATCATTACATTCTGAAAAACCACGTTCCTAATGACAAAAGAGTTTATTTGGAACACCCAATTATTTTATGAAATATTTTTATTCAAATAAATTTATTTTTATTCATATATATTTTTACATGAAACCCTAAGTTTTAAGAAACATCAATTTTTAACATAATATTTATAATTTATCCATTACACATGGTGGTATAAATATGAATGAAAAGTACTTCAAAATTATGTATAATGGTTTCTAATAAATAAATCTTGTTAAAAAAATAAGTACTTAATATCCACAAAGCGTTTATATACTCTAAAAATACATTTCTTCTCAAAAAAGATATCCATTTATTTTTTCGAATAAATAATAAAATTATTTTTTATAATTGTATAAAATTTATTTGGAAAATTGGAATTAATTTTTATAATAAAAATGTTAAAATTATTTTATGTTGGGTCTTTAATAATTATATGAAATCATTAATTTTACAATGAGTAATTGAAAACTATATTTTCTATTAAAAATAACCTTTTCATTTAAAGCATTTACCTATTTACAATTATTTTTATATTATTTAAAAAATAAATATTTGTTAAGTTACATTATTATTAATCCAATTTATTTAATTTTTATTAATTTCATATTGAAATTTATATATTTTTTTATAGTTATGAATACTTTTTCTTTGGAGAATAACTTTTTTGTCACATAAAGGAGTTTACATTTAAATTATATTAATAAAAATATTTGAATTGAATTTGTTAAAGTGTATTAAATATTTTTAATAATCATAATAAATGTCACATAAAAGTTTCAACCTAATTTTTTATCATAATTAATAGAGAAAACTATTATAATTAATTATCATAATTATAGTTAAAATGGATTTACTATGGATTAAACCAAACTATGATGGAATGTTTGATAATTAATCATGTAAAAGTAAAATTATTTATCCATATATACACCTTATCTAATCCCAAATGTTAATTTTTTGTCATTTGTATGCGTTTTTTAGGGGAATTATACTATCAATTTGTATTCATTTTCGAAATTTCCATACAATTTCCATCAAGGTCCCTTCCCCCACATATAAAAGGAAACCCAATCATCTCTTTTACAGAGATAAATATCATTTTATTTAATAAAATAACTCAAAAAATATATTCCTTACTTATATACCCACATCCTTCAGTCCTTATCTTTTTTATGAAACGATTTCATTTCAGTTTTTAGTGTAAACCTAAGGGGGTTATTTCCTGATGTGGTTCAAAACATAACCATGAATTTTCATTTTATTTCTTCTTCCAACTCCTTATAATATTATTAAATTATTAAAATATAATAAAATAACTATATAATATATAAATATATGTTATTATGTTAATTTCATAACATATATCTATCATCTCTTCCATCAAATGGGTAATGAAACTATTGATCATGTGTACGGTGGAATGTCGTGTCACAAATCAATGTAATTCATTTTCCATCACCACATCTAATGTATAGAAAAAATGATGTATTTAAAATAAATGTATTATATTTAAGATATTATTATTCTTCATTAATTATTTTTTTCACACCTACCTTCTTGCTTCCAATACCTTGAAAAACAATAACATAACTTCGGCAAATGTGTGGAATACTGCCTCCACGAAGCAATGTAAAACAATTATCATTATATTTTGACCTATATGGAAATAATAATATATTTAATTACTATATTATATATATATGGTATAATAATTATTCTGTAAATTTTAATTAATATATTCCATTATTTTATTCCATCATTCAAAAAATGAAAATCACATTCAAGCGTACGTATGACCTACCTTCTCTAGGAACACTATACATTATTTTATATCTATAAACATAATTTATTACAATAAAAAAATATATTGAATATATATATGATAGATATATATGATAGATATATAATGATTAATTTTTTTATATTATGAATCTATTATTAAATTAAAAGGACCAAAACTATCAAACAAAAACATATATGAAAAACCAAGTTATTATAAACCGAAACAATGATTTTATCCAAGAATTTATAATAAATTGGTGATAAATGGTTATAAATAAATAATTTATTTTGTTGTATATATTATAATAGTAATGTATTATATTTATAATATAAAATTATTTATTATATAGTGGGATTTAATGTGTATGAAGAAAATTGATGCTAGAGACAAGGTATTTATCTTCTCAAATATCCTTCTTTAGGACATATGTTTTTTATGAAACAATATTATTTAACGAGGTATACGTTTTTACAATTTAAATTTTATATGATAAATTTAATTTCATTCAATATATTTAATGTTTCATTTTATTTTATTCTATCATCGAGATTATGATTCAAATGTTACAAAACATTATTGGATTTTTATCTCACTTTTATTTTTATGGGACACGTGCCATATTCACTACGTGTTCATTTTTGAGTTTTATATAATTCCCCAGATTGAAATTTAATATTATTATCACAAAAATTAGGGGTATAAAAATCCATCTATGTTTCTTTCTTACATGGTTCTTACAATTCTAAATTTATCAATGTGGTTGTGGTTTTATGATACAATCTCATTCTTTTTCCTGATTCTTGATTATTATGATTTTGATAATGGAACATTATGATATATATCTCTAGAAAATTATTAATATTATTCTCATACGTTTATTTATATAAATTACATGATTCTATTAATTTTAATCTCATTATTTACTCATTAGTGTGAATGTAAATTTTTAAGGAAACCCATAATTTATTTCCCTCTTAGATAAAAAATAATTTCTCATCCATGTCATATTTTTAAATAAAAAATGAATAGTTTTTTAGTATTCTAAAGAAAATTAATTCTATTTTTATCCATGTTTAAATTTATACAGAAAAGGTTAAAAATAATCTTGTTTTCATTTTCTAAATAATGTATTTTTCCTTATTTACAGAAAATTTGAAAGGAATATTTATTTTAACATGTAATGTATGAGCACAATTTCTAACCATCATGACCAGTGAATGACTAAATATTCCTTTATATGGTTCAGATACTTTTTCCAATTTTTTTTCTTTATTATTTGAATTTCTTTATGATTTCAATAAGTGATTTCAAAATGAAAAGAATATTTTTTACATTAATTATTTAATGATATTTTATTATACTTTTATTCATTAATAACAATAACCTAGGATGTTGGTTTTAATTTATTATGGATATGAAATAATGAAATCAACATTATTATTTCTTTTTATGGTTTATGATTATGATGAAAATATGTTCATCAAATATATTACATTAAATATATTATTAAATGATGATATGAGGAAATGTTTATGGAACTTGTTTCTTTCACAGGTGTTATACTATAATTAAATTTTAATGAAACCCATATCATTTTCATGGGTTATGATATAATGAATGTTTTTATTATTGTGTAATGTAAATGTATGGATTATATAATGAGTGGGACATATATATCCTTCCAATGTATTGGGTAAGGATAGATATCCAATGAGATAAAGGGATATAGAATGGGGAGTAAACCCAATTCAATAAAGGATTCATTCCACTATAATAATCTTGGGGGTAAACCTTAAATAATAGGATGGTTTGGGGATTGTGGTCATTACAATGTAATATTCTTATGAATTATCCTTGACCACTAATGAAAGTATATTCTATTCCTATTTGCATGAAACAAATATATATCTCATAAAAAAGTTATCCTCTCATGGATTATGATCTTTGAACCCTTTATGATTCATTTATTATAAATTTCTAATATTTATTCCATTTATCAATATTATGATGTTTCATATTCCTGATATTTTTTTAAAATTTTATTATCATGTTTTCATACCCTTATTCTCATATTATACTGATATCTTCTTTGTTTAGCCTTACTGAGCATCTAATCTCACCCTTTGTTATGATTAGTTTCACCAATATATGAAGAAATTTATTATGTATAATAAAAATTAGAAGGGTTATCGTTATTAAGAACTTATTGATAGATGATATAGTTCGATTATGAACCCATTTTTTACGTGTAAAGGTTTCCAAAGATACAATACCTATATTATTCTAGCTTGGATATTTATATAATTTAAAGATGATTAATATTATAAGATATAATATTTATATATGAAAAAAGTCTAGTTTATCATTAGTATAAGATAAAGGCTTGGTTATCCTTTGGAAAATAGGACGTGAAATACATAATGAGAATTCTTAGTATAAGTGATTGTATAATAAAAGATCCAGTAATTATGGTGAAGGATAGAGTATGTGGTTTGTAATTAATTATGTCTATATCTGGATACTAGAAGTGGATGTGGCACTAGAATTGTTTTACCTCTGGGTAATAACTCCAAACATGGAACATTAGTCTTTGACATGACCACCACCGGGTGCAAGGATGTGGGCCTTACTATACACATATTTTACCACTCCCATGGTATTGGTTATGTAAATTTAAAAATTATTTTTAAACCCCCATGAATGATTTGAATAAATTATGACCATGAATAAGCTAGGTAAAACCCAATGTTTCATAGATTTAAATGAAGGTGTCATGATTAAAATATACTATGAATTATTGATCACACTTATGCAAGATGTCTGATATTTATGCTAACTATTTTTTTACTGAGGTATTGACGATAAAATAATGAACATGGGTTGGTGAACTGTATGATAAAATATTAATCTATCTTATATAATATAAGTTATATAAATTCCCTTATATCATTATAATTATTCTGGAATGTTAATTTTTATGCCCAATGAATATATTTTGAATTAACAGTGAAATCCCTAATGGAAAAATGATCAAATCAGATATATATAATTCTTAATTTCTTATAGTTTATTGTAACGTTCATCCAAAAAATATATTTATTCTTCCTCTAGTTGGATTTGAGGCTATAATAAACTTGTATTATATTTATTTTGGTAAAAACCATATCAATTGATAGGGAAATGAATTCATGTTTCATACTCCATACCATCATATGATCTTATTTCATTAATATGATAAATATGAACATCCCAAGGAAATTCCATCTATTATGTGGGTCTTGATTTCTATTCAAAAATGGTGTTTACCTTATGGTTATGGAAAATTCAATATAGAAGATATGCATATTGTGAGAGTGTTTATTAATGTTTTCATAGAAGAGTTGACTTGTCTTCCACCAATTCAAGAAGTGGATATTTCAATTAAACTCATAATAGTATATATTTCTATTTAAAAGACTACTTATGGAATGTATATTATTGAGGGGAAGGAATTAAATAATAAAATCAAGGAGAATCGTGAAAAGGGATTTATTTGGAGAGGTGTGTCACATTGGAGTGTGCCTGTTATTTTTATTAACAATACATATGGATCTATGTAACTCTGTATTGATTAACCATAGAATAAAAATGTCACAATTAATATCATGTATCCCCTACCCCATACTTATGACATGTTTGATCAAATGTCTGTATCCAGATAGTATTACAAAATAGAACATCATTTTGAATATCATCAATTGAGGGATAATAAAGAGAGTAAAATAAATAGAGATTATATAATAGGTATAGAAAATATTAATATATTTGGATATTATATTTTATTACTAATATCTATAAAATAATCATATATTTAAGGAATATGTCTATCGATATTACCGTGATCTATTTGGGGAATTCTTTATAAGATATATTCTTATATATTCAAATAGAAACAAAAAACAAGAATATCAATTTAAAATTGACTTGAATACATCAAGTATGGAAATGTTGTACAGATTATTTATCTAATGTCTATTTTGGATATAAAAAGTGTCATTTGGTGTCATATAATCTCAAGATATGGTATATTGGTTGATTTAATAAAGACCGATGTTGTTGATCGTTGGAATAAAAAACCCATGTGATTGTGACCTATAGTTTTTTGGGTTTGGCCAAATATTATCAATTATTTATGGATAATATCTCATGAGTATCTAGTCTTATCACAAGGTTATCATGGGTAGGGTCCAAGTTCATTTGTACAAATAAATGTGAGGAAAATTTCTTGGATTTGAAGAGAAGGGTAGTTAACACAACTATTCTAACATTACGATGTATTGGAGAAGGGTTTATAATCTATATTTGTGCATTAAAGAGTGTAAAAGGATACATTCTCATGGAAAATTATATTATTATAGATTATTACATTAGAAAATTGAAGGCTCATGAGAAACATTACCCAACTCATGATTTGGAGTTAGATGTGGAAATTTTTTCATTCAATATATGGATTATAACAACCCGAGCCCGCTCTTCCAGTGTCAGTGCTTAAAAATGATATTTAATTTTGTTTTAAAAAATTAAATTGAAATAAGTACACAAAATATTACAGAAACGAGGAACTTTTACATATCTAGGTTTTGGTGGATTAGAATACATCTTACATCTATTACATGTGAACACTAAAACAATGCCTAATAAACATCCTTATAAGCTAACTCCAAAATAGAAGATTCCTGAGTTAAAATATTTATGATACTTATGAAAAACAATTAAAATAAAAGATGAGAATTCAATTTCCCAATAAGGGGTTTTAAATCATTGGAATACTATTTAAATTTTTTTTATTAAAAATCAGAATGAAAAATGCTTTCAAAAAATGTTAAAATAATAACATACAAATATATTTCAAAACAACATTTTTAATCATAAAAAAAATTACATACATTGAAAATAATATACAAATTTTGATATTACTTTTATACAAATAATTTCATAAATATAAAATGGTGATATTTTTTAAAACAGTATGCATGATTTTTAAAACAAAAATGTGGAAACTTGAAACAATTATTGTAATCTTGGGCCTACCCACTTAATGAGGGACCATGTGCACTCCCCAATTCTTACTATATCTACAAAATTAAAGTTATATATTTTATAAAAACATTTTTATGATTTCATTACTTTTATATACATTTATCACTGTGTTTTTCTCTTTGAGATTATTAACGTCATATTCATATATATATGTATATATATGTATCAATATATGTTTCTTTTAGGAGATCATCTACATGATTCTGAACAACTGAATCTTACCATTTTATTATCTATATGATATGTTAATTAATGGATTATTAACATTAATGAAATAATACTTCATTTGTATAACTCATAAAACTATCCCTTTATATGTATATAAATATATATCTTGAATTACATATACATATAAAAATAAACAAACAATTAAATTGATACATGACATGTCATTTAATAAGTTGATGGCCAAATATCATAATGTAAATGACATTAATTTTTGTTCATATAATTTGACACATGACATGTCAGTTTTAATTATTTCAAACTATAAACAAAAAATGTTGTAATTTTATTTTTATATGGTAAATTTAAATAAAAAATTTTGCTATAAAGGATCGTTAATATTAATAACATTGAAAATTATAATATTTTCAATATCTCAAACAAAAAATTCTATTTCTTTTGAAATAACCCAATATAAATAAATTTAAGAAAAATAAACAAGGCTGAATAATTTTATGAAAATACTATTATACTTTTAAAATTCCAATAAAATATAATTATAAGTAATAAAATTTTCATTATACTCATTAAATATTACCCAATTAAATTTTAAGTAATGAAAAATATAAAATTGAACTATCCCTTGAAAATATAATCTCAAAAAATGAAATAATCATAAAATTATCATTATATAAATATAGTATTTCAAAAATAAATCCAGGAAACAAAATTTTAAATATTTTTATGTGAAAAAATAGGATATAGAACATAATTTGAAAAAAATAAAAATTATCCCTTACTGAATAAATCATTTAAAATTAGTAATAACATAATTTGGCATATACATATGTTTAAAAAAAGATACTATTTTTTGTAAGATATTCAGGTTCATATCAGTAAAATAAATCTCAAGAAATAGTATCACCTTATATATTTGCAGAACAAATCTTAATATTCACACCATCTCTTTCTCACTTACAAACATAAGTGAAAAAATCAAGGGAGATTGAGGCTATTGATTTTCAAAATAAAATCAGAGCTATGAAGGATCATTTATAGACTCTATACGGTTTCACAATGTTGGAAGAGATATGAATATACGTTTATTATAAGATATATATATTTCACTACATCATTGTTTGGAAAATGACACTAAATAAAAATATAAATGGAGGATGGAACTGTATGAATTAAATATATATATTTAGAATATTAAAGACAATATCAGAATGTAAAATTATTTGTATCAAATGATAGTGGGAATGAAAATAAAATTTAATTTCTTGTTTCTGACCAAGTTTGAAAATTATGTTTTTTGTTTCATATGATTTTCACTGGAAAATATGATACAGATAGATAACACACAAATTAAAATAAACTTTATCATCATTCAGATCAGACGAAATTTTTGAAAATTGATACAAAAATTCATTAGCATTTAAACTATAAGATGAAATAAAATTTCTAGATAACCATAAAAAGATATAAATTGGAAGAAGTGGAAAAATAGAATATATATTATTAGAAAATTTGGACATCTAAAAAAAGAAAAACCCACCAACCTGCAGATCAGAATACATCTCCAAAACCATACGTCATTTCCCACCAAAATCTTATTCGGATCCTCTATGCATCACATATCTAGACTCAGAACTACTTACTATTCACTCACGTTTAACGATTTTAACCCTCATATAGTATCCATCTAACTGCTAGCCTTCCTATTATGCTAGCACTAGTCTCATCCTACTACTACTCCTCACCTCTTAAAGATGAACGAATTAGCCATGACCTCAATTCCTGAAGATGAAGACGATCTCAACCCCCCTCGACTCAATCCACTCCTCATTAACGGAATCCTAAGTCACCAAGACCCGACTAGAAGAAACCCTCACGACACCTCTCGATTTCATGAACCTCTAAAACTAAAATCTCAAAAAACAACTATATTTATTTCTTATCTTTTTATTCATGTTCTAATAAATATTTTATTTATAGTTTTATTAATTATTTAAATATTAATACAAATTATCAAGATTTCTTTTAATGTTTTTAAATCTTAAAAAACTAAATTTATATTTTCATTTATATAAATAAACCCAATAAAATACATTATTAATAATTATATATATTTCAAAATATATTAATTTTAATATGTTATAGTTTTAAAAAAATATATGATGAATTTTTTACCCATAATATTATTTTTCATAAATTAATATTTTTATGATTTAATATATTTTGATGTTTATATATGTTATAAAATATCATACCTTAGAGATTTATAAAAAACTAATTCGTAATTTAAAATATTTACCCTAAAACTAAAAAAATATATAAATTTTAGAAATATTTTATTATTTGTTACATATCAGTTTGTTTTTAGAACATAATATATTTACAGAACTAAATATGTTACATTTTATAAAAACATTTATTTATTATATAAAAATATGAATTATTATTATTAAATAATTATTTAGTTTGAATTTCAAAAAAAAGTATTAAAAAATAATTTTTAATTTTAATTATCTCAGGGTGTTACCAAGGAATTATCATTATGGAGAAACTATGTGATAAATATTCGGATTATTAATGTTTAAAGTATATATTTACACAAAAGTAGTAGAATCTACACTGGTGAAGATGGTTGGAGCTGATTAATGATTGTGAAAGCCCAATTAATAACTACCCTAGGATGGAGAACATAGTAGTTGATGCTTTGAGTTGAAAGGATCATGCTAGCTTATCTATGATAAGGATCTCAAAAGATACGATTTTGATGGGTTTTCAAATCATGGATATTGAAAGAATAATGGAAGGTTATAAATATTATCTTTCTCAATTAGGTGTTAATCCATATATCCTTGTAAGAATTAAAGTAATACATAAGGGAGATTTGGAACTCTAGAATAAGGTGATAAATGTTCTTGAGTTTAATTATGATTGTGGTGGAATGATTTAGTTCAATAACCTTGTATGTGATCCACCTATAAAAGTTTTTAAGATGTAACTGTTGTAGGTGGCTCATAGTTCTTCATTCTAAAATGACCATGGAAGTATAATGATATATAGTGATTCTAAAGAGTATTTATAGAGGGATAATATGAAGTGATATATTTTAGAGTTTATATCTCATTACTTGGTATTTCAAAAATTTCATTAAGTGAAAAAAAAAATCTCAATGAGTGTTAAAACTATTACCCATTCTATAATAGGAATGGGAAAAAATAACTATGTATTTTCTTATTAGACTCCCAAAAAATATAAAGGTTATAATGTTATATTGGTTTCATTCAGTCACCAAACAAGGTTATTTCAATTCATCAATATCAGATGATATTTCTGTCTAGTTAATACGTCTATTATAAACATTAAGAAAGTTGAAAGGTTGAATGGGGCACCACATTTTATTATATATGATCTGGATATAAGGTTTTCTTGAAATTTATAGGAAGTCATCAGTGAGCTCTTGAATCGTAATTAGGTTTCAGCACTATGTATCATCCTCAGATTGATGGTCGTCTAAGAGAAATATTCAACCCATGGAGGATATATTGAGTTCTTATTATATGTATTTAAAAAGAGGTTGGGATCAAAACCTTCATTAAACTGTGTTTCCTTAAAATAACAACTTTCACTCAAGAATTCATATGGATATTTAGGAATTTATCTATTAAAATATATGTAGAAATCAAACATTTTGGGATGATATTGAAAAATGGAATATATTTGGACCTAACATAGTAGACAAAATGGGAGATATTGTGAAATCCATAAAACATCACATAAAGAAACCTACGAGTCGATAAAAATGTCAAGATAATAATCATATGTGTGATATATAGTTTGAAGTTAGTGGGAAGGGTTTTCCATATATTTACCCAAAAAATATGCTTAAGATATTTTGGAAGAAGGGAATGAAGATACCTATAAATATTTTCCCTTTCAATATTCCTAAATGAGTATGGATGGTTTCCTTTTACATGGTGCTTCCACCGAACATCTATTAAGTGTGTGATTTTCCCCATGTATCTCTCTAGAAGAATTAAATAACTGACCCTTCACATGTACTGAATAGATTGTTCATAATAAAAAATCCTGAACATTATATTGTGTGATTTCTTATTGAGATTCTAGATCATAGAGAGAATGTTATACAAAGAAAAATAACTCCCATGGTCAATGTTTTGTGGTGAAACCACCAATTTGAAGAAGAAATAAGGGAATGTGAGGACATGTGGGGTAGATGTATCCCTAATTTTTTTTAATTATAATGAGGTAATTTAAAGGGAAAATTTCATTTTATGGTTGTTTTAATTTTACACCATTAGGTTTTATGAATATTTATTCTATTAAATTTAATTTCATTAGAAATGTTGGTAAGAAGACACCCTAAGTTTTAATGAACCAAAATATACTATTAATATAATTATTAAAAAATGACTGTTATAAAATATACACTAAACATGGAGATATAAATTGAAATAAATAATTATTTTATAAATAATTATAGTTTTTTTAGATAAAAATTATATATTGATAGATAAGTACTTAATCATTTGTAAATCCTTTATATACTTCAGAAGTGTATTTCTTCACAAAAAATGGTTCAATTATTTTCTTTGTAAAAATAATACAATTATGTTGTTCTAATTTTAAAAAATCTATTTTAAAAAATTCAATTTATTTTTGGAAACATTTTATAAAAATTATCTTAGGGTAAATTATTTATAATTTTTCTAAAAAGATTAAATTTTTTATGAATAATGAAAATGAGTATTTTTATTAAAAACATCCTTTTCAAATATTGAATTTACAATTTTTATTTTTCTTTAATAAGTTTTTAAAAATAAAATTAGTGCAATTATATTATTATTATTAATCCAATTTCAGTCATTGGAATCATATGGATTTTATATTTTTATATAATAACATTATGTTCTTATGAAAACACTTTCATAGAAAAATCTGTTTTTCATCATTTCTATGAAATGAATTCTAAATTAACCTATTCTACATATGTGACTTGAATTTGTCAAAATTTATTCCATATTTAGAACAAAATTAAAAAATATTATATAATAATCCCAACATACTTTTTTCCATTATGAGTAGTTTAAATAGTAAAAATGTATTTTTGCGGTTAAGCCCAAAAATGGATTACCGAGGGTTTTAAACCAAAATAAAAGGTTAATATTTACAATTAAACATAAATAAATACAATTAAATATCCATATTTAAAAGTTATCATATCCAAAAATAAAATACATGGTCATTTTGAATGATTTATCTTGGGAATTACTTAATAATTTGTATCCTTTTGGGAAATTTCCATATAATTTCTAAGAAGGTCCCTTCCCCCACTTATAAAAGTACACCCCCACAAATATCTTATTTACTACTCAAGATCCATTTGGTTAAGAATTGAAATAAAATGAAAAATTCCCTAATTCTAACCCCATGTCTTATAATCATGATCTTGATTAGGGAACCCTTTGAAAAAGGACATTTGTGTAATCCTAAATGGGTTCTCCGAAAAAAGTGGTATAGTCCATTACCATGAATTTTTATTTTATTTCTTATTCCAAATGCTACTATTATACTTTAACTATGATAGTATAATAAAATCAATATATCCCTTCTTCAAAGATATTTTTATTTTAATAGAATAACTTATATCCATATACTCTTTTATCAAATGGGCAATAAAACCATCGATTATGTGTATGGTGGTTTACCACCTCACGAACCGATGTGATTTTTTTCCATCAACAAATCTCATGCGTTGATATAATGATGGATTAAAATTATATATATGACATATATGGAATTATTTTACTATTTTAATTATAATATCACATATACCTTATTCCCTTCCAATCAATTGAAAAAATGATAACATCACTAGTGCGTATCTCCACGAAGTGATTTGATATGGTTTTCATATTATTTTTACATGGAAGTTAATAAAGATATATTTATATACTATATATGATATATATGATATTGTTAATATTCTTTAATAGTGAATTAATATTTTTCTTTCCATTCATTCTATCTGTCAAGAAAATGGAAATGGTGTTCCTGCATGTGTAGGACCTACTATCTCTATGAACGAAGAAATTCATTTTTATCTATAACTCTAAGGGATTACTCTAAATGCATATATAATGAAAAAATATCATACTTTAATGATTATTATCATTCTTTATATTAATTTACTATGATCAATATACAAGGTCCAAAACTACCGAACCAAAACATACATGAAAAACAATATAGTTACCACTTGAAACATTGATTTTAACAATGAATTTTTAGTCAAAAGGTGATAAATGGTTCTAATTAAATGTTATATGGAATGATATATATTAGTGAGGTTATCTAATATATTTATAATAAACCTATATTTATTATATAGGAGACTCAAATTAGTATCAATAAATTTGATATTTGAGGTAAGGTGTTTATCAACTAAAATTGTCCTTGTTGGGACATATGTTTATTTCTGAACATATATTCTTTTACGAGGTGTAAGTATTTTAAATTTAAATTTTATATCAATATTTTTTTTAAATTCACTCTAATTTATTATTTAATTCTTCTTATGATTCAATAGATACTGATGTGGTAAAGGATTTTCCTCTTGCTTTTATTTTTTGTCAGAAAAATATTACATTGAAAAAATATTTCATTTTAGTTGACTATATACATACCATTAATTTATTTTATAATTATTATAATGAAAATTAATTTTATATACATACCCAACAATGTTTATTATTTAATAGGTATTATGTTTCAAAAGTTACCAATGTGGTATGGGTTTTATGATATAATTTCATTATTTATCAGGATTGTTTATGATTATTCACCTAATGATAAAATATTATAATATATCTCTAATGAAACTAATAAATTTATAATAATATATATATTTTTTTAAATTAATTTTTTTATATTTAAATTTCCACTCTTTATGTTCTCACGATACCGAAAGGACATTTTTAGGGAAAAAGACAGTAATTCTCCCGTCAATCAAAAATCATTTCTCTCCTATGTCCAAATTTTCTAAAATGGTTTTATAGAATGATTATAATATTATTTTGAGATTTTTTTTTATTTTTTTAAATATTCTTTACTTTTTATAACAAATTTATGAGGAATTTGTTTTATTTTACAGTTATTTAAATTTTGAATTTTTACTGAAAATTTGAAGGGAATATATAATGCCCTAACCCCAAAAGCCATGATTAGGTGCATTATTACAAAAAATTGGCATGATTATAAGTAATAAAGTCCTGAAGGACCAATTAGTCTAGAAGTCTTAGAAAATAGATTACACACACGAATGTTACATTACATTATAAAATAAAAACAACAACAACATTCTCTCCATAGACCACATTAATATCCCATAGAATATCCCTATAGGTCAGTCATTATATACTTCTTCGCATCCTGGAAAAAATAAAACATAGAAAGGGGTGAGCTCAGATGCTCAGAAAGGATAACAATATAGTGGAAACATTCATAAATAAGCCTAAACATTTAAAGAAATGTATAAGACTGAAACAAAATCCTTTTAAACATAAACATCAGTATAATATGGAAAAGATAAAATCAAATAAGGCCATTTAATTAATCACATGGATATACTAATTGTTGAATAATCACATGAAATATCAATATCCACTTTCTTAATGATGGAATGCATAATACCAGACTTTATAACCACATAGTCAAGGCCGTGTGCCAAGACTAAAAATAATATTTTTTCAAGGCCTTGTGCCAATAAACTAGTTTGTCTCATGAGACCTACCGATGCATTGAGTAGTTATAGCAAGCTCCACTTGTCACATACTAAGTCCAATGCATTTTTCATATGAACAGGATTAAACATAACATAATCATTTGTATTAAAACAAGCATAAAAAATGTCAATACATTATCCACAAACCATTAATGGTATAAAAATAACACATCCACAATAAAAAATATCACAAAACCTTCCATAAAATATTGAATATTTGTATCATAATAAATCAACCTCGATCAAGAATAAGATCCCTTAAAGGATGTTGACATAGTCAAAAATTATCAATAAAAATCATTGAGAGAGATATACCTTTTTCATGAAATCATTTAGAAGTCACCTAATTTATAAAGGAATTCATTTCAATGATAGTTTTGAATCAAAGTGTCCCATACCACTTTGAAACTTTTTAATGGAATAAACATTTTAAATCACTGATGTCTATATAAATAAATGCTTAAAACGATTTTTAAAACATGGAAATTAATGTGAAAGGTTTAGAAGAATAAATCCTTAAAACCTTTAAAATGATTTTTTAGTAAAAGATTATGTTAAAAAGATCAAATTTGAAAAATATTTTATGAAACATGGGCATGGATAATAAATATGTCCTAGTAGATACTCACATAAAAAACCTCGGATAATAAAAAGATTGTGAAATTAACCCTTACCTTGAACTTTCCTTTAGTCAAGGGTACATTTAAGCTTCTATATAATGACCATAGATTGTTATTAAATTATACCAGAACCATATTCATATTTATTATATCATAAATTATTCATTTATGACTTTATACTACCCATTTAATAATGATTTCCATGTTAAATTAAAATTTTGTGTAACAATCGCTTTCATTGTCGTACTTGTTTTAACTTGTAATTATTGATTGTATCAATTAGATCATGATTTAAATACTTCATGAATATAAAAATTTATTTATATATCATATATATTTATAATATAAATATTTATAAAAGATAGATATATGAAATGGAAGGCACCATTTATGGAGATGGTAGGTCGTACGTACACATAAACATTGTTTCTGTTTTCAAATCGTATTGAGTGGAAGTAAGTGAATAAGATATATGTAAGTATATATATATATATATCCAGTAGCGTTATTTTTTAATATATTACATACTTATTAATAATATATATTTTTTATAATAATAGTTGAATGGTGAACGTGGGAATGAATCTCATCGCGTCGTGGAGAAGGTAATTTGCACGTAGGCACGAGCGACAATATCATTATATTGACGGTGAAATCATTTGTAATTGGATAGTTATCATATATATAGAATCATTAACATGTGATATTTATTATTAACATCAGTTATATGCATTATTATACCCACCCAAATAATTAATAGTTTTTATAACAAACTACACTACGACGTGGAGATGGTAAGCCGTACGTACACACGTATGGTGACTTTGTCAATTATAGGATGGATTGAATAACGAATATGATTTTACCATATTTATAATAACATCACAATATAATGTTTGTGTTGGAGTTATTATTTTGGTATGGAAATAACCAAGAAAGAGGAAGTGTAAGAAGAAAAGAACTTGATAGAGGTTGGTAAAGTTATTACCTATTTTTTCAGGGGGTTCCTTTTGAGTTAATCAAAAGGGATACTTAAGTAAGATTTCTGATCCATGTAAGGCCTGTAGGATGAAGGTAGTAAACTTGGGAGGATATTTGGGTAGGGTTTGTCAGATCCAAATGGCTTTGGAGGTGTGAAATTATGAGAAGGGGAAGTATCCTTTTATTAGAGACGTGAGGGTCACTTTAGAAAAAGATAAAAATATTATTTTATAATAAAATTATTTTCGGTTTCTAATGGCTAAAAAATAATTTATGTCGAGGATAAGGTTTGGATGTGTCGAAAAACTCCCAACTAATAGGTTTTATATAGTTTATCAGTTAATACAATATAGGTTCATTTATGACTTTATATGGTTAATAAACTTACTATAACAGGAAAAGAGAACCCCAAGTGGTTCATTATTAATATATATAACCTTATATAATTCCTTTGGATGATACTTATTTTTTTTTAATATTATATAATTTAATAATATTGTATTTGTTCTAAAAACTCAATTATTTCAATTTGGACACTATTTAGTATATCGGTTTTTTGAAATTAATAACAGCATTATTACTTTGATAACAAATTATTTAATAAACCCTAACATGTTATATTAACCTAAAAAATTATTGGAATTAATCAAAAGTCTCAAATTACATTTATTTGGATGTTTATAAGTCATGTTATTTTAATCATTCATTAATGAGGTAATTACTGCATCATTATTGTGTCATAAATAAATTAAATTATATAATGTATAAAAATAATTAATAAAATAACATTATATATAAATCGTTTTATATTCCTAATTATTATTTATAGTCTAATTTATCTTATGTATAACTCTATATTTATAATGGTTTAGTTATTGAACATTAAATTTAACTCTTTTAACTCTTCTTTAAACAAAACAATAATAAATGTTATAATCTAATCCATGTGGACCAAAGGGGGTCATATTTTATTCCAAAGATTTTTTTGGTCGAATTACACTTATCCAATAGAATTAGGACACGTGTTAGGGTATTTATAATATCATTTTTACCCTTAATTACCCTATTTACTTTTTATTGTGGTAAATAAAAGTCAAAGGTTACTATTCACCAAATATAATTTACATCTTATTGAAACGTATTTTACTTATTTAAATCATCCATTTCTCTCATATTTTTGAAATTTAACTCACATAAGAAGTTAAATTTATTTTTATGAAAATTTGTAAATGCTCCTAGAAGGTGGGTAAAAGATGGTAAAATTTTCAATAAAAATTTATACATCTAATTTTATTATAAAATGACTCAAATGAATTACATTAAAATTATATAGGTTTTATATATCTATTTTGAATTAAAATAAATTTAAATAAAAATTATAATTATTTAAATAAAAATTCAGTTTTAAACAATAATGTAGTGTTTTTCCCCGTTCATAAAAAATTAAATGTTTTCAGAAAAATAAAAAAAATTCACCCTATGATAATTTTGATATTTTGAATTCAATAATTAATTTTATTTTACCAAATTTGAAACATAGAAGTTGAATTAAATTTTTTAAAATTAATTCCCGTTATCAAAACCAAAAATATGGTTTTTGAAAAAAGTAAAAACTATCCAAAGAATGACATGTGATTATGTCAAATTTAAAGTTGAAATTAATTATAATGACCTATATTGTATTACCTGATAAAAATATAATCTAATTATACTTTTAAACCATTCAAATGAATAATTTAACACAATAAATTATTTATATTAAAAACGTTGTTTTCTTTTAAAATTTAGTATTTTCACTATTCATCAAAATATGAAAGTTATCAGAAAAGTACCAAAAATTTATCCAAACAAAATTTTTATGTACCAATTCTAAAGAAGAATTTAATTTAATTAAATTTAGTATATAAAAGTGTCAAATATTTGTTTTAAAAGGGATTCTCTATCAAATAGGCGGTATAATTGCATTTCTTGAAAAAATATTTCTTTTATCTAAAAAATTGAATTTTTACTTATACTATGTCTAAGAAACACAAAATATTAATTCTAAAATTTTTTGGAGTATATAAAGTTCAAATTTTAGTTAATACTATTCATATACTCTTTTAGAATAGCTCGTTCGGTAAGTCATGAGGCACTCAAACTCTATGTGGCGTGTAAAGTAAGATATTGAATTTCATTGAAGAGACAATATACTATGAAATTTTGGGGTGTTACCTTCTCCCCTACTTGAATGAATTGTAACCTCGCAATTTAAAATTTTTATTTGAAAATAAAATGTTAAAAATAGAAAAATACCTTTGTGGAAAACACATATCAGAAATTGGGTAAATGAAATTTAGTCTTAATAAGAGGGAAAGAAAATGAAAAATTCACCACCAAAATAGGATCTTGATTAAGAGAACATTAGTGGAAATTAGAGACACATAATTAGAAGAAAACCGTAAATATTTATAAGGAGTGATTGAGGTCATCAATCACAAACAAGTGTAAAATTGAGGGCCTCAAAGCCATCAATCTATGATGATTTAAAATATCACCGGTTCAACAAAACATAAAGTATTAGGTTAAAACATTTTATGTTTTAAGATCCCCTTCATAAAGTTTATGAATTATTTTATTCATAGAATAAGAGGGATATATATATATATATATATATGTACTTGACAAGTATATTTTCATCCTTCAACTAATTCCAACCACAAACTCATCTTTCACTCCAAAAGATAATAGAATTCAAAAATATTCTATTTATTCTAATTGTATAGGGATCCAAAAAATTAATTTGTAATTTATATATCAGACCATTTAAAAAAACTACATTGTACAAACTTGGACATCACGTAGGCCAGTTGTAGGTGAAGCACCATTGTTGCTTTTCAATTGCGATTTCAAGTCTTACGACCTTTCCAGACATGACAGGTTGTAGCCCGACCTCCGAGTTGTCCCTTTTTTAACAATCCAAATATAATCTAAAGAAATGATATATCCTTAACAATAGTATCCAATGTCAAACATAATCCATTATAACCCTTAGAAAAAACCAAAATACTTCTATCCAAACTCACAGTCCAAAATTTATAAGGGAAATAAACACATGAAGATATTTTTTTCCACATAATAACATGTGAATATCATCATCATGTATTCTTTTAAAACATGGTGACACCTTGAATTATCACAAAACTATATTTATTACATTCATGCTCCCTTATTCCTTATATAATACTAGATATATTCCTTATATCCAAAAATTTTGAAAACTCCAACAAAAATGGAATAAACTAATCGTTCATCACTTCGAAGGTAGTAAGGGATATCCAATATAATTTAACTAAATCAATCATATCTTATTCCAAAATCACTACCTCATTATCTGAACCATATTAAGGTTTATCTTTCCTTCAACCATGTATTTTCCAAAAAGTTCATCTTTCTATTGAGTAACTTTTCTATGAACAATATATTCTCAAATCCTCAATGAAATAGTACTGTAGTGACATCCATATTTATTTACATAATTCATATAACCATTACATCATTGATACAACACTCAAATGAAATAATTATTTAATAACAACATAAGAACACTAGTCATTCCTATTCATCTGTGGTAGTATCATAACATCATTATTATCCAATAGCATCATTTGGGGCATACTTGGATGATTTCGACATTGATTCACGTAGTTTTCCAACTCCTTGTAGATGAAGCATTGTAAATTTGAATCCTTTTTATTACCCTTGCAATCACATACATGGTGTCCTTTTTCTTACACTTATAAAAAACTCCCATTCCCTTCAATAATTTACCAAGGTGATTCATTCAACAGTTATCACATATGGGAAAGTCGTTCTTTCCCCTCTTCCATTAATACATTTTTCTCTCTTCCATCCCTTTCTTCTCTTAATTCCCTTCAAATCCATAGGACTTATTGAATTCTTTAATTATCTTGTTAAAACATGATACTGTTTCTTAATATTATGATAAAATGTTGGAGACTATATCCCTTAAAATGTTGGATTAATACCATGAAGGATATGATCCTTCTTAATCTTTCGATTATGCATACTGCTGGAATTATCATTCTTTCTACTAGGCGCCATTTCTAAACAATGACATACACTATTTTAGTTCATAAATCACAATGCATAATTACTAACTTGTAAAATACCTAACATAAATTGAATTGATTATGCATATAATCTATAATCATAAAATGTTTTCTTTGAGGAAATATTTACTCATAAATCCAACATAATGGATTCAATTGAAAGTGTGAATTATCCTATGAATATCCCCCAAGAGTGTCGTAACGAAGAGTGCAGAAAAGACCATTGTTACATACTAGGATACCCCAGGTAAAGCCCGAAACTCTTTGTCATAGTTTTCACTCCTAGGTACATCTGTGCCAGAGCTGCCTCTACCTGCTCATATTCAGAAAGGGATGTATTTCTTAGAAAATAAATAGAATCTATACATTACCAAAATTCCAAGAATGTCACGACCCATCCTCAGGACCCGTTCTGTGACTACCCCAAGCCCTCCTTCCAAAGGCCAAGGGCTATAGACTAGCACCAAAGGCGTAAATCCCTAAGTTGTGAAAGCATTTCCTTTATAAAAAGTAAACACACACAATCATAGTACACAACGAGAAGCAAAACACTTAGCAATATTGAATACATAAGTGGTGCTGGAAAGTAAAGTAGATGAAAAAACAAGACCAACAGTAAAGAACAAGTACAAGACAAACATGTACAACTAGAAATAAAAACAGTTGGAAGGTGTCTAGTAGCTCGTAGATCGTCCACCATAGATCCTACCTGAAGGGTAGGTATAAATAGCCTCCTCAGTGCTCCACGTCTGTCCATCTCCTCCGGGTACCGACTCATCATGAGGTCCACCTCCGGGTACCGTACAGTCCTCATACACTCCTCCTTGGTCAGTGATATCCATCGTCCGCATCCAACACAATGAGGTGCTGGAAAATCCCATGCAGGGGTGAGTATAAAGATACTCAATAGGGACCCGGATACCCACAAGGTCTCATAAAATCCAACAAGGAAAAACCACAGAGTATGAATCAATGGATAACCATTACTTAGGTATACGACCATACATATACCAATGTTATCTAGTAACTCATCTCATTCATGGGGAAAGCCCAAATGTTATAGACTCAGCTCAAACCGGTATTTCCATTATCAAAACCAGGGCTGCTGGAGAACTCCTCCTCTATTGAGAACAGTGGGCCTATCACGAAACCAAGGCGCTTTTCACTAACCTTGTACTATTGAGGTACTCCTCCTATTGAGTACCGTGGGTCTACCGCCAAATACCAGGCGCTCCTCCGCTGTGGGTCTGCCACCGAATACCGGGCACTCCCCCTAATAGCCTATAGAGGTACTCCTACTGTCGAGTATTGTGGGTTTGCCGCCAAATACTAGGAGCTCCTTCTCCATGGTTCTTCCACCAAATACCAGGCGCTCTCCAGTGGGCTTGTTGAATCACTCCAAGTCAAAACGGTCAAGTAGTCATCAGCTATGTCAGCTACTAGGTCTCTACATTCTGTCTGCTTATCATTAGAAGGATCCTCTCCATGAGCTATTGGGAAATACTTCAACTATTGCGAAGTTCCATGAAAAAGTATCTCAAAGGTTTGGCATGTCATAGGGGTATCAACTCAACAGACGGTGCATCAATCGGATGCTCGGTCTAAGAGTTATTAGCCTTTTAGTCCCGGGTGCCCGGTTGGTTTCGTGTATGAACCAACCTGACCATATCTCAACTATACCCCGAACTATTGTGGGGTATTCTCAAAGGGGCGACTTCATTCCATGAATATCGGTGCCGCTGGCGGTTCATCAAACGGAAGCCTGTAGCCTGAGTTATGGGCGAATAGGTGTATTCGGGTATGAGGGGTCCAGGTCCGATCAGACCTAGTCGGACCGACCCGACCTAAACTAGGTTTGGACTAGGGTCCAACCCGGTCTGTGATTCCAACCCGGTCCGAATGGGCGGCCCATCCTGAAGACACGGCCCGACCTGAAGGCGCAGCCCGACCCGTGGGTGTGGCCCGATAGGCGGGCCGCATGCGGGCTTGCTGTGGGACCCGGCTGGCGGGCCGCGTGGTGGCTGGCCCTAAGGCCCAGCCGGCGGGCCGTGTGGTGGCTGGTCGTGTGGCCTGTCCGGCAGGACTCGTGCTGGCAGGCCTTGCGGCCCGACTGGCCATGTCATGGGGGGTGGGGGTGTCGCGCCCCCTATTGACCGTAACGGAACCGGCGACTAGTGCCGATTCAAGTAACCGCAGGACCCTTCAGGTCCTTCCTAAGTGTGCACCGATGGCCAGCTCAGCCGACCACCCTCTCCTTTTCTTTGTGGCCTAAGGCATCGTTCCTTCTCTGGTGCCGCACAACGGTGCCACACCTAGCTTCTCCACCGCGGCCCGACCTGGTCGTGGCTCATCTCCACCGCACGGTGCATCAGTGCCGCACCTCCTCCACTACGGCCCGGCATGGCCAGGACCTCCCTCTCCTCTACATGGCACGACGACGCCATTCTTGTTGACTGACTGTCGCGGCCGTCCTGGACGTGGCCCTTCCTCTCGGTGTAGTGTGACGGCACCGCGCCCCTCCGACTCCACAATGGCTCGCCTGGCCGTAGATCGGTTCTCAGCGCGGCATGGTGGTTCCATGCCCTTGTAGCGACCCGATGGCCTTTCTCCACCGACTTTCATCATGGCCATCTCATTGTTGGTCCCCGTGTGTACCACCTCCATCATCGTTAAGCAAGAACAAACAAAAGGATTGGGGATGTCTGTATTCATGTGGTCTAAACCATCCCCATTATGGTGATATCATTCGGTTCTCAAATCACACAACATACGACGGGGCACGGAGGGTAATATTCAATCTTAAAAATAAACCATACTTCAGTTGTTGCTCGTTGGTGGTGGAAGGAGGTGATTTCGTCGTTAGCGGATGAGCGTTCGAAGGTGAAGATGTCAAAGACGACATCGAAATTCTTCATGGGCGTCACTTCCCTTTGTAGTCCTGGTTGAAGAAGGAAGAAGATACTGGCGGTTCTCGTGTTCTTTGTTGAGAGGATGTTCACTCAATTTCTACAAGGCTCCACCAAATGAAAGTGCCAAAAAAATAAAAAAAATGGCTTTTCATATTATTTTATTGTTGGCATGAATTCAAAATAATTAAAATAATTAATTAATGAACCATTAATTAATTCATGGGGAGTTGGAACGTTAATGAGGGAAGGAAGGGGAATAATTTCAAAGGTTTCCCCCAGTTTATGGAGAGATATAAGAGTGTTAAAGCTCGTATGGTCCCCACATTAATTATCCTCCCAAAGGACATTATGTGCGGGTGGGACCACCACCATAACCTCTCATGGGAGGTTATGTTGTGGTGTCCCCCACCTCCAACCACCACTTTGAGATTTTAACCGCCAAAATACAAATAATCCACAGTTATTTTTATTTAACTTTATTATTAATCCATTCTCGCTTGAACTCAACTACGGTGAAGGTCTCACTATGCAATCACTGATGTTGGGAGCTCAACGGTGCACTAAGATTTCAATTCCAAGCACCAGTTTAAAAATTATAAAACCCCGCTCATACTCTTATAGAACGTACCCAAAAAAAACTTCTGAAATTGATTCCGGACACACCGGGCCTCGGAATCAAGCTTCGTAAAAAAACTACAGACTCCTAAAATTCCCATGTATTTAAGAAAAAAAAATTCATAGAAATTTCATGTCGTTACATTCTCCCCCCCTCAGGGATTTACATCCCTGTATGCTAAAACTCGAACTAAGGGAACAACTGGGGGTACTAAGCACGCATATGAGCCTCCCTCTCCCATGTGATCTCCTGGAGGATCACGTGCTTCCAGTAAACCTGCACTATAGGTATCGACCATACATGTAGGACCTGCTCCTGTCGATCCTCAATATCCACTAGGACCTCCATGAATGTCTCCCCGTCATCGATGTCCATCTACCCATGATCAGTGATGTGGGATGGGTTGTTCACGTATCTCCTTAGCTGGGATACGTGGAAGAAGTCATGCACCCGATGCAACTGAGGTGGAAATGCTAAGCGGTAAGCCACCTCGCCTAATCTGCTAAGGACCTGGAATGGTCCGATGAATCACAGAGATAACTTCCCGCCTCAGCCAAATCTCCATAGACCTCGTCGAGGTGTGACCCATAAGAAGACGTGGTCACCATCCTTGAACTACAGCGGTCTCAGATTCCTATCAGCATATGAATTCTGTCTACTCTGTGCAGTATTTATCCACTCCTGGATGATCTACATCTTCTCTGTGGTAGCCCGTACCGTCTCTGGTCCCACTAGTGCTGACTCCCCAAGGTCTTTTCAGCACAGTGGGGATCTGCAAGGACGAATGTAAAACGCCTTGAAAGGGTGCCATCACTATGGTGGAGTGATAGATTTTGTTGTAGGAAAACTCTACCAATGGTATGTGGTCCTCCCAACAACAACTGATGTTGAGGACACAAGAACAAAGCATGTCCTCAAGGGTCTGGATGGTTCGCTCGGTCTGGCCATCTATCTGAGGATAGAAGGCGGTTCTCTGATGAAGCAGTTTCCAGAAAGCCTCCTACAACCCCTTAAAATCCATGAAGTAAACCGTGCATCATGGTCAGAGATGATATAATAAGGTACTCCATGAAAACGCACTATCTCCTGTACATAGAGGCATCCCAAGATCTCTACTAAACCCTACTCTCTAATCGGTATGAAGTGGGATGACTTGGTGAGTCGGTCAACGATCCCCCATATCCAATCATGACTCCTAGATGTACGTGGAAGACCCATAATTAAGTCCATGTATATCCCATCCCAATCCCACTCTGGTACCTCTAAAGGCTGAACCAAGCCTGCTGGTACCTGGTGCTCTGCCGTCACATGCTGAAAAGTGAGGCATCGTGGGACAAACTCAGCTACCACCTTCATCATACTTGGCCATCGGTGCTGTCGTCGAAGGTCATGGTATATCATTGCCACTCCTAGGTGTACCACTAGAGGGGAAGTGTTGAACTCCCTCAACACCTCTTCCTGAAGTGCTACTAGTACCATGGTACGTCTTCTGAAGAGAATGACTTGCTCCCCACCTTCAGAAAATCTATCAGGTGCCTGCCCTGTGGATATCTAAGAATGTCGCGTCTCACAGTCAGTATCTCCACGCTGCGCCTCCCTGACTCGCGGAAGAATAGGAGGTGTGACTGTAAGAGACTGAACATAGGCTGATCCATCCCTATCGACAAAGGATATCAGTAAGGAAGCTAGCTGCTTTGTCGCTTCTCCTACCTGCTGAATGTCGGATCACTTGCTGAGATCATTCACAACAAAATTCCCTTTCCCAGGAGTATAGACTATCTCGATGTCATAGCCCTGAAGGAACTCAAGACAACACCGCTGTCTCAGGTTCTGGTCCTTCTGAGAGAAGATATACCTGAGACTCTTGTGATCTGAGTACACAATAAAACGTTCTCCCATCAGATAGTGTTGCCACATATTCAAGGTGAAGACCACTGCTAATAACTCCAAGTCATGGGTAATGTAGTTCTTATCATTCTATCTCAACTGATGAGAACCATATGTGATCACATCCTTCACCTACATTAGGACACACCTGAGTATAGTCCCTGATGCGTCGTAGTAGACTACGTACCCTACGCCTTCCTCTCGAAGCCTCAAAATCTTGGCAGCAGTCAGCCTCTTCCTTAGCTCTTAAAATCTCTACTGGCATCTCTCTGACCACACGATTGGTTGCCCCTTCTTCATCAAGGCTGAATGTGGTGATGCAACTCTGGATAAATCTGGAATGAATCTATGATAGTATCCAGCCAAACCCAAGAAACTTCATACCTCTGTCACACTTTTGGGTGGCTCCCAAGCGAGTACCGCCTTGATCTTCACTGGATCCACTGCAACTCCAGCCTCCAAGATGACGTGCCCCAAAAAGTGAACCTCTCGAATCCAAAACATGCACTTTGATAGCTTACAATAAAACTGGTGGCCTTGGAGTGTGTCTACTAATACCAAAAAATGGAATACATGCTCCTCCTCAGTAGTTGAGTTGATCAGTATTTCATCGATGAAGACTACTACAAAGATATTGAGGTAAGGATGGAAGATCCAGTTCGTGAGACTCATGAACACTGCTGGAGTGTTGGTTACGCCGAAGTGCATAACCAAGAACTCATAGTGACCACACCAACATCTAAAGGCAGTCTTCTACACATACTCATCTCGAACACTAAGCTGGTGATAGCCTAATCTGAGGTCTATCTTCGGGAACCATCAAGATCCATTGAGCTATTCAAAGAGTTCATCAATCCTTCGAAGTGGTTACTTTTTCTTCATGGTCACATGGTTTAGGCGACGGTAGTCATAGTTGAAAAAAAGCCTCAAGATCACATCCTACTTCTTGGTGAACATAATCAGGGCTACCTACAGAGAAACACTGGTCCGGATGAATCCCTTCCCCTGCATGTCCTCAAGCTGTACCCTCAGCTCACGGAGCACAGTGGGAGCCATACAATATGCTGGTGTAGATATCGGTGTTGTATCAGGGTACAAATCAATTTATAAGTCCACCTCTCTGTGTGGAGGTAGTCCTAGGACATCGTCAGGGAAAACATCTGCGTACTGGTCCACCACTAAAGGATAAGTCGGACTCTATACATATACTATTACGAGGTTAAGGAAATCCAACTGCTAAGTGATTGACTGCACCCTCCTCCAAGTAAGTCTATCCTACTCTAAAAATGTTCCCTTCTCGCCAGTGAAGGAGAACCTGGTCCCATCCATGCGGAAACACATCACATTGCGCCTAATATAGTCAATCTGTCCATGGAATGTTGATAACCAGTCCACACCCAAGATGACATTGTAAGTACTCGATGCCTCTACAAAGATATCCTAGCTGAAGGTCTCACCTCTTAGAGTAATCTCACACTGCCGGCACCAGTGTGTAATCATCGAGTCTTCTCTTGTAAGAGTCTCTAGCTGTAAGGATTGAGCCAACAACTCTGTCATAATCTCCATGCCCCGAACGAGGCAAATGGGTATGGAAGAGTGACTGTTACCTATGTCTAAAAGAAATGCAGCTAAGGTGGATTAGGCATAGTTCGTTCCTTGAATCATCTCTAGAGCCCCATGGTTGTATGCCTCAGCTACTTGAAGCTAAGCTATCCCATGTCTGCCTGCTCCCTGTGGTTAGGGTGGTCCTCCTAGTGGTGGTGGAGGTAGCACCTTGTAATGTCGACCGCTTCTATCTGCTCAACCAGCTCATGTACCACGTCCTCCTGCGCCTTGAAGACTGCCTCGATCAAACCTCTGCCTCTGTTTGAGAGGTCCCTCAACTAACTACTGATCATTTAAACGGCGGGTCAGACAGTCACGAGCCATGTGACCAAGCCCGCCGCATGAGTAACACTACCCGCTCCTGGAATGACAGGCTCTGTCTCCACTCTGAGTACCCTTCTCAACCGATCCTGAGTTGTTCGGTCGCCCACCTGTAGGTCTGGTCCTCTTGGACCTCTGCGACATCTATCTACTGCCATCTACAAAAGACTCCACTGCGTGTCGGCTAGTGGTGGGTCTCACTGCTAGAGACTGTTTAGCAAGGAAAGTATCCACTATGGGGGCTCTCTCTAGCACCACATCCTGCGTCAGGATGCTGAGTGAGATCATCAGATCTCTAATATCTCGTCTGAGCCCCTGCTCGAAGGATTAGGCTCAAAAAAATGGGTATCGTACCATATCTGGGGAGTAGCGCGAGAGGTCAGTGAACCTCGCTGAGTACTGCACTATTTTCATTCTACCCTATTGTAGATAAAGTAGATCCTGTATCCGCATCGCTCGAAGGGCGACTGTAAAAACTCCACCTAGAATAATAACTCTATTTCTATCTAGAGTAAAGTCACCTCGTCGTGGACCGGAAGCATCAGGCTCCACCATTTGCCCACTGCTGCCTGAAAGTGGATGGTAGTAAGGATCACCATGTAGTCTGCTAGTGTCCCTACTGGCCTGAATATTCTCACCACAGCCTCCATCCAATCCGCAGCCGCCTGTGGGTCCATCTATCCCCATAAACTAGGTGGCCTCTGGTGCTAGAATGCATGAAATATGCTCAGGTGGCATACATGGTCTACTGGTGGGGCTGGTGGCATCGGTGGCCCAATAGTTGGTGGTACCACTGGTGCCTCTACTGGTACCTCAACAGGAAAGGGGCCCTGCACTGAGGCCTCGTCGCTCGGAGGGTAGTCAGTGCGTACAACTCTCGGGGCTCTAACTGGTCGTTCATGGGGAGGCATGCTGAAAGAAACAGATATGACACGGTCAAACGATTATACTTAATTAGCTGACCTGGTTGATCCGGCTTAAAGAAAATATTTTGAAACACACACACAATCAGTGTTTTCGTGTACTAAGTCAAAATCAGAAGTTATGGTCCTGGTGTACGGATACATCAGTCGTCACACCAACACTGGAATCCCTGAACTAAAAACCACACCTGAAACCCTTAACACTATTGCTTCATATAAAAGAATAATCAGAGTCCTAAGTTATGTGGTAGAACCAGATCATCTGATACCAATTTTTCAAGACCCATCCTTGGGACCCATCCCGTGACTACCCCAAGCCCGCCTTCCATAGGAAAGGGGCTGGCGACTAGCACCAATGGCGTAAATCTATAAGTTGGGAAGGAATTCCCTTTATAAAAAGTAAACACACACAATTAGACTACAAAACTAGAAGCAAAACACTATGAAATACTGAATATAGAAGAGGTGTTGGGAAGTAAAGGGGATAGAAATACAAGCCCAACAGTAAAGTACAAGTACAAGACAATCTGGTACAACTAAAAAGACAAACATCTAGACGGTGTCTAGTAGATCCTGGAACATCCACCATGGATTATACTTAAAGGGTAGGTACAAATATCCTCCTCAGTGCTTTACGTCCGTCCTTCACCTCTGGGTACCAACTTGTCGTGAGGTCCACCTTCGGGTACCGTCCAGTCCATGTACACTCTGCATCGGTCAGCGCTGTCCATCGTCTGCATCCAACACAACGAGGTATGGGCCAAGCCCGTGTAGGGGTGAGTATAAATATACTCAGTAGGGACCCCAAGAGGCTAAAGGTCTCTCAAAATCCAACAAGGATAAACCAAAATGTATGAATCAACGGATAACCATTACTTAGTAATATGCTCATATATATAACTAAGTTATCTAGTTACCCATCTCAATCATGAGGAAAAGACAAAGGTTATAGACTCAGATCAAACCAATATTATCATTATCGAAACCAAAGATGCTGGTGTAGTTTTCCACTGTCCTGAATAGTGGCCCTGTCGTGACAACAAGGTTCTTCTCACTAACCTTGAACTGCTGAGGTACTCCTCCTATTGTGTACTACGGGTCTGCCACCAAATAACAAGTGTTCCTCCGCTGTGGGTCTACCGTAAAATACCAGCCACTCTCTCTAATAGCCTGAAAGGGTAATCCTCCTGTCATCTACCATGGGTCTACCACTAAATACCAGGCGCTCCTCCGCCATGGGTCCGCCGCCAAATATCGGGCGCTCCCCACTAGGTTAGTCGAATCACCCATAGTCAAAACGGTCAACCAGTCATCAGGTCTATCAGCTACTAGGTCTTCTCACTCTGTCTTCTTGTCACTGGAAGGATCCACTCCATGAGATACTGGGAAATAATTCAACTATCGGTAAGTTCCATGAAAAAGTATCTCAAAGGTCTGCCATTTCATAGGGGTCTCAACGCAACAGACGATGCGTCAATTGGGTGCTCGGCCTGTGAGTTATTAGCCTTTTAGTCCCTAGGGCCAGGTTGGTTTTGTGTACTAAATAACCTGTCACTATCTCAACTAAACCACAAACTCTCATGGGGTATTTTCAAAGGGATATATTTGTTTCAACTATACCCCAAACTCCCATGAGTCTGACCTTGTTCGAAGGGGCGGCCTGACCCGAAGGTGCGGCCCGACCCAAAGGCTTGGCCCAGCTCGAAGGGGCGGCCCGACCTGAATACGCGGCCATGCCCGAAGGCATGAACCAACCCATGGGGGCAGCCCATATGGTCAGTCGGCCGTGAGGCCTGCCCGACCAGCTGCGTGCGGGCAGGCCGTGTGGCCCGGCAGGCCGGCCACATGCGGGCGGACCGTGTGGCCCAACTGGCTAGTCGCGTGGCCCGGCTGGACACGTCATGGGGGGGGGGGTGTCGCGCCCCCTATTGACCATAAAGTAACTGGCGCCTAGAGCCAGTTCTGTTAACTTTTGGACCCTTTGGGTCCCGCCTGTAGTGCGCACCGGCGACCAGCTCAGCCAGTTTCCCTCCACTATCTGCCATGGCTTAAGGTCACGGTCCTTCTCCAATGTGGCGCGACGACACTGCTCCTAGCTTCTCTACTGCAGCTTTCCCTGGCTGCAGCTCCTTTCCACTGCGCAGTGCATCAGCACCGTTCCCCCTTTATCATGGCCCATCATGGTCCCGACCTCCCGCTCCTCAGTATGGCGTGATGACACCGCACTCATCATCTGACCGTCGTGGTCCTCCTGGCCACGACCCTTCCTCCCGGCACTGTATGATGACACTGCTCCCCTCCATCACCTCAAAGGCCAGCCTGGCCACGGCTCTGTTCTTAGCATGGCATGGTGGTGCCGTGCCCTTGTGGCGACCCGACAGCCTTGTGCCGCTGGCTTTTTTCGTGGCCGGCTTTTTGTCTGTCACCACATGTACCACCTCCATCGTCATCAAACAAGAAACAACAAAAGGGGAGGGTCGGGCTGTGTCTTTGTAGTCCAAACCCTCCTCATTACGGTGATATCATTCGGTTCTCAAAGCACACAACAAACGAAAGGATATAGAGGGTAATATTGAATTGTAAAAATAACACCTACGTCGATTGTCGCTCGTTGGCGGCGGAAGGAGGTGACATCGTCGTTGGCGGATGAGCGTTCGAAGGTGATGAAGTCAAAGACGAAGTTGACATTATTCGTGGTCATCTCATCCCTTTCTTGTCCTAGCTGAAAAATGAAGAAGATGTTGATGGTTCTTCCTGTTATTTGTTGAGAGGATGTTCTCTCAATTTCTCCAAGGCTCCACAAGATAAAATTTCCAAAAAAATAAAATAATAATTTTGCCTATTATTTTATTTTTGGCATGAATTAAAAATAATTCAAATAATTAATTTATGAACCATTAATTAATTCATGTGGAGTTTTCACATTAATGAGGCAGGGAAGGTGATGAATTTCAAAGGATTCCCCAACTTTATGGAGAGTTACAAGGGGGTTAAAGCTCATTTGTTCCCCACATTAATTATCCTCCCAGGGGAGGTTATGTGCGGGTGGTCCCCACCACCGTAACCTCTCATGGGAGGTTATATGGTGTGGTGGCCCCCACCTCCAACCTCTAATTGTATATTTTAATAGCCAAAATAAGAATAAACCACACTTATTTTTATTTAACTTTATTCTTAATACATTCTTACTAGAACACAACTATGGTGAAGGTATCACTAAGCAATCACCGATGCTGTGAGCTCAATGGTGAACTCAGATTTCAATTCCAAGCCCCGGTTCAAAAAATATAAAATCCAGCTTGTATTTTTTACTGAAGGTACCCAAAAAAACTTTAGAAATTGATTCCGGACACACCGGGCCTCAGAATCAAGCGCCGTCAGAAACTGAGGACTCGTAAAATTCACATGTATTTAAGAAAAAACATCCACTAAAATTTTGGGTCCTTACAAGGATGTTCTATGATACTAATCATCAAAGTCTATCATAGGTTAATGTTCTCAAATCATAGTTTATCTAAATATATTTCCAAGGTTGTTACTAAATTTTCTCTGATACCAACTATAATGCGCCGACCTAGAAGCCGATATTCAGTGAATTATTACATAACATTGTCATGATTATAAGGAGTAAAGTCCCAATGGATTGATTAATTTAGAAACCATGGAAAATAGATTACATATATGAATGTTACATTAAATCATAAAATGAAAAACAAAAACAACACTGTATACATTAACCCCATTCATATCCCTTAGATTATCAATGCAAGTCAGTCATTATATAATTCTTCACATCTTGGAAAAAATAAAACATATAAAGGGGTGAGCTCAGATGGTTAGTAAGGATAACAATTTAGAGTAATCTTTCATAAATAGGTATAAATATTTAAGGCAAAGTATAAGACTAAAAAAGAATTCTAATCATAAAATTCATCATAATATGATAAATATAAAATCAAATAATTCCATTTACTTAATCACATGTATATTCTAATAGTCGAATAATCACATGCAATATCAATAGCCACTTTCGTAATGATGGAATGCATAATGCCAGACTTCATAACCACATAGTCAAGGCCTTATTCCATGACTACAAATAATATTTTGTCAAGGCCTTATGACAAGACACTAGTTTGTCTCATGAGACCTACAGATGCATTGAGGAGCTTTAGCTAGATTCACCCATCTCTTAATAAGTCTAATGAATTACTCATATGAAAAGGGTTAAACATAACATAAAAATTCATATTAAAACTTTCATACAAAATGTTAGTAATTTATATATAAACCATTAATGGTATAAAATTAACACATCCACAATCAATCATATCACAAAAATTTCAATAAAATATGGAAAATTTTATCATTATTAATCAACATTGATCAAGAATAATATCCCCTAAAAGATTTTGACATATCGGAAAATGATCAGTAAAAATCATTAAGAGAAATAGCCCTTTTTCATGATATCATTTAAAAGTGAAATAATTTATAAAGGAAGTAAATTAAAAGATAGTTTGGAATCAAAGTGTCTCATACCACTTTGAAACATTTTAATGGAATTAACATTTTAAAACATTTACATTCTTATAAATAAATCCATAAACCCAATTTTAAAACATGGACACTAAGGAGGAATATTTAGAAGAATAAATCATTAAAACATTTAAATTGATGTTTTAGAAAAAGTGTACCTTAAAAAAAATACATTTGAAAACTCTTTTATGAAATATGAGCCTAGATAATAAATAGATCCTAGTAGATACTCACATAAAAACAACCTCAGATAATATATATATTGTGAAATAAACGCTTACCTTGCACTTTCTATTGCTCGAGTCTACGTTTAACCTACAGTATAATCACCATAGTATGTAATTAAATTATATTGGAACCATATTAATATTTATTATACTACACATGATTCATTTATTACTTTATACTGCCCATTTAATAATGATTTCTATTCAAATTAACATTTTGGGTAATAATCACTTTCTTTATCGTACGTGTTTTAACTTGTTATTTTTTATCGTATCATTTAGATCATGATTTTAATACTTCAAGACTATAAACCTTGATTTATATATCATAGATATTTAGAATATAAATATTTATAATAGATATATATTTTTAATGGAAGGCACCATTTATGTTGATGGTCGGCCGTACTTATGCATAAACACTGTTTCCGTTTTCATATCGTATTGAATGGAAGTATGTGAATAAGTTTTATGTAATTATATATATATATCCAGTAGAATTTTTATTTCATATATTACATACTTATAAATAATATATATTTTTATAATCATCATTGAATGGTGAATGTGGGAATGAATCTCTTCGCGTCGTGGAGACGGTAATCCGTACGTACGCATGAGCGAAAATATCATTATATTGATGGTGAAATCATATGTATTTGGATGGTATATCATATATACAAAATCATAAAAATTTTATATTTATTATTGACATCATTAATACTAATTATTATACCCCATACAAATAATAATGTGTTTGAATAACAAACTACACCACGGCGTGGAGATGGTAAGCCGTACATACGCACATATGGTGACTTTGTCAATTATAGGATGGATAAAATAATGAATATTATTGTACCATATTTATAATAACATCATAGTGTGTAGGAGGCCCTATATTTATTAATTTGGCATATAAACAACAAAGAAAGAGGAAGTGGAAGATGAAAATAACATAAAAGATGATGGTGAAATTATTACCTCTTTATCGGGTGTTCCATTTTGAGTTGATCAAAAGGGCTCTATAGGTTGGTTTTATGATCAATGTATGGCCTGTAGAATGATGGTAGGAATTTTGGAAGGTATTTGGTAGTGGTTGGCTGATCCAAATGGATTTTAAGTAATGAAATTAAGAGAAGGGGAAGTACTCTTTTATAAGAGAGGTGAAGGTCACTTTAGAAAAATCTTAAAATATTATTTTAAAATAAAATAATTTTCAGTTCCTAATGGATCAAAAATGATTTATTTCGAGGATAAGGTGGTGATGGGTCGAAAACCTCTCAAATAAATGGTTTTAGACAGGTTTAGTCACCATATTACCCTAATATTTTATATTTAACTCTTAGTTAAATAGTTGACATTTACAATGTCTCTTTGTATTTTTATATTATATGGTTAGTAAACATAAAATAACAAGACAAGAGAACCCCAAGTGGTTCAGTATTAATATATATAACCTTATTTATGTCCATTAGTGAAGCAATATATTTTTAGGAATATTATATCAATTAATAATATAGTATTTATATTTATAACTCAATTATGTCAATTTGGACACTATTTAGTATTTGGTTTTTTTGAAATTCATAACAGCATGATTACTTTGAATTTTATTAATCAACCCTAAAATGAATTATTAACCTAGAAAGTTAGTGGAATTCATCAAATGTCTCAAATTACATTTATCTATATATTTATAATATCTATTATTTTAATCTTTCATTAATAAGGTAATTACTGCATCATCATTGTGTTATAAATAAATTAAATTATTTAATGTCTAAAAATTATAAATAAAATACCATTATGTAAGAAATCATTTTATTGTTATAATTAATAGTTATAGTCAAATTTATCTTATGTATAACCCTGTATTAATAATGGATTAGTTATTAAACATTAAATTTAACTCTTTTAACTCTTCTTTAAATAAAATAATAATAAATGTTTTAATCTAGTACAAGTGGACCAAATGGGATAATATTTTATTCCTAGGGTTATTTTAATTCTAATTTAACTTATCCATTAGAATTAGGACATGTTTTATGTTAATTATAATATCATTTTTACCCTTAATTACCCTATTAACTTTTAACAGTGGTTAATAAAAGCCCAAAGTTACTATTCACCAATAATTATTTTCATCTTATTGAACCAAATCTTACAAACTAAAATCAACCATGTATCTCTGATTTTTAAAATTAACTCACAGAAGAGGAAAAATTATTTTTTATGCAAATTTGTAAATTCTCATAAAAGGTGGTTAAAAGAGGGTAAAAAGTTCAATAAATATTTATACATCTAATTTTAATATAAAACGACTCCAATGAATTACATTGAACTTATATAGGTATTATATATCTATTTTGACTTAAAAGAAATTTAATTAAAATATATAATTATTTAAATAAAAATTTGGTTTTAAACAATAACACAATGTTTTTCACCATTCATAAAAAATTGAATGTTTTTAGTAAAATACAAAAAATTCAACCTTATCTAATTTAGATATTTCGAATTAAAAAAATGAATTCTATTTTACCAAAATAAATAAATATAAGTTTCAATAATTAATTTAAAATTAATTCCCATTGTCAAAGCTAAGAAGAGGGTTTTATAAAAAGTAAAAACTATCAAACGATTGACACGTGTTTATGTTAAATTTAAATGTGAAATTACTTATAATGACCTACAATGTATTAAATGATAAAAATATAATCTAATTATACATCCAAACCATTCAAATTCATAATTTTAAAGTATAAATTATTTCTATTAAAAATGGTGTTTTCAATTAAAATTTAGTATTTTCACTATTAATCAAAATAGGAATGTTATCAGAAAAGTACCAAAAATATATCAGAACTAAATTTTTATGTCCCAATTATAAAGAATAATATAATTTTAATAAATTTAGTATATAAAAGTGTCAAATATCTGTTTTAAAAAATATTCTTCATTAAATAGGCGTTATAATTTCATTTTTTGAAAAAATACTTCTTTTATCTAGAAAATAGAATTTTTCCTTATATTATGTCTATGAAACACAAAATATGAATTCTAAAATTTAATGGAGTATATAAAATTAAAAATTAAGTTAATACTATTCATATCCTTTTTGTTTTGAACGGCTAGATTGTTAAGTCGTGGTGTGATCGAACTCCGTATTGCGTGTAGGACAAGTTATTGATTTTTTTAATTGATAATGTAAAAGGAAATATTGCGGTGTTACAGAATAATTATTCTAATGTAGATGAAATGAACTTTATATACATTGTTATGACCAATAAATGATTAAAATATTACTTTATAGGTTTTTATGTATATTTCCAAATAAAAAATTTTATTTAACATTTTAGAAATTATGTTTTTTAATGATTTTTTTTATAAATGGAAAGAAGATTTTCCTCAACAATGTTTTAGTGACCTTTTATGATATTTTGTCATTAACGAAAACAATATTGGATGTTACTTATCATTTATAGAGGATATGATATAATGTTAATAGACACATTCCTTTTAGGTATCATTTATGATTATGATGATAAAATTTTCATGAAATCTATTCCTTTATATGGATTACAATATGATGAATTGAGTAAATGTTTATGAAACTCCTTTACTCCATCATGTTATTTAATGATGAAATATTTAAGAAAACTATTTTCTTTTCATGAATTATGATATGATTAATGTTTTATGATATTATGAAACACTAATTTATGGATTATTTGATGGGTGGGACCTATATCTCCCTCTAATTAATTGGGTAAGGATAAATATACCGTGAGATAAATATGACTGGAATGAGGAGTGAACCCAGTTCTGTAATGAAATTTTCGACTATAATTATCATGGGAGTGAAACATGAATACTCTAATACTTTGAGGAGTGAAACATTTCGACTATGATAGTCATAGAAATGATCCAAGAAAACTAGTGAATTGATTTTATATACCTTTTTCTATGGAATAAATAATTTTCATATTCCATTGTTATGCTCTCAAGGATTATGTATGTTAATTACTTTATGATTGAAGTCTTATGAAATACCATACTTTATTTAGTGATTGAAGCTTATGATCTGTAATGTATATGTTATTGTTTTCAAATTTTATCCTCATGTTCTCGAACCCTTATTATCATGCTAGGTTGATATGTCACTTGTTTTACCCATACTGATCAAATTAGATCACCCTTTATCCTGTTTCATTTCCTCAAGTTATGAAGAAAAGTATTATGTATGTTATTTCTTTGATGGGAAAAAGTTATGAATAACTTAGTGGGGGAAAATTTAGCTCACTTATGAACCAGGTTTTTACATGTCCATGTTTCCAAAGAAACTATACCTACTGGATTTTGGGATGGATAACTATGTTATGTGTGGAATATTAATATAATATGATATAATATCTATGTATGAAAACACTGGTTCGCTATACTATCCCTTTACAATGAAATTTCTATTTCCCAATTCAAACTATTTATTCCATAGAGCTTATTCTGATTAATCAGAAGAGTATGTTTTGTAATAACATTTTTTTTTGAAATTACTACATCCCACTATATAATAAATCTTGGGAATTATTGATTCAGCCCATTAGGGTACAAATATTTTAAATATCACTTAAAAATAATTTGATATAAAAAGTGGATACATTTAAAATGGATGCTAATATTTATATGACATAGATCTGTGACCATTTTAATAAAACATCAAATATTAATCCAACTTAATATATATATATACTAAACAATAAAATGATCTAAAAAATATTTAAAATCCTAAATGATAATTATTACGGTGTAGTAATAATCATATTTGATTCTAAAAAATTTGACAATTTAAAACTCAAAAACTGTGTCAAAAAAATAATTTTGTATAGGAATATGATGTTTTTTTAATGTACTTGTATGTGTGTCTGATTTTATATTAACTATAAAATAACTATTTTTGTTTAAAATAATAATTATTATAGTTAAATGTGTGGAAGACATGCATCCAAATAAAATAATTATAAAATATAAAATTAATCACAATATAATTTTATAATATAAATATACATGAATTAATGTAGGGAATAAAAACGATATGTTGTGAAAAAAAAGTGAATAATTACAATGTTTAAAAGTAATTAAAAAGGATAAAATCTATTTTGGTGGTGTCCTATAAAAAATAATATATCAATAAATCATAATTCAATAGGGTGAACACCATTTGTAAGAATATGATCAATTTAAAAGAAGAATTTTTTAAAATGTTTTATAAATAATTAGGTCAATATTATGGATTATTATTTGATGTATTAATATTTTTATGTAATTTAAAAATCATTAAATATATATTTATCCAATTTTTATCTTTTTATCTTGTGATTCATTGGCCCCTCATATTAGTAACCTCATATTCTCTCTCACCATCTAGAGTTGATATAATTTCATTTGAACCCTCTCTATCAATTTATTCCCTCAAAATTGATCGAGTGTCTACAATATTTTCTAAATATATATATGTTGGATGAAATATAGTTGAGCTATTTTATTGTTAAAATATTGGATTTCATTATTTTTTTGATAACATAGGGTTTTCCCTCCTTGGTATATGTCTGGTGGATTGGTTTGAACATTCACATTCAATAATTTCTGATTTAGTGTTCCTTATCAATAATATTTGGGGTTTGTGACATCACATGATTACTAAGAATCATTGATCTTGCTATATTCTTATCCACCATTATAAGGAAGGTGATATTAAGATAGACAAATTGATATCCTCTTAATTCTTTATCTCAATGAATTTTTATATTTTTATGTGTTTGATTGATTTATAGATATATTGTTCTCCTCTATCAATAACTATTTTTTTGTTTCCCTAGTAATAAACTTTCACTCTAGAACTACTATATACTATATCATTTATAGATCCATTATGGTTGATTAATCTATTGAGATTATAGAGAAAATTTATTGATGTATAATATGGTGGATTAGATCAATGTTATGATTTATTTATATCAATATTTCATTGAATTCATTGTTATTTAATTTTTTAAAAAGTATTTTTTCAAGTAACCTATTATTTATATAGATTTCCAAAACTATTGTTCCCATTTTCCATTTACTATTTAAACGATTATTCCCATTTATTTTTTTTGATACCTATTATTTATATGTAATGTATCAATCTATCATATATGATTCACTGGATGAAATATTATATTCTTAATATAATGATATTGATATTTGAATAATGGTCAACTTTAATGCATCTCAGATTAATCCTTTAGTTCATCCTATATTGTATAGATCTCATCTCAGCAGTGTCTTGGATATTTTTTAAATAGTTTCCTTACATTCACTCCCAATCCATGAGGCCCATGAAGAAGAAATCCTGAAAAACCTCTCAAGTAATGTTTATTATTCTATATGAGTTATTTACTAAGAGATTCTAGTTTTTAATTTTCATGAAGGAATCAACAATTAACCGGATGGAAGTGATACTTTTGATATATCAAAAACAATTAACTCCACCCATATGGTTTATCATCTTTCTTCTAATTGTAGTCTAAGGGATTATTATATATCCATCATGGGAGAAGGATTTTGAATTTATTGGTGATTATTCCTATTAGAAAAATCAATTCCTTCATTATTAAAAATATTTGAATCTTCTTAATGATACTGAGGAAAAAAATTAGGGGATGCAACTTATTATTTGACATTCAAGGATATTAATGATGAATTATAAGAAGAATTGTGGGATGAGATAATAGAATATGATGAGAGAGATATGGGTTCAATATTTCCACCATATCTTGAGAATGTTTATGAGAAATAAAAATAGTTTATGATGGAAATTTAATTGATCAACAGAATTATTAGGAATGTAAATTAGTCGGTTCTTTTCATAAGTGAAATTCTAAAAAAGAAGAATGAGAATAAACCTAAATATTATTATTAAATAGTTTTGGATCATGTCTCCATGTATACAATACAAAAAAACTACAAAAAGGTTTATATTTAACAATATTGAATTTTTTTGATTTATTATAAGGATTGACAATTTATATTCATCGAATTACTAGGTATTTATATCATCAGATACAACTCTCTAAAGGTGGAATTGAATGATTTTTTCATAAATAATCAGGGATAAAAAAATCCATTTAATGAATTCCATGGGATATAAATTTAATTAAAATAATTTTTTAATTAGAATAATATGGGTTCATGGATAATATAAATAGGATGTAGTGTGGTTTATTGGGAAATGTTTTTAACAATTAAGTTAGTCATTATAGGTTCAATAGGATAATTGTCATGTGGTTGATTTTTTATCTTAGGACATTATTAGGTATCCAATAAAAGTGATCATAGTTATATGATTAATATAGTAATAATATATTCATTATATATGATTGTTGAAAAAAGTTCATAAAACTAGTATATATGAGGGTAATAAAATAAATAAATTTATATAATAGGGAAGGAGTTTTACAACATGTTGTAGAAACATATCCTTTATGGTAGATATATCTAATAATAAGAATGTGGTAGCATCATGAAGTTTTATCTTGGAACTAAGCCATGTGCATTGAATCAATTTTGATGGCTTAGTCAAAATCTAGGGATATTTGAGTTTTTAGTCCTACGTTAGGGAATGTTTTCCTATTTAGAATTTAGGATGAGATTTGGTGAGATAAAATTCCTCTTATATGAATTTTCAAATGTTATAAAAGGCTTGATATGATCTTTGGGTACTTGCATTGATTATTTGAGCAGTTTCATGGGGAATTTGATAGAATTTTTGATGAATATAGAATATAAGTATGTTATGGGTTAGGGACATACTATGATTAGTAGACTGGTAAGGGATCACACAATAGAAAATGGGGATCCATGACAAGAGGGAATCATTTCATGCTGTGACTAGGGGGTTTCACTCTATAGATATATTTTTTGGGGTTTTCACTGTGGATAACTCACTTACGTATTATGTTATGTTGTGGAATGTGGAATCCTAAAATGTATAAATATCTCATATTATATTTTTGTCAAAATAAAAATGTTAAATTTTATTGTTACAGTGTGTATATGTGAACTAAACTATTTGTATTCACCATAAAAAATACATTAGAAAATTATTATGTATTCCCATTATAGGATTTTATATGAGAAGGATATCACTCTCCTTCCCTTTGTAAATGACATAATGGATTGTCCAAGGGGATGTTTCATGAATGGGGGTCTTGAGGACATGAATGTGAAGGGGATTCCATGTAATGGATTAAGAAAAAAATCCTTAGAATTTGGGGAAATCAAATATTCTGTTTTGCATGATACAAGTTTCATATTGCATTAAAAAATGGAACATGCCATAGAGGGTTGACTATGAGGGATGGGTTGTCATGAAAAGGGATATAGAGTGGTTGAAACATGATTTAACCATTTTGAATCACATATTCACTTGACCTATGATGGTGGAATAACACTGTACCACGATACACCCCTCTTCCAAAATTTAAAATAACACGACTAACTATCTTTTTAGAGTTGTAACCATTATAATTTTGATAATAAGAGGAATTAGTAGATGGATATTTCCCAAAGTATTATTCTCCTCATTATTTATTTTTTTCGCTAGATATGGGATATATTGTGGATATTAACATTAATAATTTACAATGTGGTCATCTATATATTTTCCCTTGGTTCTCATTATCCTTTATTATACGTGACATTATTGATTTTGGATAGTGTTTTGATGAAAATTTCTTTAATTTATGGTATATATTTTGTCTATTGATGTTTTATTTCTTTCTAGGAGTATCGAGAGTATACCCCAATATTTTTTTATGTTTTTGGTTAATGTTTTGACAAGTATGAACTGATCTATTAGTTTTTTATATTGTTTTATTTAGATTAAATAAAATATATAATTTTAAATTATTATAATTAATTATATAAGTGATATTGGTCGAGATTGTGGCTATGGATCTGGTCAATCTTGGATGAGGCTTCAATCATATATAAAGATAGTATTAATGAATCACATCAAAGGGAATTACTCTAAAGGTGGTAATTCAGAACTTATGTATCTCACCAAAATTTATGCAATTTTTTATGTGAAAGTGACATATGGTGCCAATTTTTTTTTTCTATTTACCTTCTTCTATAAGAGAAATTGTGACCATTAATCTTCAATTAATTGTATATAATTTTCCTAGGCTACTATAGAATTGTGGAATATTGTTTGATTCCCCAAGTATCAATAGAGCGGGGCTTGACTAAAAATGTTTTCTATATGATTCATAGACTATATAGATTATTAAATTAAATGAGTGAATAATATTTACCATGATAAAGGCTCCCTTGTCTACCCTTTAGTTGAGGAGTGTTTTGGATAAAAAATGGTTGTCTTAGGGATTCATGGTTGAATAGATTTATGTATTGGCTAGGTATGAGAGTGATGAACAAGATTTAAAATGAATGTGAGGTGGGATTTATTTATACTATTTAGTGTGATAGACATGTTGTGTTTCTATTATATATTATTGGACTATGATGTGAGAATTTTCATGTTGAGGGTTGTTTTTTCTTATGATTCATCTGATTCATTCCTATAGATTATGAACAAGATAGAAGACTAAATGTGTGGTGCCCTGAACATGATAGGAAAAAAGGTTCTAAAAGGGTTCTATATAAATGTGTTTATTTTAAGGATAATTAGTGAATGAGATAATGAAGAATAATATCCTAGTTTTTCTTTAGTGATGAGTATAGGTCATGTACTTCAGAGATCTATATATGAAATTTATTACACATTCTGACCAATGTCCATTCCATGTGATGATGATATATTACTTTATTTCAAGGTGATGCTCCTTTTCTCTCGGATGAGTTGTATAATGATATATTAGGTGATTATTATTACCCCTAATTATGATATATTTAACTCTAAAGAGGGGTTACACTCACCCTGATGTGATATGGTTTTGGGGAGGGGTTCCATTCTCTCCTTGGTGAATGATTTTATTTTATGTGTATCATAGTAAGTTCATTATTCCCCCCAATTATGACATAACATTTCATATTGGGTGGAGAGTGTATCCCCTAATATATTTTGATATGTAGATATATATATAGTGATTGGTAGATCCCCTAATTATATGATATGTGATTTCATAGAGGGGTGGAAATACCCCTAATATGATACGGTTTTGTGGTTAGTCTCCATTCCCTCTGATTGTATGAATTTATTAGCTAATTATTAAAAGGTGAGAACCACTCCGCTTTTTTTGATAAATGGAGACAATATGAGTGGGAGTTTTATCCACTAGATGTCATGTGATATATGTAAATTTATAGATTGGATGTTTTATACCCAATTATGAGATATGTGATTATAGAGAGGGGATCAATTCCCCCTTATTATATGATAATTTTTGTTGGATATTATAGGATGTAACTATTACCCTTTATTATGATATATAAAGATATATTATGTGGGACACAAATCTCTTTATTGGATTATATTTTATAGAAATATATTTGAGGAAAAAAATATACTAGATTTTTAGATATTTATGTTCTAGGGAAGTATGTGGTTCCCCCTAGATGGTGACGTGACTTGTTCAGAGACAAATAACATTAGATGATGTAGGTACGGTTGATCACATGTGTATAATCTTGTCCTATAGACCAACCATTTTATATTTTTTAGAATCCTTATTTTTTATCATATTGAGAACATAACATTATAGAAAACAACTGTTTATTGGTTCTATTAGGATCCCCATGGGATGTGAACTGCTATATTTTTCTCAAAACAATCCTGGATGGACCTAACACATTGGTTTTTAAGAATAAAACAAGATCGTTGGTGAATATAAGGCAGATGCCTAGTAGTAGAGGTGTGAGACGGATTGCATGGATGGTGTTAGGTGATGGGAACAGGTTCTTTCTTAGGAAAAGGTGGTAATAATCTTTATTTATGTTCATTTTCTTAGTATTTGATCTTTTTATGGTTATCTTATTTGAATATTTAAGACCGCTGTGAGATTATTTAAATAATTTATTTTTTAGAGAATGTGTTTTATTATTTTTCACTATAGGATTATACCATGATGTTTATATGTACTTTTTGGATGATTATTTAATTTATTATTTCTTATTTAGACTATATTCGTTACTATAGAATGTGGGTATAACCTCCCAATATAATGATTTAGACCCCAACTACTAGTCATTACACTATGACATATGGGGAGGTGTGCCTAAGGTCATGTAATGAAAAAGATATGTTATGGTATAATGAATTGATTTGGGAATTTACAAACTTGTATCAGAGCATTTTATGACTTGTGATACTATTTCAGAAATGTGATACATTAGACAAGATAAGAGAGAACTTTTGGAGGAGGTTATTTTGTGCTTCTTTCAATCAATTGAATGATTTAATTCCAATGTTTACATAGATTATGGAATATTGTATTGGATTTTTTCTATTATATTTGAAATGATTATTGATAAATATTGTGTTTAATTTTATATATTTATAAAATTCTAGTGTTATCACACAGTATGTGGAGGTTATAGGTATGAGCTCATGCATCATATAAACTATGTATGTTTTCATTACCTGTTATTAGTTTCTTATAAAATTTACCATATTCTTATATAAAAAATTGTTCAATTACATAAATTGTTAACAAAAAATGATATGATGTTTTACCAGATACATTCTTGGTGGAACCCTATTCAAGGCCCAACCATAAAAATTACATATTCTAGTGAAATTAGACTAGAATTAACATTCTTACATTACCGAGGAACTTTAGTGTTTTTAATTTTATCAAATTATGTTAGGACTCATACATAAAACCCCTATTTTATAATGTGGAAACATTTGATTAGTATCCATTTTTTCCAAAATAAAAAATATTGAAAAGAAAAAACATTATTTTTCATTAAAATTCATCCTAACATCTCAATTATCTAATTTTTTTTTTTTAACCCATCCCTAATTATTTTGAAAACCATTCTAAAACATGTTATGAGCACTAAAATTTCAGTTAGGGATATAAAAATATGAAATTAACCTATTATTCTATCTTAATGTATGAAGATCACAATAATAGTTTTATTTTTACACAAATATAATTTGATCATGAATAATCATTTACTTATAGATGAAATCTAATTTAATATTTAAGGATTTTTGCAAAACACTTTAGAAGAATATATAAAATCCAAATCATAATAACAATTTTTTTATTAGAAAACATGAGAAACTATGAATATATTTTTTTTAAAAACATATCATTTTACCATTTAAGGGAATGCTATTTCCTTTAAAATAAAAGATCATCTGCATTCATTTTGAAATAAAAAAGTCTTCCATGAAAATACATTCACAAGAAGATGAAATTCATATGGGTTTATTGGGACATCATATTCATTTAAACTATACAAGAATCATTATAGTTCGAATAACCATACAATCAACTTCCATTATAATTATCTAGAGAACATAATAATTACTAAATGCATTAAAGAACTATATTAGGATCACCCATAATCATAATTAATGTTTATGGACTATAAAATCCATAAAATACATAAAATCATGCATTACGATCATCAAAATAATAAAAATATCCATTTTAACCCATAAGTAAAATATTTACTGATATTTATATATACTGTATAGTTAAAAATCAAATTTTCAAAAAAATCCTTAATCAAGAAATGGAAGGTTTTTCTTTAAAGAAAACATATAATCTTATAGAGGACTATAAAACATAAAAAAATTTATAGTGATAGGGAAATCCATTATTGTCAAATTTGTTAATATAGAACATTCCTTTTTTCTTTATTTTCAATGTGTTCAATATAAAATAAGTAAAAATATTCCATTTTAAATCCTTTGAATGAATGATAAAGGTGACATAAGATGTCCTTTATAATTTATTTATTTCTATATAAATAAACTTATAAAATCATTTTATGAATTTGTAAAATGAAGAAATTTATTTATAAAAAATACATCCTCAAAATTATAAAAAATGGGTTTTAAGTGAAAATGCACCTTACGTTAAGGCTGACTCATCACGTATGTCATTTATCATCATGAATAATAAAAAAATGTAAAACTTATTGTTTATTAAAAAATTTATCACCAATATTTTTTTTATTTATTATCATCTTATATACAATTATGTAATAAATTTTTTTCATAGTGTACTTTTTGATAATATTGAGCTCCTACATCAAAGATGTCATCGGTAGGTTTAATAAATAAAAATCTGTCATTATTTCAACATATCAAAACAATAATCATGCAATAATTATAATTTTCTAACATCAATGATACTTTTAATATCCATCATGAATGATGGTTTTTTAAAATGATTTACTTTATAATCACATAGATGGTTGGTTTTACGTGAAAAAGAGTAAAATTTCCATTTCCATTGATTATTATAGAAAGAAGGTAAATATTATATTATATTTACAAAATAATGATGATATCATAAAACGGATTATATATATCATCCATGTAATGTTGGGATTAAAAAAATCACATCCCTTCATAGAGGTTGTAGTCCACATATATGCAGGAATGATGATATCATTTTTTAGTGAATGAATTGTTTTGAAAATAGATGAAACATTACATCTATAAAATGATACATAATACATGAATGTAATATATATATGTATATATACTAAATACACCAACATAAGAATACAATATAGGTGGTGATTTAAAATTAATTAGATCAGTTTGTGAGGTGATAATCCACCATACACGTGAATGCATGATTTTGTTCCCACTAGATGGAAGGGAAGAGATACATAGTTTATTCCATTAAAATAATAAAATCTAATTATATTTAAGATAATTATTTAATATTTCACCATGGTTAATTATTAATTGAATGATATGGAATACAAAATAAAATGAGAACACTTTGTTAAGAACTATAAATCCTCTTCGGACAACCATCTTTTCTCTACACCTTAAGCCCTATAGGGTTCATATTATATAGATAATAAAACCTCTAAAACATGATAAGGGATGTACGTAAGGTATTTTTGAAAGTATTAGATGATCCAAAAATAATTATATGTGTTTATATATTAGGGGAAAATGTTCCCTTCTATAAGATTTTATAGGGGAACTCATGGAATTTTTTAAAATGTTAAATAAAAATAAATTAATTTTCAATGAAAGATGGCTCAATAATGGACCATTCATGAATCTTATATGATATATGGTCTGAAAATTTCCAACCTATAGAATTTAGACATTTTTAAAGGCCATTTTATACCTTATCTATTTATCTTAACCCCCATTTTAACCCGTGTAATAATTACCGTGGAAAATGTTTTACTCTTTAGGGGTCAAGATAGTAATAATAGAAGGAAAATTGTACCATAAATAAACACTATATGATATTTGTAACCATAACAAAAAAATTGTCCCATGATATTATTTTTATTAATTTACAATTTTTTAATGAAATTTAATTTATTATAAAATTTAATTAATGTAAATTATATATTTATTTATTTACATTGACAATAATAACTTCGAGGAAATAATGAAAGTCAAATATAATCAATTCAAACATTCATAAAATTAATCATTTTTCTAAAAAACTCACGAAACATAATAAATGTTTGAAATTATATTAATTTTAATATTTTTAATATAAAAAAATATTTATTCTTTTTTAATTGAATAAATATTATTCTAGTGTCCCAAATGAATTTTATGTAATTATATATTTTCTAAAAATTATAAAATAATTACAAAGATATAAAATAATTTTTCTATAAAATAAAAATTTATAACTAAAAATAACATGTAACTCCCTAAAATTATAAAACAATAACCTTGTATTTTGAAGAATGTGTGACACACAAAACCAAACATTAACGACTCCTGAAATATATTTCATTAAATTTAATCACTTCAAGTGCACGAAAAACACACCACTATGAGTATAAATGTACCATAATATAGTGTAACATTATAAAAATTGCACTAAAATGGTGGGTATGAATATTAATAAACTAATTATTAAAATAATTGGTATATATTTATTTGATATAAAATAAAAATAATTTAAATGAGAAAGAATTTCATCCTGAAAAAACATTATTTTCCTAAAAGTTGAATTAGTAGTGTTTTGTGCAAATAATTTAAAATTATTTATTTCCAAATTTTGTAGAATTATTTTATAAAATAAAAAACCTTTTTTATATAAAAATATCAAAATTATCCTAAGGTTAATTTTTCAGATTAGTCTGAAATGTTTCATTTTTTAATGAATTGTAGAAAATACCAAAATTAATTAAAAATGCATTTTCTATTAAATTATTTATAATTTTAAATATTTTTTTTAAATTAGTTTTAAAATTAAATTTGTCAAATTAAATTTATATTAATTCAAATTAGGACATTGAAATCATTTTTATATTTAATTTACATATAAAAACATTGTAATCTTTTTAATATATCACATAAAAAATCAATTTCTCATCGCATCATGGGAGATTAAATTTAAATTAGAATTTTAAAATTATTTTAATGAAATTTGGAAAAATAGGTTCTATATTTGGAACACAATTAATTTATATTTTATATTATGTTCAAATTAAATTTTGGCCAAATTGAATAGTTAAAACAGAAAAAATTTATTACGCGACTAAGGTAAAAATTGATTTAAATGAGTTTAAAATAAATATATAAGGGATAAAATGACATATAAAATTGTATAAAATCTATTTTATCTATATAGATACACCCTATATCTAATAGGTTTTATAATGTCCCATTTTAGATGGGTTTGGCATAACAAAACCATGGGTATGATTGAAACATTTCAATAAAATTACCCATTTGTCACTCTCCTCACTTATAAAAGGACACCCCTCTCATATCTTCTTCCAAAAATCGCAACACTTATATTAGAAATGGACTACCCAAATAACACCCCAAATTTCATAATATCATCCTATAATCCTTTTTTTGGAATAAATCCAACCTAGATAGGATTTTTGTGAAAATGTAAGGAGGATACCCGGAGAAGTACTTACGTTCTCCAATGAGTATTAATAATTTGTTTCTTCCTCAACAACATTAATTTTTTTTTAAATAATTCATGATATAAAAAAATAAGTATTTTCCTTATACGTATATGTTTTTAATTTATTGTAATTACAAACAACCATCACAAATTCAAACAAATGGGTAAAGAAATCACCATTCATGTGTACAAAATACTATATATTCACGTACTAATGTCATTTATTTTTTCATTACAACCTATATACATTGTGTATGATGATTATATGAAGTATAAATATTATATTTATAACATAATTAAATATATTAATTAATTATATCATATATACATTTTTTAATTCTATTTCTTAGGAGATATAATAATGTCGCTCATGTGTACAGAAAACTAATACCTCATGAAGCGATGAGAATCGACTTTCACTATTGCTTTACATTAAAGGTGATAAAGATAATAAAAGTGATTATATGTGATATAAATTAAATAATTACGATAATAATTAAATAGTTACAATTTCTAATAGATAATATATATCATTTTATTTCTTATCTTTTTTCATCAATGAATGATGATAACATATTTAGTGCACCCATGGACTATCGCCTTCACAAAACGTTGGGGCTCTCTTTTAATCACCACGCCTCATGGAAGATATATATAGGTATATTTGAAGAAATAATATGGTATATATAATATTATTATCCTAATTTAAAATTAATATATCACTTACCTTCCTTCTGTAATGATAGTTGAAAAATGGAAACATTACTCACATGTATGTACTACCTACCGTCTCTATGATCATAACGTTCATTATTTTCAATAATATTCATTAAAAATTATTTTTAAAATTGAAACTGATGTAAAAATATGATAATTATGTCATGATTATTATTATAGAGATTATGGAACAATATAATATGTGTAATAACTATATCATTCATGATGAAACAAACATGAGAAAGCAAGGTAATTAAAATACAAAATAATGATAATAATGAAAAAAAATTATTCAAAAGGTGAATAAAAGTTATAGAATGATTAAATAATATATTATAAAAATTAATAAAATTCTTTACTCAGTTAATAACATGATTAATGACACTATAAATGAGGTTAAATAATGTCCAATCAAAAAGAAATGTGAGGTAACAGACTTCATCTCAATTTCCATTCATTGAGGAATATTGTAATTTTATATGAATAATTTAATTTATATGATGTATATAATTTCATTTTAATTTATTATAATTTTTTATTCAAAAATCATGTTATTTGATGTTTCAATTGTACAATTTATACTAATGGTATTTGCTAGAAAATTACCCAGTGGTAAATAATATCATAACTCAATTTATATGTATTGGGTTATGTTAATTTTTTATTATTCATCATATTATAATATTACATGTATTATAAATTTTGATGATATTATTTTGAATTTACATGTATTTAATGTGGATTTATTTTTTATACACATAATTAGTTAATTTATTAATTATTACTTTATCATTATGATCATTGTAAGGGTTTATTTCATAGACTCATTATAATTGAGATTGTTTATTATCAATTTTAGTTGATGGAAGTTATTTTAAAATTATTTTAAAAAATATTTAATTTTATTATAATTTATTTATTTAGGGTATTTTCACGTAATAAAACTTATTTTTCACTCTTTTTTTAAATTAATTGAAAAAATATTTTTAAGAAAATATGACATAAATTAACTCTAATGTTAGAAATATATTTTCTTCCAAAACCATGTTTTCAAAAAATTATTTCAAATATATTCTTAAATTTTAAAAAATATTGATTAAATAAATTTTTACCTTTTTTAATTTTTTAATTTTTTTGAAAAGAATATTCTTTGTCATTTTCTAAAACGGATTTTTTATATTCTTTTAAAATTGAAAAAAGATTTTTATTTCTATCTTGCACAATAAGTAAATTTTAACTAACATCATTACTATAATTTATTTGAAGCTTAAATTTCATGTTTAGAATATTTTAAAATAAATATTCACAAATATTCTATAAATTCATTATATTTAAAATTTATTTTCAATGAGAAATAAATTCAAAATATATTATCCTTTAAAAATGAATTTTCAATATAAAATAGATATTTTTTAAGAATGTTTTTAAATATTTATAAATTGTATTTATACTCATAAAAACAACAGTACATTGTTTTATATATACTCCACTATGGATATGTTGTATTGATACCACCCTTATTATCCCTCTGGATGGTTTATGATTATTTTAACCAAGGATAGTATTGAAATTCACTTCCATATTTCATTTTTTAAGTAAATAACTTCTCCTTAAAATGTAGACTTTTTTATGATAATTTGAAATTAAACATCACCTAAATTTCTGTATTATTTATCATGTATATGTTTATTTTTTAATCTATATAACATTTATATATGCAATTTACTATATTAAATGTAAATTGTTTATGTGGGGAAATATTGATAAATCTGTATTATTTACTCAATAAGGATATTTGATAATAAGGAAAAAATTATAGGTTAAATAAATTATTCAATATCTGAGGAATAATTAAGACATGAAAAAATTGTTGGGGAATGGATATAGATAGCCCCTAAAGGCATTAGTAGTCTCAAGGGATGAATTAGTTGGCTTTCCTTAGTAAAATGGTTGAATAACCATTAGCTTTAACCTATATTGAGAAAATGTATTGATGGTTGTGTTATCTTGTTATTGGAAAAAATACATCAAATAATTAATAATTCCATTCATTGAGAACTCACTTACTATTATTCATTATATTTTCACTACGACGTTTTCTATAGATGCATTTAATTTGTAGTTTATTAATTAAATAGAAGATGTTTTTTGTTATTTACCATGGTATATTGACTATGAATTATCAAGTTATGATAGTAATGTTATTGATTTAATGACATGTTCTTCTAGTTATTTACTTTTTCCATATTGATTATTTAAGTAATATTTATTTAAATGGATGTGTGATAAGTTCATTTCCATTCCATATTGATTATTATAATTTATTTTTTATAACCTCTAATGTATATAACTATTATAAATAATTTTATCTCCCCCTTATTTGGTTTCCTTTCCCGGGAATCCATGTAGTGTAGTATGAAAGGTATGAAAATTTTTTCTAGAGAGAATTATGATACTCTTGAAAAAAAATTATATTGTAATTTTTATTTTCAAATATAATATATGTATCATGTATGTATATATTTTTTCAACAATACAAAACTCTTCATTCAACAAGGTTGTGATTCCTTGTATATTATTCCAATTTAATAAATAAGAAACATGTTCTGGACAACTGGGGTAAGCGTCACTAGAGTTGGTATAAGTGGAAGTTTATAAGAATATTTTGAAAAAAGTTTTAGGAAAAAAATAGATTAAGGAACATAACTGTATGATAAAAATTGAGGATAAGTTTAGGAACATAATAATGTTTTGGTAAGGTATATATTATGTGTTTTTACCAGAAATACATCTCTATAATGATACTATGTACACTAGTGCAGAAAATGTTATTTACGTCACCATTTTTTACGTCGGTTATATATAACCGACGTGATAATCTGTGAAACGTGGTTTTTTACGTCGGTTATTTCATAACCGACGTAACAAATGTGGTGAGTAGATTTTTAATGTCAGTTATTTTAATAACAGACGTTACAAATTGCGCGTGTTTGGTTTTTACATCGGTTATAAATTAACTGACGTTAAAACTCAAAGCGCGGGGTTTTTAAGTCGGTTATTTTATAACCGACGTAAAAAACTAAAGTGCTGGGGTTTTTTTTACATCGGTTATAAAATAACCAACGTAAAAAACGCGTAGATATCTCCTTTTTTACGTCTGTTATCAAATAACCGACGTAAAAAAACCCCGGGCTTTAGTTTTTTACGTCGGTTATTTTATAACAGATGTAAAAAATGAGATATCTAGGAGTTTTTTACGTCGGTTTTAAGATAACCGATGTTATAAATTTAAAAAATAGTTTATAACGTCGGTTATTATATAACCGACGTTATAAAACATTTAAAAAATTAATGCCCCGTGGACTGTCATTTACGAATTTACGATTGACAGTCCGCCTGCTCCTCTCTCTCGCGCGGTAAACCCTAATCGCCTCGTCGATTGACCTGAATTAAACTCATTTTGGATTCATCGTTTATCTTCTTTACTCCTCTCGGATCTATCATCTCAACTCACAACACTTAAGTAAGCCTTCCACGAATTTATTTCGTTCGTTTTTTTTTCACAGATACTCTATAATTATGTTTTGCGATTTTTTTCTTTAAACTAGTTTAGATTCTTCCATTTCAAACCCTATTACATCTTTTTGAATATTGTTGGATTTTTATTTCCTAATCATCCACTATTAATACCATGTTTTCTATTCCTTTTATTGATGGGTGTTCAACAATATATCATAGATAAAATGATTGATAAAATTATTGACTAAACTATATACTCTTTATTTATATGGTTTCAATTCCATATAATCATTGAATGGTATCTACCAAGAAATTTATTTAGTATCATTTGGAAACCATTTATATTACATGGGATTGTCATTTTTATTGATTTAATTATAAATTTTTTATTTATATTATTCCATTTTAAATGGATATTAAACCCATTTTTTCCATGTATTCTTTGTGATATAATGATTATTGATTTTATATCTCACACATACGTATGGATGTTGATGGGTGGGGTCATATATCATCATCCACATCATTGATTTTGTTTTATATCTCATAAGATTGTAAGGTGTGGATATAATGAGTTTGTTCAAAATGGCATGGGAATAATATTTTTTCAGATATGTTAATGTGTGGACATAATGTGTGGACATAATGAGTTTATTTGATGTAGGTTTTTCTTTTTGATGGATTACTTCATAAAGTGGTCTCGGTTCATTTGATTTTGTGTTTCCTTTGACACCATCCCCCCTTAATGACTATGATCTCTCATTGCCATGTTTTTCTCTAATTGTTCTCTCACACACCTTTTGGATTTGATGGTTGATTACAAACATATTTATTAAAATATTTAAGTTGGATTATATGAATTTCTTAGGATTATATTGCTGTTTTATGCCACTTTATTTACTCTTCTATCCAATACTAAGACCCTTTCTATTAAAAAAAATTCATAAAAAATATGATTGGACACTTCATCATATTTCATGAAACGTTTAAAAAAATATGTTATATCAAAGATGTGGAAACAGGTGGTGTTCGGGGGGGTGTCCAAGGGGGTGGGTGGGTGTGAGTGGCTATCCACATGGGTGGGGGCCTGTCCATAGGGTTTTGGGGGTTGTCCGGTGGGGTTGGAGGCTGTCCAGAGGGTTGGGGGGTGTCCAGGGGGTGTTCAATGGGTAGGGGTGGGGGTTGGTGTCCAGGAGGGGTGGGGGTGCTTTCTAGAAGGGTGGGGGGCTTTCCGGAGGGTTGGGGGTGTCCAGGGGTGGTCCAAGGGGGTGGGTGGGTGTGGGGGGTTGTCCAAGTGGGTGGGGGCCTATCCAGAGGGTTTGGGGGGTTGTCCGGGGGGTGGGGTGATTCTCAGGATTACTCCATTTTCTTCAATTTTCTGTCAACTATGTAGGCATCATGGTTTTCTTTGAATCAATGAAATTTAAAACTGTTATATCTAACTATATTTTGTTTTAAAAATAATATTCAAGCATATTTTTTTAAATACCCATAGATCTGTTTTATATTTTAAATTTTTTTACATTCAAATTATGATTTTTTCATATAAACATATATTTTTCTTATCTTAAAAATATGTATTTTTGTTGATATTTGTTATAGGTAATAATGAGTCGAAGTTGGATTACAACACATTGAATGAGAAATGAATTTGAGGAAGGTGTTGATGCCTTTTTGGAATTTGAAAAACGAAATGTTCCAAGTAGTGACATTTTTTTCTGTCCATGCCTGAAATGTTTGAATATGAAGAAGTTGAAAAGTAGAGAGATAAAAGATCATCTGATTTGTCATGGTTTTAATCCGAGTTACAGCCCTTGGATTTGGCATGGTGAAACAGGATGAAATGTCACTAATGATGATGATTCTCAAGATGGTAACAACGATGGAATTGAAGAAATGATTCGCGATATTTTAGCAGAACAAATTGATATAGAACCTACATTTGCACGTCTATATGGTGATGCTGAAAAACCATTATATCCTGGTTGTACAGATTTTACGGTTTTGTCAGCTGTGTTATGATTGATTAACCTGAAGGCGAAACATGGATGGAGTGACAGAAGTTCTATAGAGCTGCTACAATTGATGAAAGACATTCTTCCAGAAGATAACGATCTTCCAGATTCACATTACAAATCCAAGAAAATATTATGCCCGGTGGGATTGGGATACAAGAAAATACATGCCTGTCTGAATGATTTCATTATATATAGGAAGGAATATGAATTTTTGTCAGAGTGTCCTAAATATGGGACATCACGGTATAAGGTTAATGAAAAATCACAGGCTGGTGTAGAGATTACAAATCTCCCTTCAAAGGTATTTTGGCATCTTCCTATTATTAATCGTTTCAAACGTTTATTTGCTAATTCAAATGATGCAAAAAGGTTAAAATGGCATGCTGAAGAGAGATTATTTGATGGAAAAATATGTCATCCAGCTGATTGTCCACAATGGATGAAAATTGATGTTCAGTATTCTACATTTTGAAATGAAATTAGAAATCTCAGACTAGGGTTGTGCACAGATGGAATGAATCCATACCGAACACTCAATAGCACACATAGTTCATGGCCTGTTTTATTGGTAATTTACAACCTCTCTCCTGATGTTAGTATGAAGCGAAAATATGTCATGTTGTGTATAATGATCTCTGGTCCAAAGCAACCCGGTAATGATATTGATGTTTACTTTTCACCGTTGATTGATGATTTGAAACTGTTATGGGCTGATGGTATTAGGGTGTATGATTCTTATAAAATGGAATATTTTCAACTATAGGGAGTGCTTCTGTTCACTATAAATGACTTCCTAGCATATGGAAATTTGTCTCGATACAGTGTTAAAGGGCATAAATCATGTCCAATTTGCGAACAACAAACGTCATATTGTCAATTGCATCATGGGAGGAAAACAGTGTACATGGGTCATCGAAAGTTTTTGCCTAAGGAACACCCTTATAGAAGACTAAAAAAGGCATTCAATGGCTCACAAGAATTTGATACTTCTACAAAACCTTTATCCCCTGATCTGTATTTTGAGAGGGTGAAAAACCTTGATGTGACATTGGGAAAGACATAGAAATCTGGTAATGATAGACATATTTGGAAGAAAAAGGTCAATTTTTTTTGAGTTACCATATTGGAGGTATCATGAAGTTAAACATAATATTGCTGCCATGCATGTGGAGAAGAATATCTGTGATTCTTTGATTGAAACATTGTTTGATATTAAAGGAAAGGCTAAAGATGGGTTGAATGCAAGATTAGACTTACTATCAATGTGAATACGTTTGGAGTTAGCTTCCACTCCTAAATGAAGATGAAAATTTCTTCCCCCGGCTTGTCATACATTATCGAAGAGGGAGAAAATTAGCTTATGTCAGTGTCTTAATGATACCAAAGTGCCTCAAGGTTATTCTTCTAATCTAAACAATTTTGTCTCATTGAAGGACTTGATGTTGATAGGTATGAAATCACATGATTTTGACGTCATGATGCAACAAATTCTACCAGTTGAATTGTGTGGAATATTGCCCATTTGTGTTAGAAAGACTATAATGAAGTTGTGTTATTTTTTAAATTCAATTTCTAACAAGGCGATTGATGTGAATGCTTGGAACATTTTGGAAAACGATGCAATTTTTATACTTTGTCAATTGGAAATGTATTTTCCTCTAACTTTTTTTGATATAATGGTGCATTTAATGATTCATCTGGTTTGAGAAATAAAGCTTTGTGGACCTGTATATCTTCGTTGGATGTATCCTTTTAAAAGTTATATGAAACAATTAAAGGGGTATGTTAAAAATCTATATCGACCTGAAGCCACCATTATTAAAAAGTATATTTCTTAGGAGGTAGCAGAGTTTTGTACGAGCTACTTGGCTGTGGCGCAACACATAGTTTTGCCTCCTTCTTGCCATGAACGAGTTAATAATGAGGGAAAGGGGATTCACGGCTTGAAAGTCAAATCATTGTCAGCTGAACAGATGAAGAAGTTAGAATCATACATCTTGAATGACATAGTTGATGCTCAACCATATATTACATTTCATATTAATGAGTTGAAACGATGTCATCCAAATAAGAAAGAAATGTGGATTCTGAATGACCACAACAAAACTTTTTTGTCATGGATTAAAAAGACTTTGCTTGGTAGATAAGATGTATCAGAGACATTAAAATGGATAGTGGGTGGTCAATGTTTAAATGTGATAACATGGTTCAGTTATGACATTAATGGTGATACATTTCATACAAAAGCTCAGGACAACAGAAGTGCAGTTTAGAATAGTGGTGTATCGGTGTTTGCAGAAGCAATGCATTGTTCGAGTGCTAAGGAAAGAAACCCAATTTCTGCATCAAGTGAATATTATGGAGTGATTGAAGACATATGGGAGGCTGATTACTTTAAAATTAAATTTCCCATTTTTAACTATAAATGGTTTAACGGTAACAACAGTGTCAGACACGATGAATTTGGAATGACGCCTGTTAATCTAAATAGATTGGAAGACACAACTGATTCTTTTATAATGGAAACACATGCAAAAAAATTTCTTTGTAGTAGATCAATCAGATATACAGTGGGCTGTTTTTTTTACAATGGAAAAACAATATGTTGGTGAGGATGAAATTGATGAATATGCTGATTTATGTGATATCTCTACTTCCATGGAAAGATTAACAGAACATAATGATGATCATGTTGAAGACAAATTTTGTTCCATAAGGAATGATCACGACGAAGGAATTTGGGAAAACAATCAATTTGTACATTCCTAAAATTATAGGTAACATATGTTTATTTCTTGTTTACATTTATTTTTTCCATAAATGTTAGATATTGTAAGTTTTTTATTTATTAAAACATGTTTTAAAACAAAATATGTATATGTTTTTGTTTGTTTTAAGTTTTTTTAGTTTACTTTATCATGTTTATAACCATTACATGAATTATATATCTATTTTTTTGTTCACTGACAATTACTTTACCATGTTTACCATGTTTACCAGGTTTACCATTTTTACCATTTTTACCATCTTGACCATCTTTACCATCTTTACCATCTTTACCATTGTTTAACATGCTTACCATATTACCAATGTTTACTATTATGTAACTTTGTACACTTTTCTATTTTCTGATTACAGTAGTATTAAAATATTTGAATTTGTATATTTGTGAACTGACATTTGTTTTTTTTTGATTTGAAGGATAATGACAGATCATTCAGATGATCAACCACATGATTCTGGAGAGGAGCATATTGTTAGTCATACCTTTGGGGATAAACATTCACATGCTCCTATTACGACAAAGAGTTCAAAGGTTGGTAAACGTGGGTGCACACGTTCACCAAAATTATCACTTGCCCGTACGCAAGATCAGAGGATAGTCATTGAGTTTGATGATGATGATATTCCTAGAGGCCCGAACGCAAAAGATTTTAAGAGTTTTTTAGAAACTCAGGCTAAGAGCAAAGTAAGCATTCTGTATGATGATTAGAGAAGTGTGGATAAAGAGATTATCTCTCAGTTGTGGGAGACGATTTTGGTAAGATCTTTTGTCATTGTTTGACCATTCTTTTAATGTTTCTAGTATATATAATATGTTTAACCACTTCTTTATCAGAGGACATTTGATATTCCTGAAACTGGAGGAGTCAGGAAGAAATGCTTATCGTTGGCTTCCAGGAGATGGAGGGATTTCAAATCAACCCTCCCATCTGATTTCATTTCTGGTCATAGGGTCATGACAATCCATGTCGTATATATCCTTTTATAGATGAAGACACATGAAGAAATTTTTTTGAAAGTAGAAGAAAAGAGTCATTTCTGGTAAGGGAAATGTCAACTTTTATAAACATTCTTATATAAATGATTTTATTAATGTTTTTTTAATTATTTCTTATTCTTAAATTACAGCAAACAAGGAAAGCTCATCAAGAGATCCAATCTAAAAATATATATCCTCATAGTTTATCTTGGGGAGGGTATGCATTATTGGAAGAACAAATGATGGTGGAAAAATTTCAACAACTAAGAGCTGAGTCTTCAAGCTCTAGAGAGGTGGCCCCTCCATCCCCTCCATCTAGACATGAAAAATGGAAGAGATCTCGGAAGGGAAAAAAGGGCAATATCTTTCAGATGAATTGAGAATCGTAGCTGAGAGGATTGTAAGATATATATTTAATTTATTTAAGTTAAATATTTTCTTCATATAATTTCAATCATTATAGAAATTTTCAATTAATTAATACAGGACTCTCTTGAGGAGAAGAGTTCAGGGGGGACATTTACATCTACTGGGAGGGAAGATATTTTATTTGCAGCAATGGGAAGGACCGAACATCCTGGTCGTGTAAAAGGATATCCGGCAGGTGTATCGGTAAGAAAAATGTTGCCACGTTCGTCAACTTCTAACATTGAGGGGGTTTATAAAAAAAATAGAATCCTTGGAGGCTGGAGTTCATAATATTAATTCGACGATGGAGGACAAGATTAGAGAGTCGGTGCAGTCTATGTTTGCAGAAATGCAAAGACAATTTCAGACTACAGCTCCCACTCCTCCACCTCCCCCTACAGACCCCATTATTTATCCTCCACATCCGCCAGTAGCTCCCACTCCCCCACCTCAGCCTGCAGACCCGATTGTTTATCATACGCCTCTGTCGCAGCTTCCTACATATTGCGAGTTATATGTTGGTGATTCTCAACATCATATAGTAGCATATGGGTTGGTATATTGTATAGGAGATATAGTTCATCATCAACAATTAGAGGTCGATAATAAGAGGGTCACTGTATAGGATGTTATAGATAGATCATCTAGGGTACCAATACCTACAGATGAGGTGGCGACAGTTGGACAGAGTATCGGCCATTTTTTATTTTGGCCATCTAGACTTCTTCAACTCATTACCATAGAGGTTTGAATGTTATATCTTTTATTTTATTTTTTTTATTAATGTTGTTTTATCATTTGAAAACTAATATATTTTTCAATTTTTTTGCAGGAATACTTCAAAAGTAAAGAAATACTGTATAGACAACAACAAAGACAAATGGCTATGACCTCAGATACAAATTGAAATGGTCTTGACAGATTGTCAAGATATTTGCATTTGTTGTTGGGTTATTATGAGTTTCCAATGGAAGCTCATGTTTGTGGACGTGAAATAAGTGTGGGGATTATAAAAACTGATATCATGGTGCTTGTTGCTGGAGATAAGTTGGGAATCAATGTGGTGCAAATTTTTTCCATGTAAGTCTTATCACCTTTTACATGCATTATATTTATTAAAAATTTATACTTATGTATGTTTTGTATTACGTATCTTTATAAAATTTTTGAGAGGAATGAGCTGATAGAAGTATATGGATTCATGGACCCGCATTTGATTTCCCCTGAACCATTTGCATTGAATGAGGAACAAAGAATGGTTTATGTTACTGAATGATTTAAAAAGAATATAATCACACAATGTTGGATGATGCCTTTTTGTGAGAGTTATGAAACACATTTATCTGAAAGAGTTAATTATCTTTTAACATAAAAAACCACTAACGTTAAATTTCATTTTATCAGTGATCATTGGATGTTAGGGGTTTTTTGTCCAAGGGAGAAAGCTCTTTATTTGATATGCTCTGTCCATGGTGATGTGCGGGAAACTTTTAAGAATATATTGGAAAGGTAAGTTTCAATTTTTCAATAGTTTTATATATTATAATGAATTTTAAATTTACCCCATTCATATTATTTTCTAACAGTGCGTGGGCCTACTTTCGAAAAAAAAAGAAAATAAATGAAAAAATCAAATATGTAAATGCGAAGGTAAATTTCCATTTATAATTTGTACTTTTTTATTTATTACATAAAAATAATATATTGAATTTACACTCATTCAAAAAGAATTGTCATGAAAAACAAGGCCTCATCGAATGCGGATATTATATGTTAAGATATATGTATGAAATAATAACAACTGGGAGAGTTGTGAATTTTGACCTGGTATGATTTCCTCTTAAACTTTGTCATAATATTTCAATTTGATTTATTCATTATACACATTAACTACCTTATTTTTCATTTGTAGCTTTTTGATGACCCTAAACCCTATACTGCTGAAGACATCAAACACTTACAAGTGGAGTAGTCAAATTATTTTACAGGTTTGATTGAATTTTAGTTGTTTGTAATGTAAAATGTAATTTTGAATATTGTCGTTGTAATTGTGTATTTGGTAGTTGTTTAGGTTGGATTTAGTTTTATTAAGTTGACAGTGTAAGTTCTGAATGTTATATAAGTGAATGTTTAATTTTGCCCTACTTCTTGTATTGGTTTACTTTTGATGGTTTTTCTGGAATGGATTTGGGTCTGTGGGGGAGGGGTTCCAAGGGTGTGGGGGTGTGTTCTGTGGGGTTAGGGGGTGTCCAGCGGTCTGGGAGGGCTGTCCGGTGGGGTGGGGGGACAGTCCTGGGGTGTGGCAAGGCTGTCCAGGGGTGTGGGAAGGTGGTCCAGGGGTGTGGGAGTGCTGTCCAGGGGTGGGGGGTATACATGAGGGTGGGGGTGTCCAGGGGTGTGTGGGGATGTCCAGGTGTGTGGTGGGGGCTGTCAAGGGGGGTGAGGGGGTGCTGTTCAGGCGGGTGTGAGGTTTTCGAGGGGTGTTTGGGGCTGTTCGGGGGTCGGGGGGCAGTCCAGGAGTGTGGTGGGGGCTCCAATAGGGTGGTGGAGGGTTTTCCAAGGGGTATACATGAGGGTGGGAGCTCCATTGGGGTGGGGGAGGGTTGTCCAGGGGGTATCCATGAGGGTGGGGGCTCCAACGGGGTGGGGGAGGGCTGTCCATGGGGTATACATGAGGGTGGGGGCTGTCTAGGGGGTAAGCTTTATATGTTATCAATGTACATGCTTAATTTTGATCTACTTCTGTTTTTGTGGTACGATTTCATGATTTGTTTTCAAGTTGATTCTGGTGGAGAGAGGATTGAATTCATTCAATTTAAAAAAAATTGGGTTTATCACGTCGGTTATTTTATAACCGACGTGATAAAAGGCCTGGAAAATGGTTTATCACGTCGGTTATTTAATAACTGACGTGATAAACCCCCTCCCGCGGGTTTCTCATAGAGGTTATTATATAACCGACATGATAAACCCCACTCCCCCAGTTTTTTACGTTGGTTATATAATAACCGACGTGATAAACACCCCTAACCCAGGTTTATCACGTCGGTTATATAATAACCGATGTGATAAACACACCTCACCCCAGTTTATCACGTCGGTTATATTATAACCGACGTGATAAACCCACTCACCCCGGTTTATCACGTCGGTTATATAATTACCGACGTGATAACCCCCCTCCCCCAGTTTATCACGTCAGTTATTAAAAAACCGACGTTATAAACCCCCTCCCCCCGGTTTATCACGTCGGTTTTTTAATAACCGACATGGTAGACCATTTCCCTATCCTTTTATCACGTCGGTTTTTTAATAACCGATGTGATAAACCATTTTCCAGGCCTTTTATCATGTCGGTTGTTAAATAACTAACGTGATAAAACCTTCCCTTTTTTATCACATTGGTTCTAAAATAACCGACGTCATAAACATCGCGATTTTATGTTTTCGACGTCGGTTTTTAAATAACCGATGTCAAAAACATTATATGTAACGTCGCCCATATTAACATCGGCTAGAAACTGACGTAAAAAATGAAAAATAACCTACATAAAAAACATTTTCTGCACTAAGTAAACATTGTTCTAGAACAGATTTTCTTTGTAGTAATAACTCTAAAAAGGAAAATTTGGGCTTGATCTGATCATCTCCTGCTGCATGAAAATGCACCGTAATGTGCACCTTCTTTTTCAATCTAGTGTTATTTGATATGGAGAATTCACATTTTCATCATGAACCATTAGGAAGGATTTGAATGGATCATGATAATGAATATCTTATGTTTGACCTAAGGTATCACATATTTAAAATAAGGTGTATCAAGTGATTGGGAAAACTTTTTTTGTGTTGAATGGTTGGAATTATGTAATTAATTAACAGGTAAAAAATTAAGAGTATAATGGATGGAAATAAATATCATCTCAGGGATCCATTAATATTTTTTTGTCATAAATGTTGGGAACCAAGGAATTATATGATTTATTTCCCTCTTTTAACAGTTAAAATCAAAACCTAGGAAGGTGTAAGAACCATGTTCTTATATTTGGTCTGAATCATTTCCATTTCATTCTAATTCATTTCCATGGAACTTTTATAAATGTTTAATGATGTCATTGAAGTTTTAGGTGATGTTTGAGTTTTTTTAGATCTTGGAAACCCAACCAATAACAGAAATAAATGGGAATCATGGTAAGAAGAAATTACATCGCCCAGTTGCACAGTTTCTCCTAATTATTCATCGGGGTTTAGAGGGAAAATCAAAGTGCACAAATTTCCCTACTAGTATAATTAGGGCCAATTTCTCATGACCAATGTTTAAGAAAAATTATACTACAATTTATTGGTTGGCAGATGGGTTCTTTGATAGTGTGACATAACCATGCAGATCCCCTTTTAAAGTAGATCCTAGTGCATTATTGGGGCATGTTTGGAAAAACTGTGCAACCAAACCATTTAAACACCTATATTTTGCTTAAATGATCATTTTCACATATAAAAAAATTAATGAAATTGTTTCTTTTCCTCTATTATCATTTCTAGTATGTAGAGAGTTTCTAGACCATTGAAGTGAGACAACTCTTACTAAATTTGGTACTTGTATACCTCCATCATCTAGACTCTGATTCAACTTCAGATCCGCTCCTTGGATTCCTCCAGGTATGCTCTTCATTCCTTATTTGTTTTTTATTTTTCTTCATCCTATAAAATATGTTATTTAGGTGAAAGTTCATATGTCCTAATTTAATGGAATTCATTGATTTTTTCAATTTTTTTCAATCTAGGGATATATAAAGGATGATATAGGATGGGGAGAGTTCTATATGCTTAAGGTATGTAGTTTATGACTCATCCACTTTTTTAGTGTTATTTTTATTAATATTGATAAGGTATGTGTTGTTATATAAAAAATGGATCCATAATTGTTATGTGTAAATTATATTGATTTATATCACTTGGCCTAGTTAAATAATTTATTGAATTGAAATGGCTGGATGTCTTGAATTACCTTGTTATGCCTAATAAAAGGATGTAGAATGTACATATTAAATTATTATGTTGAAACATTATATGTATAGATAACAATTTTACCATATTCATATAATTAAATGAATTGGTTTCATATCCTCTTAGCCTTTTTTCCTAGTATGAAATGAAATTGAAAGAACATACTCAATTATCTTTTGTAATTGTGTATTATATGTCCTAAACTAAATAATTGAATATGTATAAGGTTCCTATTTCATACGGACAATTTTATCTTTTATAAGAGTGGCCATATTTGATCTATCCTTGGACTATTAAAGGGAATTATATGAACACTTAGAGGACCCCATTATGATTCCAGGAGATGATGTCCAAGGGAGATACCAACAATGGAATGTTTTCCTTTTTTATTAGCATATTCCTGACATAAAACTATAGGATCCATTAACAATTCATCGCATATTATAATGCCTCATATAAAATCTTTACATCCATCTTGATGTATTCGAATATGTGGAACCATGGATTTACCCCATTGGGCCAAGTCAAACATAGCTTAATATTCAAATGGATGAAATACTTGGACTCAGTTAGAATAATTTATAGTGGAATGACTTGGATGATGCCTCCTAGATTACACTCAATCCCCTTTATTGGTAGATTTCATGGGATACCACTCCATGTTGGCTGGCCCATGAGTTCAAGGATGCCTTGGTTTCACCATGGATCCTCTTTTATTATTTATATGATATATTCTTTTTCATTATTAAAATGAATGTAATTTAACTATATAAACAAGACTAATTAATTAAATGTTCTCATGTTTAGAAACATTACCATATAATACTGAAGTAGGAATAAGTTATTATTTGGAATTGATTTATAGTTATACATACTTGAACAATAATAATTTTATATACACATATTGGATTTATATAAACGCTATTAGTGGCAGACTACTTAGATTTATCTCACACCCAATATGGGACACCAATGGTACCCAAGGATATTATGTGTGAAGGCATTGATATAAGGATTTCTTTTGATTTTGACACATGAATTTCTTGATATCATTATGTTGATGTTTGGTATCATATGATTAGGCAAGTATATATGATTCTTGGGTAGCTTTGGGATTCCATTGATTTATTTATTATATCATATGGTGTACTTTATTCATTTTTCCTTTTTTACTTATTCTCATGTTTTGTAGAGACATGACATATATCATCATCAATTTTTATATGATTCATCATTTAGTTTATTATTATCTATTTGTTGGTTGTTTAGGTATACTTCTGAAGAGTTATTCTTTATTATTATTCTTCAATTATTTTATCTACTTATTGTACTGTTGTCTTCCTCTTTGACATGAGGGTATAGTATCCTCACTGACACACCGTAAGAAATTTTGGCGATTCAGCAGCCTATGACATATGAGAAGACATTCTTGATTCCATGTGGCCCACCAACTCATTACATTTTCAAGTGGAACTCTGGTCGAGATGTCACAATGTGGTGTGAGAGTGCTTTTCAATTAATTTGTCTTAATTTTTTGGGAAAAATATACCAGAGATTAGGGATATTATTTAACATGTTTATATGCCCTGCATATGAGTAGCTAAACTCTGTTTAGGGTAAATATCAAGTATCCTAGGAATAGAAATTTTTTTCTGTATTTCACTGGTAATAGGTGATATATTTTAACTATTTATTGATTCAAATGAATTGTTGGTTTGATATGATTTTTAAATATTTTACTTTATCATGGTTCAAAGAAGAGTATTATTACATAAATCATTATAGACACCTTTAATTAACATGCAATTCATATTCCATTCCATATAAGAGAATTTTGTTTCCTTCATTGTCCATGTTTCCAATGATGGTTGAGTGAGACATGGTTCTTATATATGCATGTTCTACATAAATTTCATGTAGGGTATAAAAACTAGTTATTAAATGTTTCATCATAAATCTAATTTTTTTTCTTGTATAGGCTGATGGAGACATCTTAAATAGCTAGTTTCTACCCATGCATGCTATATACCTCTAGTTACACGAGCTAGTCTTTGGTTGAGATTGGTTGAGATTCAAATTCAATTTCTGTGGGGTGCATGCCCTTTTTAATTAGAGGGTGTAATTAATCTATTCATTTAATCATAATTTTTACCGGTAACATTCTGAGACCTAATTTAAGATAACTAATTAGAAATTAAATGGGTTTCACTTTTGTTTATAAAGTGTATGGGCCTTTTTTACCGAGGAATGGTGATCCATTTAATCAAACCATGTTATATGTATATAAGAACATAAAACCATAAAATTAAAATATTGACTAATATTAAAATATGGTTTCTAAAAAATTAAGAAGCAAAGTACAATTAAACCATCACATATGTGAACCCCTTAAAATTAAATTTAATTTCGTACCAATACCCAGGCCTTCAATATGGGTAGTTGGGGTAGTATCTTGGGTAGTGTGAAATTATTATTATTTTATGACCCCACTAGTGCTTACATATATTACTAAAACATTTTATAAGGACTTTTATATGAATTTTTAAAGCTATGAAACCATAATGTCCTAGACTCATTCACCAGTAGGGTTCCAACAACCATGTTCATGAGTTGGTGGGCCCTGAGTAGAAAATCATAAAACTAGGAGGTCTACTTGAAGAACCACCATCTATACCTAAAATGGGAACTGACTCTTAGTTTCATGGGGGTATTTTATTTCTGATGTAATCCATATAGTGTGATCCATGACCTGCACCTACTGTGGATGATCTAAATAGTTAGATCCAGGAGAAACATCCTCCCATCATTTTAGGGGATAGTGGTCCTCAAGATGTTGTATCATGGTGTGATTACATTTTTTATATTCATGAATCAAATTTTTTTTCTAGAGTAGAGGGTAAATGTTTTCACTAATATTTTTCCTGATTCCACCATGTTCTCGAGGGATGTGATTACTTAGGATGGTGGTCATCAAGGAATGGCCTATATGGACTTCTAGACTAACTTCTATGATTACATTTTCCCTCATACACTAGGATCTGACTAATCAAGAGAGATAATTCACCTATAGTATGTTGTTATGATCATCATAAACTATTCATTGACTTTTTATGAGTTGCAATTCATTTCACTACTTCTTGTTTGTGATGAGTTATCATGAGTTATGGTTTAGAGAATGTGCTCAATTGTGAGTTCATCCCATAGTTGGATGTATTTTTTCAACCTAACATTAATGATATTTTTAATTTTTATCTTCCCACTAAGTGCAACATGAGAGAATCTAATAATACCAGGCATAAAGTTTCAATGATGAGGAAGGGAAGTAGTTCTTCTAGTAGAAGGATTTCTTAACCTTGATGTTTCTCATCAGAGTAGTTGTGGTCAGAGTATCCACACTGAAAGCTATGTTATATTATATCAATGTGCATGATAGTGGAATCTGAAACCTCAGTGTGATAGAGACCCATTGGATTTATGTTATTTTGGAAAAGTGGATTATCATTATAGATTCTTCTAAACCATTCCACATACTTCTAGAGGAAGAGGATTCACACTAACTCCACCTTTAGGGGAAGAATCTGTTATTCCTTGTCAGGATGGGAGTTCAAATAGCCCATGCCAAAATGGAAAAAAAGGTTATAATGTATATGGTTTCCAATTCTGATTATTATCACCAGTTTAGAGGACTGGCTTAGGGTATTCAAGCGAGGGCACATGGCTATAGGTATGGTTAGTTTATTTACTTATTAATGATACCCAAGGTATATAGTGCAAGACCATTTACAGTATGTAATAAAATTATAGAAGACTATACTATTGTAAATTCTTTATTAGATTCAAGTTCCTATCACTAAATTATATTTTTATTGATCTTGGTATGTCTCGTGAAATAAAATCAGTTCTTATTTGGGGTGATGACCCTGAAAACACTATTATGTGAACATTAAGAGAGCATATTCCAATGTAGGGAATCCCCTTCATGTGGGTAGTTATCCCTTATCATAGGACATCTTTTTCATCAACATTAAAGGATTCAATGACATCCTAGAAATGGACTAGTTGGTTTTCTATACAATTTATGTCAAATATTGAGTATATAGGGTGCTTTTTACATAACTAATGAGTGTCAGTTATCTTCAAAATGGTTATTGGTATGTCATGTCTTGTATATCTATACATGATCATTGTGGGATAGGTGGATTTACTTCCCAAATTTCTAGTCATTTCATGGAGGAGTTGGGAATACATATGATAGATTTTCCTCCCATAATAGATCAATTCTAGGAGGTCTATCCCAAGGATTTGTTTGTCTTACCTCATAAGATATAGGTAGGATTTCATTTTTGTCATGTTTGTGGAGTGGATCCAATATCTATTCCTCCATACATGATGAAACATATTGAGTTATAGGATCAGAAGAGACAATTGGAGGATTTAGAATCTATGGGTTAAATCTAACACAACACTTCATATTAGGGTTCACCTGTGTTTTTCACCATGGAGGTAGATATAACACATAGGATATGTGTGGATTATTTGCAGATGAACTAGATTAAAATATGAACCAGTATTCACTACCTTGAATAGATGATCTCTTTGACTATATTTGAGGAGATAGGGTATTCTCGATGATCGACATAATACCGAGCTATCATTAGGTGTGGGTGAGGAATTAAGATATACCAACTATGATATTTTCTTGTTAGTATGGTTTATATGTGTATCTCATTATGATTTTATGTATTATAAACACACTTACTATTTTGATGACATTGATAAATATGGTTTCCCCACCTATATAGATTTCTTTTTTGGGATTTTTAGGGATGACATCATGGTGTATTCTCAAACTCAAAGAGACTATGCTAAACATGATGGTATCATTTTGAATAAAATAATAAAACATCATATATATTGTAGGATAGATATTTTACACTTGAGGGGCAAAAAAGATCACTTATTGGGTCATATTATCTTAGAATCAGGAGTAACAGTTGACATAGAGAAGGTGATTACTATGGTTTTCTAAGAGAATACCAAGATCATTTTGACATAAATAGTTTTTTTGGGTAGGATAGAGTTTTCAATAATTTAATATAATTTTTTTACTCATTTATTCACATATTATTGGTCTTATAAATATGGTTGTGATGTTTCTATGGTTTGAATGAATTTAGAAGGCCTTTTAAGAGTTGAGAGTAAGACTTACCTTAGCAGTGATTCTGATTCATCCAGTGCTTTGAAGAGGCTATAGTATTTTCTATGATGCATCAGGCATTTGGATAAGTGTAGTGATGTTGCAATAGGATATAGTGGTTCTATAATGGTATTTATTGCGGAGACCTCATGAGCATAATTACCTCAAACATGAACTTTTTCTAGCATATGTTGTCCATGCCTTGCACTGTTGGAGACATAATCTGATGGGTGAGAACATTGTGGTGTATACATACCATGAGATACTAGAAAATATCATTATCTTGAAAGGATTTAATCATAGATAGTGAATCTCAGTTTAATATCTCTAGTATATGAATTTTGAGCATGCTTATACAGCAGTAAAAAGACATTTAGTAGCAGATTGGATGAGCCATAAGGCTTAGACATAGTATGGTAAGGAAGCCAGAGATGAATGGAAATTGATGGCCCTCTTTTTAAGGAAACAAATATCACTTCAATAGTGTCAAGAGAAACATTTTATTTAACCCTTAATTTTCATCTCATTCTTTATAAATAGGTTATTAAGAAAACATTTTTCAAATATAGAAAGATAGGTCCTACGGTAGAGTATTTATGGTGAGGTCCCTCCTCAAGATTAATATGTTTACGGATATGATATCATAAGTATAAATTGGTATGTTTGGGTTCATATAATTATTAGAGATGAAATGATATTAGACGTCCATTATTCTAAGTGGGAATCTCATCCAGGTATCCCCAAGATGTATTTTGATATGAATTGCTAGTATTGGTGGTTGGTGGTGAATCTTTTAAATGAAGGCTTAATGAAAAGGTGTTCTAAATTTAAGAAGATGAAGGAAGAGGACTAGTGACTGACTATTTTTTTATATTTATTACCATTACTGAAAAAGAAATGGGAGGATGATAAAATGAATGTTTTAGTTGGATTATTGTGGTTTACATGAGGTAGAGACATCATTAGGGTAGTCATGGATTAACTGACAATGGTAACCCACTTCATCCCTAACCAGGAGACATTGTTCATTGATGAGTTGGGATGACTGTTTTTCTATGTGATCATACCGATACATGGGGTCCATAATACCATGGTTTTGTATAAGGAATACAATTTCACATCGATGTTATGGTTGGGGTTATAGAGATCTATCACTATACATGTGATTTTGAGTACAACATTCCATCCATAGATGATGTAAAACCAGAACAGATGATACATTTATTAGAGAATATTCTTCGAGTATGCATCTATGATATTGAAAATTATTGGGAGAAGCATATACATCTTTTCAACTTCACCTACAATAACCTCTATCATTGATGATTTGGATGCATCTTTATGATTCCTTATATGGTTGTCTGTATTGTTCACCCACGTGCCTGTTAGAGGAAGGAATGGTTGTGCTACTAGGTCCTTATCTCTTGAAGGAGAAATTAGAGGAGGTATAAATGACCAATAAGTGTTTTTATACTACTCAATATATGAATAAATGAAACTTTGATTGTCGTAGATGACCAAAACAGTTTGAGGTTAGGGATCGTGTATTCTTGTGTGAAACTTATAGACATGGGAAGAGACCGATACATAGGCATGGGAAGTTGTATCATCATTTCTTTATGACTTTTGAGATCATAGATTGATTCGGGCTGGTAGCCTATCGATTTCTATTACCATATAATCACTCCACCATACATGATGTCTTCCATATTTATCATTCTGAATTGCCTCATAATTTTGATCTTTCGGATATTGAGTTTGATGTCGATACTTATTTTTAGGAGTATACCATTTGCATCATTGACAAGATCAAGAACGATACCTGAGGTTTGTATGTCCTTATATTATTTGTTATATAGAAGAACAAATGGGCACATAATGAGACTTGGGGGGGAAAGGATTAGTTACATACCTAGTGGATGGATTTATTCAAAGCTTAATTTATACTTCTATTGGAAGTGTAATTTGGGTATGATTTTATTTAAGGGGAAGAAAATAAGAACCCACTTTTTGTATAAGGTATAGTACCATTAAATATTTTTCAAATAATTTTTATTGGACCTTTTATGGATTCTATATTAGTTTACAAAATATTTGGTTGTGTTCAGGTATTGTTCACAGGTCAAAAAGATGCCATGGGGAAGAAAGAACTTGGTCGTAGGGCCAGTCAAAAAATGTCGTCTGGCCTGCATGATTTATCCTAATTGTGTGAGGTGCCTTCGAGGTAAAATAATAGTACATAGTTTTCCTTACATATAAACCTAGGTCCATATATTAATTACAGAAGATTTAAATTTTTAGAATAGTAGAATGACACATTTGGGGAATGGTTTCTTAGATTTCGCAACCAAATCGTTTGGGTGACCATATGAGAAAGATCCTAGAACATAGTTCACTCATGATTTGGATATACATGTGGCCAAACCATATGTTCATAAATATTGGGTAAAAAAAATTCTACTAAAAATTTCATAAAACCTACATTGGACACATTATTGTTTCTAGCATGTTGAGGCCTCCTACTCTACTATTGATCTCCATAACCTCATATGATAGGTACTTCAATATTACCAACATCTAGACTTTGAGTCAATATATAATCTTCTCATTGGATTCCTCCAGTTATTCCCTCTAATCCTTATGCTCATTTCATTTTTCTTCACCCTATTATCAATGCTATTTAGGTTTGATCACAAATTCCCTATTTCTAGGTCATTTATCCATTCTTATATTTTTCCCAATTTTGAGATAAACTAATGGTCAATAATATACAATGAGAGTGATATAAAATTGAGGTAGGTGTTATATGAATCACACCTCAATATCTTTCCATTTTATAAACTATCAACATTGTTCAAATTCCAGTTTCCCGGATTACTTCATAGTAAATTCCCATTCAATGATTATAAAAATTAAACTCATGTTTTAGATCCCATTCATATTATCTTGATCGTATTGTTATTTGTTATGAACATAGTGTTTTCATCCTCTAGTATAGTAAATTCCAATATATACCATTAGTGGCTTGTTATAACTATCTACACCTACATTTAGGTGTGCTTTAGACTGACCTTTATAAGGTAATTATTCTTATATAATAAATGGATCTTTAATTATTAAGTGGAAAATATATTTATAGATTTCACTTAGCATAGTCGAATAAAAACATTTAATTGTAGTGTTTGGATGTCCTTATTGACATTGTTATTCTAAATAAAACGAAATGGAATGAACCTATAAAATTAATAGGTGGAAAGTGTATATGTATTCATATCAAATGGATCTTATTCTTATAATTAATTGAAATGGTGGCATGTACCATTAGCCTAATCACCTAGTATAAAAGGAAATTTAATGAACCCATTGAATTGTAAAATAGAATGAGTATTACATGGATTAAACTAAATAATAAATTGTGTATAATTTCTTATTGCATATGTGAATATTTATCTTTGTAGTAGTCACTAGAATGAATCCAGCTTTGGATTCTAGAGGAAGTGCCTTGATCACTCCTAAGACACGATTTTGATTCATTGAACTAGTTTGCAATGGAGATAAAAAAATTGGAACATGTTCTTTATCTATTAGACGACTTCAAGAATGATTCCAAAGGAATCCATTACTATTCTCCGGATATTAGGATGCCTCATATACACTTCTTGGATCCATCTGGATGTCATCTGACACAAGGGGCCATGGATTCACCCCCATTGGACCCAATCATGGCTATCTAATGAATACCATGGATGATATACATGTAAATGATTTGAATAACTTACTGTTGAATTCCTTGTGTGATTCCATTTGGATTACACTCAAACCCCTTTGTCGAAAGACTTCATGAGTTACCACTATGATTTGGCTTACCTGTGAAGTCAAGGATGACTTTGTTTAACCATGGTTCCTATTTAGTTACATTTAGGATATTTTATAGTTCTTATTACACCTCATGTGACATAACTATATAAAAATAACTAATTAAATAAATGATCAAATATTCAAAGTCATTACCTGCTGAGGCTGAAGAAGGTATGAGTTATTATTTGCAATTACATTGCATTGTTATATACTTGCACAATATTTAATTTATATAAACAAACTGGATTTGTATAGATCTAATTTATGGTGGCGTGCTTTAATTTTTCTCACACTGTATCCAGGAAGTCCATGGTACCTAAGCAGATTATATGTGTGTAGGTGTTGATAAGGATAGTGTAACTCTTTTGAGACATTAATTTCTTTATTTCATTTGGATAGATCTTGGATATATATGACCAGTGTAGTTCTCAAAATACTTGTATTGTTTTTGGATAACTTTATTTTTTTCTATAGCATATGATGTACTATCTTCTGACTACTACGTATTCATGTTATCATTTTTTGTAGAAAAATGGAATATATCATAATCATTTTTTGTATGATTCATTTTGAGTTTATTATTGACTATTTCTTTGTTTTTTTATGTCTTCTCCCTTCAATTTATTCATTAATATTATGATTCCACTATTTTAGCTTTTTAATATACAACAATGATCCTCTCCAATATGAGTGAATAGTGTCCCAAATAACACACACTAGGCCCTCACTGTTAGTCCTTAGCCTCTGGCATAAAGAGTGTTTTTCTTGAGGCTATGTGGCTCACTAGATTGGGGCACTATTCAGTGGTACCTTGGTCTGGATTTAACAGAAGGACCGATGTGGAAATAAAATGTATGATGTAGTTTTGTATTGGTATTAAAAAATTTATTACAAAATTTATTTATTTTACCAAATGGTATTTTGGTGATAAAAATTATGAAGCATCTAATGGTTGGGTTAAATTTTTGAAGAATATTTTCCTCCGTTAACATTAGTGTCATGGATACCATCATGGGTTTATAAGTTTATGGGTGATTATAAGATCAAAATCATAAACACTCCTTTTATGTTTTTATACAATGGGAGTCTACCAAGATTAATAGAAATTTATAGTTATTAATTCCATGTATATGTTTTAGTGGAAAATTTATGTGAGGAATAATACCTTTATATTTTTTTAGACATATTTATGAAGGTATTGATAGGTTTTTTTGTTAATATGATCATTAACAACATTATAATAATATTCAAATAATATTATTATACTTTGTTGAAAAAAATAAATTATATTTAAAACCAAAGTAAAAAAATTCTATTTCAAAAATTTCCATAATATTTTCTTAGAAATATTAATGTATTTATATTAATATGGATTTATAAAATGGATAACCCATATTTTGGGTTATAACGTGTCGCATCAAGAAAATCCATTGGTCCTAAACCCATGACAAAAAAATGATAAGGGTTTAGTAACTAAAGTTGTCTTGTGTGATATCTTGGTTAATATGTCATTAATTGAACACATTTATAGATGAATATTAATGATGAAATAGTGGTGTTACAATTAAGGTTTACAGATGATGTATTATGTTGAAAAACAAGTGCTAACCTTATAGTTTTTTGAAAAATAGTTATAGATTGATAAAAATACTTGTCCTCTTTTATTAATATGATAATCTATTAAAAGTGATTTACTAAGATTTTGGAATAAAAAATACCTTTTGGGATATTCATTTCATTTATAAATGGAAGAATTATAATTTTTTGATGCACAACCAATGGATGATATTTTTCTTATGAAATATAAATTTATGAATTAAGTATGTATCTTTATATTCTTAAAAATAAAATAATTCCTCAACATTAGGAAAAATATCTAAAAAAATGTTATCATGTTACATTCATAACTTAAAAATATCACGGTATTTAAAATAATTAAATATTTTAGTTTTGAGGCCATTAAATTTCCATTGACCATTCATTGTCTAGTGATCAATTCCATTAATCACCCTCTATAATTATTTGGATATTTATTCCAATACCATATCTTCAATTCCCACCAATGTTCTCTTATATGGAAACCTTGTTATGTGTTATTATATATGACCATACTACTTCCCTTTCTCTCTTATTAAGAGTATTTTTTATTAACTCCTTTAATGATGTTGGTTATTAAGAAAAGAATTTTCAAATATCAATCAATCGAATACAAAGAACCAGTTTAAATTGTGAGGATGAAACTTATTTAAGGTGTGGATTATTTAAAACGCCAATATTATTATATAATAACATAGAATATGATAACTTATGAGTCATGTAACAATGAACTTAAGAACCCAAGAAATATATTTATGTAATTTTAATCTCTTCTATAGCTTGCAAAACTCACAACCCTGACTCTATATGAACCATAATATAGTATACCATTATAACATATCCATTAAATTTTTAGTTATTAATATTACTAAATAAATTCTCGAAATTAATCTTATATATTACTTATGAAAAAAAAAGAACAATTTAAAATAAAAATAATTTTTTTTCTTAAAATCCCTATATTTCTAAAAGACAGATTTGTTGTGATTTGTTCACATAATTTAAAATTATATTTTAACAATTTCATAATGTTTTTTATAAAAGTTATTTCTTTAAATCATAATTTAATAATTAACTTAGGGTGAATTTTTGGTACTTTTTTAAATGTTTCATTTTTGTTGAATATTGAAATATACAGAATTTAAATTGTAAAAATCCTTGTCATTTAAAACATTTATAATGTTAAATTATATTTTGAAATTATTTTCAAGTAATTTTTTTAAATTATATATTTTATAATAAAAATTAGTTTATTTTAATCATTTTCAAATTACATTTTGATATAATAACATTTCAAACTTTTGAACTTTTTCTCTATAAAAATAAACTTTTTTGTCGTGTCGGTAAGATTAATTTTAAATTATATTTTACAAAAAAATGTGATTGAAATTTGTAAAGTTGTATTGAATATTTTAAATAGTAATAATTTATTTTTTATAATGTGTTAAACATAATTTTTGACTAAAATGAATAGTGGAAATAGTAAAATTTAATTATCGTGTTTATGGTAAAAATTGTTTTATGGAGGGGTTAAACTAAAATGATAAGGTTAAAAATGTCCTAAAAATTTTCTGAAATATATTTTATGTACATATATAGAAATTAAATCTACTATGTTATACAATTATGCATTTTGGATGCTTTTGGAATGTTGAAAACATGATTTTGGTATAAGATTTTTTTAAAATTACAAGTTTGACAAACACCAAACTTATAAAAGGCCACCCCATCGCTTCTATTCTTCACACAGTCATAAAATTTTTGTTTGTAAAATAAATACCAAAATATAATTATATAAACTAATCATAGAAGCCTTATTTTCAGCATAAATTTAACCTACGATGTATTTTGGTGCAAACCTATGGAGGATACTCCATTAAATGGTATTGTTCTTGAATGGGTATTTTTTTTATTTTTTTACTTCCTCAACCTCCATAAAATTTTATTATTCCATGATGATATAATAATGTCATAATATTACATTTATTGGTATGTTTTTATGATATAAAATAACCTAAAAACATCCCCACTTCAATCAAATAATTTACAAAATTATCATTAGTGCATATAATGATCTATCACCTCATGAACTGCTATTACTTTTTCATTAACCCGACTAAATGTTGGGTATGATGTTAGATATAAAGTGTATATATATATATACATAGTAAATTTATGACAAAATTATATGTATTTAAACTATATAAAATATATACCTTTTTTATATTCCATTTAGTATGAGATACGGTAATGGGGCTCTTTGGTATGGTGGACTACCTCTTTATGAAGCGATGTGATTTTTCATTCATTAATGCTTTATATTGTAGGAGATAAGGATAATAATATTGATTATATATGATATAACTGAAATAATTATAATATTAAGGAAATATATATAATTCTCAATAGATAGTATATATCTTTTTCTTTCATACATTTTTACTCACTAAAAGATGATAGCATTGTTTGTGTACATGGGGATTACCCCATTCACAAAACAATATGGCTCTTATATCATCGCCAAACCATATGTAAGATATCTATAAGTATATTTAATTAAATAATTTGTTATATATTATATTACTATAATAATTTAATAATAATATATTACTTACAGTCTTTCTATACTTAATGTTGAAAAATGGAAACATTACTGACGTGTATGTACGATCTACGGTCACCCTGATCATAGGGTAATTAATTCTTCATAACCATTTTTCATGACTGTTTTTTAAAGTAAAATTGATGTAAATATATTATAATTATATCATGATTTTTATTCTAAATATTATGGAACTATATATTGTGCACAAGAACTAGATCATTCATGATGAAACATGCATGAGAAAATATGGAAATTAACATCCGAAAAAATGAAAATAATGAATGATAATTAATGAACGAGTGACCAGATATTAATAAAGTATAATATAGGATATTATAAATAATAATATTGTTATATAATAAGTTCATATCATGTTTAATGACACTATACATGAGGTTAATTCATGTTCAACCAAATGCTAACATGAGTTAAGAGAATATGTCTCAATTTTCCTTCATTGAGGCATATTTTACACTTACGAAACTATTTTTTTATATGGCATACATAATATATTAGGACATGAAATATAATGTTTCATTTATAATTATTGGTAATTTATGTTTAATTTTTAATTATTCCATCCAAGGGTATTTGACTTGAAAATTTACAATTTGTAATGAATTTCATGCCTCAATTTCTTCTGATTTGATTACATTAGTTTTTAATTTTCATAGATATTATCAGATTATGTGTATAATAACATTTTATTTTCTTATTTTTTATTTAAACTTATTTTATTTCAGTTATTACTTCAGCTTATTTTTTTGTGGATTTATAGCTGATACAAATAATAGATTCATTGATTGATTATCACTTCAACATTTTAATCATTATAAGGGTATATTTCAAAATTTCATTATAATCTAAAATGCTTATTCTTGAATTTTAGTTTAATGAAATAATTTATAATTATCTAATAAACCCATTTAATTTCTTATAACTTTTTTATTAATTATAATTTCTGTAATTGTACTATCTTCCCTTTCATTGGTTATTAAAATGATTGAGAAGGTATTTTTAATAAAATCCAACATCATTTTGATCTTTAGCCGAAAATTTGTTTTCTTCTAAAATCATATTTTCTAAAAAAGTTTTCAATGGTATTTTAAATCATTTAAAAATGATTTATTAAATAAATTTTTACCAAGTTTTACTTTTTAAATTTTTTTTTGAAAGGAATATTCTTGTCATTTTACAAATAATGTAGTTTTATACATTTTTACTATTTAAAAAATGTTATAATTATCATGTATAGAATGTATGTATTACATGATTTGATGAATTTAATTTTATTAAAAGAACCATTTATTTTTTAAGGATATTTCTAATGGAATTTTTTTCCTAATGTTCATGAAACTTATAGCTTTTGGAAGATTTTTTTATAGAAGGATTTTCAAAAAACAATTATGTTTTAAAAAATATGGAAGGATATATTCCCCCAGAATATATTAAAGATATTATTTTGATATTTTATTTGTGAAGGAGAAGAAATATTTATTTTATATATACTTCACTGGTGATATTTTGTATCTATACCACCATTATTCTTCCATTGGATGGTTTTGATGATTTTGACCAAGGAAATTATTGACATTCACTTCCTTGATTTATTTTTTCACTTAATAAATTTACCTTAAAATTTTCACTTCTATATAATCATTGGACTTTAAATTTACCCTAAATATTCAAAATCTATATCATGTATATGTGTTTTTTTAAATATTATATCATTTATACATATGATATTTTACAGTGAATTTCATTTTTTTGATTTGGAGAAATGCTAATTAATTTGTATTCTTCACTAAATATAGATATTTGACTATAAGACCCATTTTTTTATTAATTAAATAAATTATTTGATATATAATAAATGATTTGGACATTCAATACATGATTATTCCCTATTTATAGACATACCCTTGATGAAATAGTAGTCTCATGGGATAAATTAGTCATCCAGACTTAGTTAAATGAGTTTTTACCCATCCATTTTAAACCAAATTGATGACGGATTTTGATAGTAGAGGTATCTTGTTCCCAAGAAAAATGAAATCCAACAATTATAAATTGACTTTTTTAATGATTATGTTCTTGTTATCCCAGATATGTTTTCCATGATATTATATTTCGATGCGTTTTATTCTCAGTTTATTCATGAAATAGACTGTGTTTTTAGTTATTTACATTTCCATATTATGTATTCATTATCCATATATGATAGTAATGCGAAGGTTGAAAATATATTTTTTAAGTATTTCACCTTCCCATTTTGAATATTATAGTAATATTATTTATATGGAATATGTTTTCAGTTATTTACCTTACCATTATGATTATTCATAATGATTCATGATAAATATGTTTATACCTAAAATTAAAATGAATTTGTGGTCACCCTTATTTTGTTTCCATTCCTAGGAATCCATGAAATATAATATGAAATATGTGAAATAATTATCTAGGTGGAAATATGATATTATAGAAAAAACATTTTTAGCTGTAATTTGTTAATTCAAATGTTAAATGGATATTATTTATGTATCAAGATTACCATGACTATTGAACTATTCAGACATTTAGGATGTGATTACTTATATCTTATTATAATGTAATTATCATTCATTTTCTCTAGTATAATGGGGTTTGGGATGATGCATACGTCTTTTTAACACTATGTAAAAAATTTTAATATAACAAAAATGTTAATGTCATTTTTTGACTTTTCATTACATAATATTTTATAAAGATCAAAATCATGGGAAAAAGGGAACAAAAGCTCATATATTAGGATTTTTTATATTTATTTATGAAATTTAATCATTAATGGAAATAAATTATTGTTCTATTATTAACTTTTTATTCCTTATCAATATGTTTTTCACCATGAGTAACCAATTTTAAATTTATCGCAGTAAACAAAATACTATGATTATTACTCAAAATATATGGTATATATTTACAAAATATGGAACTTATTTTTGAAAATAATTTATAAAAATGTTGTGACTCAATTAGAAGATGTGTTCAAATTTAATTTAAAATGAAACCCCAAAATGTGATTAAAAACAATTTTCTAGAAAAATTACTGTTAATAATAAATATATTTTTATACCAAATTCAAGTATAAAATCCATTACAAAGACAATAATTTGATTTTTATTAACTATAATTAACTATATAAATTTTAAAAATAATGAAATAAAAAATAGGAATTTATCAATACTTTAATAGAGAAAAAATTTCTCAATAAATATAGATATATTATTTGCATCTCATTGGAAAATAAAACATTTCAAAAAAATTTCAAATTTTCATCATAATATAATATTTTTTTTACTATTTGAAAATTTTAATCCTGTTTAAGATTTTACTAAATTTATATAAATTTATTATAATATTTACTCAAAAAATAAAATAAAAACTATTTATCAAGGAAATATATTTTCCAAGAATAAAATGGATTTACAATGATTTTAGTGATTATTGAATATTAATTTAACAATTAATGTATATTGATTAGGGCTTTAATATATATATTTAAAAGTAATTAATGTTGTCCATACCCACAAATTAAAGGGCTAGGCTATAAAAGTTAAATTTAAAATATAATATGTGATGTCCCATTTAACTACATTGATGTGCATATTGTATGCTATCAAACATAATGTTTCATTTAAAATCAAGGGATATTATATCCCCCTCGATTAAAAAATATGTCATTATAATTTTAACATGATATTTGTTTTATATAGTTTCACATTTTAAAACACATATGTAAAAATACCACATTGTAAGAATGATTAATAAAACATCATATTTAAAAGAGGGAAAGGGAAGCACAATGGTCCATTTAGGAAACACATAAATATGTTTCCAAATAAGAGATCATTCATGGGGAGTTAACTTTTTGACATTTAATAAATTATTAAGCCCAAATATTGATGAAGAGTGACATGAACCGTTAAACATAAGAAATTTAATTATTATAAAAAAGTTAATGAACCAAAAAATGAACCAAAGAGATATAAAAAATTATTTGATTCATAAAAAATGAAGCTAATAAGAATAAATTTTAATTTAAATAAAATTTTCTAAGATTTAGGTAATTATTTACTATATATACATAGAACAATATGAAAATATAACTACATGAAAAGTATTATTTCAATATTAACTCAATTTCTATTACAATATCATCTTATTCTCTAAAAGACATTTATACATGATGAAATTTATTGCATTAAAAACATAGATCAACTTCTTACAATTGATAATTGCATAAAAGAATCGGAACAGATTTCTCTAATCATTATATATTAATTTCAACATAAATGTTTAAAATAAGGTAAAATAATTCCCAAAATAGATAATCCTTTATATTAATAAATAATAAATTTATATCTAAAATCCATTAGTTATATGAAATTTATAACAAAATCTTTATATAAATAAATATGCATAAAAATCAGAAATAACTATTCCTAACTAAGATTGAAATGAAAAGTTTAGAAATATTGGATCACATATTTATCCAAGATGAATGTAACATTTAAATTTTAATAAAATCAATAACTATTAAAATCTCATACCAATAATCTATATTTCATAGTTATATTATATCCCTAACATGTGAATGATTTCCATAAATTAACTGAATCTCAATAAAGATATATTAAAAAAAATATAACTCCAAAATTTAATTAACTTGTTAATCCTCATATAAAGTCCCATAAAATTTTATTTACCATAATTATATATATTCCCCAAATTTGTTAATGCCATCTAAAATATCATTAAACACTTAATCACCAAGTCACCTTTCAATCCACTGGTTATCTCTATGATAAAACAAAAGTTTCTTATATCAACCTAATCATTATTTTTCATGACATTTATATAATTTCATTATAACTATTATGCCACATTGTCCAGTGGTAAGTATTTCACACTTTTTTCCCTTCAGTTGTGGGCTCAATCCCTACGACATTTCTAGATGTGATGGGCGGCAATTTTTTACTAAAATAATATTAATATAATTTTTAATGCCCTGACCTCAGTGACCTAGATTCGGTGCATTATTACATAACATTGGCATGATCACAAGAAAGATCAAATCTCGAAAGACCGATTAGTTTAGTAGCCTTGGAAACACTAGATATATTCATAATGTTTTACATTACATCATAAAGTGAAAAACTACTACAAAAACATATTTTCTTCATAGACCACACTCATATCCCCACATACTATCCCTGTAGGTCATTCATAAATTACTTCTTCATATCCTGGAAAAAATAAATCATTGAAAGGGGTGAGCTCAAATGCCTAGTAAGGATAACAATATAACAGAAACATTCATAAATAAGAATAAACATTTAAGGAAATGTATAACTTAAAACAAAATCCTTTTAAACTTGAACTTCAACATAGTATGGAAAAGATAAAATGAAATAATTCCATTTACTCATTCACATGAATATTCTACTAATAGAATAATCACATGCAATATCAATAACCACTTTCATAATGATGGAATGCATAATTCCAGACTATCATAACCACATAGCCAAGGCCTCTTGCCAATACTACAAATAAGATTTTGCCAAGGCCTTGTGCCAAGACACTACTTTGTCTCATTAGACCTACCAATGCATCTTGGAGCTATAGCGGGATCCACCCATCACATATTAAGTCCAATGCATTCCCATATGAGAAGGTTTAAACATAACAAAAACATTTGTATTAAAACTAGCATACGAAATGTCAATACTTCCACTATAAACAATGAATGTTATAAAAATAGCACATCCACAGTCAAATATATCACAAAACCTTCAACACAATATAGAAGTTTCGTATCATAATAAATCAACTTCAAATAAGTGTAAAATCCATCAAAGGATGTTGACATAGATGAAATCAAAACTCTTTTTAGAGAAATATCTCTTTATGTTTTGAAATCATTTAAGATTCATATATTTATAAAATAAAACATTTTCTTTGAAAATATTCATATAAGATTGTAAGGGAATCTTTGACGATTTTATAACGGCTGAAAATAATTGTACCCGCCATATAAGTTAAAAAAAAATTCAAACCTTAATTCTGTCAAAAAGGTTAAAAGCACATTGATTGGAAAACGACGGAAAGATTCCTTTATAAAAATCTTATAAAAGTCAAACAAGGGTATAAATGACTTTAACCCATATTCTTTTAAATTGTAAAAATGTTTTGGAATACATTTCTAAGAAACATGGATGTGGGTGATAAAGAGATCCCAGTAGATTATTACATATAAACAACCTCGGATAATGAAGAGATTGTGAAATAACCCTTACCTTATACTTTTCCTTGGTTGGGGTAGGTTAACCTCATGTATAATGGTGAAATAATTGTTATTAAATTTTACAAGAACCATATACATTAATATGATATCATATATGATCTTTTAACATTGATTTGTTTATAATATCTTAGTATTATCGTTGTTTCGTGTGTTAACTTACTCGTTTTCTTTTATATGTTTTGTTACGTAAGCCATGTTTGTAATGGATAGGATGTATCTTAATCATATCCATAATGATATCAAGTCCTTATATATTATTATTAATCATCAAATAATAATTATACTTGAATGGACACGATGGAGAATGAATCTCATCGCGTTCATGGAGACGGTAGTACGTACGTATGCATGAGCGACAATATCATTCTTTTGATATTAAAATAATATATAATTGGATGGTAAATCATATATACAGAATCATTATCATGTTACATTTATTATTTAAATGAATTACACATCATTATTATACCCATCCAAATAACAATTTATTGAATAACAATTACACCACGACGTGGAGACAGTAAGCCGTACGTACGCACGTATGGTGACATGATAATCAAAGGATGGACAGAATACGGAATCTGGATGTACCATATTTATAATAACATCAAAATATATATATTATACTGGATTGCTTATTTTATAATGGTAAGAACAAAGGAAGAAGAAGTGGAAGAAGAAAGGAACTTGGAAAAGGGTGGTGAAATCATTACCTCTTCTTCGGGTTCTTCCTTTTGATTTGATCAAAATGGCTCCTTAAGATGGCTTTCTGATCAAACTATGGCCTCTAGGTTGTAGTGAGGGAAGTTGGGAGAGTATTTTGGCATAGTTTGGCCGAACCAAAAGGCTTTGAAGGTGTGAAAAAATGAGAAGGAGGAGTGCCCTTTTATAAGAGGGGTGAGGGGCACCACTGGAAAAGCTAGAAATATTAATTTATAATAAATTCATATTCGGTTTCTAATGGCTCCAAAGTTGATTATTTAAAGGTTAAGGTGGGTATGGTTCTAGAACCACTTAACCAATAGAATTTAGACAGGTTTAGGTTACTATATTAACCTTATCTTTATGTATTAACTGTAAGTTAATCAGTTTCACTTTTACAATGTCTCTTTGTATTTTTATATTATATGGTTAATAAACATACCATATACATCCAAGTGACCCCAAAGTGGTCCATTAATGATACACCTATCATGATATAAGTCTCTTGGCCGAATTGTAGATTTTTAGAAAATTAATATCAATTAATAATAAAATATTTGTTTTAAAAACTATTTTATGTCAATTTTGACACTATTCAGTAGTTGATTTTTTTGAAACTTATAACAGAATGATTACTTCGAGAAAAGTTAATTAAATCAATCCTAATATGTCATATTCTCCTAGAAAATTAGTTTAATTCATTAAAAGTCTCAAATTATATTTATTTGGGTATTTATAATATCAATTATTTTAATTTTTCACTATTATGGTAATTACTGCATCATCGTTGTGTCATAAGTAAATTAAATTATATAATGTATAAAAATTATAAATAAAAAATCATTATGTAGGAAATATTTTTATCTTTATAATTAATATTTACAATCGAATTTATATTATGTATAACCTTATATTAAAAAAAATTTAGTAAATAAACATTGATTTTAACTCTTTTAACTCTTCTTTGAATTAAATAATAATAAATGTTCTAATCTAATCCAAGTGGACCTAAATGATAATATGTTAATCATAAGGTTGTTTTTGGTCGAGATACACTTGTCCAATTGAATTAGGACATTTGTTAGGGTAATATTAATATCATTTTTACCCTTAATTACCCTATTTACTTTTAACCGCGGTAAATAAAAGTAAAAAGTTACTATTCATCAAAAATTATTTCCATCTCATTGAACCGTATTTTACTTCTTGATATTAACCATGTCTCTCAGATTTTTGAAATTCCATTCAAAAAAGTGGTAAAATTATGTTTTATGAAAAATTCATTTTTTTTAACCACACTTAGTAGTTTCACTATTCATAAAAAATTGACGTTTTTCAGAACAATGCCAAAATTTCACACTAAGATATAATTGATATTCCGAATTCAAAAATGATGTCTATTTTAAAAAATTCCAAACATATAGGTTGCATTAATTAATTTTGTAATTAATTCTCGCTGTCACAACAAATAGCGTGTTTTTAAGAAACAATATATACCAAAAGACTGACAATTGTTTAGGTCCAATTTCCAAGTGAAATTAATTCTAATGAACACAATTGGATAAAATGGTAAAAATATATTCTAATTATACTTTAAAACAACTAAATAATATAATTTATCACTATAAATTATTTTGATTAAAGAAGTTGTTTTTAAGTATTTTTCACTATTCATAAAAATTGGAAGTTCTCAGAAATATAACAAAAAAATCATCTTAGGATAATTTCAATATTCCGAAACAAAAAATGAAGTCCATTTTGAAATATTATATATATATAATTTCAAAAATCATGTATTACTATTCATAACGGCTAGTTTGATTGGTTGTGGTTTGTTAGAACTCGATGTTGCGTACAACACACGTTATCGCATTATTCAAAGAGAAGCATACCGTTGAAGCTTGGGGTGTTACATTCTCCCCTCCTTCAAATAATTTTGTCCTCGAAATTTCTAGAATACTACCACATGAAAAGACGTGGGTGGTTATTCATCATAAGTTTCTTAGGTTCCCACGTTGCCTCTTCCATCTTATGGTTTCTCCACAAAACTTTTACCAGACACATCATCCGGTTTCTCAGTACTTGTTCTCTTGTATCAAGAATCCTGACAGGCTTTTCACAATAAGACAGATCGGGTTCCAGTTCTAATTCTTCATAGGTGAGTACATACGTTGGGTAAGGCATGTATTTCCTCAACAGAGATACGTGGAACAGATCATGATCTTTGGAGAGACTTGGCGGCATTTCCAACCGGTAAGCTACAACCCCAATTTGTTCTAGAATTTCCAAAGGTCCGATGTACCTAGGACTCAATTTACCTTTCTTACCAAATCTTATGACTCCCTTCCATGGAGATACCATCAGGAAAACATGATCACCGACTTGAAATTCCAAATCCTTCCTTCGATTATCAGCATAGCTCTTTTGCCTACTTTGAGCTTATTTGATGTGATATTGGATTAGCTTCACCTTTTCCATCGTTTCCTCCACCAGCTCTGGACCTACAAGTTTTCTTTCACCAACGTCATCCCAACAGGTTGGTGTGCGACATCTCTTTCGGTATAACGCTTCATATGGTTCCATATGAATACTCGAACAGAAGTTATTGTTATAGGAAAATTCTACAAAAGGTTAATATTGATCCCACATTCCCTGAAAGTCAAGTGAACACGATCTCAGCATGTCTTATAAGGTTTGAATAGTCCATTCTGATTGTCCGTCTGTCTGAGGGTGGTATGCAGTGCTCAAATGAAGTTCAGTATCCAGGGATTTCTAAAGACTCTTCAAGAATATTGAAGTATAATAAGGATCATGATCATAAATAATCGATAGGGGTACTCCATGAAGTCTCACAACCTCATTAATATATAGTCTTGCTAGACGTTCCAGTGGTAGATCTTCTTTTATAGCAAGAAAATGTGCTGCCTTGGTAAGACGATCAACAATAACCCATATTACATCGTTTCTTCTAGGTGTCTTTGGTAGTCCCATGACAAATTCCATCATAATATTGTCCCATTTCCACTCAGGTATGGGAAGAGGTTGCAATACTCCACCAGGCCGTTGCCTTCCAGCTTTCACTTGTTGAAAAACCATACATCTTGTCACAAAATTGGCAATCTCCCCCTTCATGTTGTCCCACCAAAAAGGTTCCTTCAAATTTCTATACATTTTGGTGCTCCCATGGTGTATAGAGAAATTGGAACTATGAGCATCATCCAACAATTCCCTTTTTATATCAGGTATATCGGGAAAAGAAAGCCTCTTCCCGAATTTCAAAATTCCATTTTCATATGCAAAATCTCTCAATCTCCCATCATTCACAGCTTTAATCTTCTTTTGAAATTCTCCGTCATTAGTCTGATAACTCTAAATTCTTTCTAGTAATGACGGTTTAGCAACCATTTGAAAAAGCATTGATGTTTCACCTTCCCTGTTTATTCCCATGTCCATCTTAAATAGATCTATAAAAATTGGATCCCTTTCAATTCTCATCTCGTTCAAAACTCCATGGTCTTTTCTGGTCACATCATCTTCCACCTTGTTTTCTTTCCCCGGGTGGTAGTGTATCATACAATCATAATCCTTGAGTAATTCAATCCATCTCCTTTGCCTCATGTTGAGTTCTTTTTGTGAGAAAATATACTTCAAACTCTTGTGATCAGTATAAATCTCACATTTTTTACCATAGAGGTAGAGCCTCCATATCTTCAAAGAAAATATCACAACTTCTCACTCGATATCATGAGTAGGATAGTTTTGTTCATGAATTTTCAACTGTCATGATGCATAGGCAATAACCCTATCATTTTGCAAAAGAACACAACCAAGTCCTTTCTTTGATGCATCACTATAAATAACGAACCCATCATTCCCCAATGGTGGAGTCAATATAGGAGCATTGACTAATCTTCTCTTCAGTTCTTCAAAACATTCTTCACACTGTTTTGTCCAAAAAAAATTAACCCCTTTACGTGTGAGCTTCGTTAATGGGTTAGCCAATCGGGAAAAATTCTTGACGAAACATCTATAATAACCTGCTAAACCAATAAAACTACGTACCTCAGTTATATTAGTAGGTGCTGGCCATTCATGGATTGACTTGGTCTTAGAAGGATCAACAAAGATTCCATATTTAGAGACAATATGGCCAAGAAAAGAAATCTCCTGAAGCTATAATCCACACTTGCTAAAATTCACATATAATTCAGGTCTTCTCAGTGTCTTCAAGATAATGCGCAAGTGATTTTCATGATCTTCGTAGCTTTTTGAGTATACCAAGATATCATCCATAAATACCACCACAAATTCATTGAGATATTCCTTGAAAACTCTATTCATCAGATCCATGAATACAGAGGGAGCATTAGTCAATCCAAAAGGCATTACTGTAAACTCATAATGCCCGTACCTGGTTCAAAATGCTATCTTCGGAATTTCTTCCTACTTCACACACAACTGATGGTATCCAGATCGAAGGTCAATCTTTGAAAAGTATTGATATCCATGCAGTTGGTCAAATAAATCATCAATGCGAGGTAGGGGATACATGTTCTTTATTGTTATAGCATTGATCTCCCTATAGTCGATACATAACCTCATGTATCCATCTTTCTTTTTATCAAAAAGAACAGGGGCTCCCCATGGAGAAACACTAGGGAGAATAAATCCTTTATTACTCAATTCATCTAGTTGTTTCTTTAGTTCGAATAATTCTACAGTGGGGATTCTATAAGGGGACTTTGATATAGGCCTTGATCCATGAATTAAATCAATGGAAAACTCAACTTCTCGTTCTGGAGGACGTCCAGGTAAATCTTCCGGAAATACATCTACATATTATTTCACAACAGGTACATCCTCTATTTGAACATTCCTTTCCTCACCCACAGTTATTTCATTCTCTTCCTCCTCAATAATTGAATTTAGTTGAGCTATTGGGGGTGGATCTAGATAAGAATTAGGCGGTGACAATTCTGCTCTAAAGATAAGGTGTTCCTTATCATCATCATCAAGAATCGTGACCTCTTTCTTCTTATAATAAATCTTTGCATCATTGTCCAAAAGCCAGTCCATACCAAGGATTATATCAATCTCAATCATAGGTATGACGATGAGATCAGTAGATAAAGAACATTTATATGCTCTAATGGGGACTGACTTACAAAACATTGTTGCAATGATACTTCCCTTAGGAGTTTTAATTGACAACTCCTTTGTTAAATCAAATTGGAAATATCTAATTTTCTTAGAAAACTGGGAAGATATGAAACAATGTGATGATCCAGAATCAAATAATGCATTTTCTAAACTTTAGGAAACCATTAAATTACTTGCCACCATGTCTTTCGGAATTTCTACCTTAGCAGTAGTGATAGCCTAAGCTAGGCCTTGATCCCTTGTAATTTTATGAGGTAAGTTCCCCTGATGCTTAGGAAATTCATTTGTATAATGCCCCATGTCCCAACAATTGTAGCACTGAACATTGGTAGCTTCCTTCTTCCCTTTGCAATCACGAGCTTGGTGGCCTTTTTCACCACACTTGTAACAGACTCCTGTTCCCTTCAAGAAAGTACCGGGGTGTTTCTTCCCACTTTGACCACAGGATGGATATACAACATTTCCCTTCTTCCACTTATTTCTATTCCCAGATTGATCAGCAGATCTCTACTTCTCTTGCTTTTATTTAAAGTCATAAGACTTAGAGAATTCATTTTCAGTCTTGATAGCACATGAGACAATGTCTTCGTACGACGAGAAGGATTGTGATACTAATGCTCGATGGAGAAATGGTTTTAACCCATCAAAGAAACGATCAATCTTACTTCATGGATTACATATATAATCTCCAGCATACCTTGCTAACCTTGTAAAGTTAGCCTCATTCTTTGTGATATTCTCATCCTCCTTTTGTCTCAGACTCAGAATCTGCCTTTCCATATCTGCTTGGTGGTCGCGAGGAATGTATTTTTCTAAAAACAGATCTTTGAACTCCCTCCATTTAATATTTGATACATCATCATCTTCCTTCGTATTTTGAATGAATGACCTCCATTGATCAGCATCTCTAGTGAGGCGGTAAACTAACATGATAACTTTTTTCCTTTCACTACTCCCCAAAGCCTGAAATATATTCTCTAGGGAAAATATCCATTTCTCAGCTACTAATGGATTTTTACTCCAATTGAATATTGGTGGTTGTTTCCCCATGAAGCGATCTAACATTGATCCTCCATGCTGTGGATCAGGATGCTCCATACGGGTAAGGTTATTATTCATAACCTGAGTGAGTTGTCCCAGTATGGTGATTAGCTGATCAACACCATTTGCATCACCAGATCCACTATAATTATCTTGCGTAGGAGGTAAATCCCTACATGGAGTGCGTGCATTGATACGGTTCCCATTTCTTCAACTATGTGCCATTTCTAAACGATGGCATAAACTAGATCAGTTTATGAATCAAAATACATAATCCCATACTTATAAAACACTTAACATAAATTGAACTATATATGGATATAATCCATAATAATAAGAAAAATGTCTTTGAGGAAGTATATAATCATTAACACTTCATAATGATTTGTAACCAAATTGAGAGTTATCCTAAGCATATCCCCCGGGAGTGTCATAACCAAGAGTGCAGTAAGGCCCGTTGTCGTGCACCAGTTCTCATTCGAGTCTATCTCAAAGCTGTGTTTTCTTGTTTTACCCCTAGGTACGTCTGTGCTAGAGCCTCCTTTACCTACTCATATCCAGATAGGGATGTATTTCTCAGAAAACTCACAAAATCTCTACAATACGAAAATTCTAGGAAGTTATTCTATACTAATCCTCAAAGTCCATCATAAATATTTGTGCTCTAATCAGAGTTTATCTAAATCTAGCTTCCAATGTTTGTTTTAAACTTCCACTGATACCAACTGTAATGCCCCGAACCCGGTTACCTAGAGTCGGTGCATTATTACATAACATTGTCATGATCACAAGAAAGATAAAATCTCGAAAGGCCGATTAGTTTAGTAGCCTTGGAAACACTAGATATATTCATAAAGTTTTACATTACATCATAAAGTGAAAAACTAATACAACAACATATTTTCTTCATAGACCACACTCTTATCGCCACATACTATCCCTGCAGGTCATTCATAAATTACTTCTTCACATCCTGGGAAAAATAAAACATTGAAAGGGGTGAGCTCAAATGTCCAGTAAGGATAATAATATAGCGGAAGCTTTAATAAATAAGAATAAAAATTTAAGGCAATGTATAACCTAAAACAAAAGCCTTTTAAACTTGAACTTCAACATAGTATGGAAAAGATAAAATGAAATAATTCCATTTACTCATTCACATGGATATTATACTAATCGAATAATCACATGCAATATCAATAACCACTTTTATAATGATGGAATGCATAATGCTAGACTATTATAACCACATATCCAAGGCCTCGTGCCAAGTCTAGAAATAAGATTTTTCCAAGGCCATGTGCCAAGACACTAGTTTGTATCATGAGACCTACCGATGCATCGAGGAGTTATAGCGGGCTCCACCCGTCACATATTAAGTCCAATGCATTCCCATATGAAAAGGTTTAATCAAAACATAAACATTCTTATTAAAACTAGCATACGAAATGTAAATACTTTAACCATAAACTATGAATGGTATAAAAATAGCACATCCACAATCAAATATTTCACAAAACCTTCAATACAATATAGAAGTTTTGTATCATAATAAATCAACTTCAAATAAGCGTAAAATCCATCAAAGGATGTTGACATAGATGAAATAAAAACTCTTTTTAGTGAAATATCTCTTTCTATTTTGAAATCATTTAAGAGTCATATATTTATAAAATAAAACATTTTCTTTGAAAATATTCTTATAAGCTTTTAAGGGAGGCTTCGACAATTTTATAATGGCGGAAAATAACCGCACCCACCGTATAAGTTAAAAAACATGCTTACCTTAATTCTGTCAAAAAGGATAAAAGCACCATTTTGGAAAATGACGGAAAGATTCCTTTATAAAACTCATATAAAAGTCAAACAAGGGTATAAATGACTTTAACCCATATTATTTTAAATAGTAAAAATGTTTTGAAATAAATTTTTAAGAAACATGTATGTGGATGATAAAGAGATCCCAGTAGATTATTACGTATAAACAACCTCGAATAGTGAAGAGATTGTGAAATAACCCTTACGTTGTACTTTTCCTTGGTTGGGGTAGGTTAAACTCCTGTATAATGGTGAAATAATTGTTATTAAATTATACAAGAATCATATACATTAATATGATATCATATATGATCATTTAACATTGATTTGTTAATAATATCTTAGTATTATCGTTGTTTTGGGTGTTAACTTAATCGTTTTCTTGTATATGTTTTGTTACGTAAGCCATGATTGTAATGGATAGGTTGTATATTAATCACATCCTGAATGATATCAAGTCCTTAGATACTATTATTAATCATCAAATGAGAATTATACTTGAATGGATACGATGGAGAATGAATCTCATCGCGTTCGTGGAGACGGTAGTCCGTACGTATGCACGAGCGAAAATATCATTCTTTTGATATTAAAATAATATATAATTTGATGGTATAAAAACTATACAGAATCATTATCATGTTACATTTATTATTTACATGAATTAAAAATCATTATTATACCCATCCAAATAATAATTTATTGAATAACAAATACACCCCGACGTGGAGATGGTAAGCCATACGTACGCATGTATGGTGACATGTCATTCAAAGGATGGATAGAATACTGAATATGGTTGTACCATATTTATAATAACATCACAATATATATATGATACTGGAGTTATTATTTTATAATGGTAACAACAAAGGAAGAAGATGTGGAAGAAGAAAGGAACTTGGAAAAGTGTGGTGAAATCATTACCTCTTCTTCGGGTTCTTCGTTTTGATTTGATCAAAAGGGCTCTATAGGTTGGCTTTCTGATCAAACTAAGTCCTCTAGGTAGTAGTGATGGAAGTTGGGAGAGTATTTTAGCAGTGCTTGGATGAACCAAAAGGCTTTGGTTGTGTGAAAAAATGAGAAGGAGGAGTTTCCTTTTATAAGAGGGGTGAGGGGCACCATTGGAAAAGATAGAAATATTAATTTATAATAAATTCATATTCGGTTTATAATGGCTCAAAATTTTATTATTTAAAAGTTAAGGTGGGTATGGGTCGAAACCCACTTAACCAATATAATTTAGACAGGTTTGGGTTACTATATTAACCTTGTCTTTAAGTATTAACTCTAAGTTAATTAGTTTCACTTTTACAATGTCTCTTTGTATTTTTATATTATATGGTGAATAAACTTACCATATACATCCAAGAGACCCCCAAGTAGTCCATTAAGGATACACCTATCATGATATAAGTCTCTTGGCAGAACCATATATTTTTAAGAATTTAATATCAATTAATAATATAATATTTGTTTTAAAAACTCTTTTATGTCAATTTTGACACTATTCAATAGTTGATTTTTTGAAACTTATAACATAATGATTACTTCAAAAAAGGTTAACTAAATAAATCCTAATATGTCATATCATCCTAGAAAATTAGTTTAATTCATTAAAAGTCTCAAATTATATTTATTTGGATATTTATAATATCAATTATTTTAATTTTTCACAATTATTGTAATTACTGCATCATCATTGTGTCATAAATAAATTGAATTATTTAATGTCTAAAAATTATAAAACAAATATCATTATGTATGAAATCGCTTTATCTTTCTAATAAATATTTACAATCGAATTTATCTTATGTATAAACTTATATTAAAAATGTTTTGGTAAATAAAATTTGATTTAAACTCTTTTAACTCTTCTTTGAATTAAATAATAATAAATGTTCAAATCTAATCCAAGTGGACCTAAATGATAATATTTTATTCCTAAGGTTGTTTTTGGTCGAGATACACTTGTACAATAGAATAATCTGTAGGAGTTTGATGATTCGCATTATATTTATAATATATTAGAATATCATTGATAATTATAACACCTAATGATTTTACATATGTTCTTCCTTTAATAATTTCAATTAATTAGATAACTTATATGCACAAAACACTGAGTCACTATTAAAAAACACTATTTTGTTATAAAATAGTAATATCCTAGACAGTAAACATATTTTTTCCACATTTGTGTTTTGAATTTTAAAAAACTGATATACACGGTTGTGATCAGTATGCTAATAAGAGTCTGACAGGAGATACTTATTTTTTGGTGGGTAGTAACCTACCCTTATAAATAGTAACCTACTATTATGAATTAAAATTTGACACTAACGAATAATAATACAACCTAATTAGTTGTATCATCACCCATGTATTTATTAATAAATTTTTTGCACCATATAAATGAGAGTGAATATTTTAATAAATAATTTTATGTAGTTATGTGAGTAATAATTATTTCATTAGAATTTTAAATTAATAATTTTTTATAAAAAAGTTCATTTGAATAAAATTTTTCCTAAATAAAGATTTTATTGCCTATTATTTTATGATAATTTAATAATACATTATTTAAAATTTTAGGGTATTATAAAATCAGTTATAATTTTAAAAATTATTTTTATTTTAGTAAATGGTTAATTTAATTTAAAATTAAATTTCTTATATTTGAAAAAATATTTTCCTAAAATGGATTTGATTTTAGGATTCTACATATTGATAAATGGTTATAGTTAATTTTTTGGTGGTTTTCTGAAAGACATGAATATTTAGTGAATAGTAAAATACAACAATTTATGATAAATGCTAAATACATGATTTATTGAGCCATGGATTATGTCATAATAAGGTAAGTATCCTTGGTTCGAGTTCACATGCATAGATTACTATTTTATAGTCAATATAATCACTTTTATTTATAGTCTAGAGGAAAAATAATAAACTAATTATTAAAATAATGCAAAGACCCTCCTCTCCTTCAATATGTAAACCACCCGCACCCCCTCTTCCTCTCACACCTATCAAGCATTGATCAATTATTATGTTATAAAAAATACTCCTCCCAACCCATCCCATATGTACAAGACCTTATTGTCTCATAAAAATTATAAAACCAAAGGATTTATGGTGATTCTCAAGGAGTACTCAAGAGGTAAACCTATCTTCCATTTACTTTCAACTTCATCTAGATGTTATATTATTTTGTTTCTCTATAATCTCCTCATCTTATCAATATACTATGATAATTATATTAACATACATATACTAGAATTTTCTTATGATAATATAATATTTCATCATCATCACTCCTTCTACAACCTCTTATACTAAAAATGAAAACAATGTCTGATATTTGTTAATTAATCACATTCAAGGACGAGATGTTTTTGATTTTTATTACCATTTTCAATTATGGTTATGAAACCATTTTTATGGTTGAACCATATCATAATTTATTTAACATTTTTTATTTAATTTTTGGGATTCATTTTTTACATGTGGTGTTAAATTATAAAACATGATGAGTTCACGGTGATCGAAATACTATCAAAATAATCCAAGCTTTTTTCATTAAAATTTTATATAATGATTCATCCTATACCAAAATAACCACTTGATTTATATGATCAATTAAACATCTGTATAATAATTAATAACTCATTATTTCAATTCAGGATTTCAATTTGAAATTTTATATGAACTTTCATACTCTTAAACAAGAAAACCGGTTATGGAAACTAAGAAATCATTCACTCCGAAATGAGGAAATTAAATCTATTAACCCATATAAAAATCCATAAATTATCATAATGAAGAATAAATCAATTAAGTGTAGATATGGATATTTACTTCTTATTGAATTAATATAATGTTATTATTCATGGCATTATGATCGATTGTAGAATACATTTGACATAATGTAAGGGGACTCTAATATCACTTTTATTTCCATGAGATTACCATTGTTTACCACTGATTTATTCTATGTGGTGTATGAATATTTCATTTTTATATATAATATAATGAATAAATTTATATTCATCGTATTAAATAATTAATTTTTTTTATGATTAATTATTTGTTATACAATACGACTGATTACGATGTGGTAAGAGACTTTGTCTTAATTTGAATTTTGTTGATAATTACTTGGTATTTTCACTTAATAATTATTTTGTGGTAAATATAATGCCTATTTTATATAAAATTTCATTTGAAATTATATTTCTATTAATTATTCATCTTCTTTTACAGTGGATATGATTAATTTCATAGACATATACCATTTTGCATATGTTGTTTATTTTGAATGATGTTTTGACGTGGGAAATATTGATCAATCCATATCTTCTACTAAATATAGATTATAAGGAAAATTTTTCTTTTGTTAAATATATGTATGAATAATTATTGGGACTTGAAGTAATGGGAGGGTCCCACTCTATGCCCTCTATGCATCAATAGGTCTCATGAGACAAAAGATTTGGTGACAAACCCTTAATGTTTGTTTCCAAACAGAATTAGATGAGTTTATTCCCATAAAATAAAACCATCATGAAGGTATAATAGTTCTTGTGGAAGATAAATTATTTCCACTAAATATGAATTTTCTTTATTAATTACTCATTTATTATATTCCATGAGATTTTCACCATTAAAAGATCTATGTGTGCATTTTCATTCCCAGTTTATTAAGGGAATGTGATTTCAGATTATTTACCTTACCAAAATGAATAGACATTATTGAAATTAATTATCTTTTTATTTATTCAAATATCCCATACTGATAATTTGATCTCACTCATAATATGTTTCCTTTCCCCATGATATTAAGATGAAAACCATTATTGATTTTTCTAAGGATAAAGTTTATTTCATACTATTATGTATCATGTTGTATTTTTTTATCATTACCAATACAATATAGATATCATGCATATAATATTATCTTCCAAAAACTATTAAAAAAATTGTTCCATTAGGATTTTATTCCATTTAAACATGTCAATATAATAAAATAATGCACCAGCTACTAGTTTATAGGTTTGGGGCATTACAATAATGTTATGATTACTTCAACATCCATATTAAACCATTATCAAAGATTTTTTATCGTATTTAATTCTATTTTTCTCCTTAAAATAAATGATCTGAAAGTATAGTTGTATGATTATTCAATATAAACTAAATAACTTCACATACCTAAAATATAAGAATATAATTCATAAAATAAATCCAAAAATCATGATATTATTTTATGTTGTTCATATCCCCTTTATCATCCAACATGATGTCCATATATCCAAAAAATTAATAGCCAAATCCTTGGTGGTATTTTCCATTCTGAATGAGATTAATGGGTTGAAAGTTTTAAATCAAATTAATGAAATACCATGATACAGTGAAATTCTAATGAAATGAGATGGTTTTGGACAAATAAAATAGTTTCTTTCAAGTATTTTGGATATTCAAAAAGCTTTTCAAATCATTTGAACAATCTCTTTCCATGATAGTGATGATTAAAACATCTGGAATAGAAAAATAGGTTTTGAGAGGTATTTTTCCATTCAAATGTTAAATTATCTTTATTTTGTATAAATGTTCATCATTAAAATGTGAAATAAATTATTGAATGATAAAATAAAAATGGTCATTGTAAATACAATAACCCTAGATATTCTAAAACACATAAACCTTCAAACCCTAGAAAATAAACATAATGAATTTAAAATTAATCAATGCTTTAAACTAATTGTTTTTCTCACACCATTTCATGTATATCCCAAAAAATGAAACAATATTTTCTGAAAAATCACATTATATTAATCCTAATGGTTACATATACGTGAAATTAACAAAATATATCAAACAATATCATTATTCACCTTAAAATATCATCACTCGTAAACTAAAAATGCATTTATATGGTTTAAAGTTATGATAAACCATAAAATAATAAACAAGTTATAGTATCCATAACCCTTAAGTTAGTTTCACAAGAAAAATGATAATTTATAATGTAATCATAACCTTTCATCTCATACCAACTATAATGACACACCTTAAACATTTCATGTTCTAATGAAATTGGAATAGAATTTAATTTCTTACATAACTAAAGATATTTTTGGTCTATTAATTTAGCGAATCGGGTCATAACTCATAAAAATGTAATAATATTTTACTAAGGGGGAAGTTTTGGTCTATATGAATTTTCCCCAAAATGTAAAACATGAAAATAGAAGAAATATTTTTCTTAAAAAATATTAATCACAATAAAATAGACTTATTCTTTCTTCAAGACCACCATTATGAACAATGAAAAACCTTTTAAAATGATTTATAAAAATAAAAAAATCAATTATTGCCCAAAAATAAACCCATTATTTGATTTTAAAAAAATTATATCTTAAAAAGATTTTTTCTTAAACATAAATTAACTTTGACTAGAAAAAGACATTTAATTACATAGAAATCATCATCATTTCTTAATATTATTTATAAAATAAATTATAAGAATTCATAATGTAAATTTAATAATTTAGGGTATTTATTAGAAAACTAGATAACCTATGAATCATGATTTCTTAAAAACATAATTTTTTTTCTAAAAGGGAATAATCAACCATTTAAATCAGAATAGCATTAGCTATCCTTTTGAAATAAATTGATTTCCAAGAAAATAATTAGCAAGTATAGAAAATGAATACAGGTTCATTGGGATATGATCTTCATAGAAACCTTACAAGAACCCATATAATTGGTATAACCATACAGTTGACTTCCAATATAAATTATCACAAACACTTAATAATTACCTATTGTATTCAAGATCTATGTTGAGGTCACCAGTCATAATGAGTTATAAAAAAATCACAAATCAAAATGAGTTATATTGGGCTCTCCCAACATCATAAAAACATTCAATGCACTTAAACAAGAATATAATATAGAAAATGTTATACTTAATCCCAAAACTCATTAAAATATCCATGTTAAACAACATGTAAAGCTTTTTTGGATATTGATATATGTATCACCTTTAAAACCAAAATTTTACTCACTAAAATTATAAGAATAAAGGGAAATTGTTTTGTCATTAATGAAAATATAGAATCTTATATTTGATTATATAACATAAAATATTCATTATGGTGTTTATGAAATCTATTAATGTTATATATGTTAAATTTGAACATTCCTTTTTTATCGTTTCAAAAAATTCTGTATAAAATTCATAAAAATATTCCTTTTGAATACCTTTGAATGAAATTAAAAAGTTACATAAAATGAATCATATAATTAACTTATGTTCATATAAATTCTTCACTAAAATATTTTTTTCAATATTTAAACAGAAAATATATAAATAAAAATATTTCATTAAAATTTTATTCATGTCTTCAAGTAAAACAAAAAATCACAGTGAGATCAACTCATCATGTATTTTATTTAATATCACATATAAAAAATTATGCTTTGTTATTTACATGATTTAGAATCATTCTCTTGTTTATTAATAATTTTATTTTATTTATTATCTAGTTAAATACAATTAAATAATTAATTAAATTAACGTAATATGTTTTGATGTTATTTATCTCATATGTCAAAAAAATTGATACATAGACTATGGTCAATTATTTCACTATTCATCATATCTATAATAATAATGAAATAATAACCATTTTTATATATAAATTATACTTTTTATACTAATAATGAAATATAGTCTTGAGAAAAGAATTATGTTGAAATCATAGAGATGATTGGTCAAACATACACAAGAATAATGTTTCGATTTCTCAGTTATCATTTTGGATAGTATTTAAATATCAATTTACCCATAAATAATGATCATAATAACATAAATATTTCAATATTTTTTTTATATATATATCATCCATGTGATGTTTGTGGGGATTGATAGTATGATAGATATGATACTGATTGTTGTATCAAACAATAGTGTAGATACTCAATATACAAGAGCGTGGGTGAACTCTATACTTTAAAAATCCTTAAGGAAATGTTTCTTAAAAAAAATTCACAAAACCTCTAACATCTTATAAATTTCTTGATTCCAGAAAAGTAAATCCAGAAATGAAACATTATAAAATTTTACAACAATAATGATTCTACCTTACAATGTATAGAATCCTATATAATCAGAGTACATGTCTAAGGAAGTATAAGAAAATTATACTTTCCTCAATAACTAAAATTACAGCAGAAAAAAAAAACATACAACACTACAAGAAACACGTAGTAACTCTTTTAACCCAAATAGAAGTCTATCTAACAACCCCGGATAAAAGGTTCCATGATTTATGCTTTCAAGAATGTATGTATTTCCCAAACCCAGGTAATCCCCCAATCCAATGATCAATATCTATCTTGTTATCCCCACAAGCCCCAGATTTGTAAGGAAATAGGCACCTCTGACTTCACAACCCGAAGTATTTGATTTCAAGGAAATCGCACCTTTGAACAAAGAAAATATGAATGAAGTAATGTTTGAACAATCTGTTCAAACTTTTTGCACAAAGCCTGAGAGTTTATAAGAGCCTCTCTCTAGAAATAACATCAACAACATGTAAGACAAGTTGTCACGGTTCAGTTCTTCCGAATTTGTAAATTTTATGAGATCATTCAAATGATCTATTATTTATAAGCACAACTTTAGTGGTTGGATCACTCTTCTAATGGTCATATTTTTCCTTTAATTTCGGAGGGAACAGTACATTTGTCACTCAAACAATGGTTAGTGAGTAACTGAATGCATGGAATCATTTTATAAAAAAAATGAGTAAGAAAAAATATGGTTACCTAACAAAAATCCAATATTCGGAATTTAATGAAATATTAAAGTTCGGAGTCCAACCAATAATTAATTTGGAGTCTATAATACAAGGATATTTGGATTCTTTTTTCTAGTAATTCCGATCCTGAACACTATATAATTCCTAAGTCTGAATTTCAAGGAAATTCTAAGTCTGGATTCCCAAGAATTCCGAACCAGAACTCTTTATAATTCTGATGTCTGGATTTCAAGGAAATTCGGAGTCTGGAATCACATGAATTCAGAACCTAATCTTATAAAGTTTGGATTCCGAGTTCATGAGAATTCAGAGTCTGATCTTTCAAATTTCAGAGTCTGAATTCATTAGAATTTGGAGTCAGAACTCAGAAAAGTTCAGAGTCTAAATTCATGGAACTCAGAGTCAGAACTCATAAGAATTTGGAGTCTGAAAACATAATTATTTTTTATCTAAGTATTATATGATTCCGAGGTTTTATACCTGAAACTGAATTTTACACTTACACAAAATATGATCAATTAAAACATGGTAAGGATTAATTTCCTTGGGGAATGAAATTTTCGTTGTAGAATTAAAACACAAGGTAAAAAAGATATTTTCCTTGAGATAAGGTGTTTGTGATTTTCAAAACAAGAAGGAATGGTCCTCTCATAAGTATACCTTACTAACACAACAATATCCCCCAAACATGAAGGAATGGAAAAGTCATAATGAAAAACCTTATTGAATCAACAATCTCCCACATTTTAGAAAGCACAAACATCCTTACAAAAAAGAATAAAAGGACTTAGTCAATATTTTTCTAGACATTAAAAATAAAACATATCTAACATTACACATGGACATTGATGAATACGAATAAATCCCCCTTAAGCTTTGGAACTATAAAGATCTTATTCTTGATTTCTAGAATGGGATTTTTCATTAGCTTGATTACGGAAACCTCTGTAAGGAAAACTCCCCTTTGATACACTCCCCCTTACATAGGGATATTTCTTAGTATTCTTTTTTCTATTCTCCCACTTATGGTTTTCAAAAATAATTTGAGGGAATGGAAAAGAAATTATAGTACCTAAAATATTAGTTCAAAGCATAGAAAAAAGGAAGACCAACCAAAATTTCATTAAGGTAGGATGAATTTGTACAAGGAAGAAAACACAATGAAATATTGGATTGGATCTATTTTTCTTCTTTCTCCTTGGGTATCAATTTCATCACTATGGTCTTCACCTTTTTTAGTTCCTTGTGGTCTTCCTCTACTTGCTTAAGGATCTAATCCCAATCCACTGTTTTATTCTCTAATGCTTTGATATTTTCATCCTGAGCCTTCAGAGCCTCTGCCTGGGCTTTAAACAACTCATCATGCTTGACTAGCTTGTCTTCAATCTCGATCCGAAGATCCATTTCCCTTTTCTAGATTTGGGTAATAGAATAAAACTTTTCATCTAGATCTTTGACCTCCTGAATCTGAGTATTTTACCCAAGAGTTAGCTTTTTCTCAAAGATATTTGGGAGATCCTTGATTTTACCTTCTTTAGTATCAAAATCTTCCTTAACATCATCTTGAAACATAGCAAGATCTCTCAAATCATTAACTATATTCTTTGACCAGCTGACCACATTCTTAAAAGATTTTCTATGGGCATCATAGTTGATGTGGAAGTTCTTGTAATTAGCCTCAATATTTACACACTTGTCCATCACCATGGACACTGAATCTGATTTTTGATTCATTCTATGTTGGAGCTTCTTCCATCTCAAGTCAATTCATGGAAAGATCTGAATAGTGTCAACAAGCTTCTTCAGTGATTGAATGACGAAATCATGTCCTAGAGCAGATGATTATGAATCCGAGACTTGGCTTGGTGATGGTTCTTCCTCTAGCTCGACAAGAATCCTCCTAGAAGATCTACCAACTTACTTATTCTATAAAACAACTTTAGTTGGTGTATCAACAACCACTTGTTTTCACTTGTCAGTTATGGGAACAACTTCCTCATCTAGAGACTCATGTTCACTATCATACAACTGAAAAATTATAACTTCATCAATCTTCTCCTTCTTAGCTCTAGGATTAGCATCTTTAGGATGTATGAAATCATGGTTTGTGCTTTCTTCCTCAGACAATTTATTAACTTCTTCTTCACAGTTCTCATTTTCACCTTCTTCATCCTTCCTAGGAGATGGGAGATTTGAAGACTTTGCATCAGAAGTTTGGATTGATAGTTTCTCAGAAGGGGTTTCCTTTTAATGATAATATTGAACTTGCTTTATATGATCTTTAGTGCCACCACTAGTTTCTTCTTTTTCCACTTCTTCGACTGCTTCCTTTTCTTCAACAATATTTTCTTGCACTTTTTCCAGAGTGAGAAATTTCTTACTCGAAGTCTCAGGTAAAGCCTCAACCAAGAAATATATCAGTATAGGGATATTCCCCAATGCTATTTCAGTATCCCTCAGAAGGGATTTCATTATTTCAGCCTCAAAATTTTTCTTCTTCTACTTTTCTTCATTGGCTTGCTTCTCAAGCTCATCAGCTTCCTTCTCTTTCAAAGCATCGACCTCTGTAGGATACAAACCAAATTGTGGCTCTCCTTCCTTCTGATTCTTTTTTTCTTCCCTCCACTTGGAAATAACCTCATATGGATAGGTTTTCTTCTTCTTGGGATTTGGAGGTGTGGATTGAGATTCTTTAGCTATAGGGGTTTTCTCTAATTCTTATACCTCTTTCAATTTCCTCTTCGTTCCACCTTTTCTTGATGGTTCAACCACTTATTTTTATTTCGGAATGGCTTCAGCATCTTCTTCTGGTAGATCATAGAATTCTCCTAATTCTTTAGAAAATCCAAATTTCATCCTTTTCAGGGTATCATCACTAATCAGCATGACATTACAATTCCTCAACATTGAATTATATGGGATTTTGAAGGACTCAAAGAACCAAACAATCAGATTAGAATGAATGGTCGGGTACATGATTATCATGGCTCTCCGGTTTCCATTCTTAATATTTTCAATCTTAATCAGAATATGCTTCATCACATTTATCTTCTTCAAATTCACTAGAAAATCTAGGATATACATGTCACTTTTCTCCAAGGTGTCCTTATCACCCTTTCTCAAAATGATAAACCCTTGAACCCATCAATCAAGGATCTGATTATTTGTAGACAAATGAGTAATTTTCAGAGTCTTGACATTTAAAAGTCCAAGACACTCCATAGAGTTCACTTTTACAAAAATTCCATAAATATCCGGAAACTTATGGGAACAAAATTCAGCTTCTCCTTCATAAGAAAATCCAACCAAGCTAGAAGCCTTGGTGTATGAAAGGGAATATGTCTTTCCATAACTTTTGAATGAAAACTTCTCTCTACCTTCTTCCCTAAAGAAACAAACTGACTCATAAAACTCGATAAGAAGATCTGAATACACCAAGTCTTGAGCCCCTGACTTTGATATGGAAATGCTTTCACATCCATTGAGCTTGATGTTCATAGATATTATAGAATCATACTTGTTAAAGTAATTTAGATGCACCAACCTTTCTCTATATACTTTCCTCTCTGGAATCAGCTTGACAGTAGATATATATTTTTGAGAGGATTATTCTATAGACATTCGTACTTGAGAAAACTTTGAGAAGTTCGGAATGGGCTTTTGTATGGTGGCCGATTTTCGGTATGCAAAGGCTTGAAATAGATATGGGAGAACCCTTCGGAGGACCTTTATATAGGTGTTTGATGTGACTGTTAATCTTCTCATATCAATCCAACGGTTGAGAAAACCTTTGATCAGATCTGACGGTTGAAAAGATAGCCGCAAGGAAAATTTGGTAGGATCTGATCTTTTGAGGTTTTTAAAAGAATACATTTGGATTTAAGGAAACTAGAATCCGAGAAATTTTAAGGGAAACAAAAGAAACTCCCCGCAAGTAAAAGGTGATTATGTAAACTCAAGAAAGAATCATACATTTTGGATTTCTAGGAATAATACTTGTAATAGGTAATATTCTTCTTGATGAACTTTATATTAAAAAAACTATGAAAACCTCCATTACGAGAAAAAAATTGAGTACGCAAATCTTCATTACGAAAATTTCAAGTACAAAAATCTTTATTATGAAAATTTCAAGTATGAAAATCCTCATTATGAAAATTTAATGTATGAAAACCTTTATTAATAAATTTGTAAAATTAACTCCGAAAATTTTCATTTCGAAAATTTTGAAAAACAAACTACGAAAATTTTCATTACAAATAGTTTTAAGAACTAACTACGAAAAGTTTCATTACAAAATGTTTGAAAAACTTCATTACGAAATGTTTGAAAAACTTCATTACGAAAAGTTTGAAAAACTATATTACTTAAAGATAAAAAAACTACATTATTAAAAGTTTGAAAAACTTAATTATGGAAAATTTAAAAAACTACAATACGAAAAATTTTAAAAACTACGAAGAAAATGTACCCCCTATGAAAAGAAGTTTATTACTGTAAGGAGATTAGTTTCAACATTATGTTAATAAGGAGGATTACCTTACGGTTATCATTCCTGACTTCTGTTTAATGTAATTAAATAAATCATAGGGTATGGATTTTTTGAAAATATCATCAAGTTGATCTTGCATTTCGATGAATTAAAGAATGATATCTCCTTTTTGTGTGTGATCCCTAAAATACTGATGCCTAATATCTATGTGTTTTGCATGAGAGTGATGTTCAGGGTATTTAATTAGGCAAACGGAACTTTAATTATGACACAAAATTTGTGTTTTGGTAAAACTCAGACCATAGTCTGTGAGTTTGTGTTCAATCCACAACACTTGAACACAACAAATTCTAGCTACTACATATTCAGCTTCAACAATGGGAAGTGCTACTGAGTGTTGATTCTTATATGACCATGAAACTAATGAATCTCCTAAGAAATCACAAGTTCCGTATGTACTCTTTCTATCCATTCTACATCCACCAAAGTCAGCATTTGAAAAACTTTTCAGAATAAAATCCTTTACAGAAGTATACAAAAATCTTAAATCCAGGGTTACCTTTAAGTAGCGAAACATTATTTTCATTTCCTTTAAATGAGATTCTTTAGGATTAGATTGATATCTTGCACATAAGCATAGTAAAAATATTATGTCTAGATGACTAGCTGTCAAAAAAAGTATGCTTCCTATCATACCTCTAAAAGATGTTTGATCTACTAGTTTCCCAGCTTTATCAAGATCAAGTGTGTTTGAGGTACCAATGGGAGTACTTATACTCTTAGTGTGGTCATATCCATACATTTTAAGAATTTCTTTAATATAGTTATGTGGGATATGTATATTTATTCTGTTTTTTGGGAAATTTTAGAACAAAGGAAAAATGTTAAATCATCTATCATACTCATTTCAGACTCATATTTCATTACATCCATAAAGGAATCAGTTAAATATTGCTGTGTTGAACTAAATATAATGTCATCAAAATAAATTTGAACAATAAAATTGTTTTCTTATCTTACGTTATAAAAAGGGTTGGATCTTAATTTCCCTTGACATAGTTATTTTGAAGAAAAAATCATATAAGTCTATCATACCAGGCTTGAGGGGATTGATTAAGTCTATACAAAGCTTTGGTAAGTCTAAAAAAAGGATTAGGATGCTTTGTATCTTCAAAAATAAGAGCTTGTTCAACAAATACTTCCTATTGAACATAATGTTACGGAATGCACATTTCACATCCATTTGAAAAAGTTTGAAATTGAAGAATGCTGCAAAGGCAAGTAAGATACGAATAGAGTCAATTATAGATATTGGAGCATATTTTTCTTCATATTATATTCCCTCTTGTTGATTAGAGCCTTTAAAAACTAATCTAGATTTATTTCTAACTATGATTCAATTTTCATCCTACTTATTTCTAAAATCACATTTTACTCCAATAATAGAAGTTTCCTTAGGTCTTTCAACAAATCTCTAGACTTTATTCCTTTTGAATTCATTTAGTTCATCTTGTATGTCTTTAATCGAATCATCATCACCTAAAGCTTCATCAATGATTTTTGGTTCTAATTGGGAAAGAAATTATAGATGCTCTACTTCATTTCTTAAAGAACTTCTAGTCTATAAAGGTTGATTCACATCACCAATGATACTATCAATAGGATGATTCTGTAGAAACAACTGATTTGGGTTTTGTAAAACATGTTCATCAACATTGGGTAGGAAATCTTCTAGGGTAAATGCTTCAGAAACATCTTCTTATGTATTTTCCTTATCTTCAAGATCTTCTATAAAAAGGTTGAAAATCAGTTTTTGAAAACACATCCAATGATGTAGGTTGGGGATGTTTAAAAAACAAAGGGATTGGTTTCATCAAATTGGACATGTACTATTTCTTCAACAATACAAGTGTTTTTATTGAAAACTATATAAGCCTTAGAAGTAGTGGAGTATCCTAAAAAATTCCTTCATCATATTTTGCTGTAAATTTGTGTAGATTATCTTTAGTATTCAAAATGAATACTTTGCAACCACAAACCATGAAATATGAAAGTATAGTTTTTATACCATTCCATAACTCATAAAAGGTTTTATTAAGAAAATGTCTAATCAAAACACGATTTATAGTATAACAAGAAGTACTTACAGCTTCGGCCCAAAAATTCCTTACTATAGAATATTCACTCAAACTGGTTCTATTTATCTCTTGAAGAATTCTATTTCTTCTTTCAACAACACCATTCTGTTGAGGAGTTCTTAGTGATGTGAAATTGTGAGTACTGCTTTTTCTACTACAAAAAGTTTCAAACTCAGAATTTTGAAATTCTCCACCATGATCACTATGGATAGTTTTCAATGGAATATTTTTCTCAATTTTAACTTGGGCTCTAAAACATTTAAAATAAAATAAAGTTTCAGATTTCATTGCTATAAAATAGACCCATGTAAATATAGTGTAATAATAAACTATGAAAAATACATAATACTTGCCTCCAATGCTTCCAGTTTGTGTAGGACCAAAGAGATCTATATGCACTAACTGTAATGCATAAGTAGTTGAGACTTCACTAACTGATTTAAAACATGATTTATGTTTATTTCCATGTTGACAAGGATCATTCACTTTTGTAGAATCAAATCTAATCTTCGGTAGATCCTTAACTAGTCCTTTAATAGAAAGTTTTCATAGTTTCTTAAGGTTACATTGTCCTATCCTTTTATTCCATAACCAAGAATGATCTTCAATTGAAATAATGCAAGGAAAGTCTTTGTTCCTAAGGACTTCTAAGTCTAGTGTATAAACATTCTCTTGCATATTAGTAGAAATAATAAACTCTTCCTTGGAATTGTGTACTAAGAAATTTTCATTCCTAAAATTCACAAAGCAACCTTCATCACATAATTGACTTATGCTAATGAGGTTGTGCTTGTGAACTTTATCAAATAAAACATTTGAAATAAATTTTTTTCAAAGAAAAACATTGTTACCTATACCAATAATCTCTCCCTTAGCATTATCTCCAAAAGATACTTTTTCTATTTTAGTCTTGATAATATTTTCAATGTAGTTTTTGTTACCAGTCATATGCTGGGAACATCCACTATCCATCTACCAAGTATTGATGTTGGTACCTTCTTTATTTTCCTAAAAATAATAAAGTTAGACTTTCAGAATCTAAACTTTTTTTGATAAGGAGTTGTTAGACAACAAAATTTTGGGTATGAAAAATTGTTTAGAAAAATAAGCTTTATTAATCCCAAAAGATTGAACATTATTCAGAGAAAAATATTTCTTCCAATGTCCACCACTTTGACATTTGGTGCAAAAAGGGGCTCTGAATGGAATGAAATAGTTATTTTTGAAAACAGTTTTTCTGTGAGTATATCCTACTTCTATAGTATTTCCTTGAGGTTTGATTAAAGAATAAATATTTTAAAAAAATTCATTACCAGAGGTAAAGTTTTCAAGATGTTTCCTAAGGGAATATATTTTGAATTTTAGTCTGATGACTAAATTCCTATCCTCATGAAATACTTCCTTAGAGTTATACTTTTCCTCAAAAACATTTATTTTTCAAATAACATTCTTAAGATATTTAGAATGATTTCCTTTTCAGAATTTACATCCTTACGGTCTTTAGAAAGTTTTTATAAAAGCTCATCCTTATCTTCATGATCTCTAGAGAGGCCAAAAATATCTTTTGTAAGAACTACTTCTCTAGTATTTTCCATATCTAATTTTGTAAAAATTTTACAATTTTTTGATTATAATAACATAGAAAATCTAAATACTTATTCATATGAAGGTATTTCATCATTCTCAGAAGATGAAGTATCTTTATTAGAATTAATATCTCCATAATAGTAATTATTATCAAGAGATAAATTTGTTAAAGCCTTGGCAGAGCATACCTTGGCCATAAGACATGTGTTTGAGAAAGAAGTAGTAGAAATTAATCCCATATTTTTCTGTGTTGATGATTCATATTTAGAAGATTCACTTCTCAAAGAATCTCCACAGCTACCAATCCACGTATCATTTTCTTTAATCCTTTTCTTATTCTTTGATCAATAGAAATTATTCTTGTTTCTTTCTGAATTCCTTCCCTTCTTTTCCTTCTTTTTCAATAAAGGGCAGTCTGGTCTGATATGACATGTTCTTCTACATTCATAAAAAGTTACTTCCCCATATTTTATATCTTTGTAGTATATCTTCTTGTAAATATTATGAATTTACTTTTGAGATACTATCTTGTTCACTCTCTGAGCAAGATTATCTAATTCATAATCAGAATTTTCTATATCACTAGATTCTGACTAAATAGTAATTTTCTTTGACAATGATCTAGTTACTCTTTCTAGAGTCTTGGATTTTACATGTTTAGAATTATTTTTAAAAGAAACTCCTCCATTCTCATTCTTCTTTTTAACATTATCAGCATCTCTCTTCATTGTAGTCTCATGCTGAAGAAGAGTTCCAAACAACTCATCTAAGGAAATTAGGGTTACTTTCTTATTCTCATCAATTATTGTCCTCTTGTAATCCCACTCATTTTGCATTATGTCTATGGTTTTATCTACAAGGGCCGCATTATCCAAACATTTTTCTCCCATAGACTGTAATCTAATTACAATAGTCATAAAACTTTGTTGAACATTTCTTATAGGTTATACATAAGGATAATTGAATCCCCGGTATTCAACTCTCAACATAGATCATCAAGTCTCTATTAATTTAGAAGTACCATAAGGTGTAACTTCAATATTATTCTAGATACTATTTGCAGCTTCACATGATGATATTTGACTAGAGATGTTCCTAGTTTGGAACATAGCAATGTATTTCTGATGCTGAAATTTGCTTGATATTCTTATTTCTTTTTATTAGTAAAAGTTCTTAATTCCTTATCAGGAATCTTATAGTCTCCAGTCAGCATTAGATAGTTATCAACTCCAGTGTCAATAACTAAAGTATTCATCATATATCTCCATTACTCATAATCATTTACATCAAAATAGGAGGTCTGATAGGATTTATATTTTCAATAGAACAAACATTTAAACCTTCCATCTTAAGGAAATTCTTGGCACACTTACTTTTTAGTAATATAAGTTTGTAAACAAAAGAAAATATCCTAAGAAAGGAAATAGAACTAGAGTCTCTAAGAAAAAATTAATTCGATCTTTATGGATATGGCAATATGATTCCGAAAAAGTGAAGAGGAAAACTTCTATTTTGAATCTAATCATGAGATTAATTCGAATTGAACCAAAACTCTCAAGCCAACTATTGAATTGGTTTAGGATTCAAGGTCACCTCCTCTGATACCAATTATGGGGATCGATAACATTATTGATATGATTCTGATTATAGTATCAAACTATAGTGTAGATACTCAATATACAACCGGGGGTGAATTTAATACTTTAAAAATCCTTAAGGAAATTTTTCATTAACAAAATTCAAAACAACTCTAAGATCTATCAAATTTCTTGATTCCAGAAAAGTGAATCCATAAATGAAACTTAATAAAAGTTTACAACAACTAAAATTCTACCTTAGAGAATATAGGATCATATATAATCATAGTACAAGTCTAAGGAAGTATAAGAAAATCATACATTCCTCAACAACCAAAATAACAGCGGAAAACACACATACAACACTACACGAAACAAGTAGTAACTCTTTTAACCCAAAGATAAGGGTATATAACAACCCTAGATAAATGGTTCCTTGATTTATTCTTTTAAGAATGTATTTTTTACCCAAACCTAGGTAAGACCTTAATTCGAATATCAGTATATGTCATGTTATCCCCATAAGCCCTAGATTTTTAAGAAAATCGGCACCTCTGACTTCACAACCCGATGTCTCTGGTTTCAAGGAAATCACACCTCTACACAACACAAATCTGCACGAAGCAAAGTTTGAACAAGTCATTCAAACATTCTGCATGAATCATAAGAGTTTATAAGATCCTATCTCTCTAGAAATAACTTCAACAGCATGTAAGACATGTTGTCAAAGTTCAGTTCTTCAAAATTTGTAAAGTTTATGAGCTCATTCAAATTAGATCTTATTTATAGGAATGGCTTTAATGGTTGTCTCCCTCCTCCAATGGTTATATTGTTCCTTTATTTTCGGAGGGACCTGTACATGTGTCACTCAAAAAACGGTTAGTGAGTAACTGAAAGAATGACATTATTTTATAACCAAAACATGAGTCAGAAAAAATATGGTTACATAACCAAAATCCAATATTCGTAATTTAAGTAAATATGAAAGTTCAGAGTCTAATGAAAAATGAATTCAGATTCTTTAATAAGAGGATATCTGGATTCTATTTTCTCGGAATTTGGAACCTGAACTCTATAGAATTCTGGAGTCTGAATATCAAGGAAATTCAGAGTCTGGATTCACAAGAATTCGGAACCTGAACTCAAAAGAATTATGGAGATTGAATTCCATGGAAATTCGGAGTCTGGATTCACAATAATTCGGAACATGATCTTAAAATATTTGGAGTCAGAGTTCATGAGAATTTTGAGCCTAATTTTACAATTTTTAGAGTCTGAATTCATTAGAATTTGGAGTCAGAACTCAGAAAAGTTCGGAGTTTAAATTCAGGGAACTCGGAGTCAGAACTCAGAAGAATTTGGAGTCTGAATTCGGAGTATGAAAAAAGAATTCTTCTTTATCTAAGTATTATATGATTCCAAGGATTTAGACTTCAAACCGAATTTTACACTTAGACAAAATATGAGAAATGAAAACATGGTAAGGATAAATTTCCATGGGGAAAGAAATTTTCTTTATAGAAGTAAAACACAGGGTAAAAAGAGAGTTTCCTTGAGATAAGGTGTTTGTGATTTTCAAAACAAGAAGGAATGGATAAGTCATAAGGAGACCTTACTGACTCAATAATCTCCCCCAAACATGAAGGAATGGAAAAGTCATAAGGAAAACCTTATTGAATCAACAATATGGTGATGAAATACAAATCACATCGCTTTTTTTCGGTGGTATCCCCCATACACCTGAATGCCTTTATCAATTTTTTTGTAAATGTGACATTAAAAAAATAAGTGATATATTAATTATAAATAACTGTAAGTATTTCATGAATATAATACTTATATATAAATATATTAAATATATCATTATAACCATCTTGAGAGGCGATGATGGAATGTGAATTTCAATGGTTTATGAGATGGTAGTCTACCGTACACATGAAAAAAATTGTTTTTCATTTAATTAAAGATGATATGAATATAGGATATTACATTGAAATTATAGTATATAGGTATACATAATATATTAATTCTGTTATTTTATTTTGTTGGAGAATTTTAGAAATATGTGGAAGAATAAATGAAATAAAAACACTTGGTTAATAACTATACATATTCTTTAGACATCCTCTATTTTCGAGAAATGTAAACCCTCTATGGTTTTATTATAGAAAAATTAAGATCACTATAACATGTTAAGAGATAATTTTTAGTTATTTGGGAAGGTATTGGACAATGAAAATAGATATTTATCTTTATAGAAAATATATTAAAAGTTTACGTTTTGTATGAAAGGTGAGGGACACTCTTGAAATTTCAAAAGATATTAAATTTATAAAAATTAATTATAAAGTAAAAAATTGATCCAAAATGGTACATTAAAAATAGTAAATTTTATATGTTTTAAAATGGCCATAAAATATAATTATGATAGGTTTCTAGGTCATTTTACACCATATCTCTTTGTTTTACCCCTATTATCTCTTTTGATGATTACCATGGTAAATTATTTTTTTAATCATCACAGGTCAAGATAGTGACTATAAAATGATAATTTGAAAATAAATGTAAATTGATTGATATTTCCAACCATATATCATTTACATGGTGGAATATAATATTTTATTTAATTATAATTCATATAATATTATATTAATTATTTTAAAATATCCATAATTTTAGCATTAGGACTATTAATTTTTTTCGACATTAATAACATCAATATAGAAAAGTGATTAAAAATTATCAAATAATAAATCAATAATATGTTATATTTATGAAAAAATCATGGAATACTACAATGTAATGAAATTATATTACTTTTATCATTATTAAAATAAATTATTTTATTTCTATATTAATTGAATTAATATTACGCAGATAATGCTTAAACATTTAAGTTAGTCTTTTTAATCACAACAAATTAGATATATATTATCATGATAAAAAATAAATTCTATATAATATATTAATTTAGAAGTAAAAATGCCTTCTTCTTAACCTTATTTCAAAATTTTAATGATAATAAAATAAATAGAATGATATTTTTTACACTTCATTTCATAAATTATTTTAAAGGACAAAATCATAGCCAAAATGAAAAAATCCATATATTCACTTTTTTTATTGTTATGGTAGATTTATAACTATAAATGGAAATCAAGGATTGTTTTATGTTTACCTTTTAGTCATTATCACATAATTTTTGGCATTAATTAACCCATTATATCTCCATAGAGGTAATGAAGTTTTCTATTATTGCTACTAAAAATAATAGGAGAATATTTATCCTGTTTTTATATATTTACTAAAAATATGAAATAAAGTTATCAAGATTCAATTCATAGAAGTGGAATAATTTTATTTAAAATTATACCCTCAAATGCGATGAAAATTATTCTTCTGGAAAATTTCATTTATAAATACACAATTATTTCTAAACCAAAATCTTGTATAAAATACCATAAAAAGACCATGATGATATTTTTTTAAAAAAATTATCTAATTTAATTTAAAAACCAATCTAAAGTTGAATAATTACATATAAATAATTTAAAATAAATTATATTTTTAAATAAATATAAATATTATTTTCTATTCATCGAAAGAATAAAACATTTTATAAAAATTACACAATTTCACCATATGATATTTTTTATATTTTTATTTCAAAAACTAAAAAAAACATCAAATAATATTTAATAAATATAATAAAAAACTATAATGTTTTCTCATAAAATTTAATGAAAATCATTTTCTTAGAAATCATTTTTAATGAATAAAATGATGTTTCTATAATTTGATTTACTATTTACAAATAATTTTTCAATAATTTTATGTTGAGTAGAGAATTTATATATATATATATATATATATATGAAAAATAATTTAATCATATTCATACCCATTAATTCAATGGCTCAGCTATAAATTCATATTAAACTTTTAACATTGTGTGGTCCATTTAAATTATGTATTGCATATCTTGTATGATATTCAACATTATTCTTATTTTAAAATATTAGGATACTAAATTATTCTAAACCAAAATAGATGATTTTTTGTTATTACCGATTAAGAATTATTCTTATTGTGATAATTTATTAGTTAAATCAAATTACATATAATATTATAATGTTTATCCTCTATAACTTATTGATGTAATTTTATTATATTAAATTGAGGTTATGATATAGTCCAATTTATACATCATTGTGTGATGTTTTCAGGTTTATATGGATATAAAATTAATCCCTATGTGGGTAGTCCAATATGTAGATACTTAGTGAGGTATGTGACAACATGGATTTGAAATTATTGATTTATCATGAGTATTTTATTTTTATTTAGTGGGTTTGGATATGATTGTATTTTATGCAGTTAGATATTATGATAACTGATTATATATTAATTAATCTATTTTTCTACTATGATATCATGCCATATAACTTCATTAGAAATAGTAATCCTTCGGTTTATTGGGATAGATACTTGAGGCCATGAAAATAACGATTCTAGTCACTATATAGAGAGCCCCATTGGGATGATACACTATGTCAAACCTATATAAGAATGGATTTGGGAAACTTCTTTATGGGTGATGATCAAGATAGTAGAGATCACAATGGAGTTATATTTACATAATTTACTATATGTTAACACCAACCCTATGAAACTCACCTATAGGGATTAAGAATATTCATTTTTGGGATATGTAACTACGAAATCAGACAATAATAAATAACATTAATTAACATAATTATATTAATTTTTATAAAATATATTTTATCTTAATTATTCAATTTTTCTGTTCATTCATGAAAATTAAAAATTAAATTACTACAAAATATAAGTTAAATTAGGTAAAATTTATCATTTATTTTTAATTATAATGTTGAAATTTTATAAAATGGTTCATATTATTTTATCAGATAATAATGTTTTTAATATATAAATATATGTTATAAAATATGGTATTACATGATAAAAAAATATTTGTTATTTAATTGAGTTAAAATTTATATTTTTTAAAACACATTGATAGTTTTTGAAGAAAAATATTCAATTTCAATGCACATTTATCACCAAAAGAAACTAACTCATTTGACTAAAATGTGATTCTAAAATAAACATACAACTACAAAAATATTTCAAGGGAATTTTTGTATTTATAATTTATAGAAAACAAATATACCCATTTAAATTCACTCTTAAATTAAAAATTACCTTAAATATCATCGTTAAATCCCACTTATATGGTTTAAATACATATTTGGGGAATATTAAAAGGGTCATGATATCTATTCTTAAGAAATATATTAAATAATAAAATTGATAACTTTTTTCTTTTCTCTCTACTTTTTTCTCTACATAATCATACATTTAAATTTTTATGTATTCTTGAGCTATGGTTCTGTTTCCATTATAGTGATCTATAGTTTGTGAAATATTCATAATATGTCTTAATTTCCATTATTTTCACTTTATTCGTGTGATGTTTATTTTAGATGAAATATTCCTTTATTAATGGAAAGATATAACATATTCTCATTATATATTCTATATAATTTAAATAATGTATTAGTAGTATTGTTGATAAAAAATCTTTAAAAGTATAGATATTTCTAGAAAAACAATTTCACATCTATATGATTCTTCTCTTTTTGGGAACATTGGGAATACCCTTTATATATAAAAATAAATAAAAATTTAGTGTTTAATATGACTACCCTGTGAGAATATTTTTAATGTGTCTACTATTCTATTCTAATATATGGGATACATATCCTTGATTTTCTAGGTATTTATCCATTAAATACATGGTATCACATTTTAACACACATGATTTTGAGTATATTTTGTGATATTTATATTTATTTTAATATATTTATAAATGTGATGTTCACATGTATATATGATTAATGATTATTATTTAATTTCATTATGTTTATTTTCATTGGCATGATTTATGGATGCAAGATTAAATAAATCCTAGAAAAATCATTGATTGAAATTAATTTAGTGGATTCTAAATTTTATAAGACTATTAAAATTTATTATTATGGTCAATTATGAGAAATTACTTGAATAAATAGATCATATTGGATATTGGTCGATAGTTTATGTTATTTTGGGAATTCGAGAACCTGACATGAAGCTATGGTGGGAGTATAGAGGTGGAATACCATAATTTTTTGTGTAAGGGAAACAAAAAATTTAAATTTGATTCTAAATAGGTGGAAGTATAGTGGAGAGTTACATAGGATATTTATTTTAAAAAATTTATAATGTTAGATTCCTAGTTAAGTTGGATGACACTAGAAATTAAAGGATTGTTTGTAATTTTGGCTCACTAATTGATTTAGAATTCATGATACATGGAAGAATTATATGGTTTGGTCCTTATATAGAGAAACTGCTACATCTTGTATGTTGTATGTTGGATTTAATCGCCATAATTAATGGTTTTTAAATCCTGATATTTGATAATGGTTTTAGGGTCTATAGCTTTTATGTTTTGGATGAAAATACATAGTTAAAAAATATTAAATTTTTAAAAATGTGTGTTTCATTGAATTTAAAAATAAATCTTCTAAAATATGTCAAATTTTCATTGGAAGTCACTGGTAAATAAAAAGGGGAATAATTTTATGTCATATTTTTTAAAATAAGTATATATTTTTGTTTTGAATTTATGTTGAATTCAAGAATTGAGTTTTTGAATCATAAGTTACAATTTTAGAAGTTTGATGTATATAAGTGAAGTTAATATTATACATTGTAAGTGTATTGGCCTGATTGATTCCACTCCACTACATTGTTAATTTTTGAAGATGGAATATTTAAGAGGATTATTGGTAGTTTTTATGTGAGGTGAGTGAAATATTTTACCATATTGAGGTTCACTACACCATTGTGTAAGGTGTGGTACTAGATATTTTGCAATCATTATATATCTGCAAGTAGTACATGCCATTTTTTCATTTTTTTCAATGAAATAATATTTCGTAGTTAGCATTTGGTTCTTGGAATCCATGATAACTAAACTACTTTTTCTGGCTATTTTGATAGTGTGTTTAATTTGAGGAGCTCACGTGAGGGTAACAAGGGACTTATACAACATGTTTAGGCATATAAATGATAACCAAAATACAATCCTTGTTACTTTATACATAAAGGTAGTTCCACGTGGTTATGGAGATCAATAGAAGTAATGAAATGGCTTGGATGGCTATTTTGGATGCTGTTTTTCATATAGAATATACATATGTGAAACACGGACCATTAAAGTACCATTATTTGACAGTATTTTTAGGCATGGAGATGAGTCAAGGATGAAGTCTATGAAATTTAATGTTTTATGAAAGGTAGGAAAAAATAATGAGATGGAGATCTACAAGTTATATTCCTTGGCCTGGTGTTCAAAATGGTGAGTTATTTCTCCATATATCATGGTGGAGGCCTTGGAAAGAGGGAAATAGTGATTTAAATTTGCTTCAGACCCTACAATAATCAGGGTATAAACTGATTCTAACATTGGAAAAGTGTATCACCCTTTGACTTGGAAGCACCATGGTTGTAGTGTTATTCCTTACTCAATGGTTTACTCTTTTGATTATTCCCGAATATATAGAGTTTTTTCTACACATTTTTTATTTTATATACACTTTTCTTGAACACCAATTACCTCTTTTGCCTCTCACAACTCTCCAGCCACACATTTGAGAGTCTATGAACCCTAAATCATCTAGAATTATGTATCATGAGTTATGGTTCATGTTCTTTTTCTCTGAGGGGGGGGGGGGGTTCTTGATCGTTAGTTTTTTTATAAATGATCATAAAATTCTAATATATGTATGATATTTATGGGATTTTCTTGTATCTTATAGAATAGTATGATTGAATATACGTAATGTTATTCCCTTCAATGATTAATATCCAAGTTATCATATGCTGATTAAATAAATATTTATTAATGGAAGTTTTTTATTTATGGGAAAATATGTTGGAAACACACATCAATTATTGAATTCAATTCAGATAACAACTCCATATAGAAAATATTGAAATGTTAGGTTCGTTACATATGTTCTTTATAATTTATCATATACTTTGATTTGAACATCTATTATATGATAGTCTACTATTTTTGATACCTATTCATGAAAAATTTATAGATTGTTTTCGAAACCATAATTTATTTAAAACGTAAACCAACAAAAAATGGATTGTTAGAATCTTGGAGTATTATCTATAATTTGATTATAATATGTTTGGTTACATTAATGTAAAAATGGATGGTATGTTGGAAAAAATTGTGTGGTAATTGTTTAATAAATATAATAATAAAGAAAATAATGTTAGAGATGGGATAATGATGATTTTTAATACAAAATAATGAGATAATAAATTATTAAATTCAAAGAGGCTAGAAATTGTTCAGTGAATGGGATGGGGATAAAAAGTATCATTGAAAATTTTGTTGTAAATAATCCATTTATTTTGATATTTTACTTTACCAATAATTTTGTATTTAATGTAAAATATGATTCATGATATATAGTTGTTATGTTGGGGATGAAATATATATAAATGCTATTGATTGATGGGAAGTTACAAAAAACCTATCTTTATGGGAAATATGGATCACAGTTATAATGAATATTCTGGGATATTATGTCTTCAGGTTGGTAAGATTACGAAAAGTAATGGAGTTCATGTGGAGTACTTGATGATGTTCAGATGGTGGGATGACATATACATGGCGACAATAATTCATGATATGGTGGGTAATGAGGTTAATGCTCTAAGTTCTCATGATACACTACTAATATGTTGATGATATGGTTATGATGATTACATTAGCCTATCGACTTATAGTTCATAGGTCATTAGTTCATGGGACATGTGATGATGTAGTTATTCCAATGGATGAAATAATATTTTATATTGATAAGTGAATATGGTGTGTGTTTTGTGCAATTCCATTCTCTCATTTAGATAAGATATATAGGTTTCATCAAACTAGATCGCTAAAACTTCAATGTGGAGTGACCATGATGAAGTATAAGAGTGGTGAAAAATATTATTTTGTTGGGATAAATGATGTGTTGTGGTGATTTTTATTTAAGTGTTGTTATTTGGTTGATTATGGTGTTTTTCTAGTGAATCTTGAGAAAAATAAGGAAGATTTATGTCTTCTAAATTAATTATTGTATCTTTTATTCCTTACTAATATCTATGTCCTTTAATGTATTCCCATAATTTCATCGTCCCCGTATTATTATCATGTATTGACTACTTTTATTAGTTCATTATCACTCACGCATACTATTTCATACTCATTTCATAGATATATTTAATCTTTTAGAAGGATGATCTTACTTAGTACTCCCAATGTTATCACCCCACAATAATTTTCTATGTATTTTTAGGATTCATCCCAAATAATTAGAGGTATTTTCCAGGTGGTTTTAGTGGAGTCGATATATAGTGTGGTAATTAGAGTCCTTCATTTGTGTTTTTTTCTTTGATGTTGAAAATATTACATGTTAGTATCAGTGGGACTTTGGCCTTTTATTTGCGAAATTTAAACCCAGTGCTGTTTATTGAAGAACATCCCCCTATACCTTGACCATAAAAAAAATTATGAGTGAATTTCCTCCCATATGAATGCTTTATACCCTTGATTATAGTCTTTACCATGTAGCCTATTTTATATAGGGTTTGAGGAAAAGTCTTCTTTATTCCTAGATAAGGTGGGGTACTAATAGTTGGGGTCCTAAAAGAGATATATCAATGAATTTAGTTTTGTGTTTCGGTATAGTTTAGGGTTCAGAACAAGTGAGTTTTGAATAGAGTTGGTTTGGAAATAGTTAAAATCAAACCATTCATGTGTTTTGGACTAAAGATTTTAGTAGGGAAATATATATTTGACCCCCTTATAATATAGTAAAAGTAATTAGAAATCCTATTAAACATGTTTAGGAGGGAGAATAACTATTTCTAGGTAGAAATCAATTGAGGTACAAGAATTATTTCTTTCATTGCATTGAAGATTAAATTCTAGATCTCATGTGTTATTCAATGATTATACAACTATATTTAAATAGATAATTAATTGTTTTCTTTAAAAAGTTATTACAGGAAGTTTTCAACGAATATTAAAATGGTAATTTATAGGATGATACTATTTCTCAAATTTTTGTGTTTGTAAAAACTCCAATTTACTATCCTCATGCTTCTAATAACATGATTCTCTTATAGTAATTTTCATTATCATTTTTAAAATATTAATATGTTTTTTTAAAATTATTGTTAAAATTGTTGGTGAGGAATTATATTTCTATATAGAATCATTCCTTGGAAAATTTTCTTATGAATATTATTAATAGTAAACCTCATATAGATAGAATAAAATGGAATTAATTTATAACATGATTAGAAGTGTTTTGATACTTTTAAATTCTGATATTTGATGCATTACTTTATACTCATTATATTTTATATACATGTTTTATGATGTATCTATATGATTGGAAACTGTCCATTTAATTTTTTTTATATTTTTGGAAGAAACGAAGTATAATTAGTAGAAAATATTTTAAAACAATCCATTTAAATCCAATTACATGAATGATTATATATTTTCTTTCCAGACAAGACTACTATTTTTTTATTGAGAAATATTTATATGGTACACATAAAAATTTTATGTCCTTTCAATGCACAATCATAAGTATATAGATAGTCATATGCAAGGATAACCATGAATTATTTATTATAGATTCTCTATCTTAGGTTGGGACCTATTTCAATTAATTTATATAGAAATTTTGTTTCAGTTCAAATGAAATATATGTGATGAGCCTATACTTATAAAAAAAAATGGAAACGTGTAATTTTACACACAACTTGGAAGAGTGATTCAAGGGTATTATAATGATTGAATAAATGTTTTTTTGTGAAATAAAAATATTGTTCATAAAAACCTCATTTGTGTATATTTTCAATTCTATTTTAAAAATGTTTTTTATGCACTTATGATTGTATATATGAAATGTGACATTAATTTTAGTGTGGTTGATGATTTACTGCATGATGATTTACTTCCTCGTGATTTTATCATATATCACTGGGAATATATTTTGAAACTATAAAATAAGAATTTTAAATTATAGTATGATTTATTTTACATTTTTATGATCCATATTTATATGATTATTTCTTAATAATGAGTTTGAACCTATTAATACACCCTTCATTTAATTCTAACACCTTAAATATAGTAATTGAAAACGTTTCATTAAATTTCAAAAACACGTGGATGATGTTTTTTCCTCATACACTTAATCCATAAGAATAGTGTTATGAAAATCCACAATTATCCTTATTAATTATTGTAGGGATACATGAATAGTATGAATCCTAAATGTGATCGGTTATTCAGATAAACCTTCCAAAAAAGGCTATATACATAAACATTATAATGATGTGACTATTTTTAATTCTGAAATTTTGTGAAAAATCCACTTAAGTGATGATAAGATGTTATGGATGACTTGTAACATCCTAATACAATTATGAAATGTACATTTTAAAAGCAGTCATCGTTTTCATTTTTTGTTGACTAGGTAGGACTGACAAAGAATTAAAAGAATATCTAGATTGGTAAAGTTTAATATTTTTTGGATTCCTAGAATGAAACCTATTAGTTCTGTAGCCTCCCGGGGATTTACATGTCATGTAATATGATCACATGATTTGAATATACAAAATTAATAATAAATAATTTTTTCTATCAAGAGGAGACATGTGTTTCGGTGATTATAAGAATTTTAAATTTCACAATGTGTAATTCGGTTACAAGTCATATAAATTACACATGATATTTTAGTTGGCATCATGGAAGATTTTTATTTTGAGCCATTCTAGATGTCATTTCTTTTTACCCAAGATCCTTGCACAAGAGATTTTAGAGTCTGTGAACTCATCTAATTCATTTTGATTATCAACAGATCATTGTTGCGATTGTAGTTTGAATTTATGAGTAACCATTCGACCAATCTTTTCATGACATTATATTTCTCTATATGAGGATTGATAGATCATCTGTGGATTGATGGATATAACCCCCATGTATTTGAATCTTGATTATATATTTAGTTTCTAGATATTAACGCTATCATTCTTGTTTTTTTGGTTTTATGCGGCCTTTGTGTTTCTGTGTGAATGGTAGGTGGTTTGTTTATGATGGAAATATTTTATTTAACCAAACTTTCATGACTAAAATTACATTTTTTATTTAAATTCATCTTATTGAAACTGTATTCAATTGGTTGGCTAAAATCCCAATTCTATTGAATTGAGGAATTAGGTTTTGGGATCTTATTTTTAGAAAGAAATAGTGATGAAACCACCTATTCGAGTAAATTGTGGTGTGTTTGAGAAGTTGATTGAATTTTGTGAATTTAATATTATTGAATTTAAATTATGAACATTATTTTGTTGGAAAATTGTGGAAAATTATTTGATAAAATTGATTTCAAATTTTATTTGATTACAATGCCTTTATATGGTTTTAGTAGAATCCTTTCGGTTTTATCTTAGAAAAAGGATTTTATTGAGTTAGAAAAACATTTTGGGTTTTAAATGTATAAATTAGAAATTTTCAAATTGGAGAATGGTATTTTAATTTAGTTTAGGATGCCTTAAAATAAGTTTCCCATCATTTTTTCACTAGAAGTTATACAAGCCTTATGTAGTTAGTGAGATATTTGGAAGACACTTTAATATTTACAACATTCCAAAACGTAAATTCAGTACATCAAATCCTTTAGGTGATGGCGATGAGTCCTCTTGGGAAGGAGGTCAAAGGTATGTATGTCTATATTGCCGTATCACCTTGATTGGGGATTCCCTATATCCTAGAACAATCATTCCTTATTAGATATATGATAGCGTTGATCTATTTTTTGTAGTTAAAATTATTATATGCCGTTAGAATAAACTATTTTACAAGCCTTATGATTTGAATAAACTATTTCAAATAAAAGTGTTCATTTAGTCAAAAAATTTAATATATTTCCATCAAATGAAATGTATTCAATGATTTGAAATGTATTCTATCTTTTCAAATGTTATTCTATATGTGTAAAAATATTCATCGGAAATTCCAAACCTATTTATTTAAAAATTGAATGCTCTTTATTTGGATAATTAAATGTTGGAATATATTATGGAATCCATGGTGAGACCCTAATGAGATTTTAGGTAACAACCTACCAGATCCTTTAAGATTTTATAGATTTTCCCCTTCTAGGTTCGATCAAGGGTGAATCATTACATAGTGCTAGTTTTTTTTGATCTGTGAAATTGGAGAGTTGCATCCATTGGGACATGGGATGTTATTTTTAGTTTTTCTAGTACATTAATGTAATAATTTGGCATTTTTACTACTTTTTTCTTTTAATACACTTCTCATAGTTGATTTTTTCTTACATGAATATTATATTGTTATCTTGCTTCCGTAATTTTTATGGAATTTGATTTCAAAAATATATTTATGTATGATTCTTGGTGAATGTTTCCAAACCATGGGCATCTAGATTTACCTTCGTTCCAGGTCAGGGGTGTCACAGTTTTTGGGTTACAAGGGTACCTGGGCTAGTTTTTCTGAAAGTGGTATCAAATATCTAGGTTGAAATTCTTCTCTTGAGGATAGTATATATATGTGTATTTTTTTTCCGAATATAGGATGTAGTTTCAATTGATTGCCTAGAAATGTAACGACCCGACCCCAGTTACCCAAAGTCGGTGCATTATTGCGTAACATTGGCATGATCACAAAAGATCAAGTCTCGAAAGACCGATTACTTTAGTATCCTTGGAAACACTAGATACATTCATAAATGTTACATTACATCATAAAGTGAAAAACTACAATAACAGAGTCTCTATTTTCAACACTCATATCCCTTTGAGACTATCCTTGTAGGTCATTCCTAAAACACTTCTTCACATCCTGGAAAAATTAAAACATTGAAAGGGGTGAGCTCAGATGCTCAGTAAGGATAACAATATAGTGGAATCTTTCATAAATAAACATTAACATTTAAGGCAATGTATAACTAAAACAAAATCCTTTCAAACATGAACTTCAACATAATATGGCAAAAATAAAATGAAATAATTCCATTTACTTATTCACAAGGATATTCTACTAGTCGAATAATCATATGCAATATCAATAACCACTTTCATAATGACGAAATTCATAATTGCAGACTATCATAACCACGTAGCCAAGGCCTCGTGCCAAGACTACAAATAAGATTTTTTCAAGGCCTTGTGCCAAGACACTAGTTTGTCTCATGAGACCTACCGATGAAATTTTTTTAGAAGATACTTCTGTTTAAAATTGCTCAAATATACTCCAGTGTTTTTCTGAAAACATTATGCAAGCTTCTGAAAACAAAATAATTAATTCTGAGACTGCTTGACTAATTACAGGCCATGATGGATCCATGCCCAATCCTTTCATGTCTACCACACTCAAGAGTCGGGTTTTCTGAAAACATTTTTAAGCTTGCATTAAATACGTATACATTTACACTGGATTTTCATATATTTGAGAGAAATATCTCTCTCTTTTTTTAAATAATTTAAAAAAATTTAAGGCTTGTGGAAGAAGCTGAAACTCAAATAATGGTCATGGCGGCGGAAAAGTCATTGTCACCATATACATACGACAAAAAACATTCCTTTTTTTCGTTTAGTAAAATTATTCGTATAAAAATATTCCTTTTGAATAAAAGTAAATGTCAAATGGGTTTATACACCGTATAAAAGAATGTTGTGTATAAAACAAAATATGCCTCCATGAAAGGATATTGAGACAAAGTCCCTTACAAAGATCATTTTTAAATAAAATAGATAAATTATGTATATTAAATATAAGTACAAATAAATAAATTAAAAATACAAGATAGTACATAATAATATCATGACATAAGTTGAAAGTAGGAGATTAACCCAAAGAATAGAGATTGGGTTAAGAAGTTCCCTTACCTCGTGTCTGACTTGACTCGACTGCTCTTTAACCTCCTGAATAATAAACTAGAGTCAAACTCTACTTGCTTAACAACCTTTTTAAAGTTCATTATCCCATTTATATCACTTATTATAATGTTACGAAAATTATGTAGTCATTTATGTTAATAACAGTCATTTTGTCGATCTTTGGTACTTGAGTCAACAGTAAACTTCTTATAATTACAAGTTGTTTATGTGGTAGAATATCCATTATCACCAGAATTATATTCATGATCATGATATCATATATATCCTACATATCTAGTGTATACATTAATTTATAATATTACATATCATTTAGAGGTAATAAATGAAATGCACCGTTCATGGAGACGGTAAGTCGTACTTATGCATGAACGCTACTTTCATTCTTATTTCATATTTAATGGAATGAAGTTATAATTATATAAAGGTATAATATAATTCCAGTATAATATAATGTATAATGCCATTTACTCCATCCTTTATACATCCCACATATGGAATTAACGATTCAAATCACTTTGAGGGGGCAGTTGTCCGCACTTCCTAAAATGAAATTATAGTGTTTACCCATAATGGAAATTGTAAAGTTATGCCATAAATGAAAAATACAGAATCATAAGGAAAACAAAAACATAATAAATATCATATATAAAAATAGTGTCATCATAATGGCCACCATGAGAGGTGTTAAAAGAATATTGAACAATCATCGTTTCGTGAGGCAGAAATTTTCCAACCACAGAAACAGTATGTTCTTTAACCATTAGACAATTGTGTGTGTAAGTGTAAATCAAATACTTTTCATAACAACATCCTACTATATTGAAGATACTGGTTTTGTTACAAAATAAAGTAATAAAAAGCATTTAAGGGGTTGGAGAAGAAAATAAAAAAAATAACATAAGTGAAGACATTACCTTAAAATCGGGTAACTCTTTTTTGATTTGAGCCAAAGGCTTCCTTGGGAAGAACTTTTCCCAAAGTGAGGCTTATAGGAGTAAGATAGCGAAGTTGGGAGAGTATTTTCAGAGAGGATTTCCAATCTAAAAGGATTTTAATTTGTGAATAAGGTGGTAGTGGTGGGGGCCTTTTATAACAGGAGAGGAGGGGCACTCTTGGAAAGCCGTGAAATGTTACTTTATTATATAATGGGTTTCGGATTTTAAAGGTCCCAAACTTATATATTTCGAGGATAAGGTGATAAGGGTTCGAAATATACTCATCCAATAGGTTTTTGACAAGTATTAGTCTTATATTTTACATTATCATTTCATTTTATTTAAATCGTTAATTAATGAGGTAATCGATGCATCATCATGGTGTCATAAAATATTTAATTTATTAATTTCTAAAAATTATAAAAAAATATCATGATGTAGAAAATCTTTTTTGCTTTCCCATGAATATTTATAGTCAAATGGTTACCTTATATAACCCCATGTAATAAGTTTTTTAATAAAACAACTCATGTTTGTGACAATTTTATTTTTTACTTTAAATAAAAAGATATTATTGTCATTTTCTTACCCAAGTGGCTTCATGGGGTCGCCAAGATGACCCATGGATTTTATTGGTCGACCATGACTCATCAAATAAGTGTAGGACAAGTGAAAAGGTCATTTAATATTAATATAGAATTATCTTTACCTTAAATTTCACTAATTACCTTTAATCACGATTAATAAAACATAAAAGTTACTATTCACCAAAAAAATTATTTTAATCCCATTTAACCACATTTTACATCCTAATGACAACCATGTATGTCAAATTTTTTAAAATCAATTCATAGAAGCGGTAAAGTTTCATTTAAATGAAAAATCAGTTTTTTAACTACCACTTAGTGGTTTCATTATTCATAAAAAATTGAAGTTTTTCAGAACAATGCCAAAATTTCACCCTAAGCTATAATTGATATTCCGAATTCAAAAATGATGTCTATTTTAAAAAATTCCAAACATATAAGTTGCATTAATTAATTTTATAATTAATTCCCGATGTCACAACAAATAGCGTGTTTTGAAGAAACAATATATATCAAAAGATTGACAATTGTTCATGTCTAATTTCATTGTTAAATTAATTCTAATGACCACCATTGGATAAAATGGTAATAATAAATTCTAATTATACTTTAAAAACACTAAATAGAATAATTTATCACTATAAATCATTTTGATTAAAAAAGTTGTTTTATGTTTTTTTCACTATTCAAAAAAATTTGAAGTTCTCAGAATATTACAAAAAATTCAAATTAGAATAATTTCGATATTACGAATACAAAAATGAAGTCCATTTTGAAATATAAAATTTATATAATTTTAAAAATTGGGTATTAATATTCAGAACGTCTACTTTGATTAGTCGCGGTGTGTTAGAACTCGAACTTGCGTACAATACCAGCTATTGCATTATTGAAAGAGAAGCATATCATGGATGCTCAGGGTGTTACATTCTCCCCTCCTTCAAATAATTTATTCCTTGAAATTTCATATAATATCGCTGTATAAAAAGACTCGGGTGATTCTTCATCATAAGTTCCTCGGGTTCCCACGTTGCCTCCTCCATCTTATGGTTTCTCCATAGAACTTTTACCAGACGAGTCGTCCGGTTTCTCAGCACTTATTCTCTTGTATCAAGAATCCTGACAGGATCTTCCCAGTAAGACAGATCAGGTTCCAGTTCTAATTCCTCATAGGTGAGTACATGCGTTGGGTCAAGCATGTATTTTCTCAACAGTGATACGTGGAATACATTGTGAACTTTGGAGAGACTTGGAGGCATTTCCAAACGGTAAGCTATAGCCCCAATTCGTTCTAAAATTTCGAAGGGTCCGATGTACCTGGGACTCAATTTACCCTTCTTACTGAAACGTATAACTCCCTTCCATTGAGATACCTTCAAGAAAACATGATATCTTACCTGAAATTCCAAATTCTTCCTTTAGTTGTCTGTATTTCTCTTCTACCTACTTTGAGCTACTTTGATGTGGTTTTTGGATTACATTCACCTTTTCCATCGTTTCCTCCACCAGTTCTGGGCCTACAAGTTTTCTTTCACCAACGTCACCCCAACAGGTTGGTGTGCAACATCTCTTCCCGTATAACGCTTCATATAGTGCCATCTGAATACTTGAATGGAAGCTATTTTTATAGTAAAATTCTACCAGTGTTAAATATTGATCCCACATTCCTTGAAAGTCAAGTGAACATGATCTCAACATGTCTTCTATGGTTTGAATAGTTCTTTCTGATTGTCCATCTGTTTGAGGGTGGTAAGCATTGCTCAAAAGAAGTTCAGTATCCAAGGCCTTTTGAAGACTTTTCCAGAATCTTGATGTAAAACAGGGATCACGATCCGAGGCAATCTACAAGGGTACTCCATGAAGTCTCAAAACTTCATTAATATATATTCGTGCTAGACGTTCAAGTGGTAGATCTTCCCTTATAGCAAAAAAATGTGCTGAATTCGTGAGACGATCAATAATGACCCATATTGCGTCATTCCTTCTAGGAGTCATTGGTAGTTCCATGACAAAATCCAACGTAATATTATCCCATTTACACTCAGGTATGGGATGAGGTTGTAATACTCCACCAGGCAGTTTCCTTCCAGCTTTCACTTGTTGACAAACCATACATCTTGACACAAAATCAGAAATCTCCCTCTTCATGTTGTCCCACCAAAAATGTCCCTTTAAATATCTATACATTTTGGTGCTCCTAGGGTGTATAAAGAAATTGGAACTATGAGAATCATCCAACAATTCCCTCTTTAAATCAATTATATCGAGACCACAATGTCTCCTCCCAAATTTCAAAATCCCATCTTCAAAAAAAAGTCACTCAATCACCCATCATTCATAGCTTTAATCTTCTTTTTCAACTCTTCATCATCGGTCTGAGAACACTTTATCCTTTCTAGTAAAGATGGTTTGGAAAAAATTTGAAATTATTTTGATGTTTCACCCTCCATGGTGATTCCCATATCCATCTTTAATAGATCCATGAAAATAGGATCCCTTTCCACTATCATCATGTTAAAAACTCCATGATATTTTCTTCTCAAAGCATCTACAACCTTATTTTCCTTCCCAGGGTGGTAGTGTATCGTGCAATCATAATCCTTGAGTAATTCAAGCCATCGCCTTTGCCTCATGTTGAGTTATTTTTGTGAGAAAATATATTTCAAACTCTTGTGATCGGTATATATCTCACATTTTTCACCATTGAGAAAATGTATCCATATCTTCAAGTCAAAGATTACAGCAGCTAACTCGAGATCATGAGTAGGATAGTTCTGATCATGAATTTTTAGTTGTCGTGATGCATATCCAATAACCCTATCATTCTGAATAAGGAAACAACCAAGTCCTTTCATTGATGCATCACTATAAATAACGAACCAATCATTCCCTGATGGTAGAGTCAATATAGGAGCATCGACTAATCTTCTCTTCAGTTCTTCAAAATATTCTTCACACTCTTTTGTCTAGACAAATTTAACCCCTTTACGTGTGAGCTTCGTTAATGGGTTAGCTAATCGGGAAAAATTATGGACAAAACGTCGATAATAACCTACCAAACCAATAAATCTGCGTACCTCAGTTATACTCGTTGGTGCTGGCCATTCATGGATTTCCTTGGTCTTAGAAGGATTAACAGAAATTCCTTAGAGACAATATGGCCAAGAAAATAAATCTCCTGAATCCAAAATTCACACTTTCTAAACTTCCCATATAATTCATGCCTTCTAAGAGTCTTCAAGATAACGCGAATGTGATTTTTATGATCTTCGTAGCGTTTGGAGTATACCAAGATATCATAAATAAATACCACCACAAAATCATCAAGATATTCCATGAAAACTCTATTCATTAGATCCATGAATACAGAGGGTGCATTAGTCAATCCAAAAGGCATTACTGTAAACTCGTAATGCCTGTACCTTGTTCGAAATTCTATCTTCGGAATGTCCTCCTTATTCACACACAACTGATGGTATCCAGATCAAAGGTCAATCATGGAAAAGTATTGAGCTCCATGCAATGGGTCAAATAAATCATCAATGCAAGGTAGGGGATACTTGTTCTTTATTGTTATAGCATTGATCTACCTGTAGTCAACGTACAACCTCATAGATCCATCTTTCTTCTTAACAAAAAGGGCAGGGGATCCCCATGGAGAAACACTAGGGAGAATAAATCCATTATTACTCAATTCCTCTAGTTGTTTCTTTAGTTCAACTAATTCCATGGTGGCCATTCTATAAGGGGTCTTCGATATAGGCCTTGATCCAGGAATTAAATCAATGGAAAACACAACTTCTCGTTCTAGAAGATGTCCAGGTAAATCTTCCGGAAAAACATCTACATATTCTTTCACAATAGGTACATCCCCTATTTGAACATTCTTTTCCTCGCCCTTAGTCATTTTATTCTCTTCCTCCCCAATAATTGAATTTAGTTGAACTACTGGTGGTGGATCAAAATAAGAATTAGGTAGTGACGATTATTCTTTAAAAATATGGTGTTCCCTATCATCATCATCAAAAATAGTAACCTCCTTCTTCTTACAATAAATCTTTTAATCATAGTCTGAAAGGCAATCCATACCGGGGATTATATCAAACTCAATCATAGGTATGACAATGAGATCAGCGGATAAAGAACATTTATGTGCTCTAATGGGGACTGATACATAAAACTTTGTTGCAATGATACTTCCCATAAGAGTTTTGACTGAATATTCTCTTGTTAAATAAAATTGGAAGTATCTAATTTTCTTAGCAAACTGGGAAGATATGAAACAATGCGGTGATCCAAAATCAAATAATGCATTCGCTAAACTTAAAGAAACCATTAAATTACCTTCCACCACGTCTTTCGGATCTTCAACCTCAGTAGTATTGATAGCATAATCTTGGCCTTGATCCCTTGGCCTCTTCTGAGGTAAGATCCCCTGACGCTTAGGACATTCATTTGCATAATGTCCCATCTCTCTACAATTATAGAATTCCACATTGACAGCAACTTTCTTTCCCTTGCAATCATGAGCTTGGTGTCCTTTTTCACCACACTTGTAACAGACTCCCATTCCCTTCAAGCAAGTACCAGGGTGTTTCTTCCCACATTTACTATAGGACTAAAATTCAACTTTTCCCTTCTTCCCATTATTTCCATTTCCATATTGATCAAAATATCTCTTCTTTTTTTCTTTACTTTAAAGTCATAAGAATTAGAGAATTCCTTTTCCGTCTTGATAGCACACGAGACAATATCTTCATATGACAAGAAGGTTCGTGAGACTAATGCTCGACGGAGAAATGGTTTTAACCCATAAAAGAACTGATCAATCATACTTCTTGGGTTACGTATATAATATGTAGCATGCCTCGCTAACCTTGTAAATTTAGCCTCATACTTTGCAACATTCTCATCCTCCATCTGCCTAAGACTCAGAAATTGCCTTTCAATATCTGCTCGACGGTCATGTGGAAAGTATTTTTCTAAGAAAATTTCCTTAAACTCCCTCCATTACATACTTGATACTTCTTCATCTTCCTTTGTGTTTTGAATCAGCAACCACCATTGATCAACATCTTCAGTGAGGCGGTAGACTGCCATGACAACCATCTCCCTTTTTCTACTCCCCAAGGCGTGGAATATTTTCTCTAAGGAGTTTACCCATTGATCAGATACTAATTGATTTTTACCCCCATTAAATGTTGGCGGTTGTTGCCTCATGAATTAGTCTAACATTGATCCTCCACGTTGCGGATCAGGGTGCTCCATACGAGTATGGTTATTATTCATAACCTGAGTGAGTTGTCCCAGTATGGTAATAAGTTGATCATCACTTATTGTATCTCCATCTCCACAATAATTATTTTGAGCAGGAGGGAAATCCATACACGGAGTGCCTGCATTGATACAGTTCCATTCCTCCCACTAGGTGCCATTTCTATACAATGGCATAAACTAGATTAGTTTATGAATTAAAATACATAATTCCATACTTGTAAAACACTTAATATAAATTGAACTATTTATAGATATAATCCATAATCATAAAAAAAATTTCTTTGTGGATGTATATACTCATAAGCTCTTCATAATGGTTTGTAAAGATAATGATAATTATCCTAATCATATCCCCCGGGAGTGTCGTAACCAAGAGTGAAGCAATGCCCGTTGTCGTGCACCAGTTCCCGTTCGAGTCTAGTTCAAAGTGGTGTTTTAGGGTTTTACCCTTAGGTACATCTGTACCAGAGCCACCTCTACCTGCTTGTATCCAGACAGGGATGTATTACATCTAAAACCCACAAAATATCTATAATACCAAAATTCTAGGAACTTCTTCTATACTAATCCTCAAAGTCTATCTTTGGACTATGTGCTCTAATTAGAGTTTATCTAAATATAGCTTCCAAGGATAATACTAAACTGCCTCTGATACCAACTGTAACGCCCCGACCCCAGTTACCTAGAGTTGGTGCATTATTTCATAACATTGGAATGATCACAAAAGATCAAGTCTCAAAAGACCTATTAGTTTAGTAGCCTTGGAAACACTAGATACATTCATAAATGTTACATTACATCATAAAGTGAAAAACTAAAATAACATAGTCTCCATTTTCCACACTCATATCCCTTTCAGACTATCCCTGTATGTCATTCCTAAAATACTTCTTCACATCCTGGAAAAATTAAAACATTGAAAGGGGTGAGCTCAGATGCTCAGTAAGGATAACAATATAGCGGATGATTTCAAAAATAAACATTAACATTTAAGGTAATGTATAACTAAAACAAAAGCCTTTTAAACTTGAATTTCAGCATAATATGGCAAAAATAAAATGAAATGATTCCATTTACTTATTCACATGGATATTCTACTAGTCGAATAATCACATGCAATATTAATAACCACTTTCATAATGATGGAATGCATAATGCCATACTATCATAACCACATATCCAAGGCCTCGTACCAAGACTACAAATAAGATTTTGTCAAGGCCTCGTTCCAAGACAGTAGTTTATCTCATGAGAACTACTGATGAAATATTTTTAGAAGATACTTATGTTTAAAATTGCTCAAATATACTCCAGTGTTTTTCGGAAAAAATTATGCATGATTCTGAAAACAAAATAACTAATTCTGAGACTTCTCGACTAATTACAGGACATGATGGGTCCACGCCCAATCCCTTCCTATCTACCACACTCGAGAGTCGGTTTTTCTGAAAACAATTTTAATCTTACGTTAAATACGTATACATTTTCCCTAGATTTTCATACATTTGGGAGAAATATCATCTCTTTTTTGAAATCATTTAAAAAATTTTAAGGCTTGTGGAAGAAGCTGAAACTCAAATAATGGTCATGGCAGCAGAGAAGTAGTTGTCGCCGTATACATACGACAAAAAAAATTCCTTTTTTCATTTAGTAAAACACTTCGTATAAAAATATTCCTTTTGAATAAGAGTAAAAGTCAAAGTGGTTTATACACCGTATAAAAGAAAGTTCTGTATTAAACAAAATATGCCTCAATGAAAGGATATTGCGACAAAGTCCCTTACAAAGATCATTTTTAAATAAAATAGATCAATTTTGTGTATTCACTATAAGTACACATGAAGAAAGTAGAAATACAATATAGTACATAATAATATCATGACATAATTTGAAAGTAGGAGATTAACCCAAAGAATAGAAATTGGGTTAAGAAGTTGCCTTACCTCGTGTCCGACTTGACTCGACCGCTATTTAACCTCCTGAATAATAAACTAGAGTTAATATCTACTTTCTTAAGAACCTTTTTCAAGTTCATTATCCATTTTATATCACTTATTACAGTGTTATGAAAATTATGTAGTCATTTAAGTTAATAACGGTCGTTTTGTTGATCTTTGGTACTTGAGTCAATAATAACCTTCTTATAATTACAAGTTGTTTATGTGGTAGAATATCCATTATCTCCAGAATTATATTCATGATGTAGATATAATATATATCCTACATATCCAGTATATACATGCATTTATAATATTACATAACATTTAGAGGTAATAAAGAAAATGCATCGTCCATGGAGATGGTAAGCCATATGTACGCATGAACGCTACTTTCATTACTATTTCGTATTTAATGGAATGAAGTTATAATTATATAACGGTACAATATAATTTCTGTATAATATAATTTATAATACCATTTAATCCATCCTTTATACATCCCACATATGGCATTAATGATTCAAATCACATTGAGGGGGCGGTAGTCCGCACTTCCTAAAATGAAATTATCGCGTTTACCAATAACGGAAATCGTAAAGGTATGACATAAATTAAAAATAAAGATTCATATGGGAAAAAAATAATATATATCATATATAAAAATAGTTTCATCATAATGGCCACCATGATAGGTGTTAAAAGAAGATTGACAATCATCATTACGGGAGGCAGAAATTTTCCAACCACAAAAATAGTATGTTTTTTAACCATTAGATGATGGTGTGTGTAAGTGTAAATCAAATCCTCCTAATAACAACATCCTAGTATATTGAAGATAATTTTTTTGTTACAAAATAAAGTAATAAAAAGAGTTTATGGGTTGGAGAAGCAAAATAAAACAAAATAATATAAGAGAAAACATTACCTTTAAATCGGGTAACTCTTTATTGATTTGAGACAAAGGCTTCCTTGGAAAGAATTATGCCCAAATTGAGGCTTCTATAAGTAATATAGGGATGTTGAGAGAGTGTTTGGAAGAGGTTTGCCGAGCCAAAAGGCTTTTATGGTGTGAATCAGGTGGTAGTGGTGGGGGCCTTTTCTAAGAGGAAAGGAGGGGAACTCTTGGAAAGTCATGAAATGTTACTTTATTATATAATGAGTTTCAGATTTTAAAGGTCTCACACTTATATATTTCGAGGATAAGGTTATAAGGGTTCCAAATATACTCATTCAATAAGTTTTTGACAATTGTATGTCTTAGATTTTACAGTATCTTTTCATTTTATTTAAATCGTTAATTAATGAGGTAATCACTACATCATCATGGTGTCATAAAATATTTAATTTATTTAATGTCTAAAAATTATAAAAAAATATCATGATGTAGGAAATAGTTTTTTCTTTCCAATTAATATTTATAGATCGAATGTTACCATATATAACCCCATGTAATAATTGTTTTAGTAAAACAACTCATGTTTGTGAGAATTTTAGTTTTACTTTAAATAAAAAGTTATTAGTGTCATTTTCCTACCCAAGTGGCTCCATGGGGTCCCCAAGTTGACCCATGGATTTTCTTGGTCGTCCATGACGCATACAATAAGTTTAGGACAAGTTTCAAGGTCATTTCATAATATTATAACATTATCTTTACCTTAAATTTCACTAATTACCTTTAATCGCGATTAATAAAACATAAAAGTTACTATTCACCAAAAAAATTATTTTAATCCCATTGAACCACATTTTACATACTAATGACAACCATGTATGTCAGATTTTTGAAATTAATTTCATAGAAGTGGTAAAATTTCATTTAAACAGAAAATTAGTTTTTTAACTACCACTTAGTAGTTTCACTATTCATCAAAAATTGTCGTTTTTCAGAACAATGCTAAAATTTCACCCTAAGCTATAATTGATATTCTGAATTCCAAAATGATGTCTATTTTATAAAATTCCAAACATATATGTTTCATTAATTAATTTTATAATTAATTCCCGCTGTCACAACAAATAGCGTGTTTTTAAGAAACAATATATATCAAAAGCTTGATAATTGTTCATGTCCAATTTCAATGTTAAATTAATTATAATGACCACCATTGGGTAAAATGGTAAAAATATATTCTAATTATACTTAAAAACGACTAAATATTATAATTTATCACTATAAATTATTTTGATTAAAAAAGTTGTTTTAAGTATTTTTCATTATTCATAAAAAATTGGAATTTCTCAGAAAATTACAAAAAATTCAACTTAGGATAATTTCGATATTACGAATACAAAAGTGATGTCCATTTTGAAATATAAAATTTCTATAATTTTAAAAATTGGGTATTACTATTCATAACAGCTACTTTGATTAGTCGCGGTGTGTTAGAACTCGAACTTGCGTACAATGCAAGCTATTGCATTATTGAAAGAGAAGCATATCGTGGAAGCTCGGGGGTGTTACAAGAAAAAAAATCACATAAATAAACCTTATGTCACTAGGCGTTTTTTGAGAAATATACCTTGATGTTTAGTTCAAGTCTTTTCCCAACTTTTATTTTGATATTATGAGATCCAGTTATTTTTGTCTATCTATCAGGATTAATTGCACCTTTTTTCTTCTTATAAGTGTTAATATGATGTCTTCCGTATTGAGTAATGATGTTATATATCACCAGGCCACTAATAATTCTAATGAACCTGATCCAGGAATAAGTTTCTATTGAACCTCAGTGAGAAAATCCTCTTGGGGACCTGAATCCGGTTGAGTTGATTGTTTGTACTATCCAAGCTCTAGGACATGCACTCCACTAATTACAATATAGGATCAAGATATTGAACCACAATGGATTGATCCTATTCATATTTAAGCCATGTGTGTAAGAACCCAGTTCTAATTTTGAGGTACGGGCTTCTTCTTTTATTTTTTCCATAAGTGTTTTTGGGATAATATGGAAAATGGGGGAAAATCCTAATTTTTGAAAGTACATACCGTGTACTTTTTCCACACGCCATGTACTTCTGGCCTTGTGGGATGAGTACATGGGGCGTGTAGCGATGTCAGCAACGAAGGGTGTAGGAACCATCTACATGCTGTGTAGTGGTTATTTACACGTCTTGTAGTCAGTCGGCATGCCAAAACAGAAAGGCAGTGGAGAAACTGCTAGCTGGGTGACAGTACACGCCGTGTACTCTGTAGTACATGTCGTGTACTCAGGTCGATGAATGAATAGTGTGGTGGTGCCACTAGAAGGACAGTTAAATGATGAAAGTACACATCGTGTAAATGGAAGTACACACCTTGTACTTTGGTTTTTTCACTTAAATGTGAAGTAGCCTCCCCTGTTCATAGGGAAGTCTTAGAACCAAACGAGAGGAGCGGAAGAGGGAGGCTGAACCTTGGGTAATCTGTCGATCGAGCATCGAGAATCCGATTCCGCTTCTATCGATCACATTGGAACCGTACTGGTAAGCCATCCCTTCTCCTTGCGTGTCGCTTACCAATTCTTCTCCTAACGAGAGTTATTTGAAGTTAAGAAAGTTTTCTTATTTTTCAGATCTACATCGTAATTGGGCGTTTCTGGAATCGAAGTTGGTGTATAGCGCTCGTTGGCGTATAAGGTAGGTGGCTTGGTGTTTATTTTCCAATTATCGTGTGTTTTGCATGTTTTTGAGATATGAACCCATATTTGGGGTTTTGCGTGGCTGAGGCCGTGGCTATATTGAATACCTTGAATTGTATAGGTAATTAATAAAATTGTGAAAATGATGTTTGGGATCGCTGTTTAGATCCAGGACCACCCCAGGGGTGCGTTCCTTTGTTTAGCTGTTTGGGCAGGATACCCGAGGTTATGCCTTTAATGTAGTAATCGTAGAATTTCCTCGATGTGAATTGCTTGTTTACTGTTTGTTTACATGTTAGTCATGGCCTGGTTACACCTGCCTGAGGGACGTGTTTTGCTATAGCCTGAGGGCGTAACTATATTAGCCTAAGGGAAATGTTCTATTTCTCCTGAGGGCAACCTTTCATGCCTGCGGGCTTATCTTCTATGCCTGAGGGCAACAATTCATATGCCAGAGGGAAATACCTGCGGGTTGGATTCTGATTACCTAAGGGTAAGGTTTTACTTGTGTGAGGACACTGAATAATTATTTATAAATTCACCATGGTGGTTTATAGATATTAAATGGGTTAAATTAATAATTAAATGGCAATATAACTTGTATGTTAGTTACTTTTTAGTACTTCTTAGTTTATTGCATTTTCCTACTGCACACTGTTGTGTCATTCTTACACACAGTTGGGCATGAGCCTTTGGTGGGTGCCTACTAAGACATATTTCTCACACCCTGTTTGGTTCATGCTTTTCGGCCCAAACAGATTACATTTCGGTAGGTGTGGGTAGGGGAAAGAGTCCCTATATAGATACTTGACTGTTTCTGAGGTGTAGGAGGGCATGGGACTGAGCCTAGGCTCGTGATGCCGCTGCCAACTGTTTTTCTTTGTTTTTCTGTACTCTTCATTTTGTTGTACTTCATTGATGTGTAACATTTTTTGGCTGTTTTCTTAGATCTTGAGACATGTTGCATCATAATGTATATACAGTTGGTTATATCTACTGTAGTTTTTTATTTCAGTTGTGTATGGTTTATTACTTCCGCTGTCTTGGTATACATTATTTTGTATTCCGCTGCACTACATTTTGACCAATGAGCGAATAGTTTCCCCACTATCAGACCTAGGCCCTCGCTGCTAGTCGGCAGCTTCTGGTGTTTGGTGAAATGTGCTTGATGTCACGTGGCGAACCGGTTTCGGGGCACCCATTGCATGGCACCCGGAACTGGGACATTACAAAGTGGTATTAGAGGAGTTTTTTTTCTTTGACTAACTATTTGGAGTCGTAGTAATAGATAGGACGAACGATATTTTGTAATAAGTTGTGCCCAGACATAGCTAACCCGTGTAGAGGGAAAATCCAATTTACCTCGTGTTTCAATTTTACCGATTTTGCAATTTACTGTTTATTTGTTTTCACCATTGGGTGACGCACTTGAGATTGTTCTGTTGATAATTTATCTGTGGGTTCTACTTAGTTGCAACCCAATGAGATGAGTGTATGTCGTCTCATGCATCATTTTGGCACCTGCTATATATGACATGCCAAGAATAGTTTCCATGTCATGTAGGTGCAATAGAAAATTCATGTTGTTGTGATAGCTGTTGTTGTAGAAAAGCATGTTGTTATGATAACTGCTTGATAAATACCTTCTTTGTGATAGGGTATTTTCTTCTGTGATCCTGTTCATAGAACGGATTCCAAACTTTAGTTTTTGAAGAGTATGGGCCCCCATGGACCGGAATTTGGTGGATCAATAGTTTTTTATTTATTTATAACACAGATAAGATGTCAAACATTGATTTGTGGGGAGTATGGGCCCTCACGGGTCAGAATTTGACACTTTGGTGTTATTTTTGGTATTTTCTGGGTTCTGGAGATGTTTCTGAGGCATACTTCCTGGAAACCTAGTATACACGCTGTGTAGTAATTTAAACACGCCGTGTATGGACTTCTATTTAGGAAAAAATTTAAAAAAAATAAACTTTTTTAGTACACGCTGTGTGTCCTAAGTACACGTCGTGTAGCCTTTTCCTGTGTCACAAACCGTGTAGGTGGTGACACGAGGAAGGGAAGATCTTGGGTAAAACATGTCGTGTACTTGATATACACCCCGTGTATTGTTGACCCGGAGTCCGGCCGTGTAACTAACAACACGAGTCGGTGAACTCTTTTACAGAACACATCATGTCAATGATGATCGTGTCGTGTAGTGTTGCCTGGGGACTTGGCCGTGTAACTAACAAAACGGGTTGATGTCACCTCTCCTTGAACATTATGTGTACCTGGGGGACATTTCGTGTAGTCTTGTCCAAGGACAGACCGTGTGGAGTTAACCGTGTGGCTGGGAAACAGGGTGATGTACACGCCGTGTGCAGGTGTAACACGTTGTATAGTGTCAGGCCGAGTAGTCAGCCGTGTCACAAATGACACAGGCAGTTGGAAAATAACACCATAAACTCCGTGTAGATTATATACACGCCGTGTAGTTTTTGTTCAACAGGAGCCATGTGGCATAGCCGTGTAGAAGGACCCAGGCAGGGGAAGGGAAGTCAAGTACATGTCGTGTAGTCATTGTACACGCCCGGTAGTCCTGTTTTTCAAATTTTGAAATGCCATCTTCCTCTTGTTCCCTTTGTGGTTCCTTCACTTTTAGTTTTTATAAATCTTGATCTATGGTGTGTTTTGACCATATAGTGTCATGTCGCCTAGACGACCGCAAGTTGTTCGCCAGAAGAGCGGTGATGACTATACTCCAGAGATGGTGGGCCATGGGCTACCAGTGGATCCTCCAGTAGATCCAGATGTGGCGCCGACTGTTATACCAAACACAAGGGCAGAGGCGCAGTTCCGTGAAGGCTTTATGCAGTTCAGGAAGACCTTTTAGAGAGCACTGTAGTCTGCCACATCTATGGCTGAGCTAACTCGTATCTTTCAGCAGTAGTATCCACCTACGTTTTTGGGGGATGGCGGACTACAAGCTGCGAAGTCTTAGCTGGGGTTGATGCAGACTATTTTCGAGTATCTTGAGACGCCTCCAGGGCAGAGAGTCAAGCTCATGACTTACATGTTGTGTGATTCTGCCAAGAGGTGGTGGGATGTTTCCACCCAGTCAGAGCATCACAGGGACATGGCATGGGAATACTTTTAGGCAGTATTTTATGATTTTTTCTTCCCAGAGACTCTGAGGGAAGATAGAGCTCGAGAGTTCATGAATCTGCAGCAGGGTGCTATGTCGGTGATGGACTATTCTTCTCACTTCACTGAGCTTTAGCACTTTGCACCTGTGCTGGTGGGTGATGAGACATTGAGGGCCAGACATTTTGAGGATGGTATTTTTTATGACATCTGAGAACCGGTGAATGTTTTCAGGTTGCCTTCAGTACATGCTATTGTGAATCAGGAACTGATTACATAGAAAAACCCGCAGGAGGGTAGTGGTGTGGGCTAGGGTGGTTCAACACCAGTTACTGGTACTATTTCTACTAGAAAGAGGAAGAGACAAATTCTTTTTTCTCAGGGAGGTAGTATCAGCTAGACAGCTTCTTCAGGTGGCCCGATTAGGTGCTACCAGTGTGGTAGAGAGGGGCACAAAAGACCACAGTGTCCACGTGACCCAGTAGAGTGCTGATCTTGTGGCAAAATGTGGAATCTACAGTGCTTTTGTAGGGTGTTTCCACCAGTGGCTAATGATAGAGGTTCTGTGCAGACTCTATGTGCGGGAGCAGGACCAGTGGCTTCTTACCAGTCAGGGAACATGAATACATCAGGGCATGCAGGCAGAGATGGTGGTCATGGCCATGGTAGCCAAACACCAGGATCTCAAAGGCAGTAGGGAGGGATAGCTCAGGGTAGCCAGGCTGTGTCGTAGGGCCGCAGTACTGGGCAGGCATAGGCAATGCAACAGAACCAGCAAGAGCAGGATCCCGGACCTTCTACAGTCAGACGTACTATTCTAGTTGCTTCTGTCTTATCTTCAGTAATTTTCCATACGGGTTCTACACATAGTTTCATATCTGTACCTATTGTGGAGAGACTTGGGCTATGTGTTTCTAATTCTCTTGATGATTTGATAGTAGACACTCTGTTGGGGACTAGAATGGCTGGTGTACGTCAGTGTAAGGGGTTCCCCCTTGAGTTTGGTGGGTGTCAATTTTATGGGACCTCTATGTCTAAGAGATGACGAGCTATGACGTCATTCTCGTAATGGACTTGTTGGTTCCCATCTGAGACTTTGTAGAATTCTATCGTCGCAGGGTGCATTTCATGTCACCAGAGGGTGGAGAGTTTCTATAAAAGGGCGAATGGGATGTTCTGGTGAGTTGAGCTAGAACAGAGCATCATGAGAGAGGTGGAGTCACAACCCAGATTACTAGCTTATACATTGATTATCAGGGGACTTGTCAGACAGATTTCCCTATGGTTGTTGATTGTTTCAAAGATGTCTTTCCGAATGACTTTTCAGGTCTACCTCTGGAGCGAGAGGTGGATTTCTTTATTGAGCTTGTTCCAGGAGCAGCATCGGTGTCCATTCCTTCTTATTGGATGGATACACCTGAGTTGCAGGAACTCAAGAGGCAATTAGAGGAGTAACATGATAAGGGTTTCATCTAACACAGTACATCTCCTTGGGGTTCTCCGGTCCTTTTTTCGAAGAAGGCGGATGGTACCCTCAGACTTTGCGTGGATTATCGAAAGCTGAACCAGTTGATGGTCAAGAACCGATATCCTTTGCCGATAATTGATGATATTTTTTATCAACTTCGTGGAGCATCAGTGTTCTCGAAGATTTACTTGAGATTCAGATATCATCAGCTGCACGTGAGACCATCGGATATACTACTTACAGCTTTTCGAAGTAGATATGGTCTATATGAGTACATGGTTATGTCGTTTGGACTCATGAACATGCCAGTAGTTTTCATGGCTCTGATGAATCGCGTGTTCCATCCATATCTTGATTCTTCTATGGTTATATTCATGGATGGCATGTTGGTGTACTCTCACACTCGACACGACCATGCCACCCATCTTGATATCATATTGATTACACTGAGAGAGCATCGTCTATATGCTATGCTCTCGAAGTGCCACTTTTGGATAGACCAGATTCACTTCCTGGGTCACATTATCTTAGAGGCATGAGTTGCAGTAGACCCAGAGAAGGTGAGAGCAGTAGTTTCCTGGGAGTATCCTATGAATGTGTTCGAGATACAAAGTTTCTTGGGGATGGATGGTTACTACAGATGCGTCATACCGTACTTCTCCTACTTACCATCACCGTTGACGAGTTTGACTAAGAAGGGTGTGAAGTTCATTTGGTCAGAATCTTGCGAGACAACCTTTCAGGACCTGAAACAAAGGTTGACATCAGCACCGATCCTGATACTCCCAGAGCAGGGGAAGTGCTATACAGTTTTCTATGATGCGTTAGGTATTAGGTTGGGAGCAGTGTTGATGCAGGGCGGTTGAGTTGTTGTGTACGGGTCTCGACAGTTGAGGCCACATGAGATGAATTACCCGACGCATGATCTCGAGTTATCTGCAGTTGTGCATGAGTTGTGCTGTTGGAGGAATTATCTATTAGGAGATAATTTTGTGGTTTTCAGTGCCCACAAAAGCCTCAAGTATATCTTTACACAGCGTGACCTGAATCTGAGGCAGAGGAGGTGGGACGAGTACCTACATGCCTTCAATTTTGAGCTTTCATATACACCTGGTAAAGGTAATGCAGTAGCTAATGCACTGAGCTGGAAGACTCAGATACAGGCAGTGCAGGAGACCAGTGGTGAGTGGTAGATTATGACCTTGTTCTCTGAGATGTATTTGGAGGTGCACGACAGTTAGGGGCAGACTTATATTTCCTCATTAGCTCTGAAATCTACCCTTATGGACAAGGTGAGGATGAGACAACTATCTGATTCGGAAGGCCTAGTTCTACGGGAGTCGGTGGAAAGTGAGGACCCTCCTCCCGGTTGGGCGATGGGTGATGATGAGGTTCTGTGTTTGCATGGACGAGTATGGGTTCTTGGGGATATACAGGAGGAGCATATGTGGGAGTTTTATGCTTCAGCTTGGGCAGTTCATCCTGGGGTTACCAAGACGTACCGAGACTTGAGACGTCAGTACTGGTGGTCGGGTATGAAGGGAGATGTAGCTTGTTTTGTTACGAGGTGTTCCACCTATCAGTAGGTGAAGGCAGGGCACCAGAGGCCAGCTGGTCTATTATAGTAGATACCCATTCCAGAGTGGAAATCGGATGATGTCATGATGGACTTCATGACAAGGTTTTGGAGGACACCTAGTGGAAATACTGTGATGTGGGTTGTTGTGGACAGACTCACGAAGGTGGCTCAATTTTTTCCGATTAAGGAGACCTTCAGTGTTAATGATCTCGAAAGGTTGTATATCTGAGAGATCGTCCATATTAATTGGGTCCCTCGTTCTATCATTTAATATAGGGACGCGCTCTTTACGTCCTATTTATGGTAGTGTTTTCAGTGGGCATTGGGTACACAGGTGCTTCTGAGCACAACATACCACCCTTAGACAGATGGCTAGTCAGATCGTATGATACAGGTGCTAGAGGACATGCTGCTTCCATGCATCCTAGACATTGGGGGATCTTGGGAGAAGCATATACCCTTATTCAAGTTTTCCTAAAACAATAGTTTTCCGGAAACTATCGAGATGGAACCATACGATGCATTATATGGTAGGTCATGCCGATCACCTTTGTGCTGGTCTAACGCAGGTGAGGCAGCTTTACTGGGACCACCTCTTGTATAGGAGACTTCTCAGCAGGTCCAGTTAATTCAGAAGTGGATGGAAATGGTGCAGTCTCATCAGAAGTCATATGCTAATCGTCGCAGAAGACCTTTGGAGTTCGATGTCGGGGATCAAGTTTTCTTGCATGTTTCTCCGAGGCTAGGACAAGGACGGATCAAGAGATAGGGTAAGCTTTCACCAAGGTATGCGGGGCCGTTTGAGATTCTGGAGAGAGTCGGGCTGGTTGCCTATCGGTTTCAGTTACCGCAGCGGTACCGAGACATTCACGATGTCTTCCATGTGTCTCAATTGCGTCGCTATCATTCAGACCCATCTCACACCTTTCAGCCAGAGGAGGTTGAGCTTCAGCATGATGCGTCCTTTGAGGAGAATCTGATTTGTATCATTGATAAGAGCACGAAGGTTCTCCGAGGCCGATCAGTTCCTCTCGTATGGGTGCTATGGTAGCATTTCTGAGTGCAGGACGAAACCTGGGAGTGGGAGACCAACGTACATGCTCAATGGCCGGATTTTTTCATGACTATATCTTCACCACCCTTGGAAGGGAAATTCATGGAAGAATTGCTTTAAGGGTGGAAGTTTGTAAGAACCCGGTTATTATTTTGAGGTACGGGCTTCTTTTTTTCTCTTTTCCATAATCGTTTTTTGGAAAATAAGGAAAATGGGGGAAAATCCTTGTTTTTGAAAGTACATGCCATGTACGTTTTCCACACGCCATGTATTTTTGGCCATGTGGGATGAGTACACGGGGCATGTAGTGATGTGGATAATTAAGGGTGTAGGAACTAACTACACGCTATGTGGTGGTCCTTTACACGCTGTGTAGTCAGTCGGCAGGCCAAAACAGTAAGGTGGTGGAACAACCGACAGCTGGGCGATAGTAAACATCGTGTACTCGGGAGTACACGCCATTTACTCGGGAGTACATGCCGTGTAATCATGTCGACGGATGAACAGTGTGGCGGTGCCTCCAGAAGGACAGTTAAATTATGAAAGTACACTCAGTGTACTTGGAAGTACACACCGTGTACTTTGTTTTTTTCACATAAATGGACAGTATCCTCCTCTGTTCAATGGGAAGGCTTAGAACCAGACAAGAGGAGCGGAAGAGGGAGGCCAAACCTTGGGAGATCCACCGATCGAGCACCGGGAATCTAATCTCGCTTCTGTCGATCATGTTGGAACCGTGCGGGTAAGCCCTCCCTTTTACTTGTGTGTCGCTTACCAATTCTTCTTCTAATGGGAGTTATTTGAGGTTAAGATAGTTTTCTTCTTCATCAGATCTACGTCGTAATTGGGCGTTTCTGGAATCGTAGTTGGTCTATAGCGCTTGTTGGCATATAAGGTAGGTGTCTTGGTGTTTATTTTCCAATTGTAGTGCGTTTTTGCGTGTTTTTGAGCTACGAACCCATATTTGGGGTGTCATGTGGCTGAGGCCGTGGCTATATTGAATACCTAGAATTGTATAGGTAATTAATAAAATTGCGAAAATGCTGTTTGGGATCGCCGCTTGGATCCAGGACCACCTCAGGGGTGTGTTCCCTTGTTTAGCCATTTGGACATGATACCCGAGGGAATGCCTTTAAAGTTGTAATTGTAGAATTGCCTCGAGAGGAATTGCTTGTTTGCTATTTGTTTACATGTTTGGAATGGCCCGATTACTTGGTCCTGAGGGCGGTGTTTTACTATAGCCTGAGGGAATGACTGTATTATCTTGAGGGAACGTTCTATTTCACCTGAGGGAAACCTTTTGTGCCTGAGGGCTTGACTTCTATGCCTGAGGGAGACACTTCATACGACTGAGGGAAATTTATGTTATGCCTGAGGGCAATACCTGTGGGTTAGATTCTGATTACCTGAGGGTAAGTTTTTACTTGTCTAAGGACGCTGACTGATTATTTTGAAATTCACTTTGGTGGTTTCTAGTTGTTAAATGGATTAAATGAATAATTAAATGGCAATATAACCGGTATGTTAGTTACTTTTTAGTACTGATTAGTTTATTGCATTTTACTGCTACATACTATTGTTTCATGCTTACACACAGCTGGGAATGTGCCTTTGGTGGGTGCCTACTGAAACATATTCTCACACCTGATTTGGGTCATGCTTTTCCGCCCAAACAAATTACGTTTCTACAGGTGTGGGTAGGGGAAATAGTCCCTACACCAGTACTTGACTATTACTGAGGTGTAGTAGGGAATGTGATCGATCCTAGGCTCGCGATGCCACTGCCAGCTGTTTTGCTTTGTTTTGCTGTACTCTACATTTTTTTGTACTGTATTGATGTATAACATGTTCTGGCTATTTTCTTAGAACTTGAGACATGTTGCATCATTATGATTATACAGTTGGTTATATCTACTATAGTTGTTTATTTCAGTTGCGTATGGTTTATTGCTTCCACTGTCTTGGTATGTTTTATTTTGTATTCCACTATGCTACACTTTTACAAATGAGGGCATAGTTTCCCCACTATCAGACCTAGGCCCTCACTGCTAGTAGGCAACCTCTAGCGTTTGGGGAAATACACTTGAGGTCATGTGGCGAATCGGGTTAGGGGCACCCATTGCGTGGTACCTGGAACAGGGACGTTACAATGTGAAAACAATTTCTGAATAACACATATAAAACATAAATCTTAATGGTAACATGTGGCATCCTTGACCCTATTCATCTTTAAGCCATGTGAAAAACATTTCTAAACTTGGGATGCGCATAAAAAGCTCAGTAAGGGTTATAAAATAAATAATGAAAACATTAGTCCATAAAAACATAAGATTTATAACATACCTTATGAAATCAGAAGATTTATGAATAACACATAGAAAACATAAATCTTAATGGTAACTTGTGGTATCTATAACATACTTACATTGTAGCTTTCACAGCTACAGAGGGAGTTACAATTGGAATAACCATAACAGTATATTCCCTAAATATATTAGAAGAAACATTAACATTTACCTCTGTCACGTTACTCAATACATTGTAGAGCTATCTCGGGCTCAACTGCCCTAGGATTATCATGGAACCACCCGTATACATAAAACAATGCCCAAGAACCATAACACATAAAACAAGCATAATTGAAGGATAATATTTCCACATTGAAATCACCATATATCATTTCAAGATATTGAAATAGAAAATTCTTCCTCCAACCCATTTTCAATAGAAAAATACGTAAAAAAGGTATATGGTATTTATTTTCCTAAAAAAAGCACTATAACATGTTAAGGAAGCCAAATATCAAATAATATTGGCGATGTTAGAAAGGTCCTTATCACCACATACATTAAAAATAAACATTACTTTATGTTGTTTAGTAAAATAATTCATAGAAAATTATTCCCATTGAATGAAATGAAAAATAAAATGTTTTTATACACTGTATAAAAGAATGTTGTGTACAAATCAAAATATGCTGCAATGAAAGGTTATTAAGATGAAGTCTCTTACCTCATGTTTGACATGACTCGTTCGTTCTTTAAATCTCATGAATAATAAACTAAAGATAATTTCTACTTTCTTAAGATCCTTTTTTAAGTTTATTATTCCTTTTAAATCACTTATTACCATGTTATAAACATTACATAATAATTTCTGTTAATCACGGTCGTTTTGTCGATATTTGGTACTTATAATTACAAGTTGTCCATGTTGTCAAAAGTCCATTATATACAAAATAATATTAATGATTTTCATATCATATAAATCATATATATATAGTATATCTGTATTTATAATATTTCATATCATTTGAATATATGAAAATGAAATTTACTATTCATTGATACGATAAGTCATATGTACGCATGCATGCTACATTCAGTTATTTTTTTTCATTTTTAATGGAATGAAAACAAAATGATACATATGTATAATATAATTACAGTATAATATCATATTTTATATATATTACATTTTTCTGTTAAAACCATCTTTTATATGTTCCATGTTTGGTATGAATGAGTCATATCACTTAAGGGGGGCAGTAGTCCGCACTTTCTCAAATGAAATTATCATATATATACCACATAAAAAGCATAAATTTATGTTCAAAAAGATAAATAAAGAAGAATAAAGTTAAAATAGATATCATAAATATCATATATAATTATAGTTCCATCATAATGGCCACCATGAGAGGTGGTAAGACATAATTGACCAATCATCATTTCATGAGGGAGTAGTTCATCATCCACAGAAACTATATTTTCGAATCCATTATCTAGAGGTGTTTTTAAGTGTAGTTAGAATAGTTTTAATAAAAAAACCTATTATATTGAGTATACTAGTGTTTTTATAAAATAAAGGAACAAAAAGAGTCTAGGTGTTTGTAGAAGTAAAATAACGTAAAATAACCTAAGAGAAGATGTTATCTTTTATTCAGGTAACTCCATTTGGTTAGAACCAAAAAGATTTCATGAGGTGCCTTCTGTATATCGTAAAGTTTATAAGTGAAATAGAGGAATGTTGGGAGCTTATTTGGGTAGATCTTGGATGATCCAAGGGGATTGAGAGTTGTGAGTAATGGGTTAGAGTTGATGACTTTTTATATGGGGGAGGAGGGCCTCTTTAAGAATGTTTGAAAATATTATTTTTTAAAAACTAAATTTCGATTTCAAAAGGTCCAAAATTATTAAATATAATATTAGATGACTATAATTCTAATTCCTCTCAACCCATTGTTTTTAGACATGTTTTGGTGTCAAATTTAAACTTATCATTTAGATTTAACCCTTATTTAACTAATTTGACTCTTACCATGTCTTCTTGTGTATTCACTCTATAAGGTTAATATAGTTACTATAAAATGTCAATAGAACCACTAGTTGTTAATTAATGACATTTTCAACCTTATCTAAGTATGTTTTCCTAATCTTAGATTTTTAGGATTAATATATCATTTAATAAAATAATATTTTATTTTAAAAACATATTTATGTCAATTTAAATACTATTCATATCATGACTTTTTAAAAAATACAAATAAACTTTTTTATTTAGAAAAACATTCATTAATTCATATAAAACACGTCATCCTCATTAATAAAATTTTTAGATAGTATAAAATGGTTCAAAATAATTTTATTTTCACATGTATAATCTTATTTATTTAAAACATTCAATAATGAGGTAATCATTACATCATCATCGTGTCATAAATAAATTTATTTATTTGATGTCTAAAAATTTTAAATAAAATTTCATGACGTAGGGAAATATTTTTTAGATGTATAATTAATATTCATAGTCAGATATAGCAATTATATAAACCCATAATAAAATTGTTTTATAAAAACAATACATCTTTATGATATTTTTTTACTTTAAATAGAATCTTATTAATGTAATTATTTTATCCAAGTAGATTTCAAATGCCAAAAGCTTCACCAAAAGATTTTATTGGTTGGACATGACTGATAAAATATGGTTAGGATAATTTTTAAGGTAATTGTATGTTATTATAATATTATTTTTACCTTGAATTACCATATTTACTATTAACATCAATAAATAAAAATCAAAAGATACTATTCACCAAAAAAAATATTCATCATATTGAACCACATTTTATTTTCTGATAACAAACTTATATGTTATTTTTGAAATTCAATTCATAGAAGTGGTAAAATTAAATTTAAATGAAAAAGTAATTTTTTTTAACAACTAAGCAATATTTTTCACTATTCATAAAAAAATTGAAGTTTCTCAGAAAAATACAAAAAATTCACCCGAAGCTAAATTTAATATTCTGAATTCAAAAAATAATGTCTATTTAACCAAATTGAAGACCTAGAAGTTTAATTAATTAATTTAAAATTAATTATCATTTTCAAACCCAGAAAGCGTGTTTATATGAAATAATAAACACAAAAATATTATCATGTGTTTCCGTCCAATTTAAGAGTGAAATCTCATTCAATGACCAACATTTAATTAAATTGTAAAAATATAATCTAATTAATCTTTAATCCCAATTAAAAGAAAAATCTATCTATTTAAATAAATTACTTATAATGGTAGTTTTGAATTAAAATTTGGTATATATCAATATTCATTAAAAAATAATTTTATTAGAAAAATACCAAAAGGTTACCCAAAGTATGTTTTGATGTCCCACTTCTAACGAAGAAGTTTATTTTTCGAATGGAACATATAAAAGTGAATAAATATATATTTAAAAAGGGTTTTCCATCAAAAGGTGGTAAATTAGCCTTTTAAGGAATAATAGAGTATTTGAACTTAAAATTGGTTTAATTTACATTTTAGGCCTCTAAATTTTATTGGATAAATGTAAAAACATTTAAGAAAACATGTTTTATCATAATATAGTTAGTTCTGTTCATTCCTACCAATACAATAGCTAGGAGTTAACTACAATTTAACATAATAATATTATATTATTATTTTCTTTATAACTCAACGTTCTGGGCAACGTATGTTTTCAAAGAAACTTGTTGTTGCGTATCAAGTACACCATCGAACATAACATCCCATTTAAAGTAAAATTTATATTCAATTCACAAATATTAATAAATATGAAAATGTTATATTCATTATTTACCTGGGATGTTACATCCTTCCCCCCTTGGGAATTGTGTCCCCACAATTCTATTCATTTAGCAAATAAGAAGTGGTTTTTATCCCTCATAGAATTTTCAGGTTCCCACATTGCCTCTTCAACCATCTAGTTTTTTCACAAAACCTATACCATATTAATTTCTTTATTCCATAACACTATCTCTCTATGGTCAAGAACCTAGACTGGATGTTCATCATAAGAGAGATTCTCTTCCAACTAAACTACATCTAAACACAAAACATGAGATGGATCCGACATATAATTTCTCAACATTTAAACATGAAAAACATTGTGTACATAGGATAAACATGGAGGTATAGCCACTCTGTACGCAACTGATCCAACTTTCTCTAGAATTTCATAAGGTCCAGTGAACCTCAGACTCAACTTTCCCTTCTTACAAAAACACATCACACTTTTCCATGGAGAATCTTTGAGAAAGACATGATCACCATCCTCAAAATAAATATTTTTGGTTATCCACATAAAATTTCTAACTGCTCTGAGATGTTCTCATGTGATTCTGAATGAACTGAACTTTTTTATCCATCTCTTCCACCAATTCTGGTCCAATCAGTTTTCTTTCTCCTACATTATTCCAAAATGGTGGAGTTTGACAATGATTTCCAGATAATTCCTCAGATTGAGCCGTATGTTTACTGGAATTAAAAATGTTATTATAGGAAAATTCAAGCAAGGAAATATGTTGGTCCCAACATCCCTGGTAATCCATTGAGCAAGCATGTAGCATATCCTCTGCTGTTTGAATTTTTTTCTCTGACTACCAATCTGATTGAGGATGAAAAGAATTACTAAAAATTAATTTAACACCCAATGACTTCTAAAGGTCTTTCCAATAATTAGATGTAAACCTGGGATCACAGTCATATATAATGGAGAGGGGAACACCATGAAACCTAATTTTTTATTTAACATACAACTCGGAATATTGATCTAGGGAAAAGTATCTCAAATAATATTAAAATGAAAAGATTTTTTCAATCGGTCAATAATAACCCAGATTTAATTATAACCTCGAGATGTCTTTGGTAATACCACAACAAAGTCCATTGATATATTTTACCATTTCCACTTTGGAACTAGTAAATTCTGAAGAATACCTTTTGGTAAGTGCTGCTCTTCTTTAACCTGTTGACTAGTAAAACACTTCACAGTGAAATCAGAAATATCTTTTTACATTCAATACCAATATTAATACTCCCAAATATCTCAATAAATCATAGTAATATAAGGATCAACCAAAAGCAAGGAACTATGAACTTCACATAATAACTCATTCTCCAACTATGAATCATAAGGCACGCATAATCTCCTTCCAAACCTCAAAACACAATCATCATCAATGTTAAAATCAGGCAATGTACCCTTCTAAACCAACTCTAATTTTTTCTGTTACTCACTATCTTTCTTCTGTGCTTGATTAACTCTTTTTTATAGAGATTATTTCACTAGAACCTGAAACAAAAGGGAGGAATTTCATGCACGAACAACTTCTATTCCAAATTTTATCATATCGTTAATCAATAGATCTTGTTCCAAATATATCATGTTTAATGTATAATTACTTTTTCGACTCGAAGCATCAAACACATTATTTGTTTTTCCAGGATAGTAATGAATCATGTAATCATAATCCTTGATTAATTATAGCCATCTCCTTGGTCCCATGTTCAATTCTTTCTAGTTTAATATTTACTTCAAACTATTGTGATTTTCATATAATTCCCACATTACTCCATACAAATGATGCATCCTAATTTTTGAAGCAAAAACAATATCATCTAATTACAAATCATGTGTAGGGTAATTTAACACATGAGGATTCAAATAACATGAAGCATAAGCAATTACTTGATCATTCTAAAATAAGACACAACCAATTCCACTCAACGAAGCATCCCTATAGATAAGAAACTCATAGTTTCTTGAAGTCAGTGACTAAACTATAGCATTCACGAATCATATTTTCAATTCCTGAAAACAAGTATCACATATTTTGTCCAGATGAACTTAACACATTTTTTAGTTTATTTATTCAATGATCTAGATATCCATGAATTTTTTTTCATAAATACTCCAGTAATAACCTACCAAACCAAGAAAACTATAGATCTCTGTTATATTTGTGGGTATTTCCCATTCATTAACAAATTTTCTTTTACAAAGTTCAATAGTTATGTCGTTTTATGAAATAATGTGACCAAGGAATGTAATTTTTTGTAACTTAAACTCACACTTTCTAAATATCCCATATAGTTTATTTTCTTTTAATGTTCTCAAGATAACCCTTAAATTAATTTCATGTTCATCATTAATTTTGGAATAAACCAAAATATCATCAATGAAAACAACAAAAAATTTATTCTAGATCTCATGGAAATTTATATTCATAAGATCCATGAATATTGTTTGTTCGTTGGTTAACTCAAAAGGCATATCCAGAAATTCATAATAGCCATATCTAGTACAAAAAATAGCCTGCAGAATGTCTTCTTCCTTTACTTTCAACTAATGGTACCCCGACCTCAAGTCAATCTTTGAAAAATACTGAGCTCCCCGGAGCTGATCAAACAAAACATCAATATGATGCAAAGGATACTTGTTTATAACAGTAATGTTATTCAATTATCTATAATCAATGAAATCTCTAACTGAACTATATTTATTTTTAACAAACCAGATTGGAGCACCCCATATTGATGTGCAAGGTCCAATGAAAACATTATATAATAACTCCTGCAATTGATTATTTAATACTAATAGTTTAATTTGTGAAAATAAATAAGGGGGTATTGAAATTACCTTAGCATCAGGAACTATATCAATAATAAATTCAACTTCCCAATTAGGTATTATACTAGGAAACTCATCATAAAAAAAAATTATGATACTCATTTACCACTGGCACATCATTAATCTGAACAGTTCCTTGATTTCAATAATATGTGGAAGGTAACATTCATTTCCATCTTTTACTAGTTTCACAGCTTCCTGATATGTGATCAAGATTAAGGGTTCATTCTTGTACCCAAACTAAAATTTATTCTGAAAAGAAAGCACTTTGTCTCATCAATCAATCTTAGCATGATAAATATAAATAAAATCCATACCCAAAATTACATCAAACTCTACTAGAGGAAAAAAAAGGTTTTCAGGTAGATTCATTCCACACAAAAGGATTGGATGTTTCTTATAATATCAATTTGTCTCGACATTTATTCCTTTTGTTTTTACCGATAGTTTAGGATTAATATTCTGAGATTGAATTTGAAATTTACTATAAAACTTCATATAAATGAAGGAATGTGTAGACCCTGAATCCAAAAACACATTGGCATAATCTGAATAAACAAACAATGTACCTAACACTGCTTCATTCGATAGACCAATATCTATGTAAGTATTTGCAATGGATTTCAAAGCCCCATTCTTCTGGTAGTCTGGCTGTATTCCCACAGATGAGTTCTTCGTTGGACAATCATTTTCATAAGGACCAATTTCACTACACTTAATACATTTTTCTGATTATAAATCATATTTTATCTTACCATTACCCTGATCTATTTCTATGCAACTACGAGCCTTATGTCCCATTTTACCGCATTGTAAGCACTTCCCAGAATTTAAAAGGAATTCACCAATGTAATTTTTACCACAACATTCACAAACTTTAATCTTAAGATTCTTACCATTAGTCATTTTTGGAGAGTTCATCCCTTTCTTCAGCCACCTTGACCTCTTATTGTACTGTTTGTCAAAGAACACCTGATCATAGGCAAAATCCATTTCCACCTTATCTGCACATCGAACTAGTTTTTCATAACATTGGAACTCACAAGAATCTAATGACCTTTTATACTTTGGCTTTAATCTTAAGTAAAAATAATTTATTTTACTATCAAGATCTTTTATGATGTTTTGAGAATAACTTTCCAATCGAGTGAATTTTTCTTCATAAGCAGCCACTGAGTCATCCTCCTACCTCAATTCCAGGAATTTATTATCCATTATAAGATGAACCACCTTAGGAAATTTTTTCTCAAAAACATACCTTTGAATTAATCCCAATAAAAAGCCTCAATATATTTACTATACCTGATATTTTTAACCTTCAACCACCATTAATTGGCATAAACATTAAAATTTTAAATAGGGAGGCTAAACTTTTTATGTTTTGAACGTCACATGAAATTGAAAATATTTTCCATTGCCTTAATCCACACTTCTACTAGCACAAGGTTAGATTATTATCTTAATGATGAGGGATATTTCCACATGAAATGCCCCACTACTGACATGTTACTATGTGGTTGATCTGGCTGATCTTATGCATGGATACAACCACCCATTATAGCCTGATTCAAATGTGCCATCACTACAAAAAACTATTAAGTTATGATTCTGACCATCTTAGGTGGCTGATTTGGAAGGTTGTCTTCCTCCTGTTGTTGTCCCATCAAAGCTTCCATGTTTCCTCTACATAAAACAATTATGAACACAAATATATCTTAGACGAAGCAACATGGTAATCTATAAATGTTATATCATTTCAATATTACCATAAATTAATTTTTGGATACTAATATAATAATATCCTAACTAATAAAGTTATCTAAACTGACCTTTGAAACCAACTATAAGGACCCAGCCTTAAAACATTACATAATCTATAATTAAATGAATAATTAACATTGATGATCTTTTCAGGTTTCTGTTTTAGATAATTAGGCCATAACTATTACATTTTATCTCAAAAATTAAAAACTAGAAACTTCTACTCAGTTGAATTTTTTTTCATAAAATAAAAACTCTTAAGAAAAGATTCATGTGTAGTTCCATGTTTTAGAAATCATGACTTTTCGTAGATCCCATCCTTGGCCCTTTTTATCTTTATGTCCTGTGAAAATCATTTCGAAAGATGGGTTGAGAATAAAAAGATCAGTAATGGTTATAAAATAATGAATGAAAACATTAGTCTATCAAAACATTTTCTTTTTAACATACCTCATGAAATTATATGATTTATAAATAACACATAGAAATCATAAATCTTAATGGTATCTGGTAGAATCCATAACATAATTACATTGAATCTTTCACAACTACGTAGGGAGTTACTTTTCGAATACCCATCATAGTATAATCCATAAATCTATTAGGAGATACATTAGCGATTACCTCTGTTATGTTACCAAGTGCATTAGAGACCTATCTCTAGCACACCCATCCTGGGTTTATCAAGGAACCACCCATATATGTAAAACAATTCCCAAGAACCACAACACATAAAACATGCATAAAGGAATGATAAAATTTCAACATTGCACTCACAATATATCATTTTAAAATATTAAAATAGTTAATTTTTTCTCAAAACCAATTTAAATACCAAAACACATAAAAAATGTATCTGGTATTTATTTTCCTTCAAAAAAAGAAACTATGGCTTGTTATGGAAGACAAATATCAAATAATACTTGTGGCGGCGGAAGGGTTGTTATCACCGTGTGTATTAAGAAAATTACTTTTATTGTTGAGTAAAATGATTCATAGAAAAAGATTCATTTTTAATGAAATAAAATGTCAACTGTTTTTATACACCGTACAAAAGAAACTCATCTACAAATTAAAATAAGTCTAAATGAAATTTGATTGAGACGAAGTCCCTTACCATGTGTCTGAATTGAATTTTGATTTTTCAAATCTCTTAAATAATAAAATAATGTTAATTTCCACTTTCTTTAGCACCTTTTTCAAGTTTATTATTCTTTTACATCACTTATTACCACGTTATAAACATTACATAATCATTTATGTTAATAATGATCATTTAGTCGATATTTGTAACTTATAATTACAAGTTGCCTAAGTAGGAAAAATTCCATTATATACAAAATGATATTCATGATTTAAATATCATATAAATCATATATATAGTGTATATATGTATTTATAATAGGCCAAATAATTTGAATATATGAAAATGAAATGCACTGTTCATGGAGACGGTAAGCCATACATACGCATGAACACTACATTCATTTCTTTTTTCCAGTTTTAAAGGAATGAAAGCCATACAATACATAGGTAAATTATAATTAAATTAAAATATCATATTTTATATATGTTACAAAATTTCATTAACACCATCCTTTATACATTCCATGTATGGTATGAACGAGTCATATCACGTTGAGGGGGCGGTAGTCCACATTTCTACAAATGAAATTATCATATATATAAAACCTGAAAAGAATAATGATTTGTTCAAAAAGGGAATTATAGAATCATGAAGAGAAAATAAATATAAAAAATATCATATATAATTATAGTTCTATAATAATGGAAACCATGAGTGGCGGTAGGAGATAATTGAACAATCATTGTTTTCTGAGGTAGTAGTTCGTCGTGCACAAAAACAGTATGTTCGTATCCATTAGATGGAGGTTTGTGTAACTGTAGATTGAATCCATCTCATAACAACATCCTAGTATATTAATCATACTGTTTTTGTTATAAATAAATTTAATAAAAGAAGTTTTGGGGGTTGGAGAATAAAAATAAAAGAAAATAACATAAGAGAAGATTTACCTTTAAATAAGGTAACTCCCTTTGGATTGAACCAAAAAGATTTCTTGAAGTGCCTTCTGCCTAAGGTAAAGAAAATAGGTGGAAGAGAGTGATTCTGGGATCTTATTTGGGTAGATTTTTGATGATCCATGGGGCATTAGAGGTGTGAGTAATGGGTTAGAGGTGATGTCTTTTTATAAGGGGGAGGAGGGGCTATTTAAGAAAAATTGAAAATATTATTTTATTATAAAATAAATATTGGTTTAAAATTGTCCCAAACTTATAAAATTAAAATATTAGATGACTATTATTAGAAATAATATCAAACAATAGGTTTTAGACTTGTTTTGGTTTCAAAAATAACCTTATCATTTAGCTTTAACCATTGGTTAACTAATTTGACTCTTACCATGTCTTCTTGTGTATTTACTATATAAGGTTAATATAGTTACTATAACAATCCAATTGAACTCCATGTTGTTCATTAATGAAATTTTAAGACTTAAATAATTAATTTTTTCAAATCTTATATTTTTAGGATTATTATATCATTTAATAAAATAATATTAGTTTTAAAAACTCAATTATGTCAATTCAAATACTATTCATATCATGACATTTAAAAAAACCAAATCCACTTGATTATTTTGGAAAATAATTATTAATTCAAAGATAAAAAGTCATCCTCATATATAAAATTCAAGTATGGAATAAAAATATTCAATAATTTTATTTTAACTTTTATAATCTTATTTATTTAAAACATTCTTTAATAAGGTAATCATCACATCATCAATGTGTCATAAATAAATCTATTTAGTTGATTCCTAAAAAATATAAATAAACTTCCATGATGTATTAAATCATATTAGATTTATAATTCATTTTTATAGTCAAATATATCAATTATATAACCCCACGTTAAAATTGTTTTAGAAAAACAGTACATGTTTATGATATTTTTATTTTTACTTTAAATAAAAAGTTATTAATTTAATTATATTACATAATTTGCCTTCAAATTCCAAAAGTTTCACCCAAAAATATTATTAGTTCGGCATGAATAATAAAATAAGGTTAGTAAAAGTGTTAAGGTAATTTTATATTATTATAATATAATTATGAACTTGAATTTCACAATTTACATCTAGCCGCGGTAATTCAAAATCAAAAGTTACTATTCACTAAAATTTATTTTTATCCCATTAAAACAAAATTTTCTTACTGATAACAACCTTGCATGTAGGATTTTTGAATTTCAATTCATAGAATTGGTAAATTTTCATGTAAATGAAAAATTCAGTTTTTAACTACTAAGTAGTATTTTTCACTATTCATCAAATATTGAAGGTTTTCAGAAAAATGCCAAAAACTCACCCAAGGCTAGAATTGAAATTAAGAATACAAAAATTATGTCTCTTTTAAAAAATTCAAAACATTGAAGTTTCATTAATTAATTCTCGTTGTCAAAACCAGAAAACATGTTTTTAAGAAATAATAACTATCAATAGCTTGGCATGTGATTAAGTCCAATTTAAGAGTAAAATTTCTTCTAATGAAAAACATTGGATTAAATTATAAAAATATAATACAATTAAACTTTCAAACCAATTAAACGTACAATATAAATAAATATTTAAATAAATTATATGAAAAGACAAATTCGAATTAAAATGCAGTATATTTCACTAATCATTAAAAATGAATTTTATCAGAAAAATACAAAAAAATCCCCAAAGTAAATTTTGATATCCAGATTCTAAAGAATAAATTTATTGTTCAAATGGAACATATAAAAGTGAAAAAAACTAGATTCCAAAAGGGTTCTCCATCAAATGGTGGTAGATCGACCCTTTAAATAATATTATGGTATTTTTACTTAAAATTTGTTTCATTTAGATTTAGAGCCTCTAAATTTTATTGGATAACTGTAAGAACATTTATGAAACATGTTTAATAGTAATATGGTTATTTCTATTAATTACCACCAATAAAATGTCTAAGATTTAACTACCATTAAATTAATAATATTATATTATTATTTTTTTGTGTAAATCAATGTTGTGTGTAACATACGATTTCAAAGAAACCCATTGTTGCGTATCAGACATGCCATCGAACATAGAATCCCCTTTAATGTAAAATTAATATATAAATCAAAAATATTAATAAATATGAAAATGTTATATTCTTTATTTACCTGGGATGTTACATTAGTAGTGTGTGTCGTGCCTTTTAAGGAGAATGGGACCCAAGGTCGAGTAAGGTTGGACCATCATTTCCAGAGTTTTGGAAAGTGAAATTTTGGTCATAATTCTATATAGAGAAGTAATATTTGAGAGGTGATATCCCTCCAATGGTGATAAATTTTCAAGATGTGATACTTTATGAAATCTTTAGTTTTCCACTAGTAAGGGAGGCTGAGTTTTCTATTGAATTAGTTGTGAGTAATCAACTAGTTTCAATTCTTTCTTTCTATATCGAACCAACTGAACTGGAAGAGCTAAAGACACAGTTTTATGATATTTTAGTTAAAGGATTTAAATTGAAAATTGTTTAACCTTGGGAGAATCTGGTTCTGTTTCCAATGAAAGCTATTGGTTTACTTCACCAATGTATCAGTTGCCAAATTCTTAATCTGGTGATAGTAAATAACAAATATCTGATGCTAAAGATAGATAATCTGTATGAACAGATAATAGTGGAGAGGTTTTTCTCAATGATCAATAATTATTATGGCTACTACAAGTTGGGGATAAAAGAATCTACCATTCCCAAAATCACATCTTAGATGAGGTACGACCATTATGAAAACCATTTCAATCCCTTTGGTCTAACCAATACTCTTTCACTTTTCATGGAGTTTTTTAACATTATTTTTGATGAGTCTCCTGATACAATTTTGATAGTATTTGGGGATGAAATACTTATTTGCTCTATGTAATAGGAGGATCATGTGCATCATTTGATAAAAACAATGATTTTGCTGTTAATTCGCTAAATACATGCTTAGAATTCAAAATATGATTTTTAGGATAAATAATAGATTTTCCTGGGACATGTGGGGTAAAAACATGGGATATTTATTGATCATGAGGAGGTAAAATCTATTGTTGACCTCACCTGTTTTGATAATCCCAATTATGCTTTAATATGCTTTGATAATCCCAAATAATGTTTTTATAAATATTAATTATTTCAATATATGACATCCAACTATTGAGTTGATAAAAATATCAAAATAATCATTGGTATATGTTAATAAATGTTTATCTATGTTTATAAATACTTTTAAATAATTCCAACTCAATCTGGATATGTTTCTCCTATAACAAATAAGTGTTAAGTCCACTGGTATTCATAAGTCACCAATATGCATAACAGCTACCGATAGAAGAAGAGCTACTGATAGAAAAAGTCTACTGGTATGCATAAGTCGACTGATACAGACCTACCAGCACATAGTCTACAGATAAGTAAAGGTCACTGGAACATAGTTATCGATACAGGCTACAGATACAAATAAACAGAGAGACATCTACCGATAGGAAGTCCACTGATACAAAGAAAAATTCTACCAATACATGAATGCCACCAGTACAAGAGAGCTACCGATAGAAGGAGCTACTGATAGAAAGAGATAATGATACATAGAGATACTGTTATAAAGGATAAAAACTACTGATACAGAAGACCTACCAATACAAGCTAACTGATACTAAGAGTTACTGATGGAAATCAGTCGTTGTTTCTCTAAATTCTATTTCTATTTGTTTATTTAGAAACAGTAATATTTTATGTTTTTAATGCACCATATATTAATTAATGATAGTGGTTTGAATTTAGGAACTATACCTCGTACCTATAGAATCAATCATGCTTCTTTTCGGACCACTTGAGCTATAAAAGGAAAGGAAAAAGTCGTGCATAAAAGTGTGTGTCGAAAACAATGTGAAATAACTACAGGAGGTGGTGGTCAGTCAGTCTTTACATGCACATACGACACACTCATCTGAAGATACACAAGAACTTATATGCATAGAAGAAGAAGGAATAATACATACTGAATATGTAGAACCTGAACATTAAAGGAGTAAAGAGATTCAATGACTTCACCCATTCTCAAACTGATCAAATCTATTCAACCTGGACTTGGAACTCAAATAGAAAAACGACACTCTGTTATCATTACAAAAACAGGAGAAGGACTTAAAGTTTCATCTACATCAATCTGAAGAGTCCAGATCTTCACTCAAAATACATAGAGCATTCTAAACTCATATCTATCTGTTTAGATCTACTGTATTTCGTTTATTTACATTTTGAGCAGTTTGGGTGCTCTATATTTTTAGACACACACTATCTCCTGTGCTGAACTGGAGGATTTATGAATCCTCACTCAATCATTCCCTATACACTTATATCCCACTGTGGATAGTGGTAGAGGTCAACTATGACCTGGATAGCCTTTGTGCTATTGTTTTGTTTTTACCATAAAGAAATGTGGTAGAGGTCATAGGACCTGGACAGTCTTTGTACTGTTTTTAACCCCGATCCAGGGTGTGGATCAAGATTTATATAAATTGTTTGAGAGGACTAAGTCTCAGCTTGATACTAAACCTCTTGTTTAAAACTGCAGTGCTTATTTTTTTAAACTATATTTAATATTCCATTTCTATGTACTTTGAAATATGAATCTATTTTAAAGTAACTCTAATAGTTAAACGAGCAAGTGTTTGTATTTATTGTAAAGAATTAGGTTTGCTTCAATAGTTAATTAATCTTCAGATTAGTTTAACTAAGAACTAATCATTCCCTTGAGAACCTAGGTGACCCTTTATTGTATTAAAAATTCACTATAGTTTAGCCTACTATTCAATTTCGGGGTTTTTAATAGAAATATTTTTAACAGAAATTTTCAATTAGAACTCAATTCACCCCCCTCTTGAGTATCAAATCCAACCAACATTTGGTATCAGAGGTTGTTATTAATAAAGGATTTCCAAATACTATGTTTTTCAACTGTGATTTTAGTTGTACCTTAATGATCATAAATTTCTATTAGTTCTAAATTTTATCACTTTACATTTAATTACTAAAATATAATTATGGATAATAGAAAAGAAGGTTCTACTACCAACATGAAACCATTCTTTAATGGTGTTAATTATGCCCAATTGAAAATGAAAATGAAAATTCATATAGAAATTATGTGATTTTACATCCGGACTGCTATAGAGACTCAATATAATATTTCAAAAACTGAAAGAACTACTTGGGATGAACCTACAAAAACAGCTTAAAATAATAATTATAAAGCAATAAATGCCTTGTATTGTGCTTGAGGTGATGAAGAATTTAATTGAATATCTTCTTGTAAAACTGCTTATGAAATATGGGATAGTTTTGCTATTTCCAATGAGGGAACAACTAATGTTGAAGAAATGAGATTGAATACCTAAACTATTAAGTATGATAATTTTAAAATGAAGTCTGATGAACTTATCTCTGACATGTATCTCAAGTTCAATGAGATAGTTAATACTATGAGCTCACTTAGAAAAGCTATTGTTGTAAAGGAGCAGATTATGAGAATATTAAGATGTCTGTCAGAAAGATGGAGAGGCACATCAGTCTCAATAAGAGAATCATGTGATATAAGTTCACTGCCTGTTAAAGAGATGATTGGTAAGATAATGATATATGATGAAGAGATGAATGTAAACAAGGAATAATATTATGAACCAAGAAAGAAATCTATAGCCTTCAAGTATTCTGATTCAAAAAAAGGACAAAGGTAAAATTCAATGTGAAAGTGATAGTTCAAGCAGTGAAGAGAGTGCATCTGACAATGATGAAGAGAGGGCTCGGATAGCTAGACGATTTAAGAAATTATATAGAAAGAAGAAGATTTCCAGAAAATCCAATTACAAGGGAATGTATTACAATAAAGGTCATTGGAAGAATGATTAGAAGAAGACTGATAAAAGTGGTGTCATAGTTTGTTATGATTACAAGAGGAAAGGACATGTGAAAGCTGAATGTCAAAAGTTAAAATACAAAAAGAGATATGACTTCAAGGACAATAAGTACAAGAATGTAGTGAATGTAACTTGGAGTGCTTCAGAATAAAGTTCGAGTGATTCTGATTCTACTAAGGATGAAAAATCTCAAAAAGTTTACATGTGTTTCATGAAAAACCCATAAAAGGTAACATTGGATACTATTAATTTAAATTCATATTATTCAGGAGTTGATTCTGATTCTGAATCTGAAAATATGTCTAGTGAAGAATTATTTAAATATTTTATTATGCTAGAGGAAACCTGTAATGAATTGAAGGACAAGTATAAGACCTTGAAGAAAGAGAATTCTTTAACCAGCTCTATTAAATCTGTACTTGATATAGAAATGGAAAAGAATGCTCAATTACTTAAGGAAAATAAAGAACTGAAATTGTCTAATGAGAAATTAAGTAAATACTTATAGAAATTCACAAATGGAAAAGATTCACTTACAAAAATGATAGGTAAACAAGTGGCACCAAAATATACCACTGAAATAGGATATTAGCCTAGAGAGACACATATTACTAAAAATAGATTTATTCCTAAATCTGGACAGAATGCTGCTTATTACAGATCTGGAAATTCATATACCTCAACTAGTAATTTACATGGTTATAGATCAAACAAAGCTTATCATTCAAAATCATTTGAATGTACTAATTATATGAGACCCATTAGGCAAATCTTGGTACCAAAAGTTTTGATTTCTAACCTGTCTGGACCATCAAAAATCTGGATACCAAAATAATTTTCTATTTAAATCTGTTTTGTAGGAGACTTTCTTGAAGAGTTCCCATAAGAAGATATGGTACTTGGTCAATGGATGTTCAAGACATATGAGTAGGGATTACTCATGTTTCAAAAGTTTAATCAAATTTTATTGAGGACATGTCACCTTTGGTGTTAATTATAAACGAAAAATCACCCTCTTAGGCCAGACTGGTAACACTGATTCAGTTTTAATTTCTATTGTTTTACTTGTTAATGGATTAAAATACAACCTGTTACGTATTTCTCAGTTGTGTGGTGATGGTTTCAATGTTAAATTTGAAAATGATTCTTGTAATTTTTTTAATTCTAAAAATATTTTTGGGTTTTCTACTTTGTGAAATGAAAATGTTTATGAACTTGATTTGAATTCTTTACCAAAATTGAACATTACTTTCTTAAATTCTTTTTGCATAAATAGTCATGGCTATGGAATTAAAGATTAGGACACTGCAATATTCATTAACTTAGAAAACTGACTAAGAAGAACATAGTTAGAGACCTACCTGAACTAAAATTCCCAACTAACAAAGTTTTTAATCCCTATCAAAAGGGAAAGCAACATAAAATTTCATTAATATCAAAGAAAGATTTTTTAACTTCTCAACCACTCGAGTTGGTTCGCATGGACTTGTTTGGAACTTCTTGAGTTTCTAGTTTAAATGCGAAGCACTATGTCTGTGTCTTAGTAGATGACTTATCTAGATACACTTGGGTATACATTCTTGCTCACAAAAGTGAATCTTGATCTTATTTCATTAAATATTCCATGTATGTAGAGAACCTTAGTAGACTTAAGATTAATACCCTGAGAAGTGATCATGGCCATTAGTTTGAAAATCATGAGTTTGAATCTTACTGCTCACACAATGGCTAGAGTCAGAACTTCTCTACCCCTAGGACACCTCAAAAGAATGGTCTAGTTGAAAGAAGAAATAGAACCCTTCAAGAAATTACAGGAACTATGCTCAATGAGTATGACCTACATGTTTACTTCTGGGCTAAGGTTTTGAATATAGATTGTTATATTATAAATAGAGTCTTGATTAGACCTGTTCTTAAGAAGAACCCTTATGAACTTTGCAATAATATGAAGCATAAATTCAGTTACATCAGAGTTTTTGGTTGCAAAGTTTTTATTATCAATACTAAGGATAATCTTTAAAAGTTTGCTTCTAAAAATGATGAGGGAATCTTTCTAGGTTGCTATATAACAAGTAAATCTTATAGAGTCTAATAAAATGCCCAAATGTGTCGAAGAATTTGTTCACATCATATTTGATGAAACTGATCTGCATGAACATATGCCTTATCTTGAAAATCTAGAAGAAGATCTGTCTATTCTGTACCTTAGTGATAAAATCAATGAACCTTTTGTCAAGACAACCAGTTCTGGAAATATTCCAGAATCTACTTTAGGTGAACCCAAACATAGAAAGGAACCTGAAATTTCTAGTCCTACCTTTATTAGATCAACTAGGATTCTAAAGAATAATCCTTTAGATGTTGTTGTTGGTAATCTTGATAGAGGGACACTGACTAGAGCTTCTATAAGAAATCAGGTTGAACATCAAGCTTTTCTTTCACAGTTAGAACCTAAAAATATCAACCACATGGATTTACTAATCCTCATTTTCCAAATCATGTTTTTAAGCTCTCTAAAGCTTTTTATGGTTTGAAACAAGCTGCACGAGCTTGGTATGATAGACATTGTAATTTTATTGTTTGAAAAGGTATTTCTAAAGGTATTACTAATCCAAACCACTTTATCAAAAGAATTTCCAAAGATGTTTTGATAGTGCAAATCTATGTTGATGATATTATTTTTGGATTTTCTAAAAATTCTTTATGTATTGATTTTCCAAAGAGTACGAAAAATTAATTTGAAATGGTTTTAATGGGATAACTCAAATAATTCCTTGGATTTCATGTTTTTCAAAAGGAAAAATCTATTATCTTAAATCAAAGTAAATATACAAAACATCTTTTAAAATATTTCGGTTTAGATAGTATTAAGGAAAGTGATACACATATGAGTACTAATTGTAAGTGGGATTCTAATGAAACTGGAAAAATAGTGGATCAAACCAACTATAGAGGTATGATAGGGAGTCTACTTTACCTTACTGCTAGTCGACCATACATTATGTTTAGTTTATGTATGTGTGCAAGATTACAAGCTAATACAAAAGAGTCTCACTTACTAGCGGTTAAAATAATTTTCAAATATCTTAAACATACTACTAACTTACGATTATTTTATCTAAAATGATAATCATTTGATTTTATAAGTTATTCAGATTCTCACTTTTATGGTTGCAAGCTACATATGAAGAGCACATCTGGAAGATGACATATTTTGGGAAAGTCCTTGGAATCTTGGTGTAGTAAGAAACAGAACTCTATTGCACTGTCTACTACTGAAGCAGAATACATTGCTGCTAGTAGTTGCTATGCACAAATTCTGTGGATGAATAATACTTTATTAGACAACAGATATCAGTTTAGACATGTTTTTATAAACTGTGATAACACTAGTGCAATAAACATATCTATGAATCTGGTGTCTAAATATAGGACCAAACAGATTGATGTAAGTCACTAATTTTTGAGAGATCATTACCTAAAGATGATATTACTCTTGAATTTATATGAACATAACATAAATTAGCAAACATTTTCACCAAGACTTTAACTTTGGATAAGTTAGGCTACATTAGACATGTGTTAGGAATGATAGACTCTGTGAGTTAGAAACCTCAACCTTAGAAAACTCACTGTTAGAAACCTCACCGTTAAAAACCTCACTGTTAGAAACCTCACTACTATACCTCACTGTTATAAACCTCACAAATATACCTCACCGGTAGGAATCCTCACCGGTATGTGTTACTGTAAGGTTGTGCTATGTTTAAACTTCAGTATCTTTAGCCGCTTGAATCTGTATAATTTATACTCTACTTATTATATTTTATTTATTTATTTTGTGATTCCTAAATGATAAAACAAAAGACTTGACCTCATCTCGATCCACCTCTAACCCTTTTCCTTCAAGCCTCAACTCTCAAATCTTCGAACCCTAAGCCTCGCAATTTATAGAATGGAAAGAGTGAAGAGACTATCATTCAGTGGAAAGGTTTATCAGCCGAATGCAAAGAGACTCAAAGGAGAGTCTAGTGGAGGACGTGAAGTAAAGAAAACTACAAATATGAATCTCATTTAAAGGTATATAGTAGTTGAGAAAAAGATATGCGTGAAATGGTTGATGACCAGTAGGTCTTTTGTTCTGGAAGTGCTGGAGGATCAGAAATGGATAGAATACTTCTTGAATAACAATGGCCCTTATTATCTAAAGCTGGTAAATGAATTCTATGAGTATGTTCGTTTTGAAAAATTAGATGCTGAGAACAGAATGGTTTCAGTTGTGAATGGAAAGAAACTATCTTTTTCTTCTATTGAGTGGTCTAAGTGCCTGAAAGATCCACATGAAGGAGTTTTTGGATATTTCTCGAAAGCAGTACCTCTTACGAGTGACATCTTTGAGTACGAAGGAGCTTCGGAAAAATTAACAAGAGATGGTACACCATGAAAGGTTGTTGCTACAGAAATGGATGGAATGAGCTGGTTATTTTTCAAGTTCATGCAACATGTGTTAAGTCCAAGAAGAGGGGACTTTGCAAATTTTAAAAAACAAGATATTTATTAGCAGCATCTGCTAAGACATGGTGTTAAGGTGAATCTGTGTAGACTGTTAATGATTCAAATTGAGGATATGAGTAGGCCAAAGCCAAAAACTAATGCTTTATTCTTTGCTAAACTGATCTTTGTGATGATCAGTGTAAGTGGTGTGGCTAAGTCTCAGGATGAGACAGTGGTTATGAAAGGAAACTTTTGTGTTACCAAAACTATCTGTAGGTACATTAAGATCAATTGGAATTCGTGGAGAAGAGAATGGGTCAGTGATGATGTGATGTTATATGATAAGTTTAATCCTGTGGATCATCCTTATAGGCCTAATGATGTGAGGGATCTAGGTATAGTACCTGATGAAGAGAAACCTCAGTACAGTGATGATACTAACGAAGAAGACACCTCTATAGCAGATGGAAGGGATCCAGACTTGCCTCCAAGACATGTTGTAGAAATTGTGTCATCTAGAAAGGAAATAGTCCTAAAAGAAAGTAATGAAGAAGCACCTGTTGATGACAAAGACCAGCCTGCCCCGGAGAATGAGGAAGATAAATGAGAATCTGAAACTGAAGCATCTGCTTGTGCTTTCTTAAGTCTTAGTCCACTGATTGGGCACTCCTCAATGTCTACTGAGGAAATTGTTGACGTAGATAGACCTACACCTATTTTAGAGGAGCCTCCTTATATTGGAGTAATGGAGACAGTTGTGGAATATTCTTTTGAGGAATATTGAGCTGTTGAGGGTGTTGTTGCTACACATATACATGAGAATGCCCCAGTTGAGGTGGAGCATCCAACTAGAATTGGCAATGTTTCAGTAACTGATGGAATTGAAGACTAGGTAGAATACCCAGGTTTTGTGGTTTGTGGGCTGGACTACCTTGATTTTGAAGACGAGACACCCATGAATAGACCACAAGTTAACTATAATATCTCTTCTGAGTTTTTACCTGAGGATGTAGTAAAAATATCTGAACCAGACCAGTTGATGTCTGATCTTAAGACCCCATTTGTGGAAGAGATAAGAATAATGGGAACCTCTTTAATATTATCTATTCAATATATTATTAATGACTCTATGGTTATTATTGTATCTAAAAGAGCACCTGTAGTTATGCCTAAAAAACCAGCTATTAAGGATGATCTTGAATCTTTAAAGGCTTAGTTGAAGGTGACATAGACTGCATCTGTTACAGACTTAAAGAGCTATCTTGTTGAAGAACTGAGCAATATGAAAAAATCTCTAGAACTCTCTCTTGGGTGTATGGTGTTAGGCCCTCTGACAGAGATGATTAATGAGATAAGAGTATGTTATTCTCAGATTGAGAGCTGGACAGGAGCTGTTGTTTCCATGAAGTAGTCTGTTTCTTCTCTAACTACCTTGAGTAGTTCTCAAGATCAAATTAATACTGATATCAATTAAATTAAAGGTGTAGTAAAACAATTTGTGGATGTTTTTGAGGGATTTAATAAATTCATGGAGCAGCATGTCAGCACCCAAGACTCTATTGTGAAAAATATCATAAGTGTGCTGACTAAACCGTTTAAGGAAACAGTAACCTTCACTATTGAACCTATGAGTTCTTCCACGTATTCTTTGGATATTGATCAGATTTGAACTGTGATGAGATAGGATATTGGGAATTATTCTACCAGTGGATCTGTAGACTCTGCTTCCTTGACTCAGGTGGTGACTACCACTAGGGATATAGGGAAAATTGTTCAGAATTTTATGAGAGAAGCCACTGCTTCTCAAAAAAAGGTAAAAGACAAAGTGTATTACTATTTCTAAAGGGTCTATACCAAGCATCGGTTGAGAAACCATTTCAAACTTATGTTAGAGAACATAAAACTACCTCCATTCAATTAGGCCTTTAGAGAACAAGTGAGCAAGCTCAGGGAGTTGACTCCTGCTCTATACAAATTTATGGAGAACAAGGATGACTTTATTTCTACTTTGGAAGGAGGAGGAGGGATCATTATGGAATTTAGGAATCTATTGCGGCCATTTTTGCATGTAGACAGTACTCCTATCATTGCACCTCCAGCTCTGCCTTCCTCTGCTCAGTCTGCCTCCATTCCTCAGATGACACCAGCTCAAGCCATTAGAATCATAACACTTATGATTACTCTGAGGAGTACCCACTACAGACCTGGAATAGTCTCTGTTTGTCAACTCCAGTTGTGCTTTCTAGAATTACCACGCCTTTTTCTGAAGCTACCCTACATGAATCTACCTTTGAACCTAGAGCCAAATCCAAAGTGGACATTCAGGAGGTGGATTGATTAGTGGCTAGGACCTTTGATAGGAATCAGTTGTATTCTTTTTGGTTCAGTTATATATTAATATGTATTTTTTCCTCACGTAATATATAAATGATTTCACTCTCTATTACCTTCTGTTACTTCTCTCATTCATTCTTTCCAACTTTTTTCTTATCACAATGGGAGAGAAATACTATGAAAGGGGGAGAAATAATATAGGGGAGAATTAATACAAAGGGGTAAAACTGATATGAAGAACCATTATATTTTACCTCTGTTACAATTTTTTTTGTAACTATAGTACATTGGTTTTATTATTACCTCTGATACAATTTCATTTAATACTATATACTTTGATACATTACTCACATTGAGAAATAAGAACCATTTTATTCTATATGGATACATTAATAATTATTTTGGATTATAATATCATAAATTGTGATTATCAAAAAGGGGAGATTGTTGACCTCACCTATTTTGATATTCCCAATTATGCTTTAAAATGCTTTGATAATCCCAAATAATGTTTATCTATATATTAATTCAATAATTCTATGGCATACTACTATTGAGTTGATAAAAATATCAAAATAATCATTGGAATATGTTAATCAATGTTTATCTATGTTTATACATACTTTGAAATAATTCTAACTCAATTTGGATATGTTTTACATAGAACAGATAAGTGTTAAGTCCACTGGTATGCATAATTCACCGATATGCATAACAGCTACCAATAGAAGAAGAGATACTGATATAACAAGTCTACCGGTATGCACAAGTCGACTAATACAGACCATCCAGTACATAGTCTACTGATAAGTAAAGGTCACCGGTATATAGTTACCAATACAAGCTACCAATACACACAGACAGACATACAACTACCGATAATAATTCCACCAATACAAAGACAAAGTCTACTGACACACAAATTCCACCAGTACAAGATATCTACTGATAAAATGATCTACCGATAGAAAGAGCTACCGATACAGAGAGATACAGTTATAAAGGATAACAACTACCGATATAGAAGAGCTATCGATACAAGCTCACTGATACTAAGAGATACCAATGGAAATCAATCACAGTTTCTATAAAATCTATTTCTATTTTTTTATCAACGATCATATTTGTTTTTTTAATGAACCACATATTAATTAATGACAGTGGTTTGAATTTCAGGAACCGTACATCGTACCTACAGAAGCGATCATGCTTCTTGTCGAACCACTAGAGCTATAAAAGGAAAGAAAAAAGTCATGCATAAAAGTGTGTGTTGAAAACGAAGTGAAAAGGATGCTGGAGTTGGTGGTCATTCAGTCTTTTCCTGCACATATGAAACACTCTTCTGAAGATACTCAAGAACTTACATGCATAGAATAAGAATGAAGAATACATATTGAATCTGTATAACCCGAACATTCATAGTGTAATGATCTTCAAAGACTTTACCCATACTCAAACAGATCAAGGATGATCAACCTGTACCTGGTAGTCAAATACAAAAATGACACACTAATTTCTTGACAAAAACCATAGAAGGACTCAAAGCTTCATCTACATCAATCTGAAGAGTCCAAATCTTCACTCAAAATACATAAAGCATTATAGACTCATATCTATCTGTTTATCTCTATAGTATTTCATTTATTTACATTGTGAGCAGTGTGTGGGATCTATATTTTTATACACACACTGTCTCTTATGTTGAACTGGAGGGTTTATAAATCCTCACTCATTCTTTCCCTATACTCTTATATCCCACTATGGATAGTTGTAGAGGTCAATTGTGACCTGGATACCCTGTGTGATATTTTTTTTCCCACGAAGAACTCTGGTAGAGGTCATAGGACCTGGATAGTCTATTTACTATTGTTATCCCTAATCTAGGGTATGGAACAAAATTTATATAAATTGTTTGAGTGGACTAAGTCTCATCTTGAGACTGAACCTCTTGTTTAAAACTTTTGTGCTTATTTATTTTGTTTTTAAACTATATTGAATATCCCGCTGCTATGTACTTTGAAATATGAATCTCTTTTAAAGTAACTCTTATAGTTAAACTAGAAAGTTTTTGTATTTATTGTAAAGAATTAGGGTATCTTAAAATTTGAATAAATCTTCATATTAGATTAATTGAGAACTAATCAATCTCTTGAGAACCTAACTGAACCTTTACTATATTAAAATTCACTACAGTTTAGCCTACTATTCAATTTGGTGGATTTTAAAAGAAATATTTTTAACAGAAATTTTTAATTGCAACTAAATTAACCTCCCCCCCCCCCTCTGTTGAGTATCCACTCCGACTGATAGCTATTATGACATAGGAAAAACTAGTTAATGTTTTCGAGATTCAGATATTTTTTTTTCTAGCTGGGTATTCTCGCTGGTTCGTAACAAACTCCTCAAATATGGCTTCTCTAAGTACGATTCTAACATATAATGGGGTAATATTTTCTTAGGATGAATGATGTTATATTTATTATTTTTACATGGGACATGTTTTAACTATTTCACTGGCGATGATTCTTCCAGATGATCAGAAGGGCTATATGGTCTTCTATGATGCATCAGGTTTAGTTTTGGGTTTCATTTTTATGCAAGGTGATCATGTTGTTTCTTATGACTATCTTCATCTTAGGAAACATGAGAATAATTATTCAAACCATGACCTTGAACATGAACATGTAATGAATTAAAATAAGAGTTTATTAAACTAACTTTAGGGATAAATATTTAACATATATTCAGACCACAAGATCTTCAGTTATATATTCTTTTAAAAGGACATGAATCACCATCAGAGGTTTTTTGTGGAATACATACAATATTTCAATTTCAACATCATCTCCACCCCATGGAAATGAAATATCACTATAAATGATTTGATAAATAAACATCTAACCCATTCACTGAAAAGTTAATTAAATGAAAGGAACATTATGGGTCTCTTTACAAAGATTCATCTTGGAGTCCAGAAAATAGGGAATGAGGTTTCTTTTTCCATTGTTCAATTAACATCTGATCTTATTATGATAATTCATCAAGAAGAACATCTTAATGATGTGATTCATAGAATTAGAGACTCTATTTTTTGGTTGGATACACATTATAAGTGTTCATTATCCGAAGAGAGAATTACATAATATCAAAATATAATAATTTATCCATTAGAAACAAGGAATGTTGTAATGGAGTATTTCTATATTTTTTATTGGATAGCGCACCCATGAACCATGACGATGTTTCATGAAATGTGTTAGAAATTTTGGTGGTCTGGTATGAGACAGGTCATTTCCAATTTTTTCTCCCTTTGTAATATATGCCATTATGTCAATGTAGAGCATAAAAAACCATCAGGTTTGGTTCAACCACTTCCATTTCCATCTTCTAAGTTGGATGAGATCTCATTATAAAATATGGTTGGGTTTTAATTTACCTATATAATGAAGAATGCAATTTGGGTTTTGACTGAAAGGCTTTCTTTGTTGGATTACATTTTATCCATTATGACATGGCCAATGTTGAGGAGTTGGAGAATCTTTATTTGAAAGAGATTTGATTATTTTCATGGAATTTCTTACACTATTTTTTCAGAAAGAGATCCTTAGTTCAATTCTATGTTTTTTAGGGTAATTTAGGAGGCCCTACAATCTCACGTCCATTTTTTAAGGAATACCATCCACTATTAAATTTCCATATAGAAAGTGATATAAAAATTCTTTAGGATATTATTTTCACTTGTGTTATCGACTTTGGTGAATCTTTGGATGATCATTTCGGATTGGTTGAGTTTTCTTATAATAATAGTTACCAGTACATGATTATAATGTCTCTTTTTGAGGCCTTGTATGGCAGGCCTTAAAGATATCCATTATGTTGGTTGAATATTGGTGATAGTTCCTTGGTTGGAAGAATTATGGCTCAAGATATGATAGTTGATATTCACTTTATTCATTAGAGAATGTTGTCAAAAAATAGTATGCTTATGTCTTATAAAGATTGTCATCATAGACCTTTGGAATTCTTAGCTGGTGACAAGGTTCTATTGAATGTTTCACCCAATTATGGTCATCAACGAAATGGAAGATAAGGGAAACATTGTACCCATTTTTTGGGGCCATATGAGGTTTTTTAATAGGTGAGAAAGGTTACTTACCTTTTAGAAAATCCCTCAGAGCTAATGTAGATACAAGACATGGTCTATGTATCTCAGCTATGTAACTATCTGTCAGATCCATCTCATGTTCTGAGTTGGAGTGATCCTGAGGTTGAGCCTAATTTATCCATGAGTAAATGGATTGTCATGAAAAATGATCATGAAACCAAGGAACATCATGGGAGGGCGATAACCTTCATTCATGTTCTATAAAAATACCAATTCTGATAATCATGAGACATGGGAGCGCAAGACACTGATGAGAGGGTAGTGGAATCTACTTTTCATTATAGAAGCTTCATTACATGACTTCTGGGGATAAAATGTTTTTATTGTGGGAAGTTATAAAATTTTATCACACATCTATCAAGTACATTTTATATCTTTTCTCGGTTTTACTTTTTATTTGTCTATGTAGGGCTAATACGGAATTGGGAGGATAACTATAGTGCTGAATTCATATATTTTTTGGATTCTCATCATGAAACATGTAAGTTCTACATGCTTCTAGGGATTTACATATAGTGTAATGTGGTTAAATTTCAGTTTATTTATAAAATAATAATAAATTTTATTTTATCAAGATGTCAGGGGATTTTCAGTGATTATGGAATTTTTAATTTCATGAGATGTAATTGGGCTACACATTGTGTAAAGTCTTGATGCTTGTTTTCTAAAAAGCATTCTGGCTCATTTTTCTTTTGAAGCATTCTAGATTTCTATTCTATCAAACCAGGATCCTTCCCCTTGTGATGTTCAAGCCACATAACCCTTTATATTAATTTCAATCAATGAAGGAATATTTTTGTGGTTTCAGTGCTACTTTTCTGGTAAGCGTTCTCCCTGTCATGTAGTTTTTCTGCGTTTCTCTTTTTTTGGTTTGGAAAATTATATAGGGAATGTTGGATGTAAACCCCCAGTTGATTAATCTTATTTAGTGGTTGATTTCATAGATTTATATGAATTTTTTTCAAATTTCATAGTTTCATTGGGGGATTTGTGATTCCCTAATAATTTTATACGGTCCCATTATGATGGAAAAATTTGATTTAACATGAATTTTTTGATTTAATTTAAATTGTTTGATTTAAATTTAATTTCCATAAAACTTTTTTTAATTTTTTTATTTAAAACCCAACTCCATTTAATTGTGGGATTTGGTTCTAAAAATTCTATTTTGGTATGAAAGAAAGAAGAAACCACCAATTCCATTGAATTGGAATGTGTTTGAGAAATTTATGAAAAATAGTGGAATTTAAATTATTGAATTTATATTGTGAAAATTTATTAATTGAATATTTTGAAAATTTATTTAATGAAATATATTTTAAAATTTATTTGATAAATATAGATTAAAATGGCTTGGATATAAACTTCTCTGATTTATCTTGGAAAAAATTATGTTTTGATTTAAAAACCCATTTTGGGTTTTCAATAGAGAAATTAGAATGTTTGAAATTAGATAATGGGATTTCATTGTATTTTATGTATTCTTAATCTAAATTGGACATAATTTTTTTGTACTAGAGCACATCAAAAAATTATGTAGGTAGATATTTATTTGGACCACACTTTAAGAGTTATAATCTTCAAAAACATAAATATAGCACATCCTACTAATTAGGTGATAGTGTTGAATCCTTTTTTTTCATAAGTTGAATGGGAAATATGTACATATATTTTTGTCAAATTTAGTGTGGAGTACCTATAGCCAAGAGAATTCATACATTCTTAGGCATATGACCATCTTACTCACTTTTATGTATTTCAAATGAATTTATTTCATTATTATATACTTTTTTGAATTCCTTCTGATTTATATAAACTATTATATATAAAAGTTATTATTTAAGCAATTTTTTAATGTATTTCCAAAATTTTAAATTTATTCATTCATTTTAAATTTATTATATCTTTTTAAATGTAAATCATGATTTTATTAAATAGGATTTCGAAATGCCTAACATGTTTATTTGAAAATTGAAATATCTATATTTGGTTAATTGAATATTGGAATCTATTATAGAATCCTTTGTGAGACCCTACTAGGATTTAAGATCACACCCAACCATTTCTGTTAGGTGTTTTAGATTATCTATTTATTGGTTTGAGTAAGGGTAATGCTCAACATGGAGGTGGTCCTACCTATTGATCCATGCACATGGAGAGTTTCATCTGTTGGGACTTGATATGTTCTTTTCAGTTCTTCTTGTATTTTTCTATTTTACTTTGGGGTTTTTCACCTATTAGTATTATATTACACTTTTATGAGTGGATTTTCTCTTATATGCATATTTTCAGGCCATCTTGATTATAAAATGTTTGTGTAAAATTTGTTCCCGCTCTGATTTTATACAATTCTAGCTGGTAGTCTCTAATGCATTGGGATCAGGAATGACCTCTTGGACATGTCATGACCCACTATCTTATCGAGTTAACATGGTTTCCAGGCTAGTTCAAGACATAACATTTTATAAATGGAACGATATGGTATTTATGAAAGATAAAATCTATAGTTATTTAGTGAAATTATGTTCTCTATAAAAAATAGACTATTTTTACAAGGGAAACAATTTTTTTGATAATATATATATGAAAAGATTTTTTTATATTGGAAAACCTCCATCATTAACAAATTTCTTATTTTGAAATTTTTTAATGTCTTGGAGTTGAGTTAGGGCCTCCAAAAGTGGACAATTTCATGATGTGGTAAATAACTACCTTTGATTCTGATGCTGTCAGAAACTCTATTTATGCTGATATGTAGTGTATTTTTATTTTGTTGCAAATGATGTAGTGTTTCCTATTGTAATTTTTAATCCTTGTTTGATATAATAGTTTATAATTTTTTGTGTGTTGTCATGAATATTTTTTGTTATTATTATTCCCTTGGTCTTGTTTACCCTAACCTTGTTTTTTGGGTAATTTTTTTTATTGATACACCACTTGATTTTTGGCCTAGAAATGAGAAGGCATCGTCGTGGGATAGATCACTACATAAATTTAAATGGAAATATGTATTGAAGTTATTCAGTGGATACTATATCACCAATGATGATGATTTATTGGAGAATATTGGAGTTGACTTTATATTGTTGAAGTCTCCAGATCAATTCCTAGTTGCATTAGTAGTTGGATTATTTCGAAAGGTGGACCAATGGTGGTTGGAGATATTGTGTGTTATCTCAAAGGAGTTGTATTTGGAGTAATTACATGAGTTAATAAAATATGATTTATTCACCCATGTACATATACAAGATCATATTTTGGAGATTTTAAAGATTTAATTGGGATATTAGATTGTAAAAAATTAGGATCTATTTCATGGATCTGATTAGTTAGTTTCTAAAATTTCTACTTAATAAGAAGGTGAAATCCCAGTTCATCAATTCTTCCATGAGGATGGAGATAAATCTATCTCTCATTACTCTTTAGTTAGTACCATGTGACTTGGTAAGAGACTGAGTGGAGGTTTTAGGGTATGGTTTATCTACTATGGAGAGTAATTGTAAAGCCCCACTAATGACTAACCAAGACTGTGGAGTGGAATTCCAATATTTGAATGAATTGGATTTTGTGGAAGTGGATATTGAGGTGATATTATATTTCTAGGGAGTGGTTTCACACTCTAAGGAAATTATCTTGATGTGTCTGTTATCAAATAAACTATTATGTTTATAGTGGAATATTTGGGGGAACCATCAGTATAAATATTGTAATGCCTCAACCCTAAAAGCCTTAAATCAGTGCCTTAATCAAATTTCATGATTAAAAGGAATAAAAAACTCAAAAGACCTAATGTTGAGCTGTTTTGGAAAACCTGATTACTAACATGATTCCCATATTACATTGGGAAAAGTAAATAAATCATAACATAAGTAAAATCCAACATCATTGAAACACATTCAATGGATTCGTATTCAAAACATGGGGAAAGGAAACAGAATAAGGGTGATCTCAAATTCTTAGTAAGAGTAATTAAAGTGGAATCAATAATGAATCAATAATAATAAATCATCATTCCAATGTAAATAACTGAAACACACACTATTTAGTCATTAAAAATAGAATTATATCCATCCATAGATTTTATCATATAAAAATACCATGTATAATAACAATGATAAAAAATATGTCATTAAATTAAATTCTTAATTATTATATGTTATGTCTGAGGCACATGAAAACATATACCTTCAATACCGTTTAGTAGAAGATTTCAAACTACTAGTAGAATGCAGTTTAATTTGTCCAAATTATTAGACTCCTAAGAAACAATAAATATATCAAGAATCTATATAAAGTCCACTGCCTACCGATCCCTTCCTATCCATGGAATTCATAATATATTTTTTAATTTTTTTAATTAATAAAAAATATTTCTTATCGAATATTCATATTTAAAAACGATATGTATTTATTAACAATTCCCATGTTAATAAAAAATAGAAAATTTGAAATGGTATTTAAAATTTTTTCATGGTTAAGAAAATAATAACATTCATCACCAAATAATTTTTATATCTACATGAATATAATGATGTGATTTTTTGAAGATAAAATTAATAATCACTATAGAAAGTGAGATTCCAAATATAACTTTTACAACAAGGAAATTTTATTGATAAACCCAATGGATGATGTACATCTATGTGAAAAGTAAAATTCCATGAATGGTGAGATAATCATGAAATTAAAAGAAAAATGTGATGTATATACATCACATTAAAGATAATTGTTTTAGAACAACAAATGAGACTCAGTTAAATGTAAATTGAGATGAAATCCATTACATTGAGTCTAAGAATTCATGTATGTATTTATCTTCCTAGAAAATATATATAAATTCATTACTTGATAATTAATGTTTTTAATGTATATTATTACTTTTATTTAACTTTTTACAATGTTTTATACAAATTATTAAAAAATTATATTTATTTTGGTTGTTTTGGCCAAATTTGGTTCATGTTTCACAACAAACATTGGTATGTTGACTATGGTCAATGATGTCAATATATAAACATATAAAAAATAATAATCATTAATTAACATGAATATTTATACCTAAACTAATCTTTTAAAACCTATCATGAAATAGTTATATGAAAAATGAACAATCCTTACAATTATAGAGACAGTAGGTTGTACATTGGCCTGCGTAATGTTTTATATTTTTCAATGAGTGTTACAACAAGAATTTATGTAATATTTATCATTATAGAATGATAATTATATAATATATAAAATATTATATAATAATATAGAATTATATATATTTTGATGTAAAATGAATCATATCTCCTTGAGAAGTTGATAGTCCGCATGTCCATGAACGACGTTATAACTTCTCTATGTGTAAAAATGTAATAAATAAAATAATATATTATATTTATAGAAAGATAATTATTTCATGAATATTATATATAATAATTTTATGATACATATTTTTAACTAAAACCATCAATACATTCCTTGAAATGTGTGAACGTATCACATCGCTTTGAGGAGGTGGAAGTCCACACATCTAAAAACGATGTTATCGAACTTTTAAAAAAGAAAATTATTATGGTATGTTTTATATAAAATAATAAAATTATTAAGAAAAAATAAATATTAAATATATAATATACAAATAGTTAGTCTGTCATCATTCCCAACCATGATAGGTGGTAAAGGAAAAACAAACCACAACGTTTCATGAGGCGGTAGTTCACCATAATGGAACAAAAATTTCATTAACCATTTAATTGAAGAGTGTGAAGGTGTAATTATAACCCTTATCATAACAAAATATTGTTATATTCAGGATATATATGTTGTTATATAATCATAAATAATAATGATTTAATAGTTTTAAAAATGATTAAAAAAATAGTTATCATTGAAGAATGTTACGTCATTTTCAGGTAACTCCTTTGGGTTATCACAAAAGTAAATAAATGGATTAATTTTTGGACAAAGTTAGGATTATATATTTAGGGTAGGAATTTTTGGATCTTTTTTGGTCGGTTTTGTATGAGACAGTGAAGCTTAATATGTTTGAGGAAGGGGAATAGTGGATTCTTGTTTATATTGGAGGAGGTGTGGCCTTCTCATAAATACCAAAAGGGTAACACTATTGGGAGGTATAACTAACCTCATGGGAATAAAAAATGATAAAATATTGTATTAAACTAGAATTATGGTCTTGAAAAACTCCGTACATGGAAAATGAAATGATTTTTTATAATTTTGATCATTAACTTCATTGTTTCCCTAACTTTTTCCATTTTGGTTTTTATTATAATAACTAGTTTTCAAAACTATGTAATTTTACCATTAAGATTATGTTAATGTGAGATTTGTTAGATAATATGGGCATAATGAATAAAAAAGATGATATCTATTTTAAAAATTAAATACCCCATGTGTGTTGGATCATAATTTCAAAACAAGTGCATGTAACGCGTAAAAAACATATTTAACCTGAAACATGATAATGATGTTTTATTATTTAGGGGTTATTATGTTTATTATAAAAGGTATATTGTTATATGAAAAGAATTTTTTTGATATTATTATTATTTACAAATATATTTTCAAAATATTGATTTTTTTTTGTAATTTTAATAATTTTTAATAAAATATTATTTATATTAAAATAAAAATATTGTAAATTTTGACATTATTTAATTAATTTTAGTTAAAACTTATCAATAAAAGGATTTCATTAAAATATATTAAGGTAAAATATGTTTAATATGATGTATTCATCTATAATAATAATAAAACCGAATAATTAATTAAATTTACATTGCTTTTTGTGTTTTCAATATTATTTACATAATTTGATTATTAACTAAATATTCCACGCGTTAGCATTTCTTAATTGGTTATGTAACTAATTTATATCTCAAAATTAATTATAAATAATTAATATATAATAATTTTTTATATTTCACATGGATAAATACACCCTAAAATATGTTATTTTTCACATCATAAAGCATTATAATTGTAAATTGTAATGAATGATCATTTTTTTTCTTTTTCCAAACATCATTTTTTATATAATTAATTTTCCTTAAATAACTCATAAAATTCAAAAAAATAGGGGAAATGGTCTAACTATTGGAATCCATTATATTTTGTACAAGTGTGTCAGTTATTTTGGTCTATATGTTTAATGTTTTGTCCCTTGTAAAGATTATTTTTAACTTAATCTCAATAATTAATATTAATTAATTTCACTAATCTTTTTGGTAAAAATAAAGTTTATTCTTTTTGAATATTAATATGATACTGATTAAAACAGTGTATATCCTTTTTTACAAATTCAATTTAAAAAAGTGTATGAATTAAATTTAATATTAATCATGTAGACGTGGAAAGAAAGCGGGTTTTTATGTTAAAATGTTTGAAATATCATTAAGTTTTTATTTATAAAATAAATTTAAATGTAATCCAAATAAACTGACTTCTATTAATAGATGTATTATTGATCTATTTTTAATTTAAATAAAATTGTAATGGCCCGGGTTTTTTGGGTCCATTACATGGTAAAAATATGATATTTGAGGTGTTCTAGGTGGCCTAAAAGGCCATCCTAGCTTCTCAGTGACTCCTAGTGGTAGCCTTGGCTTACTGGTAGCCTTGGACTAGCGGTAGACCTAGTCTACTGGTGACCTTGGGGTACCGGTAGCCCTCGTCTACCAGCGGATCACCTACCGATAACTCTAGGATACGAGTAGCTCTTAAAAACCGGTAGCTATCACCAACCGGTAGCTCTCGGCTACCAGTAGCATTCACCAACCGATAGCTCTCAGCTACCGGTAGCTCTCGCCTACCCCCATGTGTTTTCCAGTAGCGCCCCCTTTTTGTGCTAATTGGTTTTTAAACCATGTTTTGACCCATTTAAGCCCGTTTTGAAGCCCATTAATGCCCTTTTAAATTAAATGATTAGTGAGGTACCCCTTAAATGAAAAACTATGAGGTGTGCGTTGGATTAAACCGCTTTGAAAGGCGGGGAACATTGAGTAGCGTGTGGGGTGGCCCAGCCGCATGGTCAACCCATGATCCCTCTTCTTATGCGGTTTTGAGTTTTTCATTCTGCATCTTAACCATCCCGGGAATGTTGTATCTCAGCCTCTATAACCTAAATGCTTCTCCCTATGTTTTTTTCTCTCGATCATCCTGTGCTCGGATAACCCTTCCTACCGACGATCAGTACCCCTGTTGCAAAGTTCTCCTTGATTGTGTTCCATGGGGTTCTAGTTTTCCAGTTTCCACATGAGGACTTAACGTCGATCCTTTAGGTAAGGATTTTTCTCCTTTGCCTCTCCTTTCTATGTATCATGTGGGGTGGGTATGCTTTTCCCCTGTGGAAACTGATGAAACCGAACTTAAGGAAGATAATGAACTGACCTTTAAAGAATAAATGGGGGGTGTGATTGATGACCTGATGTGATCTTTTATTGTTGATATATGTTGTGAATTATACGGGCATATGCTCACTGAAATTCATAGCCATTGGTGGTCATTCTCTATGCACTAATGAACCTCAGTGTTTTTTGGATATTTAAATAATCGTAACATGGAATTGGTTAATTACATATACTCGGTTAAATAAATTGAAATCACCAGGATCAACCCTTTTATGTGATAAACTTGGTTAAAGCACAATGGAATTAAAACCATGGAGTGTGTTAAATATTTTAAATCTGAAAATACCTGCATGGGTCTGCCTTGTGTTGGTGGTAGAAGTTTGGTTGTTTCTTTCGCGGGCCGATTTCTAGGGCGGTGCGGGTGCGGATGGGATTCCCTATTGTTATACTTTAGCTAGTTGTGAATTTGAGGATGTGTGATTACTATGATTATATCATGAATTGGGGTGGGATCCTTTATTGTTTAGTAACCATTGGCTCCTGGATTTTGGGAACATGGGGATGTATCATGGGGTTTTCTTTGGTTCCAGTACTTCGAGGGATCTCCCTTATCCCTTTTTTGTTGTGACATTGCAAGACAACTCGGTGTGAATGATTAAAGTGTAGGTGGATGTAACTTTTTCCCTTGGTTTTGAATATGGTGTTAGTTTCCCAGTAGTGGAGAACATTATTTCAATGAGATTACTTGAACATAGAAGCAAGAATAGCTTAAATGGGAATTGGTTCTGGGGTTGAGTTGTGACTTGGCTATGAGCAGTGTGCTTCTTATGAATACGGACGAGTGTGCTTGTGCTTGGATTGGATTTGGAAACCCTAGGTTGGGTTGAGTGTTTTTTACTTATACATATATTTTTTAGTTCTTATGTTTCTTATTCATGCCCCAACCAAGTTGAGCACTTAGTGCCAAACACCCCCATTTCATGGGGGAGGGTGTTTTCCCAACACTCTTATTAGTGGCTAGTTATTAGCTCCTTTCTGATCCCTTTCTCGGATAGCCCAAGTATCTTCAAAAAAGTTATGATGGCTTGAGGTCAATTATTAGCCCAAGAATCTTCGGGCGGGGTGGTTGCGATGGTTGGCCTAGGTGTTTACGGGTAGGTTGTTTTCCAAGTATCTTCAGGATGATGCTCAGGTGTCTTCAGGCGTGGTAGTGGTTGTTCTAGCCTAGGTGTTTGATGGCATGGTAACATGAGATTGTTGTGGCCTGGGTTTCTGCGGGCAGGATAACAGTTGTGGCCCAGGTGTCTGCGGGCAGGATGTGTGGTTGTGGCCTTGGTGTGTGTGGGTGGGTGTGGCAGTGGGACTGCAGAGAGAATGGCAAGATTGGTTCGATGCATATTATGTCTTCAATAACAAGTGGGAAAGTGGCGTGGGGTACCCAAACATCGATGTGCTATTACTATACTTTACTTGACTTGTGTTATTTGGCGGAGTGTTCCTTGGTGAGGCTTGGGTGGATAGTTTACCTTGTTAGGTGTTTGGTTATCTATTTTTCCATGTGGAATTATAATGTCTCCTCCCTTCTGCACGAGAGTCTTCGGTTTTCCCTATTGAGTGTACTTGTATGATCACCCTACGTATATAAAACTACTTTCATGTTTCAAGGGGGAATTCAGGGATCGTGTGGAGCCATACTAGCTTGGACCTTGGGGCAGTTGCTGTTGTCGTTTTTTTTTGTAATTTACCTTTTGAGTTTTGTGACTTGTATCTTTTACCTTTGAACATGCATATGGGAATGGTTTACTTTCAGCCATACTTGCACTTTCAGTTTTGGTGTTTTGGAATTTACTATCTTATCTCCAGATCATTTTAAAAGAAAAAGGGTAATTCCTTCCATTTAGTGTGTGATTCTATACCGTTGGTGCTGGTCGCCACTCCGGGACCCATTGAAGGCGGGTTTCAGGGGTTATTATCACTCCTTCAACTTAAAGAATGAAGGATCGGGAAATCTGCTGACCCTTCCCTCCTTTTGGTGAAGGCGGGTCGTGACAGAATGGTATCAGAGGTGTTTGAGAGATAGGATGGAGTCTGGAGTTAGGCACAGTGAGGATTGCATGGGATGGTAGGGAAACGATGTTGGGTGACCTTGGTGTATGAATTAGGCCAGGGAAGACAGGCTTGGACATGGGATTTTAGGGCCCCCCGTGATCCGGTGCAAGGACTCTGGACCTACCGAATGTCCATGTGAGGCCACGCTGATTGTAGGTTAAAGAACCTAAGAAAGGTACATGCATCATAATTACTTGTTTTCTCATGTTTCTAGGGTGTTTTGGGAATTTGAAATGAATAATATGTTTAAGGAGTTTTAAGAACAACATTCTGCACTACTTGGGAATAGGCATTCTTTGTTTACCTTGCACCTATGGCACCCAGGAGATGACCACAAGTTGTACGGGTGATCGAGGCCCAGGAGGTTGACTTGGCTGATCAGCAGAGGGCTAATCGAGAGGACGAGGACAACCCGTGGAAGAAGACGCTTCGATCCTTCCAGCGACAGACCATCTGGAAGTATGAGGGCAACACCTCTGACATGAAGATGAAGAGTTGGCTAGAGGAGCTGGTGATAGCTTTCGGCTTGATACAGGCTCCGACAGAGTACTAGGTTCTTCTGGCCTTCAGCCAGATGTGGGGATCAGCGTTTCAGTGGTGGACGATGTACTTGGGGGAGAGGAGAGAGGCTGAGGTGTCATGGGATGATTTCGAAAAGGAGTTCCGGGCAGAATTCCTCTCTTCTACGATGAAGGTAGAGAAGAGGCCGAAGCTACTCTCCCTACAGAATGGGAGTATGTCGGTAAGGGAGCTGGGTATCAAGTTCAAGGATATCCTCCTCATTTCTCCGGACCACTTTTCGAATGAGGAGTCTCGAGCGAGACATTTAGAAGAGGTGCTCTGACCTTCCCTCCAGTACGCTGTTACCCCCTTCAGCATGCCGACATACTTGGAGGTCCGGAAAAGGTAGAGGTGGTGGAGAGGATGCACATGCTACGAGGTGTGTCATGAGAGGGGATTCCGTTAGGCCTGTCAAAGGGAAATTCCATCAGCACCAGACCTCCAGCATCAGGACCCTCTAGGTTCCGACCAGCCGGGAGCAGGCTGCAGCAGTTTCAGTTACTATCCCCCGGTCCTCGCCCTTTCCCTTCGAGCCTAGGACTGAGGTTCTTCATCTGTGGGAGCCATGGACATCTCCGGAATCAATGCCCGAATCGAGTATAGTACGGCGGTGGTGGACAGGCCCAACACTAGCCTCAACAGCAGCTTCCAGCTAGGCCCTTTCAGCAGTAGCAGCAGGGGCAGTGAGCTCCCGCTCCTCCAAGGGAAGTAGTTGCAGGGGGAGGCCGACCTCAGGGTGCTCCTCAGGGACCACGACCAGGGTGTTGTTGGGGATTTGGCCGATAGCCGAGGGGAAGAGGAGCTGGGTGTGGACTGTTGCAAACCACGGAGGCAGCAGTTCCAGTAGGACCGGAGGTTGTTTGAGGTACGACCAGTTTGTTCAGTACCCTTACTTACGACTTCTTCGATACAAGAGCTTCACACTCCTTTTTTGCACCCGGTCTAGCCCATGCTCTGGGTCTAGATTCCGAGAGACTTCTAGTTCCCATGGTGTTGAGCACACTTGTCGGAGGTCAGAACAACTTGTTATATGTTTGTAGAGGATGCAGATTGATGATAGGGACACATCAGTCTGTCAGGGATCTACCACTGCTACAGATACAGCCATACGATGTCATCCTATGCATCAACTGGCTGTTCTTTGTTTGTTCCATCATCGACTACATCTGTGTAAGGGTTGTGTTCTCAGATGTGGGTGACCGATGTGTTACATTCACCAGCGAGCAGAGTGGCCAGAAGGGCAGCAGGTGAGATGAACCCCTCGTCTCCTTGTTAGCCGAGCTGTCAGTAGAGTCAGTGGATGCTGAGATGGTGGAAGTACCAGGGATCTTCAGTGAGTTTACGGACGTCATCACTGAGGAGGTGAGGACTCTACCCCCTCGACGTGATATTGAGTTTGGGATAGACTTGCAACCTGGTGCTCATCTGATTTCGATGCCTCCCTACCGGATGGTGCCTTCGGAGCTACGAGAGTTGCAGATTCAGATTGACGATCTGATGAAGAAGGGTTTTGTTCGATAGAGTGCATCAACATGGGGTACTCCTATGTTGTTTGTGAAGAAGGTATATGGAGGTCTAAGATTTTTCATAGAATACAAGAGGATGAATCAGGTAACAATCACGAATCTCTACACTCTTCTGAGGATAGATGATCTTTTCGACCAGCTGAAAGGGGAAGGATGGTTCTCGAAGATCGCCTGCAATCTGGGTATCACCAGTTGAGGGTAAAGGAGGGAAAAATCTAGAAGATAGCCTTCAGGTGATGATATTGAACTTCGAGTTTGTAGTCATGCCTTTCAGCATTACGAATGCTCCGGCTGTGTTCATGGGACTTATGAACTCCGTCTCCCAGGAGTATCTGGATCGGTTCGTAGTCATTTTCATTGACGACATCTTGATCTACTCAAGATCAGAGGAGGACCATGCTGAGCACCTGAGGACAGTTTTGGAGGTCCTCCGACAGCACCAACTCTATGGGAAGTTGTCGAAATGAATGTTCTAAACGCGAGAAGTGCACTTCCTTGGGCACGTAGTGTCCGAGAAAGGGGTAGGGGTGGGCCCATCAAAGGTTGAGGCAGTTTTTTATTGGTAATAATCCAAGAACGTGGTAGAGGATCGTAGTTTACTCAGGATATCATGCTACTACTGGAGGTTTGTACCCAACTTCTATCGAGTTGCAGCACATTTGACGACCTTGACCAAGAAGTACCAGGTTTTCGTGTGGAGTGAGAAGTGTGAGGAAGCCTTCAGATATCTGAAGGAGAAGTTGGTTAGTGCCTCAGTGCGAAGACTACCAGAAGAAGGGGAATCGTATGAGGTGTTCTGTGATGCTTCAGGGAAAGGCCTCATATGTGTGTCGATGCTGCGACAAGGGGTGCTCTCTTATGGGTCTAGGCAGTTATTCCCTCATGAGTGTAATTATGACACCCACGATCTAGAGCTTGCATTAGTCGTTTTCACACTAAAGTTGTGGCAGCATTACCTCATCGGAGAACACTTTTTGGTCTTCATGGATCACAAAAGCTTGAGGTATATCTTCTCCCTACAAGACCTAAACATACGACAGTGAAGGTGGATGGAGTTCCTCAAAGATTATGACTTCGAGATTTCCTGCACTTTAGGAAAAGGGAATGTAGTGGCCGATGATTTGAGTAGAAGGTTGCAAAAGGATGCGGTCCGAGAGTCGTCAGACACTTGGAAGGTGATGGAGGAGTCGGCTGCCTTGCACTTGGATGTGAGGATGGATAGTGGTAGAGGTTTCCTATATCAGATGACAGTGTAGTCTTCTCTATTTTGGCAAGTGGAGGAGTCTCAGTGGGGAGACCCAGAGTGCGACGTAATGCACGACCGAGTTGACTAGGGTGATGCTCTGGAAGGGTGGATGGAAGATGGTCAAAATCGGATGCTCTTCCGGGGGAAGATGTTTTTTCTAGAGGCGATGTGTGGAAAGGTTCTTAGTGAGTTCCAAAACTCACCCCTAGCGGTACACCTAGGAGTTTCCAAGATGTACCAGGGTCTGAGGATATAGCTTTGGTGGCCCGGAGTAAAGCGAGTAGGGGAAGAGTTTGTGGCCATGTGACTAGTGTGTCAGCAGGTAAAGGCTGAACACCGTGTTCCAGGCGGGTTTTTGCAACCTTTATATGTCCCCAAGTGGAAGTGGGATGACATCTCGATGGATTTCTTCATGGGGCTACCCAAGGTGCAAGGGGGATGTGATGTCATCTAGGTAGTAGTGGACCCCTTGACGAAGTTGGCTCACTTTCTGGTGATTAAAGAGTCGAGTGTAGTGGATGCTCTAGAATGAACGTATATGGACGAGGTAGTGCGGTTGCATGGAGTTTTGAGTTCCATAGTCTCAGACATGGATGAAAATTTTACCTCTTGAGTCTGGAGGGTTTTGTAGCATGCTTTTGGAACCCAGTTGCGCCTTAGCACTGCTTTCCACCCCCAGACAAAAGGGAAGATAGACCACACCATCCAAAACTTGAAGGATTTTCTACATGCATGCGTCCTAGACTTTGGGGGATCATGCGTGCGACACTTGACTCTGGTAGAGTTCGCCTACAAAAATATCTACCACTATACCATTGGCATTTCTCCATTCGAAGCCCGATATGGAAGGTCATGTCCCTCACCCGTGTGCTGGACTGATGTTGGGGAAGCAGGTGTTCATGTCCCAGAGGTGGTGCAGAGCACGACAAAGAAGGTTCAGATTATATGAGAAAGGATGAAGGCGGCTCAATACCGGCATAAGTCATATGTCAATGATAGGAGGAGACCCTTGGAGTTCGAGGTCGGGGACCACATGTTCGTGGAGGTCTCCCCTCGGTGTGGACATCAGAGGTTTGACAGGGGAAGTAAACTTTGTCCCAGGTTTATCGGACCCTTCTAAGTGTTTCGGTGGGTCTGTGAAGTGGCTTATCAACTAGCGCTACCACTACCACTACTAAGGATACACAATGTATTCCATGTGTCCCAAATTTTTCGATATGTACACAACGACTCCCATGTCATCGATTGGGGAGAGTTAGATGATGAAGGCGATGCGACCTTCATAGAACGAAAAATCAAGATCGAGGATTGTAAGGATAAAGTTCTTCGTGGATGAAATATCCCCTTGGTTCGTGTGTCATGGAGGCATGGTGGCCTGGAAGAGAGCACATGGGAGTGGGAGGCCCAGTTACGCGTTCATTACCTAGAGCTATTTTGACTTCCTTGTTGTTTTTGTTCTGATCCAAGTGATATTGTGCCTTGTGCTTTAATATAGGAAATGTTTGTTTTTATTAGCTATTAGATGATCTGTTCCCTATTCATTGTGTGTGTGTGTGTACGAATGTGTGATGATGGGAATGTCTGACTACTAATCAGGACACATTTCATTAATGTGGAAGCGATTAAACCTATGCGGGCGAGTCAGTGCTGCCCAAAGCGGATAATATCCTGACATATAGGAGGGGACTCCCTAACTCATGTGATGGATATGTGATCCTTGTGCTTGTTGTGAATGTTTGTGGTTGATAACTCTTGGGGGAGTATTCCTATATATAGGGGGAGGGTTCTGTTCCAGCTTTCGAATAACTACAGGGTTTGCCCCTGAGAAGTATCTTTAGAGGGTGGTTGTTTGGACCCCACTTTTCTCCTTTCTGGGTTGTTCTAATATTCTCAGGGATGATAATAGTTTGATAAGTATCTGATGTAATGGCCTGGGGTTTGGGGTCAATTACTTGTAAAAATCTGATATTTGAGGTGTTCTGGGTGGCCTGGAAGGCCATCCCAGCTTCTCGGTGACTCCTAGCGGTAGCCTTGGATTATTGGTAGCCTCAGACTACTGGTAGACCTATCCTACCTATGACCTTGGGGTACTAGAAGCCCTCAGCTACCGATAGCTCTTGCTTATCGGTAGCTCTCGACTACAGGTAGCTCTCGGCCACCGGTAGCTGTCGCCAACCGGTAGCTCTAGGCTACCGGTAGCTCTCGACTACCGATAACTCTAGGCTACTAGTATATGTCACCAATCGGTAGCTGTTGCTAACCGGTAGCTCTCGGCTATCAGTAGTCGTCGCCAACCGGTAGCCCTCGGTTATTGGTAGCTCTCTCCTTACCCCACCGGTTTTCCAGTAGTGCCTCCTTTTTGAGCTAATTTGTTTTTAAACCATGTTTTGACCCCTTTAAGCTTGTTTTGAAGCCCATTAATGTCCGTTTGAATTAAATTATTGGTGAGGTAACCCTTAAATGAAAAACCATGAGGTGTGCGTCAGCTTAAACCACCCTGAAAGTCAGGGACCTTTAAGTAGTGTGTGGGGTGGCCCAACCGTGTGGTCAACCGACGATCTTGCTTCTTACATGGTTTTGAGATTTTTTTCTGCATCTTAACCATCCCAGGAATGCTGTATCTCAGCCTTTATAACCTAAAGGCTTCTACCTATATTTCTTTTTCTCGATCATCCTGCGCTCGGAGTACCCTTCCTACCGACGAGATGTACCCCTGTTGCTAAGTTCTCCTGGATCGCGTTCCGTGGAGTTCCTATTTTCCAGTTTCCACATGAAGAATTAATGTCGATCCTTCAGGTAGGGATTTTTATCCATTGCCTCTCCTTTCTTTGTATCATGCGGGGTGTGTATGCTTTTTTCCCGATGGAAATTGATGAAACTGAACTTAAGGAAGATAATGAACTAAAATTTAAAGAATAAAAGGTGGTGTGATTGATGACCTGTTTTTATTTTTTATTTTTAATATATGTTGTGAATTATACGAGCATATGCTCATGAAAAATCATGGTCGTTGTGGGTCTTTCTCTGTGCACTAATGAACCTTGGTGTTTTTGGATATTTAAATAACCATAACATGGAATTGGTTAATTATGTATACCCGATTAAATAAATTGAATGCACCGGGATCAACCTTTTTCTGTGACAACCCCGGTTAAAGCATAGTGGAATTGAAACCATGGAGTGTTCTAAATCTTTTAAATTTGAAAATACCTACATGGGCCTGCCTTGTATTGGTGGTAGCAGTTTTGTTGTTTCTTTTGTGGGACGATTGCTGGGGCGATGCAGGTGGGGATGGGATCCCCTGTTGTTGTACGTTCGCTGGTTGTGAATTTGAGGTTGTGTGATTACTTTGCTTATATCACGAATTGGGGTGGGATCATCTATTATTGCAAAACCATTGGTTTCTAGATTTTGGGAACATGGGGCTATATATTGGGGTTTTCTTTGGTTCCAATACTTCGAGGGATCTCCCTTATCCCTTTGTTGTTGGGACTTTGAAATAGAACTAGGTTTGAATGCTTAAATTGTTGTTGACTATAACTTTTTCCCTTGGTTGTGCTTGTTCTGTTAGTTTCCCAGTAGTGCATAACATTATTTAAATGAGATTAATTGAACATGGAAGCAAGAATAGATTAAATGGGAATTGGTTTTGGGGTGATTTGTGACTCGATTGTGAGCAGGGTGCTTCCAATCAATAGGGATGAGTGTTCTTGTGATTGGATTGGCTTTGGAAATGCTAGGTTGGGTTGAGTGTTTGTTACATATACACATATTTTATAGTTCTTATGTTTCTTATTCGCTCACCACCCAAGTTGAGCAGTTAGTGCCGAACACCCCCATTACATAAGGGAGGGAGTTTTTCCCAACACTTCTATTAGTGGCTGGTTATTAGCTCATTTTTCTCCCTTTCCCGGATAGCCCAAGTATCTTCGGGCACGCTGTGATGGCCTGAGGCCCATTATTAGCCCAAGAATCTTTGGGCAGGGTGGTTGCGGTGGTTGGCCCATGTGTTTACAGGTAGGTTGTTTCCAAAGTATCTTCAGGATGAGGCCCATGTGTCTTTAGGTGTGGAAGTGGTTGTTCTGCCCTAGGTGTTTGCATGTATGGTTACATGAGATTGTTGTGGCTGAGGTTTCTGCGGGCGGGATAGCGGTTGTGGCCCAAGTGTTTGTGGGAAGGATGTGTGGTTGTGTCCTAGGTGTGTGCGGGCGGGTGTGGCAGTGGGACTGTGGAGAGAATGGTAGGATTGGTTCGATGCATAGGATGTCTTCAATAACCAGTGGGAAAGCGGTGAAGGGTACCCAATCATCGATGTACTATTACTATACTTTACATGACTTGTGAAATTTGGGGGAGTGTGCCTTGGTGAGGCTTGGGTAGATAGTTTACCTTGTTAGTTGTTTGGTAATATCTTTTTCCATGGGGCATTAGAATGTCTCCTCACTTGTGCGTGAGAGTCTTTCGTTTTCTCTACTGAGTGTACTTTTATTCTCACCCTACGTATATAAAAATGCTTTCATGTTTCTAGGAGGACTTTAGGGATCGTGCGGATCTGTACTAGCTTGGGCCATGGGGCAGTTGCTGTTGTCATTTTTTTGGTACTTTACCTTTGGAGTTTTGTGACATGTATCTTTTAAAATTGAACATGCATGTTTGAATGGTTTAATTTTAGCCTTAATTTCACTTTCAGTTTTGGTGTTTTGGTATTTACTATCTTATCTCCCAATCCTATTAAAAAAAGGGTAATGCCTTCCATTTAGTGTGTGATTCTATACCCTTGGTGCTGGTCGCCACTCCAGGACACATTGAAGGCGGGTTTCTGGGGTCATTATTTCTCCTTCAACTTAAAGAAGGAAAGGACTGGAAATCTGCTGAACCTTCCCTCCTTTTGGTAAAGTTGGGTCATGACAAAAATTTTAAATATAAGTTTCCATTAATAATTTTATAAATGAAAAGAAAACATTAAACTAAAATGTAGTATTTTTTGCAATTCATCATGAAATGAGACTTCCTATAAAAATACAAAAAAATAATCCTAAGCTAATTTTGACATTGAGAATTAAAAAATTAAGTTTATTTTGACATATAAAATTTATTTAATTCCCAAAATATAGATATAAAAAAGGTTCTCCAATAAAAGGAGGTAATACTGACTTAAAAATATAGTTTTAATGCATAAATTTGGGGTTTTTCTTATCTTATGTCAATAAAATATATTAAATGAATTTAGAAATACTTAATTGGATATATAAAATATAAATTTATTATATAAATTCTCTAATAGAATTATAATTTTCTTAATTGTGATAAATATGACTAAATTATGTTTTATCTAAACTAGGTATTATGTTCATTGAAACCTAACAAATTATTGTGTGTTTTGAGTTCCATGGATAATTAAATTTAACATAAAATGAAAAAGATAGTAATGTATTGGGATGTTAAATTACCCCCAACTTAATTAAATTTCAGCCTAATAATTGAAATTTTTTCTCAGTAATCATTAGTTTAATATCTAATAATTCTATTGTTGAAAAACCCACATTATAAATATGGTTAATACACATATTATTAATATGTGAGAAAAGGAAATGTGCCAGTCTCCAAAAAACATGGCTCTAACGATGGAGAAGATTACTACAAACATGGATATAGAAGAGAAATATACCTATCATGTTCTTATGGAGAGTCATAGAGAACATGTTTAGCTAGAAGTTATTAACCACAAAACTATAAACCAGATATGTGAATAATGTTCATTAAGGTAAAAAAATTGCAGATAATGGGACACATATTTTGTTTCAAGACCATTTTTCCTAATATTGAGAAATTATTTCACTCTCTAATAATATATGTAAATATACATTTCTATAAATACAATTATTTCATTTGATTTCTCCATGTACTACATATATTTCATCTTTTATAACAATTTTCATCATAGAGTTATTTAATATATCATTATCTAAAACCAAATATAAATTCCAACAGAAACCAATTTACAAATGGTTATCCTTTCTAAAATACCAATATTATAGAATCACTTCCATGGTAGTTTTATGTATCAAATTTAATTTATTCATATGTATCATCTCTTTATCTGACATCACTATCTCGATATCAGGAACATATTGATGGTTAAATTTCTCTCAATCAATTATTTTCAAAAAAGATCAAATTCACAATGAATCGCGTTTCTTGGTACCACAAAACATATGATATCAAATAATTAATGAATATTTAAACTATTACAATCCTTATATATTTCTTAATTACAATTTAATAACATCATAAATAAAAAAATTTACACCATATTTTATAGATTCATATACAGAAGCACGTGAATCATTCCACTTTGATTGTGTCAATAACAAATGCATTCCCTAGAACCCTTTGCTTCTTCTGAGTATTATTAAATTCATTCTCAAGGAATGTCTCTTCATAGTTCCCCATATACTTGTTGTAGAAACACCGAATCATTGATTTTTCCTTCTTTACTTTGAATTATTTTTCCTAGTGAGACTTTTCTCTGCACTTATAATAATATCCCAATCCTTTCAAACATTTCCTATGGTTTTTCTTTCTATAGTTATCACATGTTTGTAAATACTTATTTCCCTTCTTCTTCTTTGAATCTTTCAATTTTTCATGGTATTAAAAAGACTTATTCTTCTCTTTTAATCCATTGAATATGTAGGGTATTGATAATTTCTTCTCTATTTTTATTGAACATAAATCTCTCTATTCGTAATATGAAAAAGTAAGATTAACTAGTTCCCTTTAGAGATTTTTAAAAATAACATCATAAAAGTGGTCAAACATACATTATATGTTATTTATGTAATCTATAGAATACATTGATAAACATGTAAATTTAGCTTCATACTCCCCATTAACTTTTTTTACTTTTTCTTTAAACTAATGAACATTATATTCGTCGAAGTTTTCTGATAATGAGGGAAATATATATCAAAGAATGTATCGTTAAAAGTCATCCACTCTATGTGTAATATTTGTTCTTCCTATTTTATATTCTGGATTAATGAAAACCATTTATTCACATCCCTATTAAGATAGTAAACTTCAAGTGTAACTTTTTTCTTTTTAGAATTTCTCCACTCAGGGAGGTTTATGCATCATTACCTAGTTATTCAGGTCTAACTTATCCATAACTTTCTCATTTCTAATATCAGTTACATCAGCTTTCCCAATAGAGAAACCTCTACATTTTCCATGAGTATTTATAAAATTAATTCTTCCAAGAAAAAAAATATAAACAACTACATAACCTAGATTAGTTCATAACATTTGGATACATAATTTATAATCCCAAAACCATTGAAATACATATTATAAATTGATGAAATCTTCTTTAACTAATCTCATAATAATAAATAGTGTTTTCTGGGGGATATATTTATTTGCAAATTGTTTATAATTGGTGGTAAATAAAATGAGAGTTATCCAAACTGTATCCCCTAGGATTGTCAAACCATGTGCAAAGTAAAGTCTATTTTTGTGTACCGGGTTATGCTTGAGTCAGGGAAGACACACATTTCATGGAGTTTTACCCATTGATACACCTATGCTAGACCACATCCATTTTTTGTATCTATATGAGGATGTATTGATAGGAATACCCACAAAATCTATACATTAAAAAATCTAATCACATTTTTCTATACCTACCTTCAATGTCTGCCTTGGGTTATGTTCCCTAATTTATGTTTTTATAAATTTAGTTTTCAAATTTTATATTAAACATCCTCTGATACCAACTATAACACCCTGGCTACAAAAGATTGATTCCAGTCCCTTACTTCACTAAATATTAATGATTATATGTAATAAAATCCTAAAGGACCCAAATATTAACTGTTTAGGGAAACTAGATTACATACATCATACCCATATTAAATTTTTGAACAAAATTAACGTATAACATAATAAAAATCTCAACATCCTTGAAACTGATTTAAAGGATGCCTATTAATAAACTGGTGAAAGGAAAAATAATAATGGTGAGCTCAAATTATCATGGAAGGTTATTCAAAGTGCAATAAATATAGAATTAATAATAATGAATCAGCTGGAATGGTAAATAATTGAAACACATTTCATTAATTAATAAAATGAGAATGAAATACATGTAAAGATTTTGTCATATCAAAACTCATGTATAATGAAAATAATAACTAAAATATCTATGATGGAAATATAAAATTATTGGACATCGTGGCTCAAAAACATGAAAACATATACCATCAATGAATTTTATAATATGGTTTAAAACTACGGGATGGAACCCATTTAATTGGACCATCTTTTTTTGTCTTGTGATAACCTATCGATTCATTAATGGGATATATAACATTCAGGAACCACTTATCTCTATGTTTCCAAATCATTAATCATATACCATGTAATTGATTTAATTAATAAATAATATTACTTATCAAATCACAATATTTAATAAAATATACATATTTTTCAACAACTACACAGCTAATCAAATTTTTCCCAAGGTGAACATCATATTTAAAAATGGTATATGATTTAAGAAATAGTAATATCCATCACCCAAGAATGTTGATATTTAAAATATTACAAAAAAGTGACTGTTTAAAGGAGAATTTAACAATCACAAAATAATGTGTGATATACAACTAATTAAACAATTATTTGTATATTGGGTGTTTTTGAAAAAATTCAGTTCATTTTTCAAAAACCTATTTGGTAGGTAGTTTATGGAAAATGGGTTCACTTTATAAATATATAAAGAATAATAATTATTAAATAAGCATCATATTTTTACCTAAATAATCATTTTTATAACAAAACATTAAATATGGTTATAAAAATTGAACAAACATTACAATCATCGAGACAGTAGGTTGTACGCACACATTAGTAACGTTCAAATTTGTCAATAATCATTATAAAAAGAAGGTATGTAACATTTATCGTCACATAATTATCATTATGTAATATATACCATATTAATTAATAATGTATACTCATATATATTATTATTGTGATGTAAACATAACCACATTGCATCAAAGAGGTTATAGTCCACACATCCACGAAGTTATCACCTTTTTGGTGTGTGAAAAGAAAATAAAGAAAATAATATATTATATTTATAGAAAGTTAATTGTGTAATTAATTTAAAAATTTTACTTTTATATCACATGTTTTTAATTAAACCAACCATTAATACATTCTATGTAATGTGTGAATGTATCACATCGCTTTGGGGAGGTAGACAACCACACATCCAGAAATGATGTTATCGTATTTATTAAAAAATGAAATCAATAATGTATTTGTTATATAATGTATGAATACAACATAAATATCATAAATATGATATATAAAAAGGGTTTCAATTTTTATTCCCATCTATGAGGGATGGTAAAGAAAAAATGACTGGCATCATTTCATGAGGCGGTAGTTTGCTGTACATGAATGGCAATTTCATTACCCATTTGATGGAATGTCTATATGTGTAGGTCAATACCTTAACATAAAAATATATGAGAATATTTATGATACTAATGTTATTATATAATTATATAATAAAAATAATTGAATGGCTATAAAAAGAAATAAACTAATAGTGATTGTTAAAGAATGTTACCTCTTTTTCAGGTAATACCATTTTTTTCACCAATGGACTTCCTTTGTTTGATTTATGCCTAAAGTTAAAATTATTGGTTTAGTTTGGTTTGATGAGAGTGTAATTTATTTGAGTGTTTATGAGAAAAAAGTGTCTTGGGATGTGTGAGGAATTGAAAGAGTGAATTACATTTTATAGTGGGGGAGGGGCAATGTTCTTGTAAATTCTAAAAGGTAAAAACTATTAGGAGGTCTTCATTGCCTCATGTAATTCAAAAATTTAAAAATAATATATTAAAGTGTATGTATGGTCTAGAAACACTAAAAAACACAAAAAAAACATTTTTATAATTTTTTTCACTAACATATAACTTCCCTCACTTTACTATTTTGGTTTTTATTAAGGTAACTGGTTTTCTAACCAATGTAAGTTAAATGTTAAGATTAAATTAAATATTGATTTATTATAAAATAAAGACACATTCAATTATAAATATGGAATCTTATTTAAAAATGGTATAACCTATGTGTGTGGGAAATTAATTTTAAAACAAGCGGATGCAACCCGTAAAAACATTGCTTTAACCTGAATTGTGCCAACAATGATTTATTAATTAGGCGTGAATAAGTTCATTATGAAAGATAAATTTTTCCATTAATATACCATATTTGATAATTTTTTTATCATTTAAAAGTAAATTTTTAGATTATATTATTTTTAATACTTTTAATTATTTTTAATAAAAGATAATTAGTTATAAAATAACATTAATGTAAATTTTGACATTATATAATAAAGGTAAATGTTAAAATATCCAAAAAATGATGGAAATATAATATATTAAGTTAAATTATTTTTAACATGAAATATTATTCTAAAAAAATAATGGAACATAATAATTTATTAAATTTACATTACTTTTAATAAATTTAGCATCAGTTATTTTTTAATTATTTTCTAAATAAACAATATGTTAACATTTGTTAATCGTTTGATGTATCTAATTCAGATCAAAATACTAATGATAAATAATTATGATATAAATGAACTATTTAATTTTCAAAATAATATTTATAACCAAAAATTTGTTTTTCAATGTATTAATGATTTATAATTATTAAAGTTTAGGATGGTTCCTATTTTGTGTTTGTCCTCACATACCTTATTATGTAAGTCACCTCCATGAAATATTAACCCAATAAATCATAAGATTATAACCAAACTAGTACATGACCTTCCTATTGGTATTAAATGGATTTTACACAGTTTCTAGGGTCATTTTGGCCCTCAAATTTATTGATTTGTTCCTTGTTTAACATAATTTTACCTTAATCACTGATATTTATTCTAATTACATTCACTAATACTTTTTTCAAAAACTGAGTTGATATTGTTTAAATATAAATATTATACATATTAAAACCATTTAAATACATTTATTAAAATTAAATTTACCAATGTGTAAAAATTAAATTTAAATCTAATCTTGCAAATGTGGAGAGAAAGTGGGGTTTTAAAGTGAAAATTTTGAAATGTTCATTAGAGTTTTATATTTAATCTAAATATAAACATGTTCCCAATGAAATAAATTGGATTAATTGATGTATAATTGATCAATCATAAATTTAAACAAATTTAAAATATTATTTCATATTAATAATTACATAAATGAAAATTTAGTTTCTAACTGAAATGCGGTATTTTTCACTATTCCTAAAAAATGAAATATAATAGAAAAATGCCTAAAAATAATACTAAGATAATTATGACATTAATAATTTATGAATGAGGTTTAATTTTATGTATAAAATTTATTATTGTTCAAAATTACATATTTAAAATAGGTTCTTCATTAAAAGGTGAAAAACAACCTTTAAAAATATTGTTTTTATGCATAAAATTCTGGATTATTCTTAAATTATGACTATAAAGTATATTTAATGAATGTAAAAATATTTCATTTGGTAAATAAAATATAAATTTATGATATAAATTCTCTTTGTGTGTTTTAATTTAGTTAACTGTTAGAAAAGTGAAAAAATAGTATTCTGTTTGAACTGGGTATTGCGAGCATTGCACCCCTAACTCATTATTTCACGTTTTGAATGCTATAAATACAATTAAATTTATTCTTAAAGGAAAATATGTAAATTTATTAGGGTGTTAAAACTTATCCAATCTTCATCATTATCCTTATTTATTGGTAGTGATTTGAGTATTGGAATGCCTCACGAGGTTCTATCACCATTCATTAAAAACAATGTACTATATTTTTAAGGTCATTTAAATTGTTTTATTAATATTTAGATATAAATATGTTAAATTCCCTATTTTATACCTTATTAATTTTTTCCTTCAAATTTGATCAGAAATATATATAGAAAAAATATATCTTTTAAATGATTTTATCATTAATATGGTTATCACTATATAGTAAACTGTGAGACGGGGTAGTTCATGTTAGGATTATTCAATTTGATAGTTATATTTTCAAGAAGGTGTTGTTTTGGGTGTTGGTATATCATGTTACAATTACCATTATTCATATATATGGTCTTGTTCTAGTTACAGTGATATTTCTTATGATGTATAACATGGGTTGGTTGTTTAAAAATATTATCCTTCATCCTTCCATTTTAGGATTTTTTTGAGTCTCAAGTAAGATTATTTTTTATTTGAATTAGATGTAATTTATAAGACATTTATATCCACTTACATTGTCTGTTTTAGGAGATGGAGGAATCAAGTGGATGTTTGGTTGTGTTCTTGGGGTATATAGAGGTTTTTTGGCTATTTAAAGGGGCACCACACCGTTTTATAGGGAATAGAGACTTATATTTTGGGTTCATTCAAGCATATAGTGTGGTAAAAGGTATTTGGTAATGATTTTTTCAAGGTATTGATCATTTTGAGTTTTCTTTTTGGTGATTGGGGAACCATGACTAGAAACAGCAAGGATTCCATTTTGAGAGACTATTTTGAAGGATGATATTACATGAGGGTATCATATGACATATGAATCGTGTGAAAGGGTAAATTGATAGAACCTTAAGTGTATTTTTCTTTTTTACTGTAAAATAGTATCTTCATTTGGTTCCAAAGTTAAAAAATTGTATCAAAATGAATTATTTAGTAGTTTTGGAAGATATTTTTCATGGATAGTTCACCTATGTAGATAATGTTCCATTGAAATTCCTCATTTTTTCCATTTTTATGGGTGTTGTGGTAATTTTATATAGAAGTTGAAGAGATTCCTTGTTCATATAAGGTTTGTGGAAGTCATGATTTTGACCTATTCATTTCGTAAACTAAATTGTTTTGGGTACAAATTGTGAGAGATTTCTGATAATGTTGTAGTGGGGAAAATGGTGGGGGTTAATAATAATATAAAATGGCTAAAACAATTCATGTATAAGGGTGATACACTAAATATAGAATTAGTTAAATATATATCCCATGATTGCGGAAAACCATGGGTGTTGTTCTATTCACTATGTCATGGTGGATGTTTTTTGGATGTTTCTTCTATAAGAAGATGGTAGATATCTGATTGTTCGATTTTACATCTTGTTAACTTTACCCATAACAGACTACTATTCCCTTCTTAATTCTCTAGATATATATTTAAAAGACAAAGAGCATTTGTATGTCCTCAATTAAGTCTCATAAGTCCAAGATCTAGTAGTGTTTTCTTTCGCACTAGTTGGTTCTTGATCATCCATTCTTTATAAGAGGATGGTGAATTACTAAAAAACTACTTCATGATCAATGAGAGGTCACTTAGATTGCATTGAATAAGTGATAAAAATATTTTGTTTAATTCACAATAAATAACCTATAACACCTATTATGATTTATTTTTGATTGCTAATATACACCCAAACACCCACCCACACAATAAAACATGACCCATTTACAAGGTTCTCCTCACAATAAAATATGGTTAGTCCTTGGTGTGGTACAGAATCCTCTAATATTTCATTACCCACTAGAATAATCATGTTGGTAAAATAAGTACGGTATAACCATAACACCCACATTTTCATTACTCCGAAATATTCCTTAGTGTATCCTATGTCCAAGTGCATCCCACACTTTACACTGTTAAATGTTTGGGTAACAATTGAATTGTTTTAAAGAAAATACCTCCTATAAGTTATTGTGTGTGATGAAGTCTTTCATTTCCACTTTACATTCACTAAAATTAACAAGCATAAATTCATCCACTGATAGGAACTTGAATAATATTTTTATTCACCTTGTATTCACAACACTTAAACAAAACCATTTCAATATTCTTACACTTATTTATTTATATAATTTCATAATCACATAGTTTCCGTTTTATATAACATATCTAAAAATTCTTCTCCCCCTTATGTATACATCTTTCAATCACCTTGAAAAATTAAGAGTAATAAAATTTGGACAAAAAATCCATCTTGAATAGAGCAATTGATTTGTTATTTTAATATAAAATTCAATTTTGATTCATGAATCACAACTATGGATCATTTTCCATCACGATCATATCAATTTAACTTATATTGGTAGTTAAAATTTGTTTGATTGACCACCCAATTTCAAATATGAATCGAAGTAATCATGTCTTATCATGCTCCCCATATTATTCCTATATAACAGGTTTTACAGTGTTTTCCAAGGAATTATTTATTAGACCAATGATTATAAGTTGTTTTTAATTAACATAAACAAATGGATAAAATATGGTATATGATTTATGGTTTGATAGTAACACGTGTTATAGATCCAACAAAAACCAGAATAATTACATGTACTGTGGTCCATTCACTGCATAATATTCTATTATATTTTATTCTAAAAATGGTATAGGAAATGATATGTGGCATGGTGGTCCAAAATTATCTAGAGACACTAAAATCAGACTTGGACTCCTCTAGGGAATGTTGCTTCATTAAAACTTTGATAACGCATTTTTTAGTCTCCTCTATTTCATGGATACAAACACCATGACATGAGGTCTAGAAGACTATCTTCCACCGTACTGTCAATTTCAGCATCTTCATGGCATGGACACCAATACTATGGAATACCATGACTTTATTTCTATTTTCTATGGTTTTGAAATTAGTTATGAGTTATAACTTCTTTCTCAGATAATATTCATTAGTCGAATACTATACATTCCAACATGGAACCCATTCTTCAGCTTCCATCTAAATGATTAAATCATAATATCATTTCATGATATTTAGACACTTATAACCAACTTAGATATCCTATGTATTAATTTCTATATGTATCTTTAAAACATAACAAATGTGTTTTTTAACATGACTTGTGAATTTTAAATAATATAAAATAGAATTTATAATAATAACTTCAATTTTATTCTCTAAATTTGCAACAAATCATCTCAACAACTATTAGTTTCAAAAATCTCGTCCATGTGATTTTGTTTTCAGTTAAGGAATATAAATCACTACAAGAATCCAAAAACATAACAATGGATCAAGATTCAATAATTATATTCCCTTTTTTGCAAACGTGGTTTATTTTACAAGAACATTGAATAAATAAAAACTTATTTTACAAAAAAAATTGTTGATCAAGAATCAATATCCTTCAAACTTCACACGTTCATTAGATGATGAAATCACACTATAAAAATTTAATTCATTATCACAAACTCTATAAACCTAAATAATATATTATAATATTTCACAGTTATGGTAATATATTTTAATCACATATTTTATGTTTTAATAACTCTCTCAGAATATATGCTTCCTATTAATATAATACACATAAAAAAGGATACTCCTCTATAAATAGTTTCCCACTTCTATGAATTGTTCAATGACCTAGATATAATGAATTGTTTATGTTTTTATTTTTCTAAACATTAAAAAAATAAAAATAAAATATGATATTGGGGACTAATCAACCATAATATAACATTGATAGAGATGAGGTTGAATTCCAAACATTCACTTCAGATCTTGAAATGCTTCCTTTGAAAATGGCTTGGAGAAAAAATCTGATATTTCTTCCATTGTAAGAAGAAATCACACTTATAAATATGTTATCCAAACAATTTCTTTTATGAGATGATATTTTATATCAATGTTATTTATCCACGAATTTGAAACATTTTCTTAACATATTAATATAATTTTTATTAGCACATCCCATGATTAGAGGAATTTAAACATCAAATTTTAAATCTTCGATCTATATATTTAAAAACATTATCTAGATCGTGGAAAGAGTTAAAGTCACATATTCTACTTATTCTATGAATAATTTCAGAAATTCTTTCTCCATAAAGTGCCAAAAAACACACATATCCACAATATTTATAATTCAATCGGATTTTGACATCGTTTCGTCAAGATAGCCTACCTAATCTTCATCTGTATAACCGAATATACTCATCTTACCATTTCCATCAAATTTAAAACCAAAATCAATTATTACATTGATATTTCTTTGAATTATCTGGTCGCCATTTAAATGGGACTCCATTGGTGCACATTGGTAGTGGGCACAATGAGAAACATGTTATAAAATATGTGGTCTTGATGTTTGCAAGTATAGTAAGAAACCAATTATCTTTATAAATAATTTAATATCTACACCATTTCATGGTTAATCTATGGAAAATTTAGTTTATATCAAAATTGGTGTTGAAACTATAATTGAGTCCTCTATACTGAACATTTAAATAAATTCATTGGCATACATTTTTAGAGTGAAAAATGTAATATATCTTTTGAGATGTATGTAAACAAATAAAATATATTATTTCGACATGTATAGTCATATATAATAACTCCTTAATCTACTTAGAAGGCATTTCAATCACATCCTCATCATTCTATGTAAATATAATGTCTGAAAAATAATAATATTAAATAAATGAGATACATATTTTTAAAATTTGATATAGTTAATGTCATCACTATTAATTTTCTAAAATTAAATCATTTCAATTAGTTTTCTATCTTGTAAAACCATGATCCTAAATATTGGTTCATACTATATAAATCTATTTTCACACTTAAAACATGATTCAAATATTCTCCATGAATGAAATTAAAACGTTAATCAATGACCTTATCTTTTTCCAAAGCACCAACGATGAAGTAATATTTTGAATCCATCAAAAAAATATGGTATCATATTTTTTTATAAAATAAGAAAATAGATTTATAAGGTTTCAATACAAGAATCTAGTTCTATTATCTAATAAATTTCCACACCAACAGAATTTCAATATCATTTTAAAACCAGTTTTTTATTATTTCTTAATACCTCATATTTATCATTCAATTCTTTCTAAAACACTGAATTTGTTCCTATTATATTCATTTATTTATTCTTGGGTACAATCTCCAAAGAATAATTATTCTCAATCTCATCATGATATTTGTTCATATAATCAATATAATCTTGATTATTAAAATGTTATCCATTGTATCTATGTTTAATTCAATATTCCCAAGAGGTATGATTCTCTATCCTAATAGTTATCCTAGTTTTAACTTATTGTACATGACCCCCAATGATGCATAGAACCTAAAAATTCACTCTTATTCATGGATGAGTATAAGGAATTTTTTTATCATAACATTAAATGAAAGAACATTCTTCTCCAATTTTTACATATTCAATGAAATATTATTTTTAATGAATTTTTGTAAATAGTTTAGCATAACATGCATCAATATAATTTCTAGATATTTCTTCATGATGAGAAATTTAATTATTTCATTATTTCAACAGATTAAAATTTTCAAAATCAATTATTATTTAATTTATTTTTTGAAATAGTGATAACTTATTTCATTAGGTATATATCCAATTAATATCCAATTTACTATTCGATTATCAAACATTCCATTATTCTCACCATAAAACATGATAGCACAAGGTCTACCTAACACTGAAGGTTATGTAAAACATGGATAATTTTTATAACACCTATCATATAGGTACATATATGAATTCATTATATATAGAAACTGGTTTAATATAAGAATAACTTCACTGATATCTTTTATCTGGAGATAATTTGAGGGATCGTCCTCAACCAACATTTTCCAAGCCATCTACACCCAACAATTGTTCATCCATTCATCCATGTATTTAGGTTTTGGTGTATATGTATAAAAATTTCAGGTCATGTTACATACATATCAAGATAATATTCAATATTCCCCTATGTATAGTTTGTTCTATTATTTGAATATATCTTCTTGATAGAAGAACCAAACTCTTTCTTTGAAATTATTTCAAATCCATTAAAATTTTATTTGGAATCCAATTTATGTTTAAAAAAACAGAAGTAATAAAAGATAATTCTTCAATTAAATTAATAAAATAGATATATACATGAGTTTATTTCTTCCTTAGGGTCCCACACACATCTTAATAAATTAGATCCAATGGTTGAGTACACTGAATCTCCACCTTCTCATGTAATAAGCTAACGATCTTCCCCTTTTAACATATTCAGAATATCCAATGTCATTATCTATCCCACAAAAGAACATCAAGAACATTTTATTGTCAAATCATTAAATTTATTTTATCTTGGGAAATATTTACAATCTTTTTATGCCATAATTCATTTTCTGATTTCATACATACATATATTGAGTTTCTAGAATCCCCCAAATTAAATATGTGTCCTTCAATCAGATGTCATTTTCACAAAATTTATCTATATGAATTATTCTTACCATTGATTTTAACCATTTTGATTATGACGTAATTTACATCATCACTTAGTTTTGAATCACATAGTGTATTGTGTTTCAATCAATAAACAAAAAGAGTTTTTTTGGATTTTAGTATTTCTTTTACAAATACTATTGATCCAACTCCATTAATCTTGAGAGATCAATCATTACTAGAGGTAACATATCTATCTATTCAAGTGTTCAACACTTTCATGAATTTTAAATCTTATCTCATGTGATATGAGATTATGTTGTTCATGATACATGGATGTTACATAAAGATTCTTTATGTGGTACTTACTCTATTCAAAATTTATCACTTAATTTTATTATATTCTTGTAATGTTATTTAGTAATGGATATAATATTTTTATGGGATAGCAAAATTATAATACAATCATCATCATGATGAAATGGCTGACCACACAATGAAAATACATCTTCATGCATTTTAAAAAATTATGATCTCTTTCATGAGTTCTTAACAAGTACCAAAACATTATTTTCATTATGTTAATTAAACCCCTTCAATCCTTACCTAACATTCCCTCTATATTGATTATGATGTCAGTGATTTAACCAAAAAAATCTTATTCATATTCCCAATGACTAAATAGTACAATCAATAACCATATAAATCATATTTTCCTTTTAATTTAATAAGCTCTCGATAAATATTTCCTATAATTAATCATTCTTAGAGTCACTAATTTAAACTCCCTATTATGAAATACAATTTCTATGAACATTAAAATACAAGGTCATCATATAAATAAATAATATTGATAATTATAATAAACATGTTTTAGAATATTTGTAACTCAATATGGTGTTCACATTATTTTATTATTTAAAAAATTTACTTTATTTATTCACAACCTCTGTCCCCATGAATTTTTTGGTGTTTCTAGAATTTATAGATTTGAAAATTTACTTGATTAACCATAAAATTTGTTTTATTGAATTGATTCTCCTTCAAATATTTTTGAAAAGAAAATTTATCATTCATCTGATCCTTAATTTAGTTTTTCTATTGGTAATCTTAAGCATCACACTTTATCAAAGATTCTCAGTATTCTAAAATAGAATTTGATATTTTAATTATGATTTATTGAAATGATCTATTGTTCAAATAATGTATTATTATTAATGATAACATAATCATTATTTATCCATAAATATTTTATCCAACATGATGTTAAGATATTTCTCATCATCAATATACTTTTATAACCCTTTATCTTGATCATGAAACATGTAATTTTCTTTTGAATTGATAGAATCATTGATAATAAAATATTTATCACAATTCATAAATTTTTATAACCCATTATCTATTTTTGGAAATGTTGAGGTATATTCATTTAATTATCACTTTCCCATAATATATCATCCCGGATTTTTAAAACATAACTTTTCATTACATTTTACATACAGAGGATCTTTAAAGTCTAGCATCTTGGAAATCAGGAACATAATACATGGAAACAACATAAAAAATTCTTCTAAACCACTTGAAAGGATTCTTCACTGTTCATCATATGTTCATTACAACATTTCATAACCTGGAGCGTACATCAAAGGAAAGGGTAAGCAGAAGGCCTAGTAAGGGAAACAAGAGAAACAGTTTACGTGCGAACTTGAGATACATCAATAAAGTCATGATAAATAACTGTAGGCATGAGAAAGAGATCATGAGGCATATCATAATAAAAATTATGTGTTTCATAACTTGAAGATGTGGCTACAACATTTAACTTAGACAATCATTTCCATATCGCCAAGGTCTATCCCCACGGTGTCATCAAAAAATTACCAAGGATATTCACCAAGGTATCGTCAAAATGGTCATCTATAGAGATTAAGTCTTTACCCAATTCATTGGAGCGCTATCAGGGAGCAACCTTAATTTGAATTTATTATCATGCGAACCACATAAATCATCATCAAAAAATTCATAAATAACCCAACAATTAAATGGGTTTCATTTCATAATCATAACGTTTTAGAAACTGTTTTAAAGACATGATCTTTAAGTAACTTTAAACCCACAGAAAAGGAAAGAGGGTTTCATGTATGTAAATACCATAATTAAAATATAAAATTCTGATATATATGTGAATACCCCTATAGAAGAAAAATATTTGAGTATTCACTTAATAAAATAAACGAATTTGAGAAAAAGAGAGAGACAATTTGAGACAAAAATTCTGCAGCATAACGGTTATGTTACATGGTTTTAGAAAACATTGAAAAGAGAGGGAAAATGGGTCACCCACTCATAAATGATTCATAGAACAGTATATGGACATAATATAATGGATATAATAAAATGGTAATGAAATTTGAAAGACATACCATATGAAATGAAAAACATGGAAGGAAGACAAAAATAAGATTTCTCTTATGAAAATTCGGCAGCTTAACGGTGTCACTTAAAACTTCTAAAAATCAATTGATGAGATAAAATAGGGTATCTAATCATATGAAAATAAAATTATAGTATGATGGATATAGAGATCATACCCAACATAAGAAAAAGTAACATGAAATACTTGACATGAAAATAGAACTTTGAAAATGAGAAGGGTGAAAGAATCCCTTATAAAAATTTGGCAGCTTAACGACGCCACTTAAACATTCTTAAAATGAATTGATGATAGAAATAGGGTGTATATCATCATATAAAAATGAAAACGACAGTAGAAATAATTTAAAATAACATCCCCAACATAAGAACATGAAGCTTAAAATAAATGACATAAAGGATAATACATGAAAAGAAAGAGAGAGGTAGGATCTCGTACCATAAATTGTAACTCTTAAAACTCGAAGGTTGGGACCTTGAGGGCTTGGGGGAACCTTGGGAGGACTCCTTGGGAGGTAATAATACTGTAGATTCATTGGGGGAGAGTTGGGAGTGAAAACTAAAGGAGTAAAGGGTGGGTATTTATAGGGGAAGGGAGGTGACAAAGCATTAATTGCGAAGGGACACCTCATCGGTGGTATTGGAAAAACCGTGGGCTTGCCCACGGTATTGGGCACTTGGGACACCTCATATCTTATTTTACTATTCATAAGTCTACCAGAATTTTTGCATAAATTTTACATCCTTAATGATGTCATTAAACACCCGAAACTCAAAAACTGTATTTTCACTATTCACCGATAATTCAACTTACTCAGAAAAATCCCAAAATTTCACTTTAACAAAATATCAATGTTCTGATTTCAAAAATGAACATTATTTTATGAAAATAATTTTCTATATATATTTAATTTAATTATTAATTAAACTCATAATTTATTCAATAATTATAATTCAAAATCTATAACTCATTTTCTAACACCTTGAAATTTAGTCAACATTCTAATTCATTATAATCTTATTAAAATAAAAAAATATATGTTTTACTAATTATAATGGTAACATTAATATTCATATTAATATTCAAATTACTATTCATATTACTATTCATAGCGGAAAAATTACTGTTCACCAAAAATTATTTTGATTTCAATGAACCACAATTTTCACATTAATTAGAACCATGTCTGTCAAATTTTTGAAAATCAATTCACAAAAAAAGTTATTTAACAAATAAACATCTTTTTACTATTCATAAAAACACTATTCATCAAACGCTATTCATCAAAAAATGGAACTTTTTAGAAAAATTCCAAAAATTCATCCTAGATTAATTTTCACATTTCCAATTCAAAAATGATGTTTATTTTTTCATAAAAATGCTCTATGTAAGGGAAATAATTAAAATACCATTTTAACTTCTAAAAACCAGTTTATCAAAAATGCCTTAATAAAATTCTATTTTATTTAAGAAAAGCTAGTTATAATGCTGAAATGATGAAACAATAATTTTATTAAATATATAGGATTATAGAAGGCAGTTACACTCCCGTTACATAGCCCCTTATAACCCCAACATAGGACCTAATAGTAAGGTGTGCTAGGGTGATAGAATCATGGGGTGGCTCAGCCAACATTTCCCGAGTAGTGATTTCTATCAGCTTGAACTTCTCGCAAAGGTGATTCCGCTTCCGCTTCACACGATGAATTTCATCTTGGGTTTGGTCTAGAGCAAAACCCAAAGGTGATACCTCCTTTTCGAGTTCCTTCAGATGGGATTCGATCGTCCCGAGACTACTCAGTGGGGAAATCGAATCATCTTTCTATATTAATTAATCAATATCACTTGTATTTATAGACAATAATCACAACATTTAGTTTCCAATGGTCATATTGACCAATAGTCATATAACAGTCGAAACCCAATGATCTTATTTTAATTATACTCATTTTATTAGATGAAATGGTTTTGTTGAGTATAAAATAAAATAACACACAAAGTTAGGAAACAAATTTTTTTCAATATTTTGTGTCATCACACATAAACTATGCCTAAAAATATTACTATTCTATAATTTTAGAACTAATTTCATCACTTGAAATATGTACATAATTCACATTATAAATGAATAGGTTTTCATTATCCTCATCACTAATAGAAGAGTAAAATGCATCAACATTTTCATAGAAAATACCTTATTTATGTAGGAATACTCTCCTATTAAATATAGATAAATTATTACCATATTTATGGTAAGAGTAATTCATGTTATAAAATTTCTTTTTTAATAATCTCTTATGTATATCTCCTTCAACTTCACTCTCGCCATTGTTTTTTAGATTTTGTATAATTTTTTTCCTATTTTTAATTGCCTCTACCCCTAATACATTTTAATGTAAGATCTCTCTTACACATTAAATTAACTATTATAATATTTATTGAGTTGAGAGACATTGCATCATCAAAATTCTCCTCCAACGATTCAATTGAATCTGGACAATTTTCTTATTCAACTACATTATTCTTTGTCAACATCTCTTGAATTTAGTATTTAAAAGATATTTATTTTCCCTCCTTTACCTTCTTATTGATATAACATTCTTTTCACTTTTAATATGAAATTATGAAAAAAATATAAATCATAATGAGAAATATAACATAATTATTATTTTTCTAAAATAGTGACATTAGAATAAAAATTATGTATTACGATAAGAAAAATAATTTCAATAATATCATAATATTACTACTCCCCACCATAGCATTTTATAGATCTCACAACTTCATTATACTAGGGTTTGCTTATGTGGGTTCCTTCGTTATCCATTTAATCTAGAAATATTGTATATTATAAATAAAATGTTATTTTATATCATGATTGGTATTTTTATAATCCCTATGAGAAAAATTAGTACACCAAATTTCATATCATATTGGTAGAAAATAGGAATGAATTTTAGATTCACGATGTGATAGACATTCACCACTCATGTGAACTACCTTCTCATTCACTAAAAATTAAAATAAAATATTTAAAAATGTTAATGAAAATAAATATGGAATTCATTCATGAATCCCCATAGTCAACCAAATGGTTAGTCACTTTAAATTGCTTTGTGAATGTTATCATGAGCGAGATATGGAAGAAAGAAAGATAAATATTTTGGAAGTGAGGGACGGATTAAAATTTAAGAACACTTTAATAGAAATATATAAATGTATTAATTAATAATAGATATAAAAAATTGAAATAAATACCTAAATTAGTAGTGTCCATATACAACAACACTTTAGTAGATCATTGGGAACTAATTCCCATCTCAATCCACCTATAACTATATTTATTGGAATAAATTTCACATCACCTATCATTAATTTTATGATTAATGGGTATTTTGTAGTCTTGGGTTATTATGGTGTTCTAAAAGCGGAATACTAACAAAAAATTAATCAAAATTTTATTTTTTGTTCCCATCCAAAGTTTTCACATCATAAATACTGTTTTTATATGTAAATATTGGGACATTGAACCAACTTATGGACTGTTTTACATCATGAACGTGTCGGGGGAAGCATCATAGCATGAAAGAGAGGTTCACACAATGATCTATGTGGGTATTTCCTAGATTTTCTTTCTTTTAATACAATATATAACCTAATTTACTTCTATAAAGTGGTTTACGTTGTAAACTACTATTGACGACAAAAATAATAAATTCCTTGAATAATTCAATTTTTCCCACCTGTATATTTAGTTTTGATCTCTCAAATATGACTTTTAATTTCAATTTGATCACAAAAATATTATTTTGTTAGAATTCAACAAATTAATGCTTGTATTGGACATTTCTTATATCGTGCATTAAAACATAGAAAATTTAAATCCACTCAAATAGAATAAATTAAAATTCTTGAATTGATTATTTTATATTAAATCATATGTGAAAAATATAACTCTATCAACTCCCCCACACATAGAAATTTATTTTTACCTCAATAATGTTAAATTGGTTTTTTGTTATACCAATATTTAAATTTCAAAAGATTCAAAATAAAATGATTGGAAATATAAAATTATCTTTGAAATTTCAAAAAAATAATTCTCCCAACTTCTCAATTTCAAAAGAAACAATTCAATCTTGAATTTTATTTTTCCACATCGAAAATAAAAATTCTCTTCATTCATTAAATATTTATATCTCTATTAATTATTAATGTAAATCCCAATTTCAATCTACCTCGTATTGAATTAATTTTTTTCATATCTCAGGGATAAAATATAATGCAATTGTTCTTAAACCTTAATAAAAGGTCTATTACAATGGTCTAGTAATATATCAAACATATCCACCGTGTAATGATAGAAATTGAAATCAATTCCTAGGGTCATACATTAATATTCAAAAGACATTAAATATTATGGATGGTAGTATAAATTGATTAAAATAAATATCATAGAGAAGGTTTTTATCTTTAACATACTGTATGAGATAAAAAAATATAAGCTCAATGTAACACTCAAGAAAAAATATCCTCTCCCAACCCCAAAATCTCAAAATTCTAACATGATATAAGTAAAAATAAGGAATGAATTACCCTCTACTTTTTTGATCTATTGTTCTATTTTTTTATTTTTAAATGTATTTATTAAGAAAAACCTCATATCCACCACAAAACCAAATATGATAAATGATCATCAATCTGTAAATGGAGTTTTTTAATCACCTATGGTGACAACTCATTATTTTTTTATTATTTTTATTTTTATCTTGAGAGGATAATAATAAATTAAAATGAATGATCACATAAACTATTTAAAAATATCATGAAACCCCATATATCATCAATGAAATAAATCACAATCATATATGGATAACCATTTTCTCACAATTTGTTTTTTAAATATTAAGTTACATACTTCATATAGGGTAGGAATTGATAAAATTGGCTTGTAAATAATCTCATTACTATCAAGGTGATTCATGTGTTATTTTAGAAAAATTAGGATTGATTTATATGTGGGTTCAAAGAGGTATGTAACACCCCAAGATTTCATAGTGTGTTATTTCTTCAAAATAATTCATGAACTTGCACTACAAACCACACCAAGTTCAATCACACCATGACTTAACAAACAAGCCATTCAAAAGAGGTTATGAATAGTATTAACTAAATTATAATCTTTATATAATCCTTATAATTTTATAATCCATATGATGAGTTTCTTAGACATAATGTAAGAACAAATTCATTTTCAGTATTACACTTTTACCAACTTTTAATAGTGAACCCTTTTTAATTCCAATATTTTAAACTTTTATATATTAAATTTGACTAAAAAATTTACTTTTTATAATGGGGACATCAAAAATTTACAATGAAACCTCCCAAGATTCCACGGTACGCTTTCCTTTGAATAATATAGTAGCATGTGTTGTACGCAACTTCGAGTTCTAACACACACCACAACCAATCAAACTTGCCGTTATAAATAGTAATACCTAATTTTTGAAATTATATATATTTTATATTTCAAAATGGACTTAATTTTTCGATTTGTAATATCGAATTTAGCCTAAGTTGAAATTTTGGTACTTTTTGGATAACTTTAATATTTTGATGAATAGTGAAAATTACTAAATTTTAATTAAAAACAACTTTTTTAATCAAAATAATTTATATTGATAAATTATGATTTTGAGTGGTTTTAAAGTATATTTAGAATAAATTTTTACCATTTAATACAATGTTGGTCATTGGACATAATTTCACAATTAAACCGAACATAAACAAGTATCAATCTTTTGATAGTTATTATATCTTAAAAACACGCTTTTTGTTTTGACTGCGGGAATTAATTTTAAATTAATTTCTACCAATTATGTGTGTTGAATTTGGAAAAATGGATTCCATATTTGGAATCAGGATGTCCAAATTGTTTAAATAGGTAACTTTTATTTTTAGACATTTTGAATAATTACTTTGGTAAATATTTTATTTATCATGATTAAAAGGTAAATCTGGTAAATAAGGGTTAAAAAATAATATAATAATAATAATAATTACATTAAAACGTGTCCTAACCATATTGGGGGATACATGGCCGACCATGGGCATCATTCGGTCAATTTGGGTACCCCATGAAGGTGATAGGGACACTTTATTTTAATTAAGTTAAAATAAGTACAAAAATTACATAAGCATGTATCTTTTAGAAAATCAATTTTTACATAGGGTTATATATGTTGGATTTTTTACTATAAAGATTCATTAGAAATATACAACGATTTCCTACATAATTATATTTTATTTATGATTTTTAGACATTAAATAATTTAATTTATTTATGACACAATGATGATGCGGTAATTACCATAATAGTGAAAAATTAAAATAATTGATATTATAAATACCAAAATAAATATAATTTGAGACTTTTTTTTGAATTAAACTAATTTTATAGGTTAATATGTCATATTTTAATTGATTTAATTGACTTTTTTCTAAGTGATCATTCTGTTATGAGTTTCACAAAATCAATTATTGAATAGTGTCAAAATTGACATAAAAGAGTTTTTAAAAAAATATTATATTAATAATTGATATTAAAATTTAAAAAATATAAGGTTCAGCCAAGAGACTTATATCATGATAGGTGCGTCATTAATGGACCACTTGGATGTCTCTTGGATGTATATCTCAAGTTTATTAACCATATAATATAAAAATACAAAGAGACATTGTTAAAGTGAAACTAATTAACTTAGAGTTAATACTTAAAGATACGGTTAATATAGTAACCCAAACCTGTCTAAATTCTATTGGTTGAATGTTTCTCGACCCATACCCACCATAAAATTTAAATAATAAACTTTGGAGCCATTATAAACCAAATATTAATTTATTATAAATTAATATTTCTAGCTTTTCTAAAGGTGCCCCTCACCCCTCTTATAAAAGGGCACTCCTCCTCATTTCTTCACACCATCAAAGCCTTTTGGTTCGGCAAAAATCTGCCTAAATACTCTCCTAAATTCCCTCACTACAACTTAGAGGCCTTATTTTTATCATAATTCCATCCTACGGAGCCCTTTTGATCAAATCAAAAGGAAGAACCCGAAGAAGAGGTAATGATTTCACCACCCTTTTCCATGTTCCTTTCTTCTTACACTTATTCTTCCTTTTTTATTACCATTATAATATAATAACTACAGTATAATATATATACTGTGATGTTATTATAAATATGGTACAACCATATTCAGTATTCTATCCACCCTTTGAATAACATGTCACCATACGTGCGTACGTACGACTTACCGTCTCCACGTCGTGGTGTAATTATTATTCAATATATTATTATTTGGATGGGTACAATAATGATGTGGAACTAATGTAAATAATAAATATAACATGTTAATGATTATGTATATATTATATACCATCCATTTATATATTATTTTAATATCAAAAAAATGATATTGTCGCTCGTGCGTACGTACGGACTGCCGTCTCTATGAATGTGATGAGATTCATTCTCTATCGTATTCATTCAAGTATAATTATAATTTGATGATTTAAAAATTAGGTTTAAGGAATTTATATCATTCTGGATATGAATAATATACAACCTATCCATGAAAACCACGGCTAAAGTAACAAAACATATAAAATAAAATGAGTAAGTTAACACCCGAAAAAACGATAATTCTAAGATATTATTAACAAAGCAATGTTAAAAGATAATATATGATATCATAGGAATGTATATGATTCTAGTATAATTTAATAACAATTATTTCACCATTATACAGAAGGATAACCTACCCAATCCAATGAAAAGTACAAGGTAAGGGTTTTTTCACAATCTCTTCATTATCCAAGGATGTTTATACGTAATAATCTACTGGGATCTCTTTGTCATCCATATCCATGTTTCTTAAAAATGAATTTCAAATTTTTTTTAATATTTACTAGAATATTGGTTAAATTCATTTATACCCTTGTTTGACTTTTTATAAGAGGTTTATAAAGGAATATTTCTGTCATTTCCCAAATAAGGTGCTTTTTGACCTTTTCGACAAAATTAAGGTAAGAATGTTTTTTTATCTTATACGGCGGGTGCAGCTATTTACCACCGTTATAAAATCATCAAAGCTTCCCTTATAAGCTTATAAGAATATTTTCAAAGTAAATGTTTTATTTTAAAATTATGTGACTTTTAAATGATTTCAAAATGAATATTTTATGAATTTGTGAAAGGTACTCATTATCATGATCATAATTTTAAATGTTTTAATGATTTGTCTTTATAAATATTATTAATTAATGTCCATGTTTTCAAAATGATTTTAAGGATTTATTTATATGGACATGAAGGTTTTGAAATGATATTTCTTTTCAAAAGATTCAAAGTGTTATGGGACACTTTGATTCAAAAATCTCTTTTAAATTACTTCCTTTATAAATGTGTGACTTTTCAATGATTTCGAGAAAAGAGATATTTCTCTAAAATTGTTTTGATTTCATCCATGTCAACATCCTTTGATGGATTTTATTCTTATTTGATGTTGATTTATTATGAAGAAAAACTTTTGTATTGTATTTAAGGTTTTGTGATATGTTTTACTGTGGATGTGTTATTTTTATACCATTCATGGTTTATGGAGAAAGTATTGACATTTCGTATGCTAGTTTTAATATGAATGTATATGTTATGTTTAAACCTTTTAATATGGGAATACATGGGACTTAATATGTGATGGGTGGAGCCTGTTATAGCTCCTTGATGCATCGGTAGGTCTCATGATACAAACTAGTGTCTTGGAACAAGGCCTTGACAAAATATTATTTGTAGTCTTGGCACGAGGCCTTGGCTACGTGGTTATGATAGTCTGGCATTATGCATTCCATTATTTTGAAAGTGGATATTGATATTGCATGTGATTATTCGATTAGTATAATATCCATGTGAATAAGTAAATGACATTATCTCATTTTATTTTTCCCATACTATGTTGAAGTTCATGTTTAAAAGGCTTTTGTTTTAATTATACATTGCCTTAAATGTTTATGATTATTTATGATAGTTTCCATTGTATTGTTATCCTTACTGAGCGTTTGAGCTCACCCCTTTTCTATGTTTTATTTTTTCCAGTATTCCAAGAAGTATATTGTGATTGATAAGAAGGGTTAAGACAAGGGAATAATGGCATTCATAAAGGATTATTTATGTTGTTTTGTATATTATGAAGTGTAATGTAACATTCATGTATGTGATCTATTTTTCCAAGACTGCTAAACTTATCTGTCCTTTGGGACTTGATTCGTTGTAATCATTCCAATGTATTAAAATAAGGCACCGACTCCAGGTAACTGGAGTCGGGGCGTTACAGTTGGTATCAGAGAAATTTTAGCAATTAGCTTGGAAAATAGATTTAGATAAACTCTAATTAGAGCACATAGCCCTAAGATAGACTTTGAGGATTAGTATAGAAGAACTTCCTAGAATATTGGTATTGTAGAGATTTTGTGAGTTTTCCGAGAAATACATCCCTGTCTGGATACGAGCAGGTAGAGGCGGCTCTGGCACAGATGTACCTAGGAGTAAAACCTTAAAACACCGCTTTGAGCTAGACTCGAACGGGAAGTGGTGCACGACAACGGGCCTTGCTTCACTCCTGGTTACGAAACTCCCTGGGGATATTCTTAGGATAATTCTCATTTTTTTACAAACCATTAGGAAGGGTTTATGAGTATATACTTACTCAAAGGAGAAATTTTTATGATTATGGATTATATCCAAAAACTATTTAATTTATGTTATGTGTCTTACAAGTTTGGGATTAGGTATTGTTATTCATAAACTAATCTAGTGTATGCCATTGATTAGAAATGGTTCCCAGTAGAAGGAATGAGAACTCCAGCAATGGAAATGATCCAAAGAGAAAGAAGGATCATATATTTCATGGTCTTAAGCCATAATTTATAAGAGAAATAGTCTCCCATGTATTATCATCATATGAAGAAATAATATCATGTATTTATAAGATAAGTAAAAAGTTTAATGAGTCCTATGGATTTGAAGGGAAGAAATAGAAGAAAAGGATGGAAGATAGAAAGATGGATTAAGGGAAGAGGGAAAAGAAGAATTTTCCCATATGTGATAATTTTTGGAAGAAACACCCTAGAACTTGACTGAAAGGAATGGGGGTTTGTAATAAGTGTGGAGGAAAAGGGCACAAAGTACGTGACTGCAAGGGTAAGAAAATTGATTCAAATGTACAATGCTTCATTTGCAAGGAGTTTGGACACTACGCGAACCTATGTCCTAGTCATCAGACTATGCCACAAATGATCCTATTTGATAATAATCAAGTTATGATACTACCACAGATGAATAGGAATGATTAGAGTTCTAATGTTGATTATGTCATTTGAGTGTTGTATCAACAATGTACTTTTTATAATAATTATGGAGTATATAAGGATTTTACTGCAGTGATATTTCATTAAGGACTTGAGATTGTGTGGAACAAAGAAAAGTGACTCAATAGCAGGTTAAATTTTTGGAAAATATATGGTTGAGAGAAAGATAAACCATAATATGGTTCTGATACCGAGGTTATGATTTTATAATAATACATGATTGTTTTGGATAAATTATATTGGATATTCTTGACTACCTTAAAACTGATTAATGATTTGTATATTCCATCATTGTTGGGGTTTACAACATTTTTGGATTGACGGAGTATATCTATTATTCTATAAGGAATAAGGGGTCATGAATGTAATCCATAAGGTTTTATGATAATTCAGGATGTTGCAGTGTTTTAAAAGACTACATGGTGAAGGTGATCACATGTTATTACGTGGAAAAAAGGGATCTTCATTGTGTTTACCTTCCTAATAAATTTTGTACTGAAGTATTTCAGATAGTTCTAGTTTGGATTATTTTGGATTGCCATAAAAGGACAACCCGGAGGTCGGACTGCAACCCGTCGCATCCGGCAAGGCTGCGAGACTTGACCCCACAACCGAATAGCGACAAGGGTGTATCACCTAACACTGACCCATGTGATGTCCGAGATTAAATAATGTAGTTTTTTTAAAGATCTGGTAGATGAATTATAAATATGTTTTTTTGGAACCCTATTCGAATAGGATAAATAGAATATTTTTTTAATGTTCTATTATCTTTTAGAGTGAAAGATGAGTTTGTGTTAGAAATTAGTTTACGGATGGAACTCTACTTTTCAAGAAAATATTTTTCTTCTTATCTTATTCTATGAAGAATTTAATTCTTATACATTATTTAAGTAATTCTAAAACCAAAAATGTGTTATCCTAATACCGTATGTTTTGTTGAACCGATGGTATTTCAAATCATCATAGATTGATGAATTTAAGGACCTCAATTTTACAATTGTTTGTGATTTATGACCTCAATCACTACTTATAAATATTTACGTTTTCCCTCCAATTATATGTCTCTAATTACCACCAATGTTCTCTGAATAGATATCATAATTTGGTGGTGACCCTTTCATTTCTCTTTTCCTCATATTATGTCTAAACATTATCAACCCAATTTCCGATGTAGGTTTTCCCACAATGATATTTTATATATTCAAACTTTTATTTTCTAAGAACAATTTCAAGTTGCGAGGATGCAATTTATTGAAGTAGGGGAGAATGTAACACCCCAAGATTTCATAGTGTGTTATTTCTTCAAAATAATTCAATAACTTGCACTACAAACCACACCGAGTTCAATCACACCATGACTTACCAAACAAACCATTAAAAAGAGGTTATGAATAGTATTAACTAAATTTTAAACTTTATATAATCCTTATAATTTTATAATCCATATGATGAGTTTCTTAAATATAATGTATGAACAAATTCATTTTCAGTAATGCACTTTTACCAACTTTTAATAGTGAACCCTTTTTAATTCCAATATTTTAAACTTCTATATATTCAATTTGACTAAAAAATTTACTTTTTAGAATGAGGACATCAAAAATTTACAATGAAAAATCCCATGCTTCCACGGTACGCTTTCCTTTGAATAATATAGTAGCGTGTGTTGTACGCAACTTTGAGTTCTAACACACACCACAACCAATCAAACTAGCCGTTATCAAAAGTAATACCTAATTTATGAAATTATATATATTTTATATTTCAAAATGGACTTCATTTTTGGATTCGTAATATCAAATTTATCCAAAGGTGAAATTTTGGTACTTTTTGGATAACTTTAATATTTTGATGAATAGTGAAAATTACTAAATTTTAATTAAAAAACATGTTTAATCGAAATAATTTATATTGATTAATTGCGAATTTGAGTGGTTTTAAAGTATATTTAGAATATATTTTTACCATTTAATACAATTTTGGTCATTGGACATAATTTCACAATTAAATCGAACATAAACAAGTATCAATCTTTTTATAGTTATTATATCTTAAAAACACGTTTTTTGTTTTGATAGCGGGAATTAATTTTTAATTAATTCCTGCCACTTCTGTGTTTTTAATATGGAAAAATGGATTCCATATTTGGAATTAGGATGTCCAAATTGTGTAAATAGGTAACTTTAATTTTTAGACATTTTGAATAATTATTTCGGTAAATATTTTTATTTACCATGGTTAAAGGGTAAATCTGGTAAATAAGGGTTAACAAATAATATTATAATAATACTAAATTACCCTAAAACATGTCCTAACATTATTGGTTGATTCATGTCCGACCATGGTCATCTTTGGGTCGATTTTGGGACCCCATGAATGTGATAGGGACAATTTATTTTAATGAAGTTAAGATAAGTACAAAAATGACATAAGCATGTATCTTTTAGAAAAACAATTTTTACATAGGGTTATATGTGTTTTATTTTTGACTATAAATATTAATTATAAAGATAAAAATATTTACTACATAATTATATTTTATTTAAAATTTTTAGACATTATATAATTTAATTTATTTATGACACAATGATGATGCAGTAATTACCATAATAGTGAAAAATTAAAATAATTGATATTATATATACAAAAATAAATATAATTTGAGACTTTAATTGATTTAAAATAATTTTATAGGTTAATATGTCATATTATTATTGATTTAATTGACTTTTTTCTAAGTGATCATTCTGTTATGAGTTTCACAAAAATCAATTATTGAATAGTGTCAAAATTGACATAAAAGAGTTTTTAAAACAAATATTATATTATTAATTGATATCAAATTCCTAAAAATATAAGTTTCGGCCAAGAGTCTTATATCATGATATTTTTATCATTAATGTACCACTTGGAGGTATCTTGGATGTATATAGTAAGTTTATTAACCATATAATATAAAAATACAAAGAGACACTGTAAAAGTGAATCTAATTAACTTAGAGTTAATACTTAATGTTATGGTTAATATAGTAACCCAAACCGGTCTAAATTCTACTGGTTGAATTTTTTTCGACCCATACCCACATTAAAATTTAAATAATTAACTTTGGAGCCATTAGAAACCAAATATGAATTTATTATAAATTAATATTTCTAGCTTTTCCAAAGGTACCCCTCACCCCTCTTATAAAAGGGCACTCCTCCTTCTCATTTCTTCACACCTTAAAAGCCTTTTGGATTGGCCAAAAACTGCCCAAATACTCTCCCAAATTCCCTAAATACAACCTAAAGGCCTTAGTTAGATCATAAATCTATCCTATGGAGCCCTTTTGATCAAATCAAAAGGAAGAACCTAAAAAAGACGTAATGATTTCACCACCCTTTTCCAAGTTCCGTTCTTCTTCCACTTCTTCTTCCTTTGTTATTACCATTCTAAAATAATAACTCTAGTATCATATATATACTGTGATGTTATTATAAATATGTTATAACCATATTCAGTATTCTATCCACCCTTTGAATAACATGTCACCATATGTGCATACGTACGGCTTACCGTCTCCACGTCGCGGTGTAATTGTTATTCAATATATTATTATTTGGATGGGTATAATAATGATGTGCAAATAATGTAAATAATAAATATAACATTTCAATGATTATATAAATATGATATGCCATCCATTTATATATTATTTTAATATCAAAAGAATGATATTGTCACTCGTGCGTACGTACGGACTACCGTCTCCACGAACGCGATGAGATTCATTCTCTATCGTATCCATTCAAGTATAATTATAATTTGATGATTTAAAAATAATGTTTAAGGACTTTATATCATTATGGATTTGAATAAGATACAACCTATCCATGAAAACCAGAGATTATGTACCAAAACATATAAAAGAAAACGAGTAAGTTAACACCCAAAACAACGATAATTCTATGATATTATTAACAATGCAATGTTAAAAGATCATATATGATATCATATGAATGTATATGATTCTTGTATAATTTAATAACAATTATTTCACCATTATACAGGAGGTTAGCCTACCCCATCCAAGTATAAGTACAAGGTAAGGGTTATTTCACAATCTCTTCATTATCCGAGGTTGTTTATACGTAATAATCTACTGGGATCTCTTTATCATCCACATCCATTTTTCTTAAAAATGAATTTCAAAACATTTTTACTATTTACTAGAATATGGGTTAAAGTCATTTATACCGTTGTTTGACTTTTTATAAGAGGTTTATAAAGGAATCTTTCTATCGTTTTCTAAACAATGTGCTTTTTGACCTTTTCGACAAAATTAAGCTAAGATTGTTTTTTAACTTATACGGCAGGTGCGACTATTTAACGCCGTTATAAACTAATATAAGCTTCCCTTACAAGATTATAAGAACATTTGCAAAGTAAATGTTTTATTTTATAATTATGTGACTTTTAAATGATCTCAAAATGAATATTTTAAGAATTTGTTAAAGGGACTCTTTATCAAGATCATAATTTTAAATGTTTTAATGATTTATCTTTCTAAATATTTTTAATTAATGTCCACATTTTCAAAATGATTTTAAGGATTTATTTATATGGACATGAAGGTTTTGAAATGATATTTATTTTCAGAAGATTCAAAGTGGTATGGGACACTTTGATTCTAAAAATCTCTTTTAAATTACTTCCTTTATAAATGTGTGAGTTTTCAATGATTTCAAGAAAAGAGATATTTCTATCAAATTGTTTTTATTTCATCTATGTCAACATCTTTTGATGGATTTTATGCTTATTTGAAGTTGATTTATTATGAAACAAAACTTTTGTATTGTATTGAAGGTTTTGTGATATGTTTTACTGTGGATGTGTTATTTTTATACCATTCATGGTTTATGGAGAAATTATTGACATTTCATATGCTAGTTTTAATATGAATGTTTATGTTATGTTTAAACATTTTCATATGGGAATGAATTGGACTTAATATGTGACAGGTGGAGCCCGCTATAGCTCGTCGATGCATCGGTATGTCTCATGAGACAAACTAGTGTCTTGGCACAAGGCCTTGAAAAAATTTTATTTGTAGTCTGGGCACGAGGCCCTGGCTATGTGGTTATGATAGTCTGGCATTATGGATTCCATTATTTTGAAAGTGGTTATTGATATTGCATGTGATTATTAGGTTAGTAGAATATCCATGTGAATAAGTAAATGAAATTGTTTCATTTTATTTTTTCCATACTATGTTGAAGTTCAAGTTTAAAAGTCTTTTGTTTTAGTTATACATTGCATTAATTGTTTATGCTTATTTATGACAGTTTTCGCTGTATTGTTATCCGTACTGAGCATTTGAGCTCACCCCTTTTATATGTTTTATTTTTCCCAGGATTCCAAGAAGTATATTGTGATTGATAAGAAGGGTTAAGACAAGGGTATAATGGAATTCATAAAGGATTATTTATGTCGTTTTGTATATTATGAAGTGTAATGTAACATTCATGTATGTGATCTATTTTTCCAAGACTGCTAAACTTATCGGTCCTTCAGGACTCGATTCCTTGTAATCATGCCAATGTATTAAAATAACGCATCGACTCTGGGTAACTAGGGTCAGGGCATTACAAGGTAGGCATAATCAATTAAAATTTCTTTATTAATATTAAAATTGAATCTTTTCAATCATAACATGGATATGATTCCAAGAAATTTCTATAATAAAATATTCTATGGTATCTTAGGAAATATACTATAGAAATAAATGAGAAATATTTTTTAACAATATTTCTAATGGATTATAACAAATGGATTGGGAAAATTACACCGTGAAATTAAAAAACAACACACCTATCCATGATAATTTCATAAATTCAAAATGATACCAATATAAGAAGAATATTGTTTACAAAAATCATATCCTTGCAAAAAATAATTATATATCAAATTAATACCCTTATTCTCAATGTTACTCATTATTTTCATAATTTACCTCAAGAAGGAATGTTTTTAGTAAAAATGTAAATGTGGAATAATGATCATCCTAATAAATTTGTGATGCATATATTGACATTAGAGTACCATAATTAAAAGTGGTGTATGATATTTTATTTCAAACTCAAAACACGGATTAATATTACTGAGGTAATGTAAAATAAATTATTAATATACTAATCCCTATTGAAATGATCATTTATTATAGGTTGTACTAGTTTAATTTTTGAAATTCTATTCGGAGGATTTTTTTGATGTAAATTATCCTTTCCGGTGTATGTTCTCTTTTAGGTCATGATTTGTATTTTATAGAGTGAAATATGATTATTCTTAAATTTCTTCCCCTATTTCTCAATGCCATCAATATCCTGGACCTATAAATTAAAAAATTCTAAATGTTATAATGACCATGTTAAAGAAATATCAAAATGATAGATGGAAATATTTTTACATCCTAATATGTTAATAAAATTAATTTAGAAATAAATTGATTTTTAAACCATATAAATAAACTAAAATATAATTCATTGGTCGATCCCCCATGTGGTCATTGGGTTTTGACTACTATGATATGGTAAATACTCACAGTTATCTATAAATTATTGGTTGGTAATGTTTATTGGGTTTAATCCACTAATAGTTAGTCATTCATGCTTTAACATCTTCTTCTTTGGCATGAATGGATTTATGGATAGAGTAATCTTGATCTGTACCCTTTATAATAATATACAGGCTGTCTAGAATGGGAATTATAATGTATATATCGACAAACTATTCTGATTATACTTGTTCAATAGCTACAGTATTTCATATTTCATTATCAAAATATACTACTGAATCAATTAATCAAAATGATATTTAGAATGTAATTTGACTAGTGCTGAATTTATTCATCAAAAATCACTATAAAACCATCATTTTTAATGTGAGAATTATTTTTCTCTATTGCATTAGGAAGAGTCAACTTGATCTCTACATAGACATCCTCTAATAATTTCTTAATATATTTCTGGATCCTTACCTATTCTTAAAATGGTACGTCATATTTTTCTTCATCACCCTATAGGAAAAATATGTGATATTTGAATCTAGAAGAACAAAATAATGTGGAGTGGTACTCAAATATAAATCAATAAAATTATGTGAGATATAATTCATAAAAGGATCATATCTTTGAGTTGGATTAGATTCAATAACTTCTTCGATAGAAACTTCATCTTGGAGCTAATTTTTGCTAATTGGAGGCTGGTAGTGGGTATCCTCTATCCTTTCCTAAAATTACACTACATGGGTGGTTTCATATTATTCAATTTTTATAGTATGTTATAGTGGTGTTGATTCTTTCTACTTTTATGGGATGAGGAGATTATATTTCAATTTAATTTCTACCATATAAATCCAAATTTTATCAAAATTCCATAGATCATCAATTTATAAATTAGCAGGCCACTCTCCATTATCTATCTTCTATAGTAATGGCATTGAGAGGTGTGATTGAATTATGGTTCCTCCTCCCTCACATAATCATGTATTTCAACATCAATAATGAGTGGGAAAATAATTTCCACCCCTGGATTAGGTTCTTTCTATGGACTGGGTTCATGTTTCTCATAGGATTCATGGAAATCTAAAAGTAGCCTTTTTATTTTTCTCACTAAGTCATCTAATGTGTCTATCATCCATTATATAAGATCATTTAAATCAATTTTTACCCCTTTATCTATGTGTTCTACCAATGAGTACTCTACCCTTAAATAATATCGGTAAATTAGATACATCATGGAAAATATATATTGTTAAGGTTATTTTTAAATGAAAACATATATTTAGAATAATCGTGAAAAATAAATATTGATCAAAATACCACTCAACGCATTTTAAAGGTTCTAGTTTTTACTATATATAGTAGGTATGTATGAAGTATTATTTATTTTACAAATGAAGAAACATAGTTTGACTCGTATCCTTTCACTTGAGTAGTATTAAAGTCAATAAATCACCAATTTCTAATTCAAATAATCCAATTCATCATATTTTTTTATTATTTTACAACAATGGCATGTTTAAGATTTTTAAAAACAATGGAATGAAATATAACTAAATGATAATCTAAACCTATATAATATTCCAATGAAGATAAAATGAATGTTAAGGAGAATGGTCTTGGTCCTAGGGATTTATTGTGCATGTTCCTTCATTATTCATTTAATTTGAAAATTCATTATATTGTACTCGGATTTGTATTCCCTACATTGTGTACGATGTTTATCATGCCTAAAAAAGAACATAAGTACCCTAAATGCACCTCCAATTGGTAAAAATTATGGATTAATTGAAGATTTATATTGTGGGGGATGTTCAACAAACCTGTGAACTTCACTCTTATTCACTAAAAATTAAATTAAAACATGTATGTAATTTAAGTGAAATAATTTTTGAACACCATTAAACATCCTCCAACACAAAGCCTAAGGATAGTTAATTTCCATTGAAAAGTGAAAGAGATAACAAAATAAGGAATGAATAATGAAAGATAAATATTGGTGATGTGTGATAGATATAGAGATGGATGAAAAATTTAATAAAAATTTGGAAATGCATTACAATATAAAGTAAATTTCAAAAAATATCTAATACATGTATACTTATTATAATGAATTATGGATGATCCTTGGGAACTAATTAGATTCTCTATCCAACTTTCCATCAATTTATTTCCTTCAATATCACCCTAATAATCAATAATTACATCGTAAATGAGTCTTTTGGTGTATAGGGTCATAAAGTGGTCCTAAAAGTGGTCTCAAACACTTAATCTGTTAAACTATTCATTTCTTGGTCCCATTAGAAGCTTTTATATAATAGATATTTTTTTTGAAGTGAATGTTTTTTCTATCACCATTTGATTTATGTTTCACATAATGAATGTCTCAAAGGATATGTCAATGTGTGACACATATGTTTCATGTTGTAAACCATAGCTTTAATGTCCATATTTGTCTTTTTGGTCCCATATTTCATTTACATCAATTCAACGAACATTTTTAATTTAAAATGACTTATTTAGGGTTTTTATCATTAATTTCTAGTATGTTTGGCCTTCTTTAGACCTGGATATTATGTTTTATCCTCCGATATCAGTCTTTTTCAAGCCCTTTGTTTCCAAACAACATCTTCATATAGAATTCCTCACCATTAATTTTTTTTAGATATTTTCAATATCTTATGGTAAAACATAAAAAAAACTAAAAACCCGAATTTTTAAAATAAAATTTTATTATAAAATTTTATATTAAAATAATTATTTAAAATATTAATTTATCATTTGACCATAATTCTCTAAATTATTTAAATCCATTATTGTCATAAAAACACCATCATTTTAAGGAACAAACCCATTAGTTGTGGATTCTAGTACATCCTAACTGATATCTATATGTTATGAAATCTCCATGTTTTTATATGAGATATCTGTTCAAAAAAATAGTAATCCTATTTCTAATCATGGTAATAAAATTATCCATATTAGATAATAAAAAATAAAAATTTATTCTTCATAAAAATAAAACAACTTCAAATAAATAATAGAAAATTAGGGGGAACTAGGAATATTATACAAGTTATAAAACCACCAAAATATCACGTAGATATATTTAATAGGAGTTAAATTATTGATAAATTATATATTTTAAGTTTCTTGTGAAGTAAACTTCACTAGATGTAAGGATACAGTGATGATTTATGTTGTATAATGAAACATACTCCACCATAAGTGAGAAAAATATATTTACTAGGTTCACCTATAAATTTCATAAGGATTGTTCTTGGTACGATATTCATTCCCCCCAAGTTCACACTACTCAATATATTTTTTATGTGATTACAAAAATCAGGGTACATCCTTAAAACTTGTGTTTTCAGGTCTCCGTACTATGCTTTGGGGAATCTCATAGATATATGCATCCCATCCATAATAATGATATATGATGGTGAAAAAAATTATAACTATACAACCAATAGAATTGTTTCATTGTCACGACCCGTCTCTCAGGGCCCATGTCGTGACTACCCCAAGCCCACCTTCAATAGGTCAGGGGCTACTGACTAGCACCGAAAGGAGTAATTCTTAAAACTAGGAAGGCATTGCCTTTATAACCTATAAGAACATGAAACCATGAACACAGAAAGATAGGGACTCAAGTGAACTAAATAGTAAATAGAATTAGTACTGTATGTAAAAGGCGCCAGAATACAAGCCCAACTAGAAAGTACTAGAAAATGAAAGTACAATTAAAATGGAGAAAAAAGGAAGATAGCAGATGGGTCATCCTTTGAGGTTCCTACCTGAAGGGTAGGAACAAATCCCCTCCTCGATACTCCTTGTCCGTCCTCAACCTTCGTGTACTAACCCGTCGTATGGTCCACCTCCAGGCACTGTCCAGTCCTTGTACCCTCAATCTAGATCAACAATGTCTGTCGTCTACACCAAACACATCAAGGTGTGGGCATATTCCGTGCAAGGGTGAGTATAATGATACTCTGTAGGGACCCTGAGACCCTCAAGGTCTCACAAAATCTACAAGGATATACCAAGAATGAAGTCAACTGTCAACCCTACTTAGGTATATGCCCATATATATACCTAAGTTGTCAAGCACACCCATCTCAATCATGAGGAAACACAGGGTCCAACCCAGAAGCCCAAAGCTCAACATTTCCAAAAAGGAAGGAATATCACCACGGTTAGTACCACATAGGTACACCACATAGATGAATACTATCAAGGTATTATCACGAAAGAAATTACTACATAGGTATGAACTCATCTCACACCAGGTATAACTTAAGTACATTAGTAGAGAAGATTAGATGTAACTACTGAATCAACATACTCTGTTAAAAGTTCATACCCACACAAGATCCCTCATTGCTGACCCGCACGGGATCGCTAGGTGCTGACCCACACTGGATCGCTCGGTGCTGACCCGCATAGGATCTCTTAGTGTTGACCCTCACAGGATCACTAGGTGATTACCCACAAAGAATCGCTCAGTGCTAACCCTCACAAGATCACTCGGTGCTGACCCGCACAAGATCTCTCACTGCTGACCCACAAAGGATCACCTAGTGCTGACCCACACAGGATCTCTAGGTGCTTACCCTCACAGGATCGCTCAGTGCTGACCCTCACATGATCGCTCGATGCTCACCCACACAGGATCGCTCGGTACATCGTCAGACCCACACATGATCCTTGTACATCTCCAATATGTCATTAGACCCACACAAGATCCTAGTACATCTACAGTACATATTTAGACCCACACAGGATCCTAGTACACCTCTTGTACGTCATGAGACCCACATTGGATCCTTGTACATCTTCATGTCCCAGCCAGCTACTAGGTTCCAGTACTATTCTCTCTTGTCTCCAGAAGGGTCTGCTCCACAAGCCACTGTTCGATACTCCAACTACCATGAAGTCCCATAAAGATGTATCCAAAATGACCGCCATGAAAAAGGGGTCTCAACGCAACTGGTAGTGCATCAACAGGGTGCCCAGCCTTTAAGCTATAGGCATTTTAGTGCCGAGGGCCCTGTTGGATTTTAGTACGATCAAACCCATCCAAACTCTAACTTTCTCTAAAAGTCACGTGCATTATCTCTAAAGAACCGCCTCATCTCAAGTAATTCTACGCTGTAGATGGTTTGTAATTTCGACAGCGTATGAGGGAGATATGTCGCATGAAAGATCCCAAAATAAAAATATTAATAATATTATTGTGTGCTTCATGGACCCGAGCAACGAACCATAATTTAATATTTAACATTAGACTTAAATCGACCTTCTTAATGCCAGTATCACATCGTCGCTGATAGAAAGTCAATCGGACGTCACACACAAGTGTTATATAAGGTTGAAGATTTAATAATAAAAATAATATATTACTATTATTTGAGTTTCTCAGGTACCCAATCCAAAACCCGGAAAAGACATCCAATATTGGACTCATAATTTCCGTCTCGATATCTGGGTTGTACTTTTGCTGACAGTTCATGAAACTGAGGTCGCATGAATAAGATACCTTCAAAATACAGTTTTCCCAATAAAAATAATAATAACATTATTATGTTATTATTATTATTATTAATTTAACTATTTTATTTTTCCTTCAACTCCAAAAGCTCATTCCATGCACAAAACCTTCAATCTACCATGCGCTGCACAAAACCCCCAAAATCATTCATCCTTTATCTTTTATTTCTTGTTGCATTTTATTCTCTTCTTATTTATTTCTCTCTCAAATATAGTCTTTATTTCATATTTTCTTCTCCCAATTAGTGCCTCCTCAATCCCAAATTTCCAGATGCTGCACATCTGACTTCCTAATGACATCCCGGAAAAAGCACGCTTCCCTACACCACCTAGACACCGCTGCCACCTTCCATTGGTCGCACATGCTGCCTCACACGGCGGATTCGCACGGCCCGCACCAGCTGTCTCACGTGGCTTCTTCACACGGCCCGCACCTGCTGTCTTCTTGGCCACCACGCTGCTAGGGATCCACTCCCATTCGGCCAACCCCCGTCCCGACCTCCCACTCATGCTGTTGTGATCATCCTTGACTGTCGCTTAACCGAACCGCCTTGCCGGATGCCTGCTGCAACCACGACGAACCGCCGTCGTAACGCCCCTTCCACAGGACATCGAAGCATTGTTCTCTACCCAAAAAATGCAATGATCACATATCTGTGATCCTCTGGGTGAGATCCTCATGTCCATATGTCTCTATCAAAGAAAAATTATGTTTCTATCAGCTTAATTATTTAGCGATGAAGAATGTGTGTAGGACAAAATAGAAATGATCAAGGTCTATGTGTTGATCGATGACCATGTTTTTTTGGCCATCATCGTTGAGAATAAATAAGAAGAGTAATTAACAAATAGATATTTATCATTCTTCAAATTAAAACTTGATACCTTGATGTTTGTTGGAGATGTCACGAGGAAGGAGATGAAGACATCTACGTTCGTTAATCCCACACCACACTCCCAATCCGATCTCATTCATCATCCTTGTTCTCCAATTCCGGAGGATGTTATTCGTTGTAGGGGATGTTCTTCATTAAAAAATATCCTTCCCAGTTCTCTAGAGATCTCCCTTTTTCCAAAAATCCTCCAACAAAATGGTGATGTTCCAAATAATATTAGTAAATAAACTATTTGAGTTCGCACATCATTGGGAGGAAAACCAAGAGTTAACTCCCATTAAAGGGGGAGTTCATGGGTTAGGTGGTCTCTACCTTGGAATTTAAATTGGGGGGTTTTTAGTTCGGGTGGTCCCCACCCCTAAACATCAAAAGGATGGTTTTAAAAACAAAATAAAACTTGTTCTTTATTTATTTTTAATCTTTTTACTCTCCCATGAAATTCAAGAAAACTAATATTCACCCTCAACATACTATGGTCTAGGTGAAAATCTCATTAAGAGAATGTCGGTGATGCGAGTTCAACGGTGCCATCTGATTTCAATTCTGAGCACCGGTTAAAAAGTTAGAAAATGACTCTCACACATTTACTGAATGTACTCAAAAAAAAGTTTGGAAAAATTATTATCAGTCACCCTCGACCCACGGAGGTCGAGGCTCAGCTCTACTTAATTGAAAAATTCCCCAACGAACCCAATGGTACTCTCAGATTTCCAATCCAACATACCATTTAAAATTAATTTATTTTTAAATAAAACAATTGTAACTTAATTATTTTATTTACATCCAAAAACTAACTTCCACTAGTGGCCCCACCGGTAAAAGTTAATATCTACCTAAATAAAGCGTACCGTGAAGAGTTCAACTTTTTTCTCATATTTTCAAAATGATTTGTTGTTTGTGAGTTATAAGTAGTTAATAAATAAAATAATTTATTTAATTATTTTATTTATGATTACGTCATTTTTGGGTTTTCTTAAAGGAGGCCCGCACTGACCAATCTTAAGTTGCACCTAGGGTAAACCCGCCATTCTAAATGCAACAGTGCCCTCAGATTTCTAATCTGGGAAACAGTTTAAGAGTTCTTCCACTATTTTAGGAAAATTTCTTACATGTGTTAATTTAAGCGTAACAAAAACATTGACAGATCATTCCGGGAACTCTGAGTCCCGGAATCGTGTGCCATCAGATTTCATAGTCTTGTAATAATTCCATATAATTAAAATCATTATAGAAAATTTTTGTAACATTACATTCTCCCCACCTTAGGGCTTCACATCCTCAAAATCCACATTACCCAAACTATAAAAATAAGTGGGGGTACTGAGCACGAATCTGAGTCTCTCACTCCCATGTTCTCTTCTGGAGGTTCCTGTGCTTCCTATGCACACGCAACAAAGGTATCAATCACCCATGAAGGACTCCCTCCTATCAATCCTCAATCTCCATGGGATCCTCTGAAAATGTCACCCCATCCTTGATGTCTAGCTCGTCGTCGTCGATGATGTGAGATGAGTCATGCATGTATCCTTTCAACTGGGATATGTGGCAGATGTCGCACACCCTCTCTAAATGTGGTGGAAGAGCCAAGCGGTATTCCACTTCTCCTACCCTCTAAAGGATCAGAAAAGTACTGATATAACGCATTGATAACTTGCCCCCTCGGCCAAATCTCCGCAAACGTCATCGAGGTGAGACCCATAGTAAGACATGATCTCCGTCCTCCTGTCGGCAAAAGACTTCTTCTGGCTCTAAGAAGTTTTCACTTGCTAACAATTGAGGCATTGTGATACAAAATTTACCACTAAATTCTTCATCCCTGGCCACTAGTACTGACGCTAATGGTCCTGATACATCTTCACCACACCATGATGTTTCACGCAAGGGGGCATATATACCTTCCTCAACACCTCCTTCTCTTGCGCTAATGGTACCATGGTACATCCTTGGAAGAGGAATACGTGCTCCCAACCTTCCAAAAATCCATCAAGTGTGTGGCCTATGAGTCTATCTGAGCACGTCGAGCCTCGAAGTCAACATCCCCACCCTGTGCCTCCATGAATCACTGATGAGGTGGGGGAGTGACTGTAAGAGACTAAAGAAAAATTTCTCTATCTCAATCCAAAAAAGATATCTACAAAGTGGATAGCTTATCTGTCACCTCACCCAGAAGCTGCAGGCCAGAACACCAACTAAGTGCATCTGCTAACATGTTCCCCTTCCGAGGAGTATAAGATATCTCAAATTCATAGTCCTGGAGAAACTCTAGCCACTCCGGTTGGGAACTGAAAACTCAAAACTTCTACTACCGCGAGGGTGAGGTTGGCCGACTCACGAGTGATTAGCTGCACCTTCCTATGAAAGAGTTTATTTTGTGCTACCGAGGTTTCCTTTTTTGCCAACTGAATAAAAACTCATCCCATAATTATAGATATAACACATCCTTTTTTCCTAAAATAGTCAACCTAATTATGAATTTTTTTTGTCTATTCATACCCAAAATAACGTCGTAAGGCCTCAACGCTGTCACCAAGAGGTTCCAACCAAAACTCTTGCCTCAAGGGTCAGATCACACTATCGGCATAAGTGTGATTACCGAGTCTTCTCTCAAAGGTATCTCCATACGTGAGGGACAAGTCAACAGTTCAACTATAAACTCTAGGTCTTGGTCATGATTCTTAGAGGGATTTAATTGTTGGTACCAATCTATATTGATACGGAAACTAGTAGTAGACACAATCCGTACCACGAATCATTTCTAGAGCCCTTGGGTCGCACTCCATGACCGCATGCAGCTACTCTCTTCCTTTTTCCTCTAGCTCCCTGAGCCTGGTGGGGGACCATAATGGAGGGGGGGGGGGGTTGTGACATGTCCAAATGCACACCACCTCATGCCTCTCCCTTAGCTCTACTTCCACATCTACAACCTTGTAGATTCAACTGTCCCACTTCTACTTCTCAAAACATTTTTACATTCCCAAGTCTATAATACTGGCACCAGTTTCCTACTTTCCAACTACTAACATTCACGGGTTGCATCCGCTCATATAAGGAATATTCAACTTCAAAGGTTATCTATAGTACCATAACATAATTAGAAATGCATAGATGAATAGTGCTAGCTCGGATGTCCCTAAAGAGACCTCACTCAGAGGACAGAGCATTGAAGCACTGATCATATAATATTCATCGAGTGAAAGGAATGATCTGTATTCCTCGATGAATACTAAGTTACTGACATGTCATCCTGCTGAAGCTATAAAAGCACTAAAGAACTCTCAGCCACCTCCTCAAGCCATTCCTCAGCTGCCTGTGAGTCGGGCTCACCACAGAACCTGAGGGGTATCTGATGCTGAGTCACACATAAGGCAGTAAGCCTATATGTGTCCTCTATCGGTACCGCCAGTTGTAACAATTGACCATCGGGAAGTGATATAAATGACAAAATACCCAAAAGTACTATCTCAGGTAATAGTCCATGTACCAAAGCCTCATCACTATGCAGAAAATCCTCATAGTCTCTCACTGAAAAAAAAAACTAGTAGCTAAGATCACCATATGCTCTACTGGTGTCTTAACTAGGTAGAATACTCTAGCAACCGCCTCTAGCTAGCCCTCGCCTACGTGGGAATATGTATCGCCTCAAAACCTCAGAGGCCATTTCTGCTAGAACTCGTGCAATGTGTTCAATCAGAATGCACCATTAGCTAGTGCGGCTGGTGGAAACTACATCCCAACAGGTGGTGGTGTTGTTGGTACAACACCTTTATGTGCCAACATTGTAAGAGTGCCCTCCACCGGGGCCTCATCGCTTAGTGGGATTTCATCTTGTACTCTCTCATGAATCATATTTGGCTTTCTACACAGCATAATCCTAATAAGGAATAGGTTCACCACAATAATTATGTTATACCTAGTGAGATGATTCAATGAAAACACAAGAAAACTTTTCAAAATAGACACACAATCTGTGTTTTGGTGCACTGAGTCAAAAATCAGAAGTCAGGGTCCTAGTGTATGGATACGTCTTCCACTGCTCTCACACTAGCTTCCCTAAACTAATAACCACAATCAATACACTTAATACTATTGTCGTTAAAAAACTTTAAGAGTACTTTGTTCTATGGTAGAACAGACTCCTCTGAAACTAATTTGTCATGAACAATCCCCCGGGGCCCGTGCCGTGACTACCCCAAGCCCACCTTCCATAGTCAAGGGGATGAAGGATAGCACCGAAAGGCATAATCCCGAAAACTAGGAAGTCACTACCTTTATAACCTGTAAGCACATGCAACTAAGCAGACAACAAGATACGAACTTTACTAAACTGAATAGTAAACAGATTGAGTACATTAAGTAAAAGGGTCCAAAATTCAAGCACAAATGGATAGTATAAGAAAATTAAAGTACAAGTAAATTGGATAAAAAAGGAAGACATTTGTTGGGTCACCATCTGAGGTTCCTACATAAAGGGTAGGTACAGATCACCTCCTCGGAACTCCATATCCGTCCACCTCCTCCATGTACCAAATTGTCATTTGGTCCACCTTCGAGCACCGTCTAGTCCTCATACCCTCAGTCTCGATCAATGTTGTCTAACTTCTGCATCGAACACATCAAGGTGTGAACTTAGCCTGTGCAGGGGTGAGTATAATGATACTCAGTAGGGACCCCGTGACCCTCAAGGTCTCACAGAATCGACAAGGATATACCCCAATGCATGAAGTCAACTATCAAACCTACTTAGGTATATGCCCATACGTATACATATGTTATCAATATTACACATCTCAATCATGAGGAAACATAGGGTAAAACCCAAAATTCCAATTCTCAATAGTTCCACAAAGGATGGAATACCATAAAGGAAAGTATGACACATGTACGCCACATATAAGAATACCACCAAGGTATTATCATGAAGGAAAGTACTTCACAGGTACGAACTCAGCTCACACCAGGTATAACTTAAGTACAGTAGTCGAGATTATTATATTTTACTATTGAATCATCTTACTCTGTTAAAAAAGGTAGACCCACATAGGATTTCTCGGTGCTAACCCACACAGGATCAATAGGTGCTGACCCACATAGGATCGCTCAGGGCTGACCCACAGAGGATCACTCAGTGCTGACCCACACAGGATCGCTAGGTGCAGACCCACATAGGATCGCTAGGTGCTGCCCCACACAGGATCGCTCGGTGCTGAACCACACATGATCACTCGGTCTTGACCCACACATGATCTCTAGGTGCTGACCCACACAAGATTGATAGGTGCTGACCGACACAGGATCGCTCGGTGCTGACCCACACAAGATCACTCGGTGCTGACCTACACAGGATTCCTCGGTATATCATCAAACCCACACATGATCCTAGTACATCTCATGTACGTATTTAGACCGACACAGGATCCTAGTACATCTCCAGTACGTCATCTGACCCACCCAGGATCCTAGTACATCTCTAGTACGTCGTCAGAACCACACAATATCCTAGTACATCTTCACGTCACAGCCAACTACTGGGTTCTCTCACTACCCTCACTTGTCTCCAAGAGGTTCCTCTACACAAGCCACTAGTCGATACTACAATTACCAAGAATTCCCATGAATAAGTATCTGAAAAGGACGCCATGTAATATGGGTCCCAACACAATAGACGATGCATCTACCGGATGCCGTGTCTATAAGATATAGGCATTTTAGTAGCGAAGGCCCGGTTGGATTCAAGTACAATCCAACCCAGCCAAACTCGAACGTTCTCTAAAAGTCATTTGGAGTATTTCTAAAGAACCGCCTCAACTCAAGGATTTCAGCACCGTAGACGGTTCTTCATTTCGACACCATACAAGGGAGATATGTTGAATACAAGATCCCACAATAATAATATTAATAATATTATTCGTTGTTTCGGGGACCCAAGCTATGGACCTGAATTTAATATTCAAAATTACACTTAAATTTACCGTCTTAATGATAGGATCACATCAACGCTGACGATAAGTCAATCGGATGTCACACGCAGGAGTCATAGGGGGTCAAAGATTTAATAATAATAATATATTATTATTATTTGATCGTTTTGGGTACCCAATCCAAAAACCCAAAAAATATGTCCAATATTAGACTCATAACTTCCATCTCAAAGTCAGGGTCATACTTCCACATACAGTTCGTGAAACCGAGGTCGCACAAAGAAGATAAAGTCAAAAAATAGTTATCCAAAAAATAATAATAATAACATTATTATATTATTATTATTTTTAATTTAACTGTATTGTTTTCCCTTTAACTCCAAAGCTAATTCCACTCACAAAACCTTCAATCTCCCATGCGCTACACACAACCCCCCAAATCCATCATCTTTTATCATTTATTTCTTCTTAAATTTTATTCCCTTCCTATTTATTTCGCTCTCCAATCTAATATTTATTTCATGTTTTCTTCTCCGAATTAGTGCCTCCTAAAACCCAAATTTCCAGCAACCACACATCTGAATTCCTAATGGAATCTCAAAAAGAGCACGCTACCCTTAACCACCTGGACGCCATCGTCACCTTCGAATGGTCACACCTGCTTCCTTACGCGGCGGCTTTGCACTGCCTGCACCCACTGTCTCACACGGCTGCTTCACACGGACCGCACCCGCTGTCCACCTAGCTACCATGCTGCTAGGGAGCCTCTCCCCTTTAGCCTGACACTATCCCGGCCTCCCTCTCACGCCACCGCGATCCACCTTGGTTGTCGCTTATCCAACCACCTTGTCGGATGATTGTCGCAACCATGCTGAACTGCCTCCATATCTCCCCTTCCATAGGACATTGCAGCTTCGTTCTATGCCCAAAAATTGTAATGATCATAGATCTGTGATCGTCGGGTCGAGATCTTCTCATATTTATGTCACGCTCAATGAAGAATTATTTTTTTAAGGAACATAATTATTTGTCAATGATGAACGCGTAAATAATGAAATAGAAATGATCATGGTATATGTGTGAAGCGATGACCATGTTTGTTTGGCCATCATTATTCAGAATCATGAAACAGAGGAATTGACAAATAGATATTTATCATAATTCAAATTAAAACTCCCTGCCTTGATTTTTTTAGAGATGTTGCGAGGAAGGAGATGTAGATGTCGACGTTCGTTGCTCCTACACCACACTCCTGATTCAAGCTTGTATGTCGTCCTCATTCTCTAATTCCAGTGGATGATCTTCATTGTAGTGGATTTTCTTCATTGAAGTATATACTTCAATGTTCTCTAGATCTCTCCTTTTTTCCAAGAATCCTCCAATGAAATGGTGAAGTGCCAAAAAAGTAAATTAAATAAACTATTTGAGTTGTCACATCAATGGGATGAAACAAAGAGTTATCTCCCATTAAAGGGGGAGTTCAAGGGTCATGTGGTCCCCACATTTTAATTTAAATAGGGGGTTTTTAGTTTCTGGTGGTCACCAACACTAAACATAAAATGTAATGTTTTAAAAGGAAAATAAAATTGGTTCTTTATTTTATTTTTATTCATATAACTCTCTGATGAAATTCATGAAAAATAATATTCAAAATCGACCTACTGCTATTAAGGTGAAGGTCTCATTAAACGAATATCAGCGTTATGAGTTCAACGATGCCCTCTGATTTCAATTCCGATCACCGGTTCAAAAGTTAGAAAATGTCGCTCATGTGTTTACTGAACATACCCAAAAAATAGTTCAAGAAATTTACTATCAGTCACCCTCGTCCAGCGCCGTTTGAGGTTAGGCTCTTCCAAGGTGAAAAACACCCCAACAAAGCCAACTATACTCTCAAATTTCCAATCTGAGATACCATTTAAAAGTTATGTATTTTACAATAAAATAATTTTCACTGAATTATTTAATTTACGGCCAAAAACTAACATTCACTGGTGTCCCCCACCAGCCAAGAGTTACTATCTGCCTAAATAAAGCATACCATCATTATTTCAATGGTTGTCTCATATTTTCTACCAGAGTTACCTTTTTTGAGTTATAAGAATTTGAAAAATAAAATAATTTATTTAAATATTTTATTTACAATTATTCCATTTTTTGGTTTTCTCACAAGAGGCCCGCGCCGACCAAACATAAGTCGCTCCTAGGGTAAACCCGCCATTCTGAACACAAAGGTGCCCTCATATTTATGACCTATGCAACCATTTAAGAGTTATTCCACTTTTTCAAGAAAACTTTTCACACATGCTAATTTATGCATAACAAAAACTTCGACAGATCATTCCGGACACTCCGGGCCTCAGAACCATTCGTAATTATTTTCACGGTCTTGTAATAATTCCATATAATTAAAAATTTATATATAATTTCTTGGACATTACATTAAAATTTTTTAGTCTAGAGAAGTATTACAATGCCACTCTACATTCATAATAATGAAAAAGAAGAAATTCATCTTCAAATATGAAAATAAATATTTTTCTTCTTCACTTTGTATATGTAAAACACTCGTAGAACCACTTCAATATTATTATTATTCATTCATTTTTATGTTTAGATAATCATATAATATCTATTTTATAACAAATGTCCATAATTTATACTTCTACATCAATTCTACAAAAACTTTTACTTCTCAAAAAATCCATTCTAGTGAAATTTTCCCAGCAAACCCACTTAAATAAAAAAAATATTTGAATTTTAAATTAAAATTCCAATCCCATTACAGAACATATGTCCTTGGATTATTTCCCATCAAAATAATGACCATTTAATTTAAATTGACAGTTAAAATGGCCTAGAATAACCACATATTTTTGAATATGAATCAATGTTATCATTTCTACTCAAACGAGGTAGACTAGCACTATAAAACTACTTTATTAGTATGGTCTAGGGAATTATTATGTAGCATGTTAATTTTCATTGGTTTTAAATTAACATATAAACATGTTCGGGTGTGGGATAAGAGATATTACAAGGGGGAATATAATTTTATAAAACAACAAAAAATAGTGTAATCACCTCTACGACATGGTCTATTCACTGAGGTATAGTCTTATATATTTTCTATTGAATACAAAGTGAGGATGGGATTGTATCATGGATTTAAATATTATTATAGATCCTCAAAAATTTTAATCATCCTCATATTCAAAATGATCATTCACAATGGGATTTATGGCATAGTTTTAGTCTCCCTTAGAGTGTGTACATAAATATAAAGACATGATGTCCTGCAGATGATTTTTAATCCTACTACTAATATCAACATTCGCATGGCACGTAAAAACTTATTTAAATTTATCCTAAATTGATGTAAAATTATTATAGTTATAAATATATTACATCATATAAATTCTCTCAAAAATCAACATTTAGGGTGAAATAAGATCCTATTTGGCATTGAACCCCTTATTTAGCTTTATTTAATCTAATTAAATCATAAACTCCTCCCATGATATTTAAATACTTATAATCGGATAAGGAATCATACAAATTAATTTATTTACACATCCTCAACTCATGGTAATTTATATTATGAAGATGATTTATGTATTAAAAATAAAATCCAACAAAAATCATCATTTTCAATTTAATTTCATTCTTCAAATTCAAAAAAAACATATGAACAAATCTTGATCTCAACAAAATTATATCATGTTAGGGGATTACTATACTTATGGTTTATCAAATTAAATGATATTCTTGAGTTAACCTTCGGTGACTCCATTCTATGCATAGTATTCATGTTTTCCTTCTTTGATTGAATTAATATTCCTTGATGGGTGTTTTTAATGAAGGGTAGAATATGTGTCAAACACCTATCTAATAATTAATTGAGATAAGATAATGAATTGGATTAATGAAGATAATAGGAAAATATAGATACCTATACATTTCAATCAATAAATACTATATATTATAAGATAATCATTCAATACACAACATTATGATCCATGCAATAATCATATAGTTCTAATGAATTTAGAAGAATATATATGTAAAAAACATTTTTATAAGACATCTACATCAACTGCCACTATGTTATTCATAACTAGAACCCATATTAAACATATCATACCTAAAACCATTCTTTATAACACACATAAAGGAAACCTATGAAAGGGTGTGATATGATTGTTGGTAAAGGTAAATAATGAAGATATAAATGATAAATTATGAATAAAATGAGCATAAGGATATGTGAATATGAGCCTGATATTTGAAAATAATAACTTGTATATCATATATCAAAATCTTGAATCATGACATAATTCATGGTTCTTAATAATATATGAATCATTGTGGAATAATAAACATTAGCTATTACAACATAACATTATAATATGAAATACGTTTTTCGCATTAACATAAGCATGGAAAATAATTTCCATATTCAACTCTAACTAGGAACACTATGAGAGTGAATTGGGCTCCCTCACAATTTTATCTTATTCTTATTCTAGGTTTCCTCCCATGAAAATCATATTGTATAGGGTCCTTTACCTAATAATGTTTACGACCCAGACAAATCCTCATTATCTCATGAGATATACATCTTTTCCATGTTCATTAAAGAGCTACATAAATATTTTCCCACCAATCACTTAATCATAATATATTCATTTTTTATTCCATAATACAATAAAACATACATCATATATCACTACCCATGAAAAAGAAATGGGTTTCATAAGCATTCAAATAGTTTACCATCTCACATCCCATAGAAAATAAATTGTGTTTGTAAACTTATCATCATCGTAATAATAAAAAATCATGAGAAATAATTATGATGGTTACCTTGGATCAAATCCCTAGTGAATAATAAGTTTTATCAATGTATGTTATCAAAAATAAAAATGACATTAAATATTACATGAAAATTTCTTGAGAAGATTAAAATTTAATTTTGAAAAAAATCCATAAAATATGAAAAATTACAAAATATTATGGTAAATTTTTTATTTAAAAATATACATATAAAATTGTAATGGAAGACCTAATACATTTAGTTTTCATGACCATAAATTTTTGTATGTTGTGCATGTTAAAATGAAAATTCATTTATTAATTTTAGTACAAATCCAAAAGTAACTTGTTTGGAAAATGAAATAAATATTCATTTTAACACTTTTGACAGAAAACAATGATGTTTAAAATGAATTTAAAAAATTTTAGTATAATTTTAAAAAACCTTGATTTTTTTTAGAATCATTGGATATTGAAGACAAAATAATTTTAGATGAAGAGAGAAATAAAGTAGATTTTCCATAAAATAATTATTTATTAATTTAGTGTTTATAAAGAGAGGAAAATTATTTTAATATATTTAATTTCTTGAATTAACCATTGGAGATGAAATTTCATGGGATTATTGAGATATTTTTCATAAAATTTCTTCATCATAAACATGATCATAGAAAATATAAATAAACATGGAAATTTTCAAATAAATCCCTTATCACATGTTTTGATTTATTTAAAATTTATTTAACTTCATATGTAATTGGCATTAATTTACTATATATAATAGAATCATTTAAATTCATATAATATCACATATAATCCACAGATTACATTTCAACTATAACGGATCTCACATTTCATACATTTTCATTAGTTTATTTTTACATAAAAATTCATATATTACACAAAAACATTCCAAATACCATATTATTATAGGGACTTTGGAAACATAGAAGCAAAAAAATGGTTCATAAAAAATTTAATTATTTTTCTACTTATATCATCATAACTTGACTCTTTTTCACATATTAGAATTAATATATTTTTTTATATTTTGTAAAAGAAACATAAAAATGGGTGAGATCATATGATAAATAAGTGTAAGAAAGGGAGATATGTAAGTATAATCATGAGCATAAGGGTTTGAGAACGTAATCACAAATATAGATTATCATACCCTTTATGCCAAATATAAAAAAAATGAATCCTGGAAAGAAGATTTTATGTTTATAAGACATGAATCAGAAGTAAATAAAGAGAATAATCTATAAAATAATAACATGGGAATAATAAATAGACTTTGGGAAAACACATAAGAAAATGAGAATGAATTTAATAGTGTCCAAGGCATCACTTCCCGTGTAGTTAAAGTAGTATAGTATCACTCCCCATACTATATTGGTAGTCATGCTTCACTCCCATAACTATATTTTTAGCCATTATTCGCTCCTATATGCATTTTAATAGTCATGGTTCAGTACCATAACAATCTTAGTAGGGAAGGGTAACATACAAGACCATCTTAGCAGATGAGGTCCTTTTTGTTTATCTTAGGAGATATAACTATTCACATAATTCATTAGAGGGAGATATTGGTCCCACCCATTATAAAATGAAAACAATACATATGTGTTCCTCAATAACATATATTATTATTCAAATAATAACCTATGGAATTAAATGGGTTTCATAAACGTTATTAAATCATAACATTAATAATGGAAAAAAATGGATTTCATAAATATCATTGCATCATCAATATAAATCATTATTTTAAAGAATAAGAATAGTATAATTGAATCATACCCCCAATAAAACATAAGTAACCTAAAATAATATCACCATAGAAGGAAATAAATTTTAGGAGGTCACTTAAAAATAATTATTGAAGAACATATCATTTCATCATTGAGAAATATTTTTTAAATAATAAAACATTTATTAAACACTTTACATTGTAAATAACTATAAAAAAAATATAAATATTGATTTATAAATAGTTTTAAACATCTTTGAAATGCTTTTCCATGAAAATTCCTAAAATATCATTAAAAATGAAACATTTATAGAAAAAATGGATATGGATGATAAATATTCCCCAATATAGATATAAAATGAAACAATCAAAACCATTGAAGAGATAGTGAAATAAATACTAATCCCATACTAATCAATAGAATAATATGAAAAAACAAGAAATAAAATTATAAAGATATGAAAATACTATACTATTGTGGATAATACTCATAAAAGACATTCATTAGTAGCGGAAACACCCCATAAAAGAAACATGTAGTTTATATGTCATGTGTCCTACAGAAATAAAAGTGAGACAAAAATGCCTTACTAATTGAGTGAATTTAGAATCATGATATAAAAGAGATAATAACATTACTTAAATATTTTAATATCATTGACTAGAGGAAATTATTTATATAAAATTTCATAGAGTATTATATAAACTACAAAATATAAGCAAGTAATGAACATGGCATGTACCTCATAAAAATAAAAGTTAGATGAAATTATATTACCCTATGTCTTGACATTCTACATACACGTACAAGAATCCTATATAATAATTATAAGTTTATTATAAATTTATCATAGAACCATATTCATATATATAATACCATATAATCTTTTTTATGGCATTATATTACCCATTTATAATCAATTCCGAGGTTAAAGTTACATTTCAGGTAATAACCACTTTTTTTATCCTATGTGATTTGACTTTTCATTATTGACCCTCTTACATAAATAATGATTTACTTAATTATAGAGTATAAAATACTAATAATATATATATTATATATTAATTAAATAAATTCTCATTATAATAATATAGAAAATCATATATGAAATGGAATATACCGTTCAAGGAAAAAATAGGTCGTACGTATGCATGAACACTATTTATATTTTCTTGTAGGGTTAAAAGAAAGGAAATTATATGATATATTATCATTAAAGAAACACTTCTATTTCATATAAAATATATATTCATAAAAATTCATCCTTATTACAATCCATGAAATATTAGTGAATAATGCATCCCATTGCATTATGGAGATGGTAAGCCATATATACGCATGGGTGACATTATCATTTTCCCAAAATATTATATGGTAAAAAGGTAGACATGATATATTCATTAAATAAGTATAATTATATCGTCAATATCATATAAAAAATATAAAAATTGGCATTCCCTCATAATTCTTAACACTGAGATGTGGTAAAGTAAAAATTAACAACATCATTTCATGAGGTGGTAATTCACCATAAACAAGAATAGTAAGTTCGTTACCCATTATATGAAAGTGTGTGGGAGTGTAGTTAAAATTGTTAATATAAAAATATCCCATTATATTGAGTATATTTAGGATATTATATAAACCTGATATAAAAATAATTTAAGTAGTTCAAGTAATAAATAAAACTATAGCAATTATTGATGAATGGTCCCTCATCTTTGGGCATCTCTTTTGGATATGAAAAAAGACTCTTCTAGATGAATTTTTTCCCAATATAAGTCTTATAAGATTAAGGTATGGAATTTTTTAGGAGACTTGGGTTGTGTTTGGCTGATCCAAATGGATTTATATGTTTTAATAAAATAGATGGTTAGGTTCCCTTTAATTAGATATGGGAGTGGAACTCTTGAAATCTCCTAGAAAATTAAATTAATATAAAATTTATTTTTAATAAAAAATGTATCCAAAGTGATTTATGTAGATAATAAAATATTTATAGATAGAAATAATATCAACGAGTACATTTTAGAGATGTTTTGGCCAAATTATTACCCTTATTTATTATCTAAAACCCTTAATTAATCCCTTTATCCCTTACTACAACAACATGTGTTTTAACTACTTATGTGTTAATATAGTTACAATAATATTATAAAATAACCCCAAATGGATCATTTATTAAATATTTAACATTATTATATTAATTTGGATGAATTTCATATTTTGAGGAATTTTTTAATCATTTAATAAAATATTAGTTATTTTAAATAATCATTTTCCCCATTTTTGATACAATTCATTTTTTTTATTTTTAAAAAATATCATATCAACAAGATAATTTCTAAAAAACCTAATAATTTATAACTAACACGTCTATGTTATCTATAAAATTCATTAATATCTTTAAAGTTTTAATATTTGTTTTATTTTAATATTTTTTATATAATATATTTGATATTTCCATCGACTAAACAATTACTACATTATTATTATACAAGCATTTAATTTAAATATGTATTATATATAAATGATAATTAGACTATCATTATGAATATAAATTTATTATATTTCAAATTACTATTCACAATCTATTTTATATTCTGTATAACTATGTAAAAATGTAATACTTAATAAATAACATTAGTATGATATATATAACGTATCTTTAAATAAAATATTATAAATGTCATATTTATACTAAAGTGGAATAAAAAGGTTGTAATTTTTTACTGAGGTTGATTTTGGTTGAAACCCACTTATACAATTAAATTAAGAAATGTGTTAGGATAATTTTATAATATTATAATATTATTTTTACATTTAATTAACTGATTTACCCTTAACTGTGGTAAATAAAAAATTACCAAAGATAATATTCATACTATCCAAAAATTATTTTTATCCTATTATAATCTAAATTTTATACTTATTACAATGATTTATGTGAATTTTTTAAAATTCAATTCACCTAAGAATCAAAAATATCTTTAATGAAAATCTCATAGATGTGGCAAGAAAGCAGGTAATTAATGTTAAAACAAGAGAAAGATTGAAATGTTATTATATCCGAATTCATTTTAAAATTGATTATAATAAAATATATTATGTTTAAGGATAAAAATATTATCTAATAATATTAAAAAATCATTCAAAAATGTAATTTAACAATTTAAATTATTCCAAACATAAAAGTTGTTTTCACATGAAAACAAGTTTTTTTACTGTTCATACAAACATGAAACTTATCCGAGAAAGAAAAAAATCAACTAAAGTATAATTTTATATTCATATTTAAGAGAAGAAGTCTATTTTTTCAAATATAATATAAAAAAATGACAAAAAATTTTATTTAAAATGAATTCTCAATTAAAAGGATTTAAAATTTAACGTTTAAAAAATATTAGGTTTTATGCATAAAATTGGGGTTATTAATATATTGTGCCTATAAAATCTATTATATGAATATAATAAATATTTTTTTGAATATATCCCATATATATTACATTAATATCTTTCACTAATTTTTATTTAATTAATTTGATAAGACTAATCAACATTGGGCACATAATAAATAAAATATTTCCTTTATAATCAGTTGGAATATACTTTCTTTCATAATTAATTAGAAAGGAGTGAATTTATATTAAAAAACTTATATTTTCATAACTTATTTAATAATATTATTAACCTTCAATTTAATGGCTAGTTTATGACTAACTATATTAAATAATAATATTTTAATAATATACTATTGTTCGATTGATCTCTATATTTCATGTAATGTCAGTTATCGAATGAACTCACCCTTGTGTGTAACACAATAAAATAATAGTTCTGTGTATACAAAAAATAAGCTGGTGTTGCATATAGCATAAGTTATCATGGTGTTCTGTATAACACTTTTCAACCATAGTGTTTTCCTGTAACAAAATCTATATTCAGTGTATAGAAAATATTAAATTAATTAAACAAATTTCCACAAAATATCAGGGTGTTACATTCTACCCCCCCCCCCCCTTAAATATCTTTATACCTATAATGTCTTCTGGTATATTAAAGGATTAATACATGTAACTCTATTTCATTGAATCACACATCGTAAAAATGAATACTCAAACTTCTTTTAAAATGTAAAGTTGAAAGCATAATGGTCACAAGGAGTAACTCATACCTCAGTTTCTAAATAGGATAACATAGGTGGAAAGTGAAATCATGGACATAAAAGATAAATATAACTATAATGTTCAAATAGAATGTTATAGATAAATTTTTAAGAATATAGTTAAAAATTTAAAATTCACAAATCTTTGATGATATAAGAGACCATTGGATTAATCAATAAAAATTACTATGATAGCATTTAGGGTTTCATGTTCCTTTTCTTAATGTTTATAATATTTCACAAGAAGAAACACTTACTTTATTTGAGATCAATCTCACCCTTTAGTTGTGTGTTGATCAATATCCACTTCATCACTTAATCAAAAAGATAATGTGAATTTTTAATTCCTAATGAACTAAAATATCATGATATCAATAAATAGAATGATAAATCATTCTATATATCTTTTGTTATCATCACACCATCATAGGAAATATATGTTATTCAATATGCATAAACCCTCATATTGTGAGATAACACTTTAATCTATTAAACATCATTGAATGCTTAACATAGACCATTCCATAAATAGTTAACCTTATAACCCTTCTAGAATATGAAAATCCAAATATTTAGAAAGAAAGAGACATAATTTCTCAAAAACAACATAGCATTAGTTCCACATATATGATAAATCAGCTCTTGTTTGTCATATACCAAACACATGAAAATAATAATAATTTATTCTGTTAAAATAAGCTAATATCCTGAATTACAAAAAATCTGATTAGAAAACATGCATTCCACCTTATTCAAAGCATTACAGGATATATTCTTTAAATTCTTGAAGTTTTTAACTTCATTCATGATGAAATTGATAATTTTTTCAAAAAATACCTTATCAGTTATGAAGTCATAAATATTATCTCTTTTACATTACCCATATCATCAACTCTTCATCTATATAATATATAATTATTCCATCCTTAGTAACATGTTTTGGGTTACATTTTCTTAATGTAACCCTTCTATTAAATTAGTTTTCTAAGTAATTGGTATCATTTTACACATTTTTAAAAATAAAAAATGAAAAACAGCTTCAAAAAATCATTATATACTTCATGATTCATATAACATAATCTTTGAATTCTATGAATTATACACATCAATCATCCAATATTATTCTTAAAACATTCCTCAGGCTTCATTATCCTTTTTCATAACACCCATTTCATAGAATACGAAATATGAATCATTTATTAAGGTTTCTAATCTTCAATCTAATCCTTCTTCTTACATTTAATTGTATCAATAATTCATGATTAGCCTATACCTTTAACACATCAGTTTCCATCTCCTTTCCTTTAATAGTAAGTCAAATACTTGTACCACCATCCTAATTCACTTTATGAGGTTTCCACATAGGACATCGATTTGTATAACACCCATACTATCCAAATCTAAAACATTAAATGTTAAAAAAGTTCATTGTAGTTAATTTCATTGGATAAAACTAGAAATGATAGGATGAGAAAACTCTATCATAATAGAAAACCATATAACCATGAAAATTAGAATTTGGGAATCTAAATCATAAAAAATACTTATTTAATCTATAGAAACATAGCTAGGTTTATACATGGTCACTGATAACTAACATATACTTAAATCCATCCTGATTGTTTATAAGTAGTTTTTAAATTCTCAAAGCATATCCCCAGTGAGTCACTAACTAGGTGTGAAGAAAGGCACATTATCATGTACCAGTTTATGCCGAGTCAGGCTCAACACACTATTTCAGAGTAATTACCTCTATATTGATATGATATATATCCACATCCACTTTTATTTTCTAGGAATATATATATTTTTATGAAACCACTCACACAATATATTAACAAAATTCTCATACGTTTTCCTAAACATTATCTCATCCTTATACATATCCTTAGAGACACCTCAAGATATATCGTTATAAATATTCATAGGGATCTAACTACGGTTATCTCATCATATATTCCAAATGTTAACTAAACCTTCACTCTAATACCAACTATAATGACCCTCAATTTTCACAAATTCACATTAAATAATTTTTGCAGAACATTTCATGTATTAAAAAAACACATCCCAAAAGACCATATTAGATTAGTGCCTTTCAAAGCATGGAAACAAAAAAAACTATTCCACAACACATTTTCTTCTTTACTAGCCTATTTCATCAGAACTATACCCCTTTTAACATATCATAATTAATTGCATTCTTCAAATCTGGAGGAGAAAAACCTAAAAAGGTGTGATCACAAATGCTCGGTAAGGGTAACCAAGGGAGATATGTAAGAATAATCATGTTCATAATTTTATGAGAACATTATCCTAAAAATAAAATATCACATGATAAATATCAAATCTCATAATCATAAATCATTTAATATATATTTCTAGTTTATAAGATATAAATCAAAAGGAAACAAATAACATAATAAATGAAAGGGTAAAATAAGAATAATTTACATAATCTTGGTAGATGAATTAGCATATAAAAATTATTTCAATATAATTTAGGGAATCACTTCCAACGTCATCCTAATACTACAAGTTCACTACTGATTCCATCTTGGTAGTCATGGTACTCTCTCATAACCATCTTGGATGTCCTGGTTCACTCCCATATCCATCTTAGTAGTCATGGTTCACTCCCATAATCATCTTAGTAGTCAGGGATCACTCCCATAACCATCATACAAGTCAATGTTCACTCTTGAGACTATCTTAATAGATAAGGACCTTTATATATATCTCATTAGATATAAATTTTTACCTAAGGCATTGGAGGGAGATATAGGTCCCACAAATCACTTAATGAAAAAAATACATATGTGTTCCATGGGAACATATATCATTCATCATATCATAACACATGGAATGAAGTGGATTTCATAAACATAATTCAATCATAAAATAACTCAGAGAAAAGAAATCTGTTTCATAAAAATCATTCTATCGAGAATATACACCATTCATAGAAATAATAAAAATAATATAAATAAATCAAACCACTAGTAAAACACATGTGGCATAAATTAATTTTATCTGAGATGGAAAATAATTTTCATGGATCATTAGAAAATATTTCTTGAGGAAAATATCATTTCTTCTTTGAAACATGCTTTTTAAAACATAATTCTTTTATCAACCCCTTTTCATTGTTAAGAAGAATATAATATTATAATGTAATATTTTAAAACCATTTTAGAAATATTTTAAATAACATTACATATCAATTTTTAAATGATTATTTCAAAAAAATCAGAAAACATGGGTATTGATGATAAATATTGCCTAACAGAGACATAAAAGGAAATAATCCCAAATATTAAAGAGATTGTGTAATCAATACTCATCAAATTATAATCAAAAGAATTGTATTCCCCATGAGTGAAATAGAATTATAAAAAAATTAATATACCATAATATTATGATTATGTATCATAAAATAAATTCATTAGTAATATATACTCCTTGTAGAGGAATTTATTTGTATATAACTCATGTGTCACTCAGATATAAAAGTGGGACATAAATCTCTTAAAAATTGAGTCACATTAAAATCTTGATATCCAAAGAATCATAATATCAATTAAATCTTTTAATATCATTAAATAATGAAAAATAATCCTATAATATTCCATAGGGATGTATATAAACCACATAATCGAAGCAAGTGGTGAATATGTCAGATATCCCACAGAAATAACCAGTGAGATGAAATTCTTTTAACACGTGTCTTGGAATTCATCGTACAAAAAATATAATATCTTATAAAAATTATAAGTTTATTATAAATTTTACATGCAGCCATATTCATATATATAATTCCATATAAAATTTTTATGTCTTTATGTTACACATTTATTCATAATTCCAATGTTAATATAGGCTCTCAGGTAATAACATCTTTTTTATCATATATGTTTTAACTTGTCATTCAAGATACTATAACTTAATGATTGATTTATTTATATATATAATTTAATGCATTACTTATATATAATATATATTCTTTATATTAACGTTTAAAATAATCTTATAAAAGATACATATATGAAATGGAATACCACTTTCATGGAGACGGTAGGACATACATACACATGAACATTACATCCATTTTCCTTTCAGGTTAAATGAATTGAATATAAATTATATATTATCATTAAAAAAATTATATGTCTTATAAAACATATATATTCCTAAAAAGTACTCCTTATTACCATCCTAAAAATACAGTTAAATATTGAATCACATAACATCGTGGAGTAGGAAAGCCATACATTTTCACAAGTGATATTGTAATTTTACAAAAATATTATATGGTAATAAGGTAGAAATAATCTTATCATAGTATAAGAATAATTGTATCATAAATTTCACATAAAAGTAAAATTTCCATCAGAAATCCCTACCATGATAGGCAGTAAAGGAAAAAAATTAACAACATCGTTTCAGGAGGTAGTAGTTCGCCTAACCAAGAATTGTAAGTTCTTTACATGTTAGATAGAAGTGTGTGTGATTTTAGGTAGAACCCATAATAATATAATATCCCATTATATTTATGATATTTTTTTTAATATATAAAGAAGAAATAAAAATAATTGAATGAGTTCAAGGATGAAATTAAATAAAAATGTTCATTAATGAAGGTTACCTCTTCTTTGGGCATTCCCTTTTGATTTAGACAAAAAGACTCATTTTTATGGATATATGAAAAAATTAAGGCTTATAAGATTAAGGGAAAATAGTTTTTAGGATACATTGGTAATATTTGGATGAGAAACAATAGATTTATTGGTCCAAATAAAATTGAAGGAGAGATACGCTTTTATAGGAGATGGGTCGGGCACTCCTGGAATCTTCTAAAATATTAAATTATTATAAATTAATTTTTAATTAAAAAATGGATCCAAAGATTATTATGTCGAAGGTAATATGAGGATAGATGAAAATACTATCAAAAAATATTTCTTATACCTACTTATGTCATATTATTACCCATATATTTGGGATGTATCCTTTAATTAATCTTATTAACTCTTTCCATGACAACATGTGTTTTTACTACATATGTGTAAATATAGTAACAATAAAATTCCAAAAGAACCACAAATGGATATTTTATGAAATATTTAACCTTATTATATTGGATTGGATATTGTTCAGATTTTTTGGAATTTTATATAATTTAAAAAAATATTGTTTATTTTATAGTATCATTTATATAAATTTTGATACTACCCATTATCTTCCTTTTTAAAAATATAACAATAACTTTATAAATTAAAATAAACTATTCACATATATCACTAGAATTTATATGTTTTCTATTATTTTTTAATTTCATTAATAATGTCATAATATTTTTATTTTTAAATATCTTTTATCATATATTTGATATTTTTATTGAGTAAACATATACTCCATCATTGTTATGAAAGCCTTTAATTAGATTATTTATTTTATAAAAATCCAAAATTAATTATAATTATAAATATATATTTATTATATTTTAAATGGTTTTTTATAGTCTAATTAATATTATATAAAACCGTGAATTAAAAATTTAATACATATTATAAACCATGAGTATGACAATTGTAATTAATATATAAATAAAAACTTATAAATATCATATTAGTACCCTAGTGGCTTAAGTTGGATATAATTTCTACCTAATGATTATTTTTGTCGAAACACACTTATTCAATCAAATTAGGACAAGTGTAAGTAAATTTTGTAATAGTATAATATTATATTAACATTTATTTACCTGATTAACCCTTAAATGTGGTAAATAGAAATTTATTAATGTTATAATCCAGAAAATATGAAAATTAATTTTATATTATTAGACTATAAATATCACACGTTTTACAACCATGTATGTCTATTTTTTGAAATTTTACTCACATAAACAAAAAAATTATTTTTAATGATAATCCCATAGACATGGTGAGAAAGTGAGTTATTAAAGTTAAAACATGAAACTATTGAAACATATTTATATCTAAATTCCACGTAAAATTGATTAAAATTTCCAAAATTATGTTTAATAATAAAATATGATATAATAATATTTAAAAAAATCCAAAATATAATTTAACAATATAAATTAATTTGATGAAAAAATAATCTTTCACTTAAATGTTAATATTTTTTCAATATTAAGCAAAACATGAAAATTATCCATAAAATACTTAAATTTCAACAAAATAAAATATTAATATTCTATCATAAAATAATATGTTTATATTTTTTAAATATGCTATATAAAAGTGTCAAGAATTGGATATAAAATGGGTTCTCCATTAAAAGGTGGTAAATGTACCCTTTTGAAAAATATATGTTTTTACACGTAAAATTGAGCTTATTTTAATCATGTTCCATAAAATATACTGGGTGAATATAAAAAATATTTTATTCAATATATTACATGTTTATTTTATTAATATCATTTAATAATTGTAATTTTTTAATTTATTAAGACGAAATGAATTTGGGTGCATAATAATTAAAATGTTTCTTTTTTGATCAACTTGTATATATTTTAATTTCTAATTGATTAGTAATTAATTTTTTAATATTATAAACCTTATATTTTCATAAGTTACTTAATACTATTCATAATATCTAATTTAATAGCAATGTTATATTTTACTATATTAAATAATAATATTTTAATAATATATTATTGATCGGTAAAACTCAGCCTTGCATGTAATTTAAGCTACTGAAATAACTCAAAATTATGTATAAATCAATCAAAAATAGTGTTATGTATACTGAAATATATGATGGTGTTGTGTGTAACAGAAACTTAAATTGGTGTTGTATATAATGAAATCCAAATATTGTATTTTAATATAATAAAAGATATACTCAGTAAAATTATAAGATTAAATAAATTTAAAAGGATATTTTAAAAAAATATCATGGTGTTATTTAACCCTAATTTATTTATTATCACTTATTAAAATCATTGTTTCATCAGGTTAAGTATTTAATTTTTCATTAGAATTTTGATTTGGTTGTTCTTTTCCCTATGGGTTGATCATGGTTACTTCATCTACAAACAAATTAATCATGATATAAATAACATATATATTCATTATATATATATAGAGAGAGTCAATCATAAAGGGTATTGATCAAAAAAATGAATTACACCATTCATATAGATATTATACTATATATACATATGGATGATATTTTCAGTTTTGAAGGGAAGAAATGAAAGAAACGTAAATAACAAATCACTATTAAAGAAGAATTATTATATCATATATATCGTATATACTAATTAAATCTGTCATTATTTCCTCTCATGTTAAACAGAAATGAAAAAAAAACTCATGAGCTGGTAATCTCTAGGTAAACACGAGCGACATTATAATTTTTAAACAGATTGGAAGGTAAGAAGGTGGTTAAGATATTATAATTTAAAAAATATAATTATGTTTTAAAAAACATATGTAAACATTAAACCAATCATAATAGCATTCAGAAAAATATAGTGATAGATAATGAATTATATCACTATATCAATTATGTCATCCAAAAATTTGTGAAAGTTAAACATTTACTTACTATATGATGGAATATATATTGACTTTTTGGGGTTCCACATTCATAATAACATTTCAGTATTTTTTTCATTATGAATTTATTATGTTATGATTAATATTATTTAATTATAAGAAGTAGAAGACGAAATAAACTGAAAGAGGGAAGGTAAGATGAGTACCACTCCTTCTATTGGACCACTTTATATTTTTCTTATGGAACATTGTAATATACTTTTATGGTGACCAAAACCATCTACATCATGAATAAAAAATCTAAGAAGAGATTTGGTATGTTTTTGGTCATTATAAAAGGCTAAAATTAGATTTAATAAGAGAAAAGAGTGCTTTCCTTATATAACTAGGGGAGATGACTTAATAATAACTTATTAAAATATGAATATATAATAAAGGAGTTATGTATAAAAAAGATTTTAAATAGACAGTTATTTCATGGTGGTATATTATAATGCCAAATGTTTCAATATTGTTACAATTCATTTTGAAAAAAAAATGAAAGTGTTTCCATTATTAAATTTGTAAAATTTGACTCTATATTTGGAATCCATTTTATCAAATTCAATCAATAAAAGTGGAAGAAATTACTTTTAAAATTTACTTTCAAAATTCAATGAATACAATTTTCATGGAAAAAAATATATCATATTCAATGTTTTTATATGATAAAACAAATAAAATTTATTCATATAAAAACAATTGCATTATTATCAAAATTAATTAACTAATTTTACATTTTAAAAAACTATATAATAAATTGTGACTCAATAAAATCATTAAACAAAGTAGAGGATTTTAAAAAAAATATTAATTTTCAATATTAATCAAAAAATTAATCCTTTATGTAATTTATCAAAAATTAACTCAATGATAATTTTGACATGCTAATTTCAAAATTATATTTTATTTTTTAAAATAAAATTTTTGAATGTGGAAAATTTTCACTATTTTATCTTCTCATTGAATGAAAAAAACCCTTTTCGAAGAAAATTATTTTTTCAATGAATATACAGAATTTAGTAAAAAAAACATTTTCATTTTGTAAAACCATTATATATATTTTTAAAATTTGGTTATTCTTAATCATACAACTATTTAAAATTCTAGTTTATAACCATATATTATATTATAGTTCATTTAGACTCAGGGTTGCATTCATCACAAGCTATAGAATAAATTTTGTTTTAGAAAATATCATAAAATCGTGTGGTGTTACATTAATCAACACATAAATTAGATTTTCCCAGAAGATTAATAACTATGATAAAATATAGGGATACCTATATTTCGCCACGTCATTGAGTTCCCATATAACAACTTCGAATTTATTTTTCCCTAAGAGAGATTTAAATAATATTTTTAATTTCTTTCTTTAGACTGATATATTTAAAATCCAAGATATATTATTGTTTTTCTTCAAAGGAATGATCATGATCTAGTGGCATGAAATATGATTTTAGAAATTTTAACTATTATAAATCTACTTAGGGGAGATTATTGGAAGACATAATCAATATGAGGGATTATTTACAAAACCACTAAGTGATAAGCTTCCATCCCTACTAGATAAATAATATAAAAGGTTCCAATAATCCTTGGTCAAAGATTTACTTTATTTTAAAATACCATAAGCTTATTCCATAGAGAAATTCATAATAATAGCTTCTCACTGACTTTAAATTCCATATTTTTTCGATGATTCTTAATTTATCTTTTTTGTCCACTTTGAAATTCCATAAGGTGTTTCTAAATTTATCCGACCTTCTAAGCCATTTACAATGATAGATAGACTCCCAATTTATATATTCTTCTATCATCATCCTAACATGTTGGGTTTAAAACCTATTTCATTGGTTTTCTTCATAAGTATCCATATGAATTATAAAGTGAAAGCTATTATTTTTAGAAAACTAGAATATGGTTTTGATCCTGACCACCTTTAAAATATATAGAAACAGGACACAACATATCCTATAGGCTTTGAATGGTGATATTAGACTTACCAACTATTTTAGGATGATAATCTACACAAAAACCCAAAACTAAATATTGTGATTACTGAGAACATCCTAAGAACATATATGTCAACCACATATAAAAATTAGATAAAATATAATTTGATACTCTATAATGCTTCATTAATTTATATTATGGTAAGAGGATCATGGTAGAAATATTTTTTTCTAGTAATGATGTGTGTTGACTTCATAAGGAGATAAAATATAACCCAAATAACATTATGTCCTTATTCTTTTGGGGGGGGGGGGTTTCCAATAATAAAATACATTGTGGTGTTTTACAATGTACATTATAGTATGGGTTGTGATTGTATCATCCCCTTATAATTATATCTCTCAGTCTTATCCTTTTAACATACCAAGAATCTATATAAATACTCTATAATATCTCATTTCTTATTTCCCACCAAAAATACTCTTTCAGATATCTATACACCTTCGTACATCCTAGATGAAATGATAATGAGAAACTTTAAAAATAATACAGGGTCTCCCTTTTCATGTATTGTATTGAAAGAATACAAATTCTATTCCTAAATATTGTCATTCTATAACAATCAAGGTTGATCCCAAGAGAATTTTTAAGAATCTTTTACAGTCCTAAATCTTTCTTTTATGCCACTTTTTTTTATTAAAATTATAGATGGTTGAATACACAATTATAAAAGATAATATTTTTCACCATACATCAACAATTCATTATACATTCTTTGTAAGAATTAAAATTTGGGAACTTTTGTGATCCTTATCTTAGATAAGCTAGTGTGATCCTTTCACCACAAAACATCAGCAACCCGGTTCACATTCCTAGGGTTATAAATTATTGAGTAGTCATAATATTTAATAAACTCTAATAACCTTTTATCATTAATATAAATCTCTTTGAAATTTAATATATACATAACACTTTTATCATTAGTATATATATCACACTTTTATCTAAAATGATTATTTCTCTATATCATCAAGAAAAAATACCACAGGTTACTCCACATAACAAGTTCTATAATTTTACTCATTTAACATAATATTTTGTGAGGCATTAGATATTAACATATCATTCAAGATTATAATACATCCTAATTACTTCTTCGATTCATTTCTATAGAAAAAACCCTTCCCCATTGTAGGGTAGTGTAAAAAGTATTTTGATGACTAACCATATCTTCAGTTCTGTGAAATTTTCCTCACAATAATATATTGAATGGACGGTTCCCCCATTAAGAGTTAACATGTTCATTTTATTATATATTCAAGATATATTTTGTACAAAGAACAAATAATATCTATCCAAACCAAGAAAATTATTGATCACAGTCACTGTAGTTGGTTTAGTCCTACTTTCAATGACTTCAATCTTTAATTTTTCAACAAAGAAACACTTTCAGAAGATTATATTCCCCAAAAAATTTATATTATTTAGAATAAATTCACAGATGGTAAATTTTATATACATCGTATTCGTACTTATGGTTTTTAGTACAACCCTCATATTATTTTCTCACACTCACTTTCTCTTTGACTACATAATAATATTTTCTATTAATACTACTATAAATTGATCAAGGTAATCTCTAAGGAATCTATTCCTTAATTCCATGATTAAAGTAAGGGGATTATTAAGACAATAAGTAATCAATATAAATTCATAGTTTCTATACCTTTTATGTTATATTTTATGGGTTATATCCTCCTTTTAGCCCCTAAATTGATGATATCAATAATGAATTATAATCTGGGAATATCATTGACCACCATGTAGTTGAACAAACAAGTCATAAATATGGTCTAGAAGATTGTTGTTTTTGAATTGTTATCTTGTTATGTTCTAGATTGAAAATTCATAGTCTCATTCATACATCTTTGTTCTAAATAATAAGAACACATACAAGCTATGGTGATAAAATTGTGTCAATGAATACCTTTTCATGATTCTTATATAGTTTTTTATTTAAATCATGTATCGTAATTTGGTCCAATCTATATAGATTTTTTAGAATAGTTGTAGAACCACGTATAATTTTGATTAAAAATTATAATCCATAATTAAATTTAATACTTAGAATCTCAATTGTAATAACATCATAAAATAACTAAAAAATATCTTATTCTCAATATTTATTTTCTCCATAGCTATTTGAGTTTAAAAAACCTTCCTAATAGGAATAATGACACACATAATAGCTGTGATTTCCATTGAATGTTCCTATTAATCATCACACTGATAGATGGACATAGTTTATTTAAGAAAATCAAATATAAATTCATTTCCTCAGTAATTGATGTAGGATTTATAAAGATAAATAAAATTCACAACTAAAATAACAAAAAATTCAACCAAATGGATAATAATTTTTTTCGAAAGAACATTCCCACAAACATCAATAAAAGAAGAATAATATAATTCTGTTACAATGATTAAATAGATAGGGGGTTTCACTAAAAATTCAAAAATATAATTATTGAGGATAAAAATGAAAATCCCTAGATACATTTCATGATATTTGAGAAATCATAAAAATAAAAATAATTTGGAAACCAAAATATGTGACTATACCTATTACCACCTCAACCATATCATTCTATTTTCAATACAACTCTATAAAAAATGGTAATCATGAATGTCATGCATCATTAATCAAATTGATCAATCAGGAAGATTCATTTATATGATTTCAAATTCATGACATAAGATTTTCAATCAAATAAAAATAAGTATAAAACAAGGTTGTTCATGTCCATCATCAATTAAAATCCTTTATAATAGTTCTTTAAAAAAATTGAGTTATCGAATAATATCCCATTTGAGTTCCAAAATAAGTTAATAGAATGTTAATAGTAACTATAAACCAGAATGATGGCCCATATATACTCGACCAACACTTTTTAACGTTATTACACCTAGATGTATCTATTCTGAATCAATGTCTACTTGTATTTTCATAAAATATATGTTTTTCTTGGAAAACCAAAATCTTTTCTTTTCAATAAGATTGGATGTTATAATATACATTGGATTATCCTCAGGTTTATCACTAATTTTGTCTCATCTATGTTTCTTAAGGTAACAAAAAAATGCTTTGATACCAAGTATATTGACCTATACATTTCATATATAAATATTACATCTTATTATATGAATATTCAATACATAACATTATGATTGATGCTAGATTCATATAGGTGTAATGTCATTAAAAAAATGGATACATAAAGAAATTCATTCTAATATATCTAAATTATCTCCCACTATGTTCTTTATAACTTGTACCCATCCTATATAAATCATTCAAAAAACAATTCTTCATAACTTGGGGAAATGAAATCTATGAATGGCCAAGATTTTATACTCATTAATTTTATAAAAATTTGATATTAAGGATCACATAAACATAACATGAGCATAAATATATGAGATCGCGATAATAACATTCCAAAAATATACCCTTCATATCATAGATCACAATATTTCGTCCTTGAATAAATCATGGTAGTTCATAAGACATGAATCATTAAGGAATCAAGGAACCAAACCAATGAGTGAATAACACTATCATAAGTCATAATATTATGTATTAAACATAGGAATGATAAAGAATTTACATATTCAATGATCAATTCCAATATAAGTATAGTGTATTATGTTCACTCATTATTCATTTTTATTCCTCATCAAGGTTCACTCCTAATACTATCATAGTGGAGATAATCCCTTATTGAATACGGTTAACTTCCCACTTGAGTCCTTATTATCACATGAGATATCCACAATTACACAGTGAATTGGAGGTATATATAATACCATTCCCAACAATCACTTTATAATAATCCCTTAATATACATTACATATAATTATAATACATTCATCATATATCATAACTTGCAGAAAAGAAAAATGTTTTAAAAAAAATCAAAAATTTACAACAAAATCAACAATATAAAATAAAAGGGATTCATAAAAATCTCCTCATTTTAATAATAAACCATATATGTATTGAATAATTATGGATTAATTAGATCATAACCAAATTAAATCATATGTACAATCAATAATTTCATTTATAAATGAAAATTCCTTTAAAATATCTCATAGAATATTGTTTTGAGGAAAATACCCTTTTAATTTTTGAATCACTTATTTAAAATATAAAAATTTAACAATTAATAAGGGAAAAAGATTCCTTCAATGTAACCATAAAAACTTCTAATTTATGCTTCAAATCATTTATCATTTATAACAGTGGGAAATTTTATTCATTTCTTGTACGTTAAAAAATATTCCTTTCAAAATTTTTGATAAAAAAATAAATCTTTCAGAAAATGATAAGAATAATATTTTAGAAAAAATTTTAAATTTAATTAATTGATAAAAATTAATTTAAAAAATTATTATTGAATATAAAATCATCCTTGAAAATGTTCTCAAAAAACATAGATATGGAAGATAATGGAATTTCAACTAAAGAGAGAAATAACGTTAATATTTCTTGAAAACATTCATTTAGTATCTTGACAACATAATGAGGGAAAAAATGTAGTAAAACATGTAATATATAGAAAAAATCACAGGAGAGGAAAATTAATGTAATTTTGGAGAGATATGTACTAAAATATTTTATTATAAATAATGTTAAAAAATAATCCTGATTGATAATGAGACTGTAACATAAATCATTTACCTGAACTTCAACTTGTTTCAAATGAATTTAAACCCCCAATATAATAAATTTAAATTTATTATATTTCAATATAATAATAATTTACATACTCATAATATATTATATGATCTAATTATTACATTTCCTTAAATATTTATTACTAATTCCTTATTAAAATCGTCATTTTTTATGTTAACTATTTTAGTGTTCATGAGAATTTTGGTTAAGTGGTTCCAGTCCTTAAACACTGATAATGGTTAAATCATATCAATAATATTAATCCTAATATATATATATATATCTTATATATTAATTAAAAATATATATATTTTCAGTCATCCATAAAATCTAGAGATGGAAAAATGAATTTCACTATTCATTAAAATGATAGGTAGTACGTACTAATAATTGTAGTTATAACTTTTCATCAGATGGAATGATGGGATGGTAAATTATAATTCAACTTTATATAATAGTTATTACATCATATATAGACATTAAATCTATCCTTATTAACATACATATAAATTGTAAAAAAAAATGAATCATATCACTTCTTTTAGGTGGTAGTCCATAGGTACACATGAGTGACGTTATTGTTATTCACCAGATTGGAAGGAGATAAGGTAAATATGAAAATATAATTATAATAGATTTATTATACCATAAATATAATATATAAATATTAAACACAATATAATAAACATTCCTTAAATATGGTTATGGAAGATAAATTATGTGGAGCTAGTAGTACACATGTATATACATGTGATACTTTCAATTCCAATTTGATGGAATTGTAGTGTATATTTGGGGTCAAATAATCATAATAATAGTACATTATATTTATTATAATTATTTTATTTATTAATAACATGGATTTATATGTTTTTTATGAAAAAACAATTGAAAGAGATTGGGTAAGATGATTACATATCCTTCAGTTGGCCTTCTTTAGATCATTTCTCAATGACCCTTTGAAATGTCGTTTATGAAAAGCGGCAAAACTAATTAGTTGATATGAAAGTGTATAAGAGTTTTGGTAAAAAAATAATTATAGTTTTCTTAATTAATGTGTGGTAAATAATAGAATGTAGGGGTTTCCTTTAATATGTAAGTGAGTGAACACAATTCAAATTAATTTAAATATTTCATTTTCCCAATTCTTCAAAATATTCTTACATTCAAATATGGAATATGATAATGTAAAAATAGTTCAATCCAATGGTATTTTGATAAGATTAATTTTGAAATTTACACATATCATTTTCTTTAAAGGTTAGGATATTATCATTTAATCATTAACTATGATGAAAATTGTTTTCAATTTTACAATTCATTATAAAAAAATTAATGTGGGACCCACAAACATATTGATATTTTGATAATAAATATTTAATTAAATTTATCATAATAAATTTCTAAAAGGGAAAATTTTAATTTTAAAATAATCACACAAAAGTTGAAAAAAAAATAGTATATGATGTTTTTATTACAAAATATTCAAAAATTTAATCACAATAACCATAATTAGATTATTCATAAAATATATGAAATATTTTTAATTTTAAAACCACTATAAAAAATTAAAACTGAAAAATCCTCAAATGAAAAAACATTTTCAATAAAAAATATTATTTTATAGTATTCATCAAAAAATAATATTTTTAAAAACATTTAAAAAACATTATAAGATATCATAAAAATGTTAGTTACAAAGTGAAGTCCATTTTATTAAGTTCCATCATTTTATTAACGTGTAAATTTCCATGGGAAATTAAAATTTTCATTTAGTGGTGAGCCCAAATGATAAATTAATCCCTAGAACGTGTTTCTGAGCTTCAGAACACCAAAATGTACTATTTTTAGATGAGGTTTCAGGTCCAAGAAGTGTATCGGCGATTTATATGAGTGTCAATATATTTGATCCATGAAACTATCACATTATAGGAGAATCATGTATGGTGGATAGTTTGTTTTAATAGTGAGTCCCCTTCAGAGAAACCATGTAGCCATGCAAGGGGATGCGAAATGGTTTGTTAAATTATGCAAGGTTGGGTGCATTGCAGTTCCAAATTACAATAGTAAATTATAGAGTTGGGGGCATGTGCTATGCCTGGTTTTCTGAAATGTGTTCCAAGACTTATGTTAGTCCCACATAAGTAGAAGCACCGTACAATTTTTAAATTATTAGATTAAATTATGTGACTTAACCATGTGGGTTATGGATCTTGAGTAAGGAGAGCTTCAATTTTTTCCCACCCACATGGAATAACCATAATCCTTTTTAATGGGGAAAATTAAGATTTTATTTTTAAACCTTTATGTGTTTTCATCTCTTTTTGCTACCTTATTTCTCTAGTAGATCCCTCTCATTCATTTATCTCCCCCAATCCTCTTTATTGGTGAATCACAGTGATTATGTTTCCAAATAAATTATTGTGGGGTACTTTGGAAGGCCCTCAATAAGTATAAGACTCCAAATTATTCTTTTATTGGTTAATCTCACAATAAAAAATGCTACATATGTGTGAGCTAATCCACCTTATATTCAAGTAGTTTGTCAAATATTCCATTTTCTCCCATTCCATCTTGAATAAAAGCATAATATTCAATGAGTATACAATCATATGATAGAGTTTTGTGGTATATAGTTATTCCCAAACTAGATTATTTTATTTATAGATTGTGTAGTTGTTCCACATTCCATACCTTTTAGGAATATCAAATTAAGATACTACCCCTTTAAATTGGATGTTTAATCGATGAATTAAACTTGTTATTATACACATTTTAAAGGTTGGTGGTCTTCAACCTCAACCAAAACCACCCTTGAGTGTCTTTGAGATGTCAACCACATTTAACAAACCCATGCAATGTATTGAGCCCACCACATATTAAATGGATCAAAATAAAATAAAATGAATTTTTAATGACTGAATACATTGGTTAGAACATTAACATTATACGTGAAAGGATCAAAGAAACCAATTTAGTGAGAATTGTGGACTGAAATGTAATGTACATTCAATTATTCAAATTATGTAGATGTTTAATGGAGGTATGGAATTTAAAATGACCCTCCTAATCTATTGTATGTAGATGAATTTAGTTATAGACTATGATGAATTATGTTGTTATGGGAATGGAAACTTGCATTGAACCATGAAAATTATATGAATTATGTTGAATGGGATTTCACGGTATAACACAAGTGTGACATAACATGGTATAACACCAATGACCCCCTTATATATATATTTATATGTTTCATTGGATTCATTAGATTATAACCCTAGATCTGACTTTTTTAGAAAACCTAGGACATTCTACATCGGCTCCACCCACGTCTTTACTAAGTTTTCAATGTATAGGATTTGTGGACTAGAAAAATACACCATAGTCAATGGAATTGGGTCCTGGACCTAGTATGTCTATATTTCACTGGTTTTTCTATAGATGAGCTGCATAGACTCAAATAAGATACATTAGTTAAATGTCCTAGGTCTTGAACCTCATAGGTCTAATATATTCTTGTTCGACATAGACTGTACATACTCGATACATGATATTACTATATAGGATGAATTTAGTGTATTGATATATTTATAGTTGTTCATCATTTTTAGACTATATATTATAACACATTCTTACATACTAGTTTGAATCTACTATATTTAGAAATTCATTCTTATTATATCTAAACTCTTCTATAACCTATATAGATAGACTGGATTTGTAATAGAAACAAGTGATGGTGGTATAATGAGTATATCTCACACTATATTCAATAAAACATTTGTTAGCCGAAGAGAAATCATGTTTTTATGATCAATTTAATGGATTGTTCTTGATTTCTGTTATCCTTTTGGTCTGGGTTATAGAACAAGGGTAATGGACCTAGTTTTTTCTCATGATTCGATTAGAGGTAGATGTTGTGAAATTCATTTATTTACACCTTCTTTTGTTCTCTTCATGTACTATGTATACCTACCTATGTTTATTTCAAAGCATGTCATGCACGATTACTCATTCATTTATTATTAATGATCAGTTGTTATTATATTCCATTACCTGCATTTATTATTACTTCAATGTGTATATTACTGATCTAAAGGATATAATGTCCCCATTTTACCTTCATTATACCATTGATTTAATTTTGAAGTATATGGTTTATAGGGATATTTTCTTGAGGTCTAGTCGAAACCCATTTTTTGGAACCATTCTTATTGTATCTTTGGTTAGGGTGCTTTAATTATTAAAAAAATATTCCTGAATTTAATAATGATAATTGTATTGTTTTCCAAAATACTAAATAAAAACAATTTTTTGTAGTAAGATAACATTATTTTTTAATATTAATCCATTTCTAAGAATATATTTTCATTATCTAAAACCATAATACATCTTTTTAAAATGTGATTATTCATATTCATACCACCAATTTAAGGGATAAGATATAATGATACATTGTATTGTGATTCACTGGGACTCGTGGTTGCATGTACTACTAGCTATTGAACAAGTTATATTAAAAAAAGAATATATCATAAAATATAGGGATGTTTCAAGAAATAGATTTCACTTATGTTTTTATAATTCCACTCATGCTAGGAGTTAATATTCTATTACATTATATAATTCTTCTATAGTAACATAATATTTCTGACATTAATGATTTTTTTTCCATAACCATAATTTATTTTAAACACAAACAAAAATAATTACATATCAATAGTAAATAAGAGTTTTATATTTATTTGGATTGTAATTTTTTTGATTAATAACATCAAAGGATTATAGTGTGATAGAAAGGATTGTGTGTTCATTGATTATTTAAAATAATAAATGATGAAACTTAAGTGATAAATGAGAAAAAGATGATTTTTGAATATGAATAATGGAGTGAATGAATAATTTATTTTAATGAGGATATAAATTAGTAATTAATTGGGATGTAAATTACATGGATTTTTGAAATTTATGTTTGCTGGACTAATTTTCTTGTGATCATTGATTTTAATTCTTATTTTTTAATTATTTTGGAATGTTTTTTTTGATATAATGTTGTTATGTTGGGATCAGTATTTATAGATGTGGTTATGGAGGAATGGAATGTGTTGTGAAAACATTATATATGGTATTAAATGGATATAATTAGTTATGAATTTTATGGGATGTTAGGTCTCGAGGATGGTATGATCGTGAAAGGTTTAGGAGAGCCAGGTGTAGTACCCATTGATCTGATTATGATGAGATGGTAATTATATGTTATTAGATATGCATGGTAGGGGGAATGAGGTTGATGCTCTATATGTTCATGATACCACACTATGATGAGGGTAATTTTGTGATTGTATTATATTTATATAATTTAAACCAATAAAGGGAATGAGGTTGATTTATGTCATTTTTTCTCTACCTTAACTATTTATGCTTTGGTTGTTGTTATGTAGTGTGACATATAATGTGGTAGTTGTTTATATGGATGGAGTGATGGTTTATGCTGATATGTGATTATTTTTTACAATTGATTTTGTAACAACCAATGATTTTTATACATGGACATTACTTACTTTTAGATGAATATTCATTACATAACATAACAAATCCACACCAAAACCATATATATTTTGTGTCTTTGGAAAATATGAAACATAATCAACTAATTCAAAAGACATGTACATAATTTCTTACCTATTCCTTCATAAAGAGAATCGTTTCTGACATATCTTACTTAATATATTTCTTTATAGAATGGAAAGGAAAACATAAAAAGTGATCGTATTAGATTCTCAGTAAAGAGAAATAAAGAACGATTTGTAAGCATAAGCATGAACACAAGGATTTTAGAATGTGATCATAACATTAAAAGGTCATAAACAACATATCAAATATCATAAACCTAAAATTTTTCCAAAATTTTGGTAGATTATAAGACACGAATAACATGGTAATCAACATCATACACCTTGAAATCATAACATATGAATAAGATATTAAGTGGTGGCCGACACTTAAGCATAATTTTTTTTATTATAGTCTAGAAAGACTACAATGGACATATAATTATTATCAGTTCACTACCCATACCATCTTGTTATACATGTTTCACTTCAACAACCATCTTAGAAGTCAAGGATCACTCCCAAAATCATCTTATCTTAAAAAGTCCTTTACTAAAAAGATTTAACTCCCTATTCTAGCAACGTATATCTCATGAGATAAAAATATTTACCAAATAAATTGGAGGGAGATATAGGTCTCATGCATCACTTAATTAAAACCATACATATGTGCACCGTAATAACATAAGTCATTCATCATATTAGAAACCATAAAATGAAATGGGTTTCATATACACCATTCAATCATAACATAACCCACAGAAATGAAATGGGTTTCATAAATATAATTCCATTGTAAAAATTGACCAGAAATAGTAAAAATAGGGATAGTATCCTTGAAAATGTCTCCATTAATTAAATATGTAACCTAAAATTATTTTATCATATATGAAAAATAATCTTTAGAGAGCACATAAAAATATCCATTTTTCTTTGGTAATGGTTTCATTTAATAATTAATCTCACAATTTTAAAAGAAAACACATTATTTTAAAATTAACTTCTAATAATGTAAATTATGATTCAAATAATTGAGGTTTTATGATGTTGGTATATTACAATCTTGACATATAAGTTAAAAAACATTCTTTACACGTATTGTTTTCGTAAACTCACAAAGAGACTTGTCTAGAAAATGAAAAAAAATATTATTTTCAAACAACTTATTTAAAAGTATCACCTTAGTAAAAATAACTATAAATATTCATAGGGTAATATTAAAAAATTAATTCATTTGAAAACATAGATGTGGATGATAAATGATCCACAAATTATATTTAAAATGGAACAATTTTTATTATTGATGAGAATATGAAATAACCACTTATCACATTATAATTCATATAATCCTATTCTATATGAAAGAAATACAATAATATAGATCTGAACATAACATAATATTTTGGGTAATACTCTTAAAAGTTATTTATGGAAGGTATATACACAACACAAAATAAACTAGTAGTGTATAAGGCATGTGTCCTACTAAAATACAAAGTGAGAAAAAATCCCTTACCTTATACCTTCACACTTGTTGTACTCATAAAAACATCCTATATAATTAATATATATTTATTATAAATATACTAAGGAAACATATTATTATGTCTCATATGATATATGATTTTTTATGAATTTATATTACTCATTTATTAACATTTCCAAGTAAATGTTATGCTTTTGGTAATATCCGTATTATTTTTCACATGTGTTTTGATTTGTCGTATATTTCATCCTCATACTTATATTTTAATTTAATTATATATTTAATGATATAAATGATATAAATATCATATACCTTTATTATATATGTAATCATAATAATATATAAATGATATCATTATAAAATTAAATACACTGTTCATCGAGACCATATGTCGTACGTATGCATGAATGATGATTCTATTTTCCTATTATGTTAAAAGAAATAAGGTAAATGAATAATATATGATAAAATTATAGTAGAATTATTATATATATAATATACATTCACTAAAAAATCTATAATATATTTCATGTAATGTGTGTTGAATCACAACACTTTGAGGAGGAGGTAGTCCACATGTTGAGAAACGATGTTATTATATTTATAAAAAATAGAAATCATGAAGGTATGTTGTAATGGCCCGGGTTATTGGGGTCCATTACTTTGTGAAAATCACATGTTGGGTTTTCTGGTCAGGGAATCTCGGTGAAGTTTGGCCTAACGCTAGGCCAACCGGTAGCCTTAGCCTATCGGTAGCAGGCCTACCAGTAGCTCGGTCTATCGGTAGCTGCAACCTATCAGTAGCTCTGTCTACCGGTAGCTCGGTCTACCGGTAGCTACAGCTATAGGTAGCTCTGTCTACTAGTAGCGCAATCTACCGGTAGCTCAGTCTAACGGTAGCTGTAGCTTACTAGTATCTCGGTCTACCAGTCCATGTAGCCTACCGGTAGCTCTCATCTACCGGTGGCTCTCGCCTACCCCCATGGGGTCTTTCCAGTAGCGCTCCTTTTTGTGTGAATTAGGTTTTAAACATAATTTTGACCCCTTTAAGCTTGTTTTAATGCCCAATAACATCATACATGAAAATTAATTAAATATTTAATGAATTAACCTGGAGTGTGTCGGTTTAAACTGTGGGGACCCATTAATGACGTGACTGCGTGGTCAACCCACAACCCTGCACCTTACAAAGGTTCGAGTTCATTTTTCTCCATATATGAACGGCTTGGGGCGTGCAGTATCTCACCCATTATAACCTAAGGGTTCTCCCTAGGATTATTTTCTTGATCACCATGTGCTAGGATAACCTTTCTTTTATACGAGCCGCTTTTTGTTCAGATGAGCTGCATCGCTATGCGTGATGTTCCGCGCCCGGCCATAGCATCAATCGTTTATCAACAAGTAGGGAATTTCTCCTTCATCTCTCCCTTTTTGTGTATCATGCGGGGTGGGAATGCTTTTGACTCTGTAGAATTGGATGAACCAAACCCTAATAAAGATAATGAATGGATTCTATAAAGAAAGAAGGTGGGCCGTGATTGATGATGTTGTTTTATGATCTTCTTTTATGAATTTTGCGGGCTTATGCCTACTGAAAATCATGTTCATTGGTGGTCTTTCTCTGTGCACAAATGAACCCCTGGTGATGTTTAAAATTTCTTTTTTTGTTGTTGTGAACTCTTGATGTGTAAATTAATTTGGTTAATTACGTATATTCATCTAGATAAATTGGAAGCACCAGGATCAATCCTTTCTGTAATAACCCCAGTTAGAGCACATAGAAATTGAAATCATGGAGTTTGTTAAATCTTATAAATCAGAAAATACCGGCATGGGCCTGCCTAGTGGTGGGGGTTTGGTTGTTTTTCCTTCACTGGCCGTTTTCTGGGAGATGTGGGTGGGGATGGGATCCCCTATTGATATGGATTCAGTGGTTGGGATTTTTTAAGACTGGGTGGTTACCTTGTTTATATCACGAATTGGGGTGGGATCCTCTGTTGTTCAGAAACCTTTTGGCCCCTGGATATTGGAAACGAGGCTGTATTTGGGGGTTTTCATTGGTTGTTGTGGATTAATGAGAGAACCGGGTGTGGATGTTGTAGTTAATGCTTGAATTTTTGCTTTATTGGACATGTGAATATGCTTACTAGTTTCCCAAGTAGGATCCGAACTTATTTAAACATCATTACTGAACATGAAAACAAATGGGACAAATGGTTTTTGTTGGTGAGAGTTGTGACTCAGACATTAGTGTTGTTTGTGTTCTTTAGGCTAGCTAAAGAAAACCTAAACATGGGAGAGTGCTTGTTACCTATATATATATATACTTGTAGTTTTTGTGGTTCTTATTTGTGCCCCACCCAAGTAGAAAACTTAGTGCCGAACACCCCCATTTCATGGGGGAGGGTGTTTTTTCCAACACTTCTATTAGTTTCTAGTTATTAGATCCTTTCTACTCCCTTTCCTGGATAGCCCAAGTATCTTTGGGCAGTATGTGATGGCCTAAAGTCCATTATTAGCCCAAGAAAATTTGGGTGGGGTAGTTTGGTGGTTGGCCTAGGTTTGTGTGGGCAGTTGGTTTCCCAAGTGTCTCCGGGATGAGGCCCAGGTGTCTTCCGGCGTGGAAGTGGATCTTCTATCCCAGGTGTCTTTAGGCATGGAGGTGGTTGTTTTAGCCTAGGTTTTTTCATGAATGGTTACGTGTGACAGTCATGGCCCAGGTGTTTGCGGGTGGGGTTTGGCAGTGGGACTGCATGAGGTTTTTTCCCAGGTGTGTGCGGGTAGGGTTGGCAGTGGGACTACAGTGAGAATGGTGGGATTGGTTCGATGCATATGATGTCTTCAATAACTAGTGGGAAAGTGGTGTGGGGTACCCAAACATTGATGTGCTATTACTATACATTACTTGACTTGCGTTATTTGGGGAGTGTGCCTTGGTGGGGCTTTGGTGCATAGTTTAACTTGTTAGGTGGTTGGTTTACTCCTTTTCTCATTGGACTTTTTCACGTTCCCCCACTTGTGCACGAGAGTCTTTGGTTTTCCCTACTGAGTATAATTTTATTCTCCCCCTTCGTATATAAACTTCTTTCAGGTTTCTAGGAGGACTTCGGGGATCACGTGGGACCATACTAGCTCGGACCTTTGGGGCAGTTGCAGTTTCATTTTTCTTTCTTTGTTACTTTACCCTCGTAGTCACTTTGTACCTTGTGGATTTTACTTTTGTAACATTCATTGGGAATGGTTCTTGGCTTTACTTTTACTTTCCTTATTTGGTGTTTTTGGGATTTATAATATTATCCCCTGATCTTATTAAAAGAAAAAGGGTAATGCCTTCCATTTAGTATGTGATTCAATACCCTTGGTGCTAGTCGCCACTCTGGGACCAATTGAAGGCAGTTTTTGGGGGTCATTATCTCTCCTTCAACATAAAGAAGGAAGGGCCTGAAAATCTGATGACCATTACCTCCTTTTGGTGAAGGCGCGTCATGATAGAATGGTATCATAGGAATGGTTGAGATATAGGAGGGAGTATAGAGTTATTCATAGTGATGATTGCATGGGATGGTAGGGAAACATTGTTGGGTGACCTTGGTGTGTGAATTAGGATAGGGAAGACTGGCTAGGACACGGGATTTTAGGGCCCCCAATGATCCTATGCAAGGAATGTAGACCTACCAGACAACCAAGTGAGGCCATGCTGATTACAGGGTAGAGACCCTAGGGAAGGTACATGCATCATAATGACTTGTTTTCTCATGTTTCTAGGGTGTCTTGGAAATTAAGAATAAATAAAATGTTTAAGAACATTTAAGAACAATATTCTAAACTACTTGGGATTAGCCATTCCTTGATTACCTTGCAGCTATGGAACTTGTAAAGAAACCACGATTGGTGCAGGTGATCGAGGCCCCGGAGACTACCTTGTCCGATTGGTAGAGGGATGATTGAGAGGACGAGGACGACCAGTGGTAGAAGACACTTCGGGCCTTCCAGTGATAGACCCTCGAGAAGTATGATGGTAGCACCTCTGACATGAAGACATAGAGCTGGCCAGAGGAGCTGGTGATACACTTCGACCTGATCCAGGCTCCGGCTGAGTACTGGGTTCCTCTGTCCATCAGCCAGATGCGGGGAGCGGTGCGTCAGTGGTGGATGCTTTACCTGGGGGAGAGGAGAGTGGATGAGGTGGCATGGGATAATTTTGAGAGGGAGTTATGGGCGGAATTACTCTCTTCGACGATGAAGGCAGAAAAGAGACAAGTGCTACACTCTCTCCAGTAGGGGAGTATGTCAGTGAGGGATTTGGGAATCAAGTGCATGGACCTCTAACATTTTTCTTCAGACCTATTTCCTAACGAGGAGTCTCTGGAAATACGTTTGGAGGAGGCACTTCGACCCTCCCTTTAGTATACTATTACCCCCTTTACCCTGCCGACATAATTGGAAGTCCAGAAGAAGGATGAAGAGGTAGAGAGGATGCACGCTCTGGGAGGTCTGTCATGAGAGGGGATCTAGCTGGGACCATGGAAGGGGAATACCGTCAACACCAGGCCTCCAGAGTCAGGACCCTCCAGGTTCCGACCAGCAGGGAGCAGGCCGCAACATTTTCAGTTCTGGTCCCCTGGTCCTCGCCCTTTTCCTTCGGGCCCAGTACCGCGGTGCTTCATCTGTGGGAGCCATGGGAATCTTCGGAGTCAGTTCCCAGACCGGGTATAGTACGACAGTGGTGGACAGGCCCATCACCCGCCCCAGCAGTAGCTTCCAGCTGGGCCTTTCCAGCAACAATAGCAGCAGCAGGGACAGTGATCTCCCGCTCCTCCAAGGGCAGACGTTGCAAAAGGAGGCCGACCTCAGGGCGCTCCTTAGGGACCTCGACCAGGGCATGGTTGGGGAGGTGTATGAAATCCGAGGGGAATAGGAGCTGAGAATGGACAGTTACATGTCGTGGAGGTAGCAGTTCCAGCAGGCCTGGAGGTCGTTCGAGGTACAATCAGTTTGTTTGGCACCCTTTCTTATACCTTGTTCGATACCGGGGCTTCGAACTCCTTCGTCACACCTGGTCTAGCCCATGCTTTGGGTCTAGATGCTGAGATAATTCCAGTGCCCCTGGTGATGATCACAGTAGTCATAGGTTAGACTGACTTGTTATATGTTTCTCGGGGCTGCAGACTGATGATAGGGCCACATCAGTTAAACGAGGATCTTCTTCTGCTATAGATACAGCCATATGATGTCATCCTAGACATCGACTGGCTTTTCTCCATCTGTGTTGTCATTGACTTCTTCTAAGGAAGGGTTGTGTTCTCAAACTTGGGCAGCTGGCGTGTTACCTTCACCAGTGAGTGGAGCAATCAGAAGGGTAGCAGGTGAGAGAAACCCCTCCTCTCCTTCTTAGCCGAGCTGTTAGTGGAGATAGTAGATGCTGAGATGGTGGAGGTGCCAGAGATCGTCCGTGAGTTTATGGACGTCTTCCCTGAGGAGGTGACAACTCTACCCCCTTGACAGGATATCATGTTTGGGATAGACTTGCAGCCTGGTGCTCGGCCGATCTCGATGGCTCCTTACCGAATGACACCTTTGGAGCTACGGGAGTTGCGGATTCAGATTGAAGATTTGATGAAGAGGGGTTATGTTCGACCAAGCGTGTCAGTGTGGGGTTCTCCCGTCTTGTTCGGAAAGAAGTTAGAAAGTGGTCTCAGGTTGTGCACAGAGTACAGGAGGCTGAATCAAGTGACGATCAAGAACCACTATCCTCTTCTTAGGATAGATGATCTTTTCGACCAGCTGAAAGGGGCAGGGTGGTTCTCGAAGATCGACCTGTGGTTTGGGTACCACCAGATTAGAGTGAAGGAGGGTGACATCCCGAAGATGGCCTTCAGGTGTACATAAGGACACTTCGATTTCGTAGTCATGCCCTTTAGTGTTACGAATTCCCCAGCTGTGTTCATGGGGCTTATAAACTCCATCTTCCGGGAGTACCTGGATCAGTTCGTAGTTGTGTTCATCGACGAAATCCTGATCTATTCGAGATCAGAGGAGGACCATATGGAGCACCTGAGGATGGTTTTATAGGTCCTTCGACAGCACCAGCTCTATAGTAAGTTGTCAAAATGCAATTTCTAGACACGAGAAGTGCACTTCCTCGGGCACGTGGTGTCTGAGCAGGGGGTAGCAGCGGACCCCTAAAAGGTTGAGGCAGTTGTTTCTTGGGAAACACCCAAGAATGTGGTAGAGGTTCATAGTTTCCTCGGGCTTCCAGGTTACTATCGGAGGTTCGTACCCAACTTCTCCCGAGTTGCATCCCCTTTGACAGCCTTGACCAAGAATGACCAGGTTTTCGTGTTGAGTGAGCAGTGCGAGGAATCCTTTAACTATCTGAAGGAGAAGTTGGTTAGTGCCACAGTGCTGAGATTACCAGAAGAAGGGGTGGCCTATGAGGTGTTCTGTGATGCTCCAGGACAGGGCCTGGGATATGTGTTGATGCAGCGATAAGGTGTGATATCTTATGTGTCTAGGCAGCTACACCCTCATGAGTGTAATTATGTCACCCACAACATGGAGCTTGTAGTAGTCATTTTTGCACTAATGTTATGGCGGCACTAACTCATCAGATAATGCTTTGTGGTATTCACCGATCACAAAATCATGAGGTATATCTTCTCCCAATGGTACCTAAACTTGCGACAACAAAGATGGATGGAGTTCCTCCAGGATTACGACATTGAGGTTTCCTATACTTCAGGGAAGGGGAATGTAGTGATCGATGCCTTGAGTAGGAGGACATAGAAGGATACGGTCCAAGAGTCGGAAGATGCCTGGAAGGCGATGGAGGAGTTGGCTGCCTTACACCTGGAAGCAAGGATAGATAGTGGTAGAGGTTTCCAATATCAGATGACACTGGAGTCTTCTCTGTTGCAGCAAGTGGAGGAGTCTCAGTGGGGAGACACAGAGTGCGAAGTGATGTGTGACCGAGTTGACCAGAGGAATGATCCGAAAGGGTGGACATTGGATGGTCAGAACCAGATGCTTTTCTGGGGAAGGTTGTTTGTTCCAGAAGTGATGCACGGAAAGGTTCTCAGTGAGTTCCACAACTCACCCCTAGTGGTACACCCAAGAGTTTCCAAAATGTACCAGGGACTGAAGAGACAGTTTTGGTGGCCCGGAGTGAATCGATCAGTGGTAGAGTTTGTGTCTAAGTGCTTAGTGTGTCAGCAAGTGAAGGCTGAACACCGAGTTCCAGGAGGCCTACTGCAGTCTCTAGATGTCCTCTAGTGGAAGTGGTATGACATCTCGATGGATTTCTTCACGGGACTACCCAAGGCCCAAGGGGGATACGACACCATCTGGGTGGTAGTGGACCAGTTGATGAAATCGGATCACTTTCTGGCGATCAGGGTGTCGATTGCAATGGACGCTTTGGAATGAAGGTACGCGGATGAGGTGGTGCGATTTCATGGAGTTCCTATGTCTATAGTCTTAGATAGGGATTCCCGGTTTACCTCGCGAGTCAGGAGAGGATTGCATCATACTTTTGGCACCGAGCTGCATCTTAGCACTGCTTTCCATCCTCAGGAAGATGGACAGACAGAGCGCACCATCCAGACCTCGGAGGATATGTTGCGGGCATGTGTTCTGAACTCAGGAGTATTTTGGGTGTGACACTTGCCTCTAGTAGATTTCGCCTACAATAATATCCATCACTCTACCATTGGCATGGAAACATTTGAAGCCTTGTACAGGAGGCCATTCCGCTCACCTATGTGTTGGAATGAAGTCAGAGAGGTGGGTATCCTTGGACCGAAGGTGGTGCAGAGCACGACAGAGAATGTTAAGCTTATACGAGAAAGGATGAAGGCGGCCCAGGACTGAAAGAAGTCGTATACTGATACCATGAGGAGGACCTTGGAGTTCGAGGTTGGAGACCACGTGTTCTTGAAGGTCTCCCCTTAGCATGGAGAATAGAGGTTCGAAAAGGGGATTAAGCTTTCTCCCAGGTTCATCGGACCCTTCGAAGTGTTGCGGAGGGTCGGCAAAGTGGCTTATCAGCTAGCGTTACCACCACCGCTACTGACGATACATGATGTCTTCCATGTGTCCCAGCTCCGTCGGTATCTGCACAACGATTCATACATCCTCGACTGGGGAGATCTGGACATCGAGGATGAAGTGACTTTTTTAGAGAGACCAGTGATGATCAAGGATCACAAAGAGAAGGTGCTTCGTGGGAGAACCATTCCCATGGTTCAAGTGTTATGGAAACATGGTGGGTTTGAGTAGAGTACGTGGGAGAGGGAAGCACAGATGCGTGCCCAGAACCCAGCGTTGTTTTGAGTTTTGTGATGTCCTATTTTTTATACCTATTGTGTTAGAACATTTTGTCTTATTGGATATGAAATATGCGGTTTTCATTCTTCTAAATGTGTGTGAAGAGTCTTGGCTATGGGGAGGGGAGGAACTGACCACTAATCAAGATGCATTAAGGTGGATGCGATTAAACCCTTGCGGGTGACTCAGTGTCTCCCAAAGCGGATAATATCTTGACATGGGGGAAGGAGACTCCCCATCTCACATAGCTGGGCAGTTGGTATGGTATATTTCTTGGTTCTTCAAAGGAAATTGTTCTTAGTTAACAATGAGGTTCACTCCTGAGAGGTATCTTTCGAGGTGGTTGTTATGACCATCTATTTACTTCGAGGTTGTTTTGATTCTCGAGGATGTGAATCATTTAAGAGGTATCTGATGTAATAGCCCGGGTTTTTGGGGTCCATTACATTGTGAAAATATCATGTTGGGTTTTCTGGTCTGGGAATCTCGGTGAAGTTTGGCCTAACGCTAGGCCTACCAGTAGCCTTAGCCTACCGGTAGCCGCAGCCTACCGATAGCTCTATCTACCGGTAGCACGGTCTACCGGTAGCTCAGTCTACCGGTTGCTCCAGCCCACTAGTAGCTCGGCATCCAGTCACTGTCAGCCACCGGTAGCTCTCGGCTACCTGTCGCTGTCAGCCATCGGTAGCTCTCAGCTACCGGTGGCTCTCGCCTACCCCCATGGGGTCTTTCCAGTAGTGCTCCTTTTTTGCACGAATTGGGTTTTAAACACTATTTTGACCCCTTTAAGCTTGTTTTAAATCCCAGTAACATCATAAAAGATTCTTAATTAAGTATTTAATGAATTAACCTAGAGTGCATTTGTTTAAACCGTGGGGACCCATTAATGACGTGACCGCGTGGTCAACCCACGACCCCGCACCTTAAGCGGGTTCGAGTTCTTTTTTCTCCATATCTGAACGGCCTGGGGCATGCTGTATCTCACCCTTTATAACCTAAGGGTTCTCCCGAGGTTTCATTTCTCGATCACTGTGCGCTAGGATCACCTTTCATTCATATGATCCTCTTTTCGTTCAGACGAGCCGCATCGCTATCTGTGAAGTTGCACACCCAGCCTTAGCATCTATCGTTGATCAAAAAGTAGGGAATTTATCCTTCATCTCTCCCTTTATAAGTATCATGTGGGGTGGGAATTCTTTTTATTCTGTAGAATTGGATGAACCAAACCTTAATAAATGTAATGAACAGATTCTATAAAGAAAGAAGGGGGGCTATGATTGATGAGATGTTTTATGATCTTCTTTTCTGAATTGTGTGGGCTTATGCCTACTGAAAATCATGGTCATTGGTGGTCTTTCTGAATTCACTAATGAACCCCTAGTGATGTTTTAAATGGCTTGTTTTGTAGTTGTGAACTCCTACTATGTAAAGGAATTTGGTTAATTATGTATATTCGACTAAATATATTAGAAGCACCAGGATCAATCCTTTCTGTAATAACCCACGGTTAGAGCACAAAAAAATTTAAATCATGGAGTGTTATAAATATTATAAATATGAAAATTATGGCATGGGCCTACCTAGTGGTGGTGCTTTGGTTGTTTTCCCTTCATGGGGAATTTTCTGGGTGATGTGGGTGGGGATGGGATGGGATCCCCTGCTGATATGGATTCTGTGGTTGTGATTTTTTTAAGACCGGGTGGTTACCATGTTTATATCATGAATTGGGGTGGGATCCTCTATTGTTGAGAAACCTTTTGGCTCGTGGATATTGGACACGGGGCTGTATTTGGGGTTTTGTTTGGTTGTTGTGGATTTACGAGAGAACCGAGTGTGGATGTTGTAGTTAATGCTTGAATTTTTGCTTTCCTGGACTTTTGCTTACTCTTACTAGTTTCCCAAGTGGGTGAAAAACTTATTTAAACATCATTACTGAACATGAAAATGAATGGGACAACTGGGTTTTGTTGGCAAGCGTTGTGACTCGGACTTGAGTGTTGTTTTTGTTCTTTAGTATGGCTGAAGAAAAACCTAAACATGGGAGAGTTCTTGTTAACTATATATATACATGTAGTTTTTGTATTTCTTATTCGCGCCCCACCCAAGTTGAGAAATTAGTGCCGAACACCCCCATTTCATGGGGGAGGGTGTTTTTCCCAACACTTCTATTAGTGGCTGGTTATTAGCTCCTTTTTGCTTCCTTTATTGGATATCCCAAGTATCATCGGGCAGGGTGTGATGGCCTGAAGTCCATTATTATCCCAAGAACCTTCGGGCGAGGTAGTTTGGTGGTTGTCCCAGGTGTGTGCGGGAAGGTGGTTTCCCAAGTGTCTTCGAGATGAGGCCCATGTGTCTTTGGGCATGGAAGTGGATCTTCTAGCCCAGGTTTCTTCGGGCATGATGGTGGTTGTTCTTGCATAAGTGTTTGCATGTGTGGTTATGTGTGATAGTCATGGCCCAGTTGTTTTCGGGTGTGGTTTGGCAGTGGGACTGCGTGAGTTTGTGGCCCAAGTGTGTGCGGGCGGGGTTGGTAGTGGGACTGCGTTGAGAATGGCAGGATTGGTTCGATGCGTATGATTTCTTCAATAACCAGTGGCAGAGTGGTGAGGGGTACCCAAACATCGATGTGTTATTACTATAAATTACATGACTTCCGTTATTTTTAGAGTGTGCCTTGGTGAGGCTTGGGTGGATAGTTTACCTTTTTAGGCATTTGGTTTACTCCTTTTCTCACAGGATTATAGCATGTTCCCCCACTTGTGCACGAGAGTCTTTGGTTTTCCCTACTGAGTATACTTGTATGCTCACCCTTTGTATATAAACTACTTTCAGGTTTCTAGGAGGACTTCGGTGATCGTTCAGGACCATACTAGCTTAGAACTTTGGGGAAGTTGTAGTCGATTTTTTCTTTCTTTGGTACTTTACCCTTGTAGTCACTTTGTAACTTGTAGATTTTACTTTTGTAACATGCATTGGGAATGGTTCTTGGCATTACTTTTACTTTCCTTATTTGGTGTTGTTGGGATTTACCATCTTATCTCCAGATCGTATTAAAATAAAAAGGGCAATGCCTTCCATTTAGTATGTTATTCAATTCCCTTGGTGCTAGTCACCACTCTAGGACCTATTGAAGGCGGGTTTTGAGGGTCATTATCTCTCCTTCAACTTAAATAAGGAAGGGCCCGTCAATCTGCTGACCCTTCTCTTTTTTTGGTGAAGGAGGGTCGTGACATATGTGTTATATAATAATTAAATTATAATTAATTCATTATAAATATTATATATATCATTTTAAAATCAAAATTTTATCATTATTCACAGCATTGAAAGGTGGAAATGGAAGAACAAACGACATCAACTCTTGTGGTAGTACTCCTCCATACTCATGAATGATGATTGTGTATCCCATTTATAGAAATGTTTGTGAGTGTAGTAAAAAACATAATATAACAACATATAAATATATTTATGATATTTAGGTTATTATATTAACATTATATAAAAACAATTTAATGGTTTTAAAGATAAAATAAATTAAAAATGTTCATTGATGAACAACACCTCTTCTGTGGGTATCTATTTGTGAGTTAGACAAATAGACTTATTTGGTTGGAATTATTTCAAAAGTAAGAATTATAGGAAGATTTTATTGGTGTTTAGAGGATTTTTTTTCAGATTTTTGTCAAACCAAATAGGTTATGATGTTTGATGAAAATGGAGAAACATGTTCCCTATTATGAGAGAGGGAAGGAGATCATTTGAAATTTATAAAAACACTAATTTATAAAAAATTTAATATCAATTAAATTACCTAAAAATGTAAAATGATTCTAAGATAATGTGGTATAGAAATGTAATACAATCAAACAATATATTTTTGACAATTTTTTGTTTAATATTAAACCTTATCCTCTTGATTAATCTTTAGTGAACAAGCATTAATTTTATCTTTGGTTTGAAATATTTCGATATTAAAATGTATATAATTTTACATATAATTTTTAAACTGGACCATAAATGGCCCATTTATGATATTTTATACCATAATTTTCCCATTTTTCCATATCTCAGGTTTATATGATTTTTAAAAAAATTAATAAAATATTATTTTCACAAAATGTCATTAGTGTCATGTTAAAAAAATTAATAAAATAAATGGTATATTACACCAATAATATGTTATATTGGCCACGAAAATTAATTTATAATGGTAGATAAGTCAGATTATATTTATTTTAATATTTATAGTATCATTTTATTAATTGTTACATTGATAGAAAAATTATCAAAACATCATTTTATAATTATCTATGATAATTATTTCTACATTAAAAATTAAAAATAAAATTTCATGATCTAGAAAAATCATTAATATTCCATAAAAATATGTATAATCGAGAAAATCTTCTACTTAACCCCATATTTAAAATATATTACTTATTAAAATTAATAGTGTGACATTTTTTATCTCTCTTAGATTTTTGTAATTATCGGGTCACTTCCAGAGAAAATTATAGGTTAAATAAATAAATTTCAATCATCATGTGTTAGTTTATGAATTAAAATCATCCATTAACATTTTTTAAAGTGTTATAGTAATCTCATTATATTTATAATATTACATTTACCCTTAACTACCCATTTTACCCATACCCGCGGTAATAAAAATCCCAAAAATTACATTCAATATTTAAAAATAAAAATAAAATGGACCAATTTAATAAATTTGAACATTATTATTCTAAATATCAAATCCTTTTTTCATAATTCAAAACATATAAATGTTTGAAATTAATTTAAAATTAATCCCATAGATGGTGTGAAAAAATATATATTTAACGTTAAAATATTCAAATGATTGAAATGTTTTTATTTCCAAATTCAATGTAAAACTGATTCCAATGATCTAAAATGGATTAAATGATAAATATTTTATCTAATTATAATTTAAAATTGAATTTAAAAACAGAAATGTTTTTCATAAAAAATTGGTTTTCAATTAAAATTCAATATTTTCTACTATTAATCAAAACATGGAACATATCTTTTAGCCACTGCAAGTATTTTTAAAAACATCTAGATTATGAAAAATTTGATGCTGTTTCAGGAGAATATGACTTCCACTCAAGCTAGAATCTTAATGATGACATGGGAGGTCCATGCTGTTGTGACAATCCAGTTTGGCACGCTGCATAATGACATTAATGAATTGAATACCCTTTAGCGATTGGGAGTAGTAGGTAGGTCAGAGACTCCTATTTTCCTCATATCTATTTAATGGATACCACCTATTGAATCACCAATCAAATTGAATAATGAATGTATGGTTTTGGGTGCCTTAGAACCTTCAGGATGCAGAGGTACTTTTCAATCACATTGTGGATTTGTTAAAAGATATTTTCATCATTATATTCGAATCGAGATAGCCCATGAATTTGTGTTGTGGGAAATCATATACGTGGTAAATTATGTTGTTCTTCACAAATGGAATTCCCTCTAGATCGATTCAAACTCTGAAAATTTTATCATTGCTCAGAAGACACAAATGAGGAATGTCACATGGAAGCTCCAACCACATTGTATTGAATGTATGAAGTTTTCTACTCAACATAACCAAAATATCACACATGTGTACAATGTTTTCAACCAGGTGGCATACACCTTATCAAAGAGGGAAATCCTAGAAGCATCCTCAATGTGGATATTTATCTTGGCATACCAATGTATCACTATGATCAATAATGACATGTTTGGGATGGTTCATTCATAGATATGTATTCTCCCTTGTAATGTTGGATCTTGTACTCTTATTTAAATATCCTTTAATAAATTTCTAGGGAAGGTCTCTAACAGATCAAAGACCATCCATGGTAATTTTTTATATCATTTATTCAAATAATATGTTTATTTTATCAACTAAAATTTATATAATTTTAAAAAAACCTTATTTAAAACAAGTTCACCAATCAAAAGGAAGAAAAACTAAATTTTTTAAAAAGTATATCTTTAATGCATAAATGTTTATTTGTTCTTATATCATGTCTTGAAAAAAAATTAGATAAATTTTAAAGAATAGATTACATATATATATATATATATATATCATTAATATAATCCAATAATGTGATTTTTTTATTTCTATAAAATACACTTTTGTATAGATTTTTTTTCAGAAAAACATTTCCATTAATTTAAAAAGGGTTTACATGTGTCAATAAAACCTTAATAATTTAGTTAAACCTATTCATTCCCCAAGTCTAATAGATAATTTATTATTTTCTTGATTAAAAACATTAAATATTGGAATTATTTTTCATAGAAACTGAGTGTTGCATATAATGTAAGACAAGTCAATGTTGCCTGTAGTGAAGGCTTATATTGGTGTAGAATATAATGAAATACATCAAATAAAATTAATTTCTTTGAAAATAAAATAAATCTAGGTGCTATTGATATAGTTAATTTTGTGTGTTATGATTTGATAGAGAGATGTTATCATATTTTTTCATTATTTCATCAGTGTAACATTTCCCTACCAACAGGTAATTGATATAACGTAATTATTAGGCCCAATGAATGAAGAGGTGTGGTGATTTATATAGAGATGTGGCTTGTGGTTTGGCTCTGAATTGTGTTTTTAATTAATAATGTTTCAAAAAAAATAGAAGGGATATTATAGCTCCAAAACACATTTTTTCATTTATTATAACTTTTTGATATTTATATCCATTGATTTATTTTCTAGCTTAAAATATTTTCCACTGGTGAGATTTTTTAAAACATTAATTTGTTTTTTTCACTCATTTTTTCTCTGTAATACATATTACACTTGAATATTGATCAGATAAGAAAGATTATACTACTAATTATAGATAATTTTCTCATCCCACCAAATTTTTTATGTTTTTTCAGGATACAACACTGGATCTTGGAGATGTAATTCATGTATCGTAGGTAGAGTTGGAAAAAGACATGGATTTTATAGTTTCCCTTATATTATTTTTACTTTTATGATTTTTCAATTTTTATTAAAGTATCATTTATAAAATTAGAAAAAATTTAAAATAGAAACACATTATTTTGTAATAGTAAATCAACAATTATCTCTTTTCCTTAAATTATTTTTTGAGGGTAATTCCTCCCATATGTGTTTTTTATGCTCTCATTTTAGACACTTTGTTTTCCAAACTATGTGATAACAATGGACCTCTCACTAGAATAAGTTTATACCCATCAATGGATCACAACTGTTGGTTCTTTCTTACCACGCTCAAACTATTCACCCCAAACCCATACAAATGATTAGTATTCACATCTTTGCATTTTGGTTTTCAAATCCACGTCCTAACCATTAATCCCTCATTTATACAAGTTGTATCACAACACATGGTATCCTATAAAAACTTCATGGTTTATATTAAACCATTCATGATTCATTTATTAAAAGAAAACCCTTACTGATCCCAAATTTCATTTTCAAACACCTAAAAATTCCACGGAAAAATAACCCCCAATTTTATAATTTATAAAACTACACTGACATTATCGTTTCCTAAGAGACTAATAAAATCATTTATAAATACATTTAAATATTTTCAAATCATATATATTTATTTAATAACATGTTATTCCACAATCATTTATGTTATATATCCCATATTACTATGTAATAAGACTTAAACAAGGGAAGTGACATCCTTAGTGAGTTCAAGTCCAGTCATTCACTAAAAAATGATCATTGTTTGATTTTAGATATTAAATATGATTTACCAATATTATAATTTAAAATGAGAACTGTGTAATTATACTCAATCAATTCCCAGTATCACATCTCTCTTTACTAAAATAAGATTAATAAGATTCATAGAAAAAACATTCTTATTAAATTCAATCGTATAAGTTTTGTAGGCATGGGATATAGTAATCACATCAGAAAGCTTTATCTGTGATAACCCAATATCTCTCACATTGGGAAGATATTAGACAATATTATAAAATATTTTCATATAAAGGAGTTGGTAGACCTAAAATGAACTAATACACATTCAAATATTAAGTGGATGATCCAAATAACTTTTACCACATCATTTTGATTGTCCAATTCCATGGTTGTGTTTTATAGGAATTACCTTTATACCTTGTATTTTTATTTAAAATCTGTATTAATTTGAAACACATGGATTCCTAAATTGGTTTGTGGAATGTATGTACTCCTCAAAATTAAAACGTCGTTGTCTGTTTGGTGAATTAGAGTGATCTTTATTTCCTTCCATATCTCCTTAGAGTTAAATTTCTACATAGAGTACTATTTTATTATTGATGTTTTCACCTGTTACATTAGTGAAATATTAGGAATTAATCTTCACACATTTTATCATGAACAATGATTAATCTTATTTCCACAATTGGTTTTACTATTTCATTTAACATAAATCACCCTTTTTCTCATCCAGCCCTCAAAATTGTGATATTAACAGGTGTCACCACATTCTATTACAATATTGGGAGGTCATTAAAAAATTAATTCACATACAATAATTTCCATTATAGTTTAATAATTTTGGATACATAGTTTTACTCTACTAAAGAAATAATCAATTTCAAATATAGGGTAAATGAAAAAATAATAAGCATATCAGATAATTCTTTTGAAGCTTGTTTCATATGAACCAATAAATTCATCTAGCTTTTGTTTTATATCCATAATGTAAATATCTACTTTAAAATAATGTGTTCATGGAAAATATTTTATAAAAAGTTATTCATAAACTGATCACATTCCATTAAATCAATATCTTATACTATACTAATATTCAGGAATAAGTTCTACCATTTAACTATAAAAAAAATAAAAACATTGATATATTTTTCATTATATGAGAATGGTAAAATAAAAAATATATTCCCTATTTTTTTATATTTTTATCATCAATTAATAGATCCTAATAAATATAGCACCTCTGGTATCAATTATGTATCCTTTTAATTGTGCTTTTTATTGTTATAAAGTTTATGGGGGATGTTTGGGAGTGTTTGGATAAATTGTGGAGTGTTTTTGAGTATTTTCAATAGGTTTATGTTTGGTACACGGTTTGGGAAAACTATTCAACACATACAAGAAACCCTACAAAGTGAGACATGGGCTAAAGGTAAGGTGCACATGTAGTGCATGGTTTCTCTAAACTATACCTCATGCTTGGTGAATGTATTGTATTTGAGATAGTAGAGTTTATTAATGGCTTTCAGAATGATTTTAAACCTTATGAGCCAACTAGGTGATGTTCCTACTTGGGATAGAAGCTGGTGCACAGTTAGCACATGGTTTTCCTAAACGTGTGACTAACCATGCAAGGAATAAAAGTGAGGTAAAAAAATTTCGGATCTTAAACATTTTGGTCTCTAAATCACTCATTCTTCCCCTTATACTGCTTTAACTCAATTTTATCTCTTCCCAATGGCTAATGAAGGTTCTCCCATTGATGTAGAGGTGTTCTGAAGTCTTCTCTTTTTGTTTTGAAGCTGGATTCTTTTGGTAAGTGATCGTTCATTATGGTTCATGATATATTTTCTTAGGTCCAAATTCCTATCTATATATGTTTCTTATATCAATGACCTCTGTGGATAGTTTTAAGATATTTTATTCAAAATAAAATTAAAATTTGGTTTGTATTATTATATAGGAAGATATAAAAAGACATGTTTTAGATATTTATCTCAGTTTCATTGGATTTTGATTTCCATTTTTCATTTTCTCCATAAAACCTGAGGTAGGAGGCTTCAATATCAACTCCTCTATTGTGAAAATAATGGATTAGTTTCAAATTAATTTTTCTAATTGAAATTGATTGTGTATTCTCAATGAAATTATATTTGGGAAACCTTTTGAGTGATGGTTTGTGGAATAATGGATATTCAATGTTTGTTGTAAGTGATTTTGATTATATAATTTTAATGTGATTATTTTTAAACGATGGTTTTGTTTTTATGAATAGTAAATATGTTTCAATAAAAATTTATTTATTGAAATTTTGGTTTAAAAGGTTTCAACTAAAATATGGGTTTTAATGAAATTGTTGATGAGGTGGTTTTGGAATGGTTTTTCATAATGGTAGGTGTAAGTTCAAATTTCATTTCTAAGGCCCAATCGATATATGACTTGGATCTTTATGCCAAAGGAGTAATGGTACGTGGAATATAATTACCTTGTGGTGAATTTGTAGATCAATGAGTATCTTCCCATGGGTACAAAACATTCATAACTATGCATACATGGTTAGATGTGTGGATATGTGGAAGGGAATGGTTATTATATATTGGAACATATGAAATGTATTAAGGTATTGTTTGGTTATCTTCCTTGGAACATGATGTTGTTTCGAGAAATTTTTTTTTAAAATTTTTTATATCTTGATATAAAATTTTATTTAAATTATTTTATATAAATTTTTTTTAGTAATGTTTCTAATATGATCTAACCTAGTGTCCTCAGAAGGAAAGTCATTGTGGAAAATCTAAAGAGATTCATTACTCACCTGACATTGGAACATTACGGCTTTTATTGATTTTTCCTCCCATGATAGGGGTAATGGTAAAGTATCACCAAAATTTTGTAGTACATCATGATGCTTGGGCTGTCTGGGTAGTTAGAGCTTAGAACATGTGGATATTTGGAGTTATTAGGTCGTCTTTTAATTTTGATTATTTTTCCTTTTATATTTTACTCTGATATTGGTATCATCCCTTATAGTACACTTTGGTTGGTTTTGATATATGTGAAATGTGAGAGTTGTATTTCACTGATATCTTGCTTCATGTAGTAGTTTATTTGGTTGTATTTTTCTCAAAGGGAAAATTATCCCCCGCGTATTTAATGAATCACTTGGAATTTATTGTCACCCTTTGGAACCATGGGGATGTCTCTTAAAGCCATGTAATTTATCAGCTCCCTCATAAGAAAATTAGAAGGGGATAGAAGTTATATATTTTATTTTTTTTTTGATCGATCAAAAATATGGTTTGGACAATTTGTATCATCATGGTCATTCTAGTTATTTTAGAACAAGATGAAATAGTATTCATTGGTCTTGGACTTGGAATTGGTTGTTAGTATTGGATTTCAAATTAGTTCTTGCCTATTACTGGTGTTGAGATAAAATAAAAGAGTACGATTGTTGAGAAATGAAATGTATAGCATAATAATACATAGATAAAACTTGTTTATATAATATAAAGTTACCAAGTAGCTGGGTACATAATTGTTTTGGAGAAACTTATCAGATTTTAAATCTCGTTACTGTGGGTTTATCCAATGGGATTTTCATGACATGCATTAGAAGAATGACCTCCCACTAGGAGTGAATACATCATTTCGATTAATTATTTATGATATGCTGAAAAAGGGTTTATTTTTGAAAAATAATGAATTTTTTTCAAATGAAATATTTTAAAAAGAGTATAAATCAAGTATTTAAAAAGAAATTTTATTTTCAAAACAAATCGAAAATTTTTCAAAATTATTTGAGATTAAAAAAAGATGTTATAGAAATCAATGTTGTGGTAGTATGTTGTGATATAATTGAAAATTTTTACAACATTATTTAATATATAATGATAGGTATGATATTTTTTTGTGTTTCTAGAAAATAAAACTACGTACAGGTCATATAAACCCACTAGGGGTTGCTTTAAAAAATTTTGTTACACCTGAACCACATGTGAACCAATAACTCATTCAGAGTATTGTCCAAGTGTTTCAAGAAATGGATAACGATAATATGAGGTATGTTCCATGATAAGTGGATCACTCTATCCATTTCCAGAAGTAGAATCCACCCATAATTTTGGGAGTTTCAGAACCAGAAAAGGTAGAGTTATGTATGAATAGGATGAATCATATCATCAATTTAATTAGTAAACTATCAAAGATGAATGCCTTATTGGTGAAGTATATGGCGGATGATCTTGCACACTAGTGGAGGGATTTAGTCATTCAGGAAAAATTATAACACATATTTTCATGGGAGGATTTTGAGGAATTGTTTAATGAAAAATTCTATCCTCACAAATTTCGAATACATATAATGATGGCCTTCTTCAACATGAATTACTATACTCTTTTAAGGGTGTATGTGACTAAATTCTTGAATTTAGTCTCCTATGTCCGGAATTTTCTACTAGAATAAACTTGAAGGTAGGAATATTTGAATCAGGGATGAGGAATGATATTCACTTGAAGATTCCAAGGCTTTTTATTATGGATTATAAATAGATGGTCAAAAGGGTGATGGTTGATGAAATTGACATATCAAGAGATACGGGAGGTGGGAGTGTGCTGATACCTTTGGTAAAAGGTGGGAACTCTAATTATTTGTGAAAGGGCAAGGGGGAAACCTATTTCTAATGTGATAGTATGAATCAAATTCAGATGGAAGGATTAGTGAATCTTATTATGATAACCATGACTAAAATCATATTTTTCCAATGTGGTTCCTTTGACCACATTAAGTGAGAATGTATGACAACAACAAGAGCATGTCACAACAACAAAAATGGTACATCTTCAGTTCTATTGTCATTGTTCTCTGAAGTTTGGTGTCAAAGACACTTCCCGGTATCACAGGCGTTATATGCTTTGATGGGGATAGTGAAACATAACAAATTATCTCATTATGATAGATCATACCAAGTAGATTATTATAATATCATGACTCATCAGGTAGTAAAATCTCAATAGGGAAAGAAACATAATTTTATTTCGAGAAATCAATTATATGTTGTTGATCATGTTATTGTGGATGACCGTCTGAGGAAATCTACGGTGAGAGGTACGATTCTTTGGAATTCTACCATTGTGAATTTTTTTTTCTATTGGTGTCTCCCATTGCTTTATTACATATTGTGCTATTGATTTACTGAGTTTAAAACATTATATGATTCTCTCTTTAATAAGACATCAGACACCTCTTGTTCAAAGAGAATATATAGACTTTATGTGTATGAGGTGTTCTATAACTATTGATGGAGCCAATACAAAGTGGTATTTCTCGATTCTGGAAATGGATGTATATTATTTAGTCTTGGGAATGGATTAGTTGACAATGTTCAATGAACACATCAAATATTATTGCAGAATAGTTTATTTCACAATGGAGGATGACATCGAACATCTCTTTAGAGGAGAAATGAATGTAAGGGAAGATAAAATAGGCTTGTTGAAAACAACAACTAGAATGATATCATAATAGTTAACGGAATTTACTTTTTTATCGATGAAAGGGATCATGAATAGTAGTTTTCAATAGAGTTTGACTAGTTTCTTAATTTGTTCCAAAAAATTTATTAGGGTTTCCATATATAAGGGAAGTTGAGTATATTATTGATCTCCTACTAGGTAACAGTACTATCTCACATCCTTCTTATTTAATATAACTAATATAATTAAGGGAGTTAAAAATGAAATTGGAGGAGCTGGAAGGAATATGTTTCATTTGGCAGAGCAGATCCCCATAGGCAGCACCAGTCCTATTAGTGAAAAATTTGGATTGAATGAAATTATTATGTTTGGATTATCAAAATAATAACCATGGCATGATAATGAAAATATATTTACTTCCATGAATTGATGACCAGTTCTACCAATTACGGGGAGATTGGTGGTTCCCTAAAATTGAATTATGCTCAGGATAACACAAATTTTGTGTCCAGAAGGATGATAATTTGAAAATAGCATTCAAAATATTATATGTACATTAAGAATATATAGTAATTCATTTTTTAATACCTCATGCTTCCATGGTATTATTCTCTTTGAATAATACAATAGCTTTTGTGGTACACAACTCCGAGTTCTAGCATATCTCGACCAATCAAACTACCCGTTTAAAAAGAATTTATGAACAGTGCTACCCACTTTTTGAAATTTTATAAATTTTATTTCTCAAAATGGACATTATTTTTGGATTCATGATATCAAAATTATCTTTTTCTGAATCTTTGGTATTTTTCTGAAGTCTTTCAATTTTTGATGAATACTGAAAAAACATTATGTTATTGTTTCAAACTGAATTTTTATTTAAATATTATTCCAAATTAAAATTTATTTTAATGTAAAAACATATACATAAAACATATATAAGTCAAATTTAATTTATTAGATTAATTTTTTAATAATAATAATATATTTATATTTATATATATGTAATTTTATTTAACTTTTTAAGGTCTTTTACCCACATTCTAGGCATATTTGAAAATCTACATAAAACATAATATTACCACATCGGTGAATTGAATTTCAAAAACCCAATAGACATGGTTTTCATAAGACTATAAAATTTCATTCAATAGTTTGAAAATAATATTTTTTAGACAGTAACTTTTGAATTTTTTTTCATGGGTAAAAGTAAATATGGTAATTAATGGAAGAAACAACATAATATTAATATAAAATTACCCCAAAAAATTTCCTAACCCAATTGGATACTTTTTTTATACCCAAATATTCTTTAGGACAATAATACGATACTTTTTAATCTATTTGGGTTATATTAGGAAATTTCTTATATTTTATATAAAGAAGCGTTAAAAGTGTTATATAAAAATTTTAATAGCTAAACCATTTTTATTATAGTTTTATGAATAAAATAAATTCTACAATAAATAATCATTTCAAATCTAGAAACATTTCCTACCACATTTTATTTTTTTTATAATTTATATATATTAAATAATTAAATTTATTTTTGACATAACAATGATGTAGTAATTACCTTATTAATGAATGAATAAAATAATTGATATTATAAATATTAAAATAAATTTAAATTGAAACTTTTGATTCCATAAACTAATTTTATAGGCGAACATGACTTTTTATGTTGATAAAATTTATTTTTTTCAATGTAAACAAGTATTTATGACTTTAACAAAAACCAAATAATAAATAGTGTCCAAATTGGCATAAATGAATTTTTAAAACAAATTCCATTTAATTAAATTATATAATAGTAATAAAAATATATAGTTAAGAAACATGAACTAGTAAATGTTATATATGTCACTAGTTAACAAATTTAGGTTCTTATGTATTTTTATAATAACTATATTAACGACGTAGTATAAAAATACAAGAATACATGGTTAATGTTAAACTATATAATGAAGATTTAAATATAAAATGTTACGATAATCTAGTGACATAAACTTTTATAAAACATTTTTTGAGATAATTTAGTCACATCCCACCTTATCTTATAAATAAATCTTTATGGAGATATTAGAAACTGAAAATAATTTTATAATAAATTAATATTTCAAGCTTTTCCTAAAGTGCCTCTCACCCCTCCTATAAAAGGGTACTCCCCTTCTCCAAAATTCACACCTCCAAGGCCATTTGGCTCAAAAAACCCTAATTTAATTATCCTTCTGACAACCTTTAATTAATCCTAGAGGCCTTACTTTGATCATAAATCCCACCTTAGGAGCCCTTTTGTTCTAATCAAATGGAAGGAACCGAAGAAGAGATAATTATTTTATCACCTCTTTCAACGTTCTTTTCTTCTTCTACTTACTCTTTATTTTTTGTTTCCATACTAAAATAATAACTCTAGTACCGTCAACACACTGAGACGTTATTATAAATATGTTACAACCATATTAATTAGTCTATCCATCTTATGAATGACAAAGTCACCAAATGTGCATACATAAGGCTTACCGTCTCCACATTATGTTGTAGTTTGTTATTCCACACTTCACTATTTGGATGGGTATAATAATTAGTATAATTGATGTAAATAATAATTATATCATGTTAATTATTATTTATATATAATGTAAAATCCAATTACATATGATTTTACCATTAATATAATGATACTTTTGCTTGTGCATGCGTACATCTTACCATCTCCATGACACGATGAGATTTCATTCTCCATCATAATCATTCAAGAATAATTTTCATTTTCTATATAAAAAATAATATTTAATAACTTTGTATCATTATTTATATGAATCAAATGCAACCTATCCATAGCAAAAATGACTTATATAACAAAACATATAATGGAAAATGATTCAGTAACACCAGATTCAATGATACTACTGAAATATTATTAATAAGGAAATATTAGAAGATCTTATATGATATCATATTTAGGAATGTGGTTCCTATATAATATAATAACAACTATTTAACCATTATATAAGAGGTTAATTTACCCTCAACTAATGAAAGGTGTAAGGTAATAGTTAATTTTACAATCTCTTCATTATCCGTGTTCGTTTATACTTAAGTATCTACTGAGACATCCTTATCAACCAAATCCGTGTTTCATAAAAATATATTTCAAAATATATTTACTATTTCCTAGACTATGGTATAAAGTCATTTATAACCGTTTTCACATTTTAATTTTTATTGGATAAATTTTTCCGTCGTTTTCCAAAAAATGTACTTTATTACCATTTTAACAAATTAAGGAAAGAATGTATTTTTTGCTTATATGGTAGGTGCAAAAATTTTCCACTATTATAACACCTTCATAACTTCCCTTAAAATATTATATGAATGTTTTCAAAATAAATATTTTATTTTATAAAAATGTGACTTTTAAATTATTTCATTGTAGAAATAGATATTTCTCTGAAATAGGTTTTGGAATTATTTCTTCTATGTCAACATCTATTGTTGGATTTTATGTTTTATTGATGTTGATGTATTATTATAAAATTTTCAATATTGTATTGACAGTATTATGATATTTCGACTATGGATGTGCTATTTTTATTTCATTCATGGTTTGTGGTTCAAGTATTAACATTTCATATGTTATTTTAATACAAATGTTTATGTTATGATTCACCCATTTTATATGAGGAATAAATTGGACATATTATGTGACAGGTAGGGCCAACTATATCTTCTTGATGCATTGGTAGGTCTTATAAGAATAACTAGTGTCTTGGAACAATTCTATGAAAATATTTTTATGTATAGTAATGTAATAAGGCCTAGACTATGTGGTTATGATGTCCATCATTATGCATCCCATCATTATGGGATTAGATATTCATATTACATGTGTTTATTAGACTTGAAAATTATCCATGTGAATAAGTAAATAAAATTATTTGATTTATATTATCCATGTTATGCTGAAGATTATGTTTTAATGGATATTTTTTTAGTCTTATACATTGGCATAAATGTTTATGTATATTTATGATAGTTTCTACAATATTGTTATCATTACTGAGCATCTGAGCTCACCCTTTTTTTTGTTTTACTTTTACTAGGTTGTGAAGAAGTGTATTATGAATGTCCTATAAGAATAGGATAAGGAATATGAGTATGTCCAATGGAGACAGAATGATAATTTTTCATTTCATAATGTAATGTAAAACTTTTTTATGTATCTAGTACATTAAAGGATACTAAATTGATTTGTCCTTTGGTATATGATGTGTTGTGATCATGATAATTTTATAAAATAACACACCGACTCTAGGAAACTGGGGTCAGGGCATTATAGTTGGTATCAGAGGAAGTTTAGTACAATCCTTGGAAACTAGATTTATAAAATCTCTCATTAGGGAACATTACACTACAGTAGACAATGGGGATTAGTATAGAAGGACATCAAGAAAAATTGGTAATGTAGATATTATATGGGTTTTCCAATAAATACATCATTGTCTAGATAATACAAGTGGACATGGTTCTGACATAGACGTACATAGGAATGAAAACTCCAACCATGAGTTTTGGTCTTAACCTGGGATATCCTTGTACACAACAACGGGCCTTAATGTGCACCTGGTTTGACACACCTATGGGATATTCTTAGGATAATTCTCATTTTCTTTACAAACAATTAAGATGGATTTATGAGTAAATACATCCCCATAGAGTTTTTTTAATGATTATAGATTATATACATAAACTATTAAATTTATTTTAAGTAGTTTTTATGTTTGGAATTATGCATTGGGATTCATAAATTACTCTATTGTATCGAATTGTATAGAAACAGTGCCTAGTGGAAGAATGGAATCTGTATCAAAGCACATAATCCATGTCAGGATTTTCCTCCTATTCAATATAATTATAGTGGATCAAGTGAATAAACTGGTGATTACCAACTTATAACTATAATAGGATAACTCAGTCTTGTTTTTAATAATAACCTTACCCATATAGAGAACCCTGATCCACAAAATGGAGGATAAATGTTACACCACTTCATGAGAAATATTCCATAAACATTCAATGGGACTACAAATCCATTTTTATGTGATCAATGGATAAGTTAAAAGAGAAAATATATCATTCTTTGGGTAGTATCATAATGGAAAAATATGTCTTGGTATTTTATCGCCTCTCAAGAGATGTAAATAAAATGTGGTCATTAATTTAAAACACAAAGGAGGATGAATTAAATTTGTAGCTTACTTCATGGAAATTGCACCAAGTCTCTCTAAAGATCATGATGTGTTCCATGTATCACTATTGATAAAATACATGCCTAACCCAATGCATGTAATCAACTATGATGAAAAAGAACTGGAAACTAATATATTTTATTGTGAAGAGAATATCATGATTTTTGATACCAGAGAACAAGTGTTGAGAAACCGGATGACTGATTTGGTAAATGTTCGTTGGAGAAACCACAAACTGGAAGAGGCAACATGGGAACCAGAGGAAATTATGATGAAGAACCACCCAAATCATTTTATGTAGCAATATTATAGAAATTTCAAAGACAAAATTATTTGAAGGAGGTTAGAATGTAACACCTCATGCTTCCACGATATGCTTCTCTTTGAATAATACAATAGTTTGGGTTATAAGCTACTCCGAGTTCTAGTACTTCCTGTCCAATCAAACAAGCCATATACGTTATGCACGGTAATTCCAACTTATTGAAATTTTATAAATTTAATCTTCCAAAGTGATCTTCATTTTGGGATTTGGAATATCTAAATTATCTTAGGTTGAATTTTTGGAATTTTTCCAAAATCATTGAATTTTTGATAAATTTTGAAAAACACTATGTTATTGTTTGAAACTAACATTTTTATTTAAATAAATAATTTTAACTAAAATTTATATTAAATTTAAAATAGTTATATAATACATATATTAGTCCAATTTAATTCATTGGAGTCATTTTATATTAAAAATAGATATAAAAAATTTTATTGATTTTTTTAACCTCTTTTACCCACCTTCTAGACACATTTTCAAATTAGCATAAAACATATGTTTACCAATTCTATGAATTGAATTTCAAAAATATAACAGATATGGTTTTCACCAGTATGTAACATTTTTTTCAATAGGATTAAAATAATTTTTTTTGAATAGTAACTTTTGAATTTTATTTACCATGGTTAATAGTAAATATGATAATTAAATGTATAAATAAATATATAATACTATAAAATTACCACAACACATGTACTAATTCTATTGTACAAGTTATTCTCAAGAAAAAGAAACCTTAGGACAAAAATAATATTCTTTCGATCCATTTGGGTTAGATTAAGACATTTATTATATTTTATTTAAAGAGGAGTTAAAAGTGTGAAATTCAAATTTTAATAACTAAACTATTTCTAATATAGGGTTATACCTGAGATAAATTTGACTATAAATATTCATTATAAATAAAAAAACTTCCAACAGAAACATATTTTATTTATATTTTTTAGACATTAAATAATTAAATTTATTTATGAAACAATGATTATGTTGTAATTACCTTATTAATGAATGATCAAAATAATAGATGTTGGAGATATTAAAAAAAATGTGAATTGAAACTTTTCAGGACATCCATGAATTTCATAGGTGATATTACATGTTAGGGTTGATTCAACGTATCTTTTTGAAGAAATCAAGTTTTTATGAGTTTATCAAAAACCAAATTCTGAATAGTGTCAAAATTCATATAAAGGAGTTTATAAAACAAATTATATTATATTATATTATAAAATAAAATTAAAAATATACAGTTCTGGAAAATGGCTTTGATAATGTTAGATATGACATTAATTAACCAATTTTTGTTTTCTATGAATTTTATAGTAAATATATTAACCATTTACTAGAAAAATACAAGAAGACAAGGTAAACGTTACACTATTTAACGAAGTGTTATATATAAAAGAAGAGATAATATGGTGAACTAACTTGTATAAAACCTATTTAATGAGAGGATTTTAGAACAACCCCACCATATTCTCAAAATAAATCCATTTGGAGCTATCAAAAACAGAAAATAATTTTATAATAAAATAATATTTCAAGCTTTTCCTAAAGTGCCCTTCACCTCTCTTATAAAAGGGTACTTCCCCATCTCTTAAAATCACAGCTCCAAATCCATTTGGCCCAGCCAAACCCTAGTAAAATATCCTCCCAAATATCCTCACATAAACATAGAGGCATTACTTTGATCATAAATCCAACCTATAGAGTGGTTTTTTTCAAATCAAAAGGAAGCACTGGAAGAGGTGATTATTTTATCACCTCATTCAATGCTCTATTCTTCTTCTACTTCCTGTTTCTTTGTTTTTTCCATTCTAAAAAAATAAATCATGTGCCTTATATATACTATGATGTTATTATAAATATTTCAGACATAAATTCAATATTCTATCCATTCTATGAATGAAGAAAAATCACTATATGTGCGTACGTACGACATAGAATCTCCATGTCGTGGTGTAGTATATTATTCAACACTTCATTATTTGGATGAGTATAATTGATGTAAACAACATATATAACATGTTAATAATTTTTTATATATAATATACCATCCAATTACATACTATTTCATCATCAATTGAATGATATTGTCTCTCGTGCGTACATACGGCTTACTGTCTCCACCATGCAATATGATTTCATTCCCCATCATAACCATTTAAGAATAAATTTAATTTTATGATTAAAAATAATGTTTAATAACATAATATTATTATGGATATGAATTAAACACATCCTATCCATGACATACATGACATACGTAGTAGAACATATAAATTAAAATGAATCAGTAACACTTGAAAAAATGATACTTCTGAAGAATTCTTTACATAGAAATATAAGAGGATCATATATGATATCATATTTATGTATGTGGTTCTTATATAATTTTATAACAATTATTTAACCATTATATATGTTTTTAATTTATCCTCGACTAAGGAAAATTACAATGTATGGGTAAATTTTACAATCTCTTAATTAACTTAGGTTTTTTATACATCAGTATATCCACATCCACGTTTCATAAAAATGTATTTCAAAACATTTTTACAATTTTCTAGATTATAGGTTAAATTCATTTATACCCTAGTTTTACTTTTTCTAAAATGTTTTGAAAAGAATATTTTCCTCATTTTACAAACAGGGAACATTTTTTCATTTTAAAAAAATTAACAAAAGAATGTTATTTATCTTATAAGGTGGGTGAGGATATTTTCCACCGTTATAACACTTTCAAAGATTACATTAATATATTATATGAATATTTTAAAAATAAATGTTTTCTTTTATAATTATGTGACATTTAAATGATTGCAAAGTTAAAAGATATATTTCACTCAAATAGTTTTTGGTTCTATTTCATCTGTGTCAACATATATTTTTGGATTTTATGTATAATAGAAGTTGATTTATCATGATAAAACATTCCATATTGTATTGATAGTTTTAGGAATTCTTTGACTGTGGATGTGCTATTTTTATTCCATTAACAGTGTATTGTTAAAGTATTAACATTTATTATGTTAGTTTAATATGAATGTTTATGTTATATTTCACCCTTTTCATACGAGGAAAGCCTTGCACGTAGTAAGTTATGAGCGAGGCCCTCTATAGACCCTCGATGCATTGTTAGGTCTAATGAGGCAAACTAGTGTCTTGGAATAAGGCCTCGATAATATTTTTATTTATAATCTTGGCACTATGCCTTGACTATGTGATTATGATGTTGGGAATTGTGTATTCCATCATTATGAGATTATCTGTTGATATTACATGTGTTTATTCGACTAGTAGAAATTTTATATGAATATGTAAATAGAATTATTTGATTTATCTTTTACATATTATAGTGAAGTTTATGTTTAAAAGTATTTTGTTTCAGTCTTATACATTGGATTATGTATTTATACTTATTTATGATATTTTATGCTATATTGTTATCCTTACTGAGTATCTGAGATAACCCCTTTTTTATGTTTTATTTTTCCCATCATGGGAAAACGTATATTTTTACTAACCATTATGAATTGGCTGAGGGATATTAGTGTTTTAAAAGAAGAAACAATGTAAATTTTTCATTCCATAATGTAATATAAAACTTATGTATGTATCTATTATATCCAAGGATACTAAACAGATCGGTCTTTCGGGACATGATCTTATATGATCAAGTCAATGTTATGTAATAATTCTCCCACTCTGGGTAATTGGGGTCAGGGAGTTACCCCTTTCAATCTTATGATCGCACTAACTATCATTATTCAATTGATGAATAAAATATTTTAGAGATATCTAGATTATTTATTATTAGGGTATGTGGACAACATATTGGATAATCAAGGGTAGTGATGAGTATGAGCAACATGTGTTGACATATAGGGAATCCTCATGGTTAATAATTTTTATTCCAAATTATCAATGTGTGATTTTTTTGATACAAGATGTATGCTTCCATGTCCATGTAATTTCTAAAAGTGGGGTTTATGTGGATCTAGAGAAGATAGAAGCTATAATCTCTTAGAAAGAGCTAAAGAATGTCTTTGAAATACAATGATTTAATGGTATATTAATTTATTACTGATTCTTTATTCATTATTATTTAGGACTAGCTTCACATATGAAAATATTGACAAAGAATAATGTTCTATTCCAGTGGGATAAAGAATAACATAATTATTTTCAAGAGCTAATGTTTTGACTTACATCAGCACCAATATTGACTTTTCTGGAATTAGGATATCAGTATCTAGTGTATTGTGATGCTTCATAATCAAGGAGGGGATGTGTTATCATGCAAGGAGATCATTTTGGTTCATATTGTGTGAAGAATCTCTGAGTGCATGGGAATAATTTTTAAAAACATGATTTGGAGTTATTTTATAGTCTATGATTTGAAGACATTGAATAATTACCTATTTATTGATAAATTAACTAGTCTTATGAATCATAAGATATTGAAAAATATTTTCTCAAAATAGAATTTGAATATGACACAATTAATATGGTAGGTGTTCTCTATATGTTTGAAATTGACATGATGTATGCACCAGGTAAAGGGAATTTTGCAGTGGAAGTATTAATCAAAAACATGTATGCCTTGTTGAAAAAATAAGTTTCATTTGAGTGACATTTTATGTCACTCTTAGTCAACATGAACTGAGAATGAGAATACCGAGCAGAAATTACAGTTTTGTTTCCAGTTATAATGGTTCTTGATTAGGTAATGATATTTAAGAGGAACATATATCTGATTCGTAATTTCTTATGATGAGTTAAATGATAAATTGTTGGAAGAACATTTAGGGATGAAATATAGATTACATTTCAGTGATGTGTATTAGAAATTGGATGGTCGTACAAATGGATTATCAAAAACAACTTCTTTTTACATACCACCATTCGAGTTGGGTTGTTCGTCTGGGAATACAGAAGATGTAAAAGGCTTTGAAAGCACATTTTTTGAGGATCAGTAAGAAAATTTAGGTGGTTGTGTTTGTTTTAAGGTGCATAACTTTTCATCGTGTTAGGAATAGAATTAGAGACAAACAGGTATGTTGCAGACTTTACAGATTTCTGTTTGGAAATGGAAGTAGATATACATGGATTTCCTAACAAGTCTCTAATGAATGGCTCTAAAACACAATTCCATATGGATAATTGTGGATTGTATCACCATGTTGGATCATTTCATCCCAATTATTGAATCTCACATAGTGCTAGACTTGTCCAAAATCTATATCCGAGAAGTGGTAAAGAGGCATTGAGTACTAAATTTCATCATATTAGGCAGGGATACAAGGATTATGTATTGTTTCTAGAAATAATTATAGAAATACCTTTGAACTAAATTGACAATGAGTATAGAGTATCATCCTCATATAAACATCCAATCCAAAAGGATTATACAAATATTTAAAGACATGTAATGGGATTATGTGATGGATTTTTGTGGCTCCTCGGAAGACCATGTACCATTATGAGAGTTGTTATATAACAAAAAATAGAAGGACTAGTTACATATGGTCCCTTTGATGTTTTTTATGGAAATACTTGTCATTGTGCACTTTTTGGTTGGAAACATGTGAAAACCCAGTATTTGGGATGAACATTGTCCATGAAACAACAACAAAAAATTCAATTGATCAGATGAAAGATGAAGATGTCTTAGATTTATCAGAAATTGTATGTTGATCATAATTAATGCCCATTTACATCCAATGTGAGTGATAATTTGTTCTTGAGGATCATTCAATGGATTTTACATCATCTTTTTTAGATGTAGAAAATGTTTTCAATTCGATACCTAGTCCCTTTTGGTATACATGAACATGTGTGTGAGGTGTCATATTAATTGGAATTACCAGCATTGTTTAGTGTGGTGCATAGTTTGTATTACATATCTTAGTCGAAAATGAATTATAATTGTCTATAATATTTTTATAGATGGTATTACACTGACCTAGAGCTGAATGCTTAATTAGTTCACATTCTAGTGTGGATTATGGACATTTAAGAGAAAGTATTGCGTACCAAAAACATCATTCTATTGCGGGTTTTATAGTAACAAGGTATGATTTAGGAAGAGACATTGGAGTATAAAAGGGAAATGAAAGATCAATGGTTGGAAATATTTCACATCATCGATATTTTTCCAATTCCCATTAGTGGAATGACCAATGGTTTGGAGAATGTAGCACCCCAGGTTTCAAATAAGTAACCTTTTCTTTAGGATTTTTAATGTTGTAAAGTATATGGGTAATTTTTGGGACAGTTTAAATAACATTTTTTTGTTTTCTGCGTATTTTCTATTCATTCTGGATTGGAACCTGATTTGGGAAAACAGTTCAACACCTGCAAAAAGTAGTGCATTTTGAGACATGGGATAAACGGAAGGCGCATAGGAAGCACACAATTTGTCTAAACCATGTGGCGGCTTATAAGAAGCCATGAATAATGAGAAAATGGGATTTTAAATGGATACCACATGGTTTAGAAACCATGTGACCCAATAGTGCGAGGTTTCTACTTAATATAGAAGATGAAACATGGTTTTTGAATGGATTGCATAACCATGCGACTAACCATGAATGAGTTAAAAGTGAGATCCTAATATTATGGATCTCACACATTTTTTTCTCTAAATCCCAACCTTTTTCCCCCAATTTGTACCTAAATCTATAATATCTCTTAAAATAGGATAAATATTATTCTCCCTTTGATCTATATGTGATACAAAGTCTTCTCTTTAATTTTTGAGGCCAGATTCTTATGGTACATGATCATTCTTGGTTATTTATGGTAATTTGTCTTAGATAAAATTCCTTAACTCTATGGTTTTCTTATATACATTTCCATTTTGTATTGATCGATGATATTTTATACCAAATATGATTATATTTTGTTTTTTTTATGCTAGTGGAAGAGATCTGAGGGGGGATGGGGTTGGAGTTTCATATCGGTTTTATTGGATTTTGAGAATCGTTCTTCATTTTCTCTATAAAACTAGAGGGAAGTGGATTCACTCTGAACTCCTCTATTTATAAATTAAATTATTATTTTCAAATCAATTATTTTTATTGAATTTTATTATGCATTCATTGTTTAATTATTGTTGAAAACCCTCTTGAGGGAAGGATTGTGGAAGATGGAAATTGGTTGTGTGTTGGAAAATGAGTTTGGTAACATGATTTTAAAATGCTGGTTAGGTTTTTAGGCAAGAAATAGTGTTTTTAACAATAGTTTTCTTTTATTGAAATATATTTTCAAAATTTTATTTCAATAAAAAACAATTTTATTGGAATTTTTGAAATGATGGTTGTGGCATGGTATGCAATAATGGTTGGTGTGAGTTCATATTGCATTTATGATTCCTATTTGATATATAAAATGGTGCTTGGTGCCTTTGGTGTAATGGAACATGGGATATAATTACATTTTAATTACATGGTATATTGGAAATAAACCATTCATGAGAATGAAAATTTCAAAATAATGCATGCATGGTTAGTTGTGCAGATATGTGGAATTGAGTGTTTATGCCAAAATATAACTTGTGAAATGGTTTCAGGTTTTTCTTGGATGTTTTCCTTCAAACATGATGTTATTTTCAGAAAATCGGTTTATTTGGAAGTTGATTTTATTGTTATATAAATTATTTTATATTTTATGTATTAACTATATTATATAAATGCTTCTAACATGTTATATAATAGTGGCACAAGTATGGAAGTCAATGGGGGGGGATCCATTGAGTTTCATTACTCACCCTTGCTTTGGAGCATTGATGTTTTTGTAGATTTTGTTTATTAGGAAATGGGAAAATGTAATATAGCACAAATATTTAGTATTACTTAGTGATACATGGTATGATAGTGGGGTAGTAGTATTTATCGTGTGGAGATTTGGAGTTATTCTGTCATATTTAGTATTACATAATTTTTTAAATTTGACATAGTTTTTTAAATTCATATCATTTTAAATATATGTGATATTTTCCAAGATATTTTATACTTCACGGCACATCTCATTTGGTTTCTCATTGGGGTTATCATTACACTTCCAACTGCACACTTTCTTTAGTCGATTCCACTTAGATCTAACCATTGACTACAACCAAAATCATTAGTGTGAGTACTATGAAATAATAACCTAAAAAATAAATCATATGATAAGAAAAATCAATTCCATGATGTCTTAAATTATATAAAATTCATTTCAATATAAAAAATTTTCAGTTCATCATATATCAATTTTTGTTATAGATATTTTTTGATGTTTTATCCATTTAATCATTATAAACAAATTGAAAACATTAACTAAACATTCTCTCATACCATCAATGATGACCCAATCATAACATATAAACTAAATACAACATTTTAAATTAATTTAGTAAAATATAACAATAAATACCACCCCATATATTATAGGATTAGTTCCTTTGGTGACTAGATTCTTAACAGTAATATTTTACATGAAAAAAATTACTATCTACAATAAATAATCATAACACATGAAACCCATTAATAAATTTCATACATAATCGTCTTCATCATAAAATGGGAAATAGAGATATAATAAAGGGTGATCTCATATTATTTTTAAAGGGTGAATGTAATTTATAAAATTTGAAGATAAAAATTGACTATAAGAAGAATATGTGTGTATGGGAACATAATCAAGGTAATAGAACATGATATAATTAAACCATATCTAAAATATATTAATAAAAAAGCATTAATCATGTCATATGGGTATGAGATAAAAAATATAATATATTATAGTAGTGTGAAGAAACAAGTCAAAAATAACAATCCATGAAAAAACACATAGGTCTGCTTTATAAAAAATATATGTTTAATGAGGATATGATATATACATTAGAATATAAAATCATTTATTAATTCAATAATGAATTATGATACAATAATTTCATAGTAGAAAAGTCCAATAGTGGATTTGGTTCTCTCCATATTCACATAAACATTTTAGAAATTGTCCCATAGTAGACTGGATTACTAACTAGTTTCTTAAATGTCATATCATGAGATGTAAATATTTTTCCAATTCATTAAAGACTGATATAATTCTATTCCATCAAATCACATAATGAAAAAACAAATATATTGTGGTCACATGAACATAAAAATATTTATAATTTCATTATAGATTTATTAACATCTGTGAAATAAATAGGTTTAATGACAATATCCACAAGTCCTAATCATAATATATATAGAGGTATAAGGTGGATGATATCATTAAATATTATACCTTATGATGCATAACAAATTTTAAAGGACATTGACATAGATGAGAAAAAATAATAGAATCATTAAAAAATATTTATGAAAAATAAGTAGAAATACCTATAAATTTTTTATAAAAATTTAATATAAATTGAAATAAATTTTAAATAAATATTATAAAAAATCATTCTATTAACGAATGAAAACATAAAAATAATTCATCATTAATAAAACTAAAGAAAATGGTTAGAGAATAATATCATGATAAAAATATGAAAAATTATTCCCTTTAAGGTATGATTAAAAAATGAAGTTATGAAAATTGATATTATGATATCATAGAAAAATAAATAAGGACATAAAAAAATAAAAAATATATAAATTTATGATATCGATTCTCGAGTAAAAAAATTAAATATTTTCATCTCCACTTATAAGAAATATTTTGTTTGAGTTGTGAAACAAAGGGAGGTGAAATTGTAAGAAGAAATTGAAAACCCATTAATAATTGGAGGATAATAAAATATTTACAGTTTTATAGGGAAATAACATATAATTTCCCCTGATTTAAATTTAATCATATACAATCTTGATTTTAAAGTGTGATAGGGAAAAAATCTTACCTCACCTTTTTTCTTGGTTAGATGTTATCTAACACAATATATAATAAATTTAGTTTTATTATTAATATTTTTAATAATATTGTACATTTATAACTTTCAATGTACTAAAAATATATAAATTATTATTACACATATACTAATTAATTATTGGCATATTTAATATTAGGCTATTAACAATTATGTTTTACATGCCTCCTTCAATTTGGAGGTCCCATTCCATTCTCTTTTTTCTTGGGTTAATCATCTATATAATGTTCATGAATATGTGGTATATGTGTTTTATATATTTTTGGGAGTCCCATGGCTATTTCATAAGTCATATAGTGACAGTTTTCATAGAATTCTGAAAACCCACTTCTTCCTAGATTATTGAATTTATAAAATAATTTAATTAATTAGTGAATTTTTAATATTATAGTAATATCAATATTAAAACATCCAAAAATAGTAATTTTATAATAATATAATGATTAATTAAGTTTTATAGTCATTTATGATGTAATTGTAACAACATCTTTCATGTAGGTCATAAAATTGACCCAAACCAGAACACATTATAATTATTAGATGACAAAAGACATGATATTATACATTAATAATACCAATTTTATAGAATATTAATGGTATATAATATTAAATTTATGATAAAAATAATTTTCATGATTATTTGGAAAAATAATATAAATAAGAATTATAAAGAAGGATATTACACATACATTGAATGATTGAACTTCCTCTTAGATAGTCTCATTGAAATGAGGGATTTGGAACATATTATTTTTTGAAGAGGTTCACAAACATTTGAGTTTTTTATTATGTAGATAATTTTATATTATATTCAATAATAATCCGATGGAAATTTTTTTTAAGTGTTTATGTGATTTCTCTTTTTACATGTGTCCTTGAGTGATTTTTTTTTTAAAATACCAATTCCATAATGTGTAAGAAATGTATTTTTACATATAATATTTATTAAAAGTAAGACAATTATTAAGATAGGATAATGTTCGGTGAAATATGTTCTCATCCAAAAATTTAATGAAATTGATTTTTGATACTTTATGTCATCACCCACTTACTTTAAACCTTTAACCTCTTTTTATTCTATACAGAGGTGAAGAAGTTGTATCTTAGTAAATTATTTCTATAAAAAATGGAATTGGAATTTTTAACAAATTTCAATGTTCTAATTAAAAATATGATGTCAAATTAATTGAATTCAAATTCGAAATATGAAAATTTCACCTTTTAGTGATAACATAAATTATATAGATAAATTTGTTTTAGCAGATAATTAATTTTTTATATTTAATGTCGATAATCATTTTTGATATAAATTACATTTATAAAGAGGGTTAATTATTTATTTTATCCCTAAATTATTAAATTTTATAATACTAGTCCTTTAAAAGTGATCATTTTAATTTACTAATTTTTAAAAACACAACAATAAAAAAAATGAGATTCATTAAAAATATCCCTTGTTAACTATAAATGGTTTTAATAACATCATATTAAAAATAATTATTTATCTTATAACCCGGAAATTATGTTAATACATTGGTATTATAATATTTCTCTTAATATTATAAACATATCAAATCATTTATTAATGAAAAATTCATATTTTTTAATCAAGTATAATCTTTTGATTTCATTGAAGAATTATTTATTTCTTTTAATTCTTTTGTACTTATAACAAAAAATTTCCTAACATCATTGAAATTATTCGGTAAATGTATATCCAATGACCATATGTCAAATTATTATATCTCCAACGGTCAAATGGCCATTGAATATAAAACCAATGACTATAAATATAACTGTTTTCCAACCACGTTGATATATACTAAATTTGATTAAAATCATCATACAGAGTCAATAACTAATGATAAGGTTACCTTGTCTAGTGAAGAATATAACTAATCATTGCAGAGGGATTGATAATAATTCTAAGGAATATTTAATGAAGGATTAAAATTCATAGATATAGAATGTGATAGACATTTAATGTTCGATTTGTTGAAAACATGGTTAGAGTGTGAGTAGACATTGAAATAAACGTTGGTGATTTAAATAGAGGACGTGAACAATAAATTATTTAGTAGGGAGATTCATGAAGGAACATTTATATCTCTATATGTCATGGATTTGAATTTAGAATATATATATATATAGAGGTGTAATGTCATATATGAAAAATAGGCATTTGGTGATTTTTAATATTATTATTCAAATACATTATGGATTTAAGGAAACATATATCTTGGAATTAATTATTTAGAGATTAATATAATTATTCTGATGAATGAGTTATTCACGTAAACCAGGACCACTTTATGTTGAATCTTTTTATTTCATAATTTATAGGGAAACTGATAGAGAGAGGTTGATGTTGTCATTTTTTTGAAATTTCAAACTAAAGTTATTTTGATTTGAAATATTCATGCATCCCATATCATGTAATTTTTAATCATGAATTATATAATCTATTTAAAACATGGGGAGAATCATTATTAGTATAACAGATGTCATGGTAGAAGTGTTGAACATTTTAAAATATTAAAGACTAATAAATTTGTAACTTTTATGAATGTTATTTAATTGAATATTTTATAGGCCATGGTGGATGATTAATAAAGAGAGTCTTTGTGTATATTGTATCCATTGTGATATAGATGTATTATTGGGATCAGAAAATTATTATGTAAAATGGGGATACCCAACATGGGCATGTTAAGAGAAGGTGACACTGTGGAATTTGAAAATCTAGTTGTTAATTTGAGTTTTACTAATTTGGATCTCATAAAACTAATTGGTAGTTATGGACCAAGAATCAAATATTGAAATGGATTTTAATAGTAGATATTAACTTTATAAAGACTATATAAATGATATTGTTGATGTTCATATTTTAGGCAGTTTTATCCATGATTTTTGAATACAAAATTATAATATATAATTTAAAATTTGAGGGAGTTGGGAGGAACCAAAGTATATGAATATTATTCCAAAAATATAGATTGAACAATTTTGGAAGAATAGAAAAAATGAATGAAGATGGAATAGTGTGTTCCATAGGATGTGGAAGAATTTCAAAAACGTAAACATTTATTGAATATCAGATATAATAAGATAGAGTTTTTGAAATATGAAATTGAATTGATGGTATTTCATTAAAATACAATGTTGTTTTGCACATTTTTGATGTATTGATATAATGATTATCAAGGGTGTATCTAGTTATTTGATGTAATGAAGGAATATTTTATTAAAGAATAATTACAGTTCTAGGATTATAATCTTGAGCATTATAACTATGTGTATTTTAATTAAAGTGTAATATATTAACTCATCTCACAAAGAGTTGTTTATATTTAGTGGTGGATTTCAAGGTAGAACATAATTTAAAATAATGAATCTAAATACCAGATATGATATATCAAATAACTATTGAGTATGGTATAATTTTACTATTAATAAATTTTGATGAGATATACATGTTTATAAAGCGTTATCTTCTACATGTTAGTTGAGGAAAGATTCAAAGAGGAAGAGATTCATGTGAAGCAACAGTTTATCCATAAATCAATCTATATGAAATTAGCCTTTGAAGGGGTTGTGTTTATACCTAAACATGAAATAGAAAGGATCCTTGGTGTTGAGTGTCCTTCCCTGTTATTTTTATCCACAAAAATAAAGATTTATTGTGGATTTTGGAACACCAACACTTTTTGATGTTTATAATACTAAGAAGATATATAGTATTGGTAAACCAGGTAAAACTTTTGTACACCAAAATTTTAATTTCGATAAATGAACATGATTATTGATGTTGATGAATTTGTCGGAGAGACAAGTGGAATATGTATAATGTGTTACTTAATAAAAGAGTAAAATTTTGTTATTTTTTTAATTTAAGAAGATAATTATTGGATTCCAAAAATATAAATTTTATTTAAACAAATGGTATCACCAATGGTAAAAGTATTAATGTTTTACACTACATGTCAATTGAGACATTGAAATAATAACTTTACTAAATTTGGAGATTCGTGATTTGATGATAAAATTTATGTGGCATTAATGTCAATCTTGTTCTTCAAGAATTATTATTAGGGATGTCAAGGTGTAAAAATTATGAAGAAAATAATAATATGACTATGCTTTATGGAATGATGTAGTGTGGATGATACTGAGTTTGATTATAATTTTAATTATTTTAAAACCATATGTGATTTCTATAAATGATATAAAATCATTTATGTTATTAAAATAATAGTATTAGGACATTATCCTATGCTAAGAGCCTCTAGAGAAAAAAAGATTAATAGTTTTTTGTGCAGTATCAACAATCATCAATGAATATTTATCCTACTAGTTTATAACTCAATAATGTCATATCATCTTATTATTTTAATTGAATAGTAAATCATGTTGAAAAGAAACATACAATGACCAATAATTTTTATTATTACAAAACTTTTTAGTCATAATTTGATAAGTGAAAATTATTATAAAGACGTAATGATTAATTTTATAAAGTTCTATCATTACATTACAATTTACAAGTGTTATCATCTGACATTTGGTATACCTCGCACTCTTTTTCATCAATTATTATTTTATATTAAAATATGTTGTGTAAATAAGATTGAGATCGTATATAGTTTATTATTTATAGAATTTAATTTTTTAAACGTATATGTGTTTAATGTTAATTTACAAGTTATTTTAACAAAATTAATTTTGTTAACAAAAAATATTGTTTCATACAATCAGTTCTGCCTTAGTAGGCTTAGTGTATTTATTAACGTCTCATTCCCATGTGATAAAACACTAGTATTAATTTTTTGGGTAATCATATTTAAAGAAAAAAAATTCAATGAGGTATGGATGAGATTAATTTAAAATATATATTTATATTCTTCAAGTGGACTAAAAATTAAATATTAATTATTACTCTATAAATATATAATTTTACTTTTTCAAGTAAATGATTTGATATTTTCAATCATGGTTTAATTGAAAATCTTCAGAATGGTGGAGTATAGCCATGAAGGAACACCTATAGCATTATTTGGGAAATGGGAAATAGTTGAGAATAACAAATTGAGAATAACTCTATTTTTATATTATTTATACGGGGGTGAATAAGTCCATCAAACCCATCATATTAGAAGGATCGTGGTTTATAAAGGGAAAAGTGTGGAGATTATCTTTGTATCAAATGGATATTAGATTTTATAGAAGTATTGTATAAAAAAGACCGAGTAGTATGTATTATCTAAATCTATTATATTAATTAGATTATATAGAATAATTGTAAATAAAATCTAAATTTGGGGATTTTTTAAAATAAGATGTTGTAAATTAGATTTTTTGAAAATAATTGTTGTAAAAAATTCACTGAACATAGGGTTGAATGTTTTGGAATGATTTTTCAATGATTGAAAATAATAATATAGAATGTTTGATAGAGGATTTGAAATCATTGAAAATGTAGATGATGGCCATGAAATGTTTTATTTATTGAAAACATGGCTGGTGTATGAGTATTAACTAAAGTCAGTGATTGTGATTTGGAATAAATAGATTAAAATAGAATCATCTAGAGTAGTTTTACATGCATACACCTTGAAATATCTATATATCATGTTTTCTATTATTTTGATAATGATATAATGGTTTAATGTGAAATATTAATCAAATTGATTTTATATTGCATTTAATGTACTTATACAAGTATTTTAGGTCATTGGGTAGTTATAACTTAAATGATATTTTCATAAGATAAATTGAATTATTTTTGTGATGGTGGTATAAACAATGATTTATTGAATATAGATAAACAATAATTGACATGAAAATAGCTATTGTGATGTTGATGTCAGTGTTTGGTATAATATTTTAATATGGGGTTATTTTTGTTGAAATAGATAAGAACCCCATTCCATGACACGTGGAATTTTCAATTAGAAAAATACTTATACAACATGATGAGATCCCAGATTGGAATAATATCATTCATCATGTGTTTTTTGGATTAATGAAATTATTGATGACCTAGATATGTATAAATTAAATGAATTAATATTAAATAAAAAATTTATTTATCCTTATAGATGAAGATCTACATGAAAAATAGAGGAGATGGTAGCCAAACTAAAGTTGTGGTACTTTGGGGATTATAAAATCTTTATATAATATTTGTATATTTTTTTTTAAATTTTGACCACTACAATGAACTATAAGAAAAAATTTCATAACATTCAATGAAATTACACTATGATATTTAGAAAACAAGCACATGTATGCATGGTGATAGTCGTGTTACTGGAAATGTTTTTCTAGAATCTATGCAGTGAAATGGTATTTGGAGTAGAATGCCATTTTCAGTTTGAAATATATCCCCACACTTGAATTAATATGGGAAACCATGCTGTAGAGTTTGAAAAACTAGTGGATACATATAGTTTTTATGATTTGGTAATCTAGTAACCATGTGGAAGTTGTGGCTCAAGAATTAATGGCCAAAATGGATTTTATTGGTTAAAAATAATTAATATGATCTAGGGGAATAATTTGAATCTATATATTTTTTAGGTTGTTATGTTCATAATTTCTAAATCTAAATTCAAATCTATTAATTGAAAATTGAGGGAGTCTAGTAAAATTAATGTATATGAATACATATGTAAAGAAGAAAAGAAATTAACAAAATAGGTAGAATATATATTATAATGTAATTTTGAACTGTGTATTCTTGAAGAGGGGGATGGAAATAAATTATATGGATTTTTTTAACAACCAATTTATAAAGATGGTGTTGTTACAGTATGAAATTATATTGAAATATATTCTTGTAAATGGAAAGTCGTGATGTATATTTGTAAAATAAATATTTATTGATTTTCATGGGTACATTTGGTTTATTGAAATTATGTAGGAATATTATATTAAAAATTAATTCCAATATGGAAATTATTATCAAGAGTATATATGATTTGTGATGTTTAATTGAATATTGTAGATTAAAATATTTTCATAAGGAGTATTTTATACTAGAAATAGATTATACACTATTGATTGGTTTCCAATGATTAACCTAAATTGGAAAACATTATTAAAAATTTTACTACCAATCATGTTGTGACCATAATTTCATTATACTAAGAAGATGCCTATAAGATTATAAACTAATTCCAATAAAAATTAGTGCGCGAAGGAGATGTGGAGCATGTGCGCTATCCCTATGCCAATATACTGGTAGTGAGCTTTGAGAGATTATGAGCATATCAATAAAATTTTATATGTAGAAAACCATAGTGGGGAGGGACCTAACCTAAACATTTTATTCTTCCAAAGAGCAAGTTATAGTAGGTTCTGGTGCACTAGAACAATGTAGGGTGTATTCCCCTTTAATTTAGCCCTATATAGATCAACCAAGTAAAATATATGTTCTTCTATATTTTATTTTCTATACAATTTTATAATGATTTATTTGGTAGTGTTTGAGGAAGAGATATATAAAATTACTACTCCATCAAACATGAGAATAATATCTGAAATAAATGGATTATAGGAAAAAGGATTAAATTTGGTTATAGTTTGGTTCACCCCATCTCATGGTGTATTGTGTTCTTTATAATCATCATACATTACCCTATAAAATAACATAACTCTCTAAAATAATTCAACTTATTCTATAATTTCATTATCTTGGTTTTTAGTATATTTATGTGTTGTATTCTATATATAATCATCATTATAACTATGATCATCTTAGAAGATCATGATGATGAAAATTTCAACCATGTAATTGTTTTATTTTTCATCTAGTTTTATTTCCTCTATAACTGAAGTATTTTTGATTCATTTACTTATCACATAATGTATTTCATTTTTTGTAATATTATACCATAAATAAATAAGGAATTGAATTTTTTTATGTTTTAAGTGTCACATGTTATTGAACATAATGGATTTCTTTCAGGGTAAATGCATTAAAAATCATTGGGTGTTACAATTCATGAATATTTAATGTTTCACACCTTATGTGTGGATATATGTATATCCACATTAATGATATAGAAGTGATGATAGTGTTCAAGTAATGATCCACTATTTTTCCTTCAATTAGATATATTTTTATTTTAAATAATTTTGGTGTTTTGAAATCTTGTTTGGTATGAAATTAAATTTTAATATGTTTTTATAAATTATATTTCTCTATATTTTCAAATTATTATAATTATAGTGTATGAATTTTAAAAGAAAATAATTCCTTATGAATTCCATTACACCACTAAACTAGTTTAATATATCTTATGAATTGGGTATAATTATTATCGTAATTTTATACTATAATTCTGGACCGCATGTTTGGATGTCACACCAACTATTACTAACCCAGGTAAAAAATATATTATTCCTAATAATATTCTCTCCCAATTTATTTACATAATATTTCATTAACCATGTTTTAATTAAAGGTCGATATACTTGTTTTTAAACATATTTAAATTGTTTTATAAATATTTAACCTATGAAAAAACATTTCAATCCTATAATTTACTCATTTAATTTTTACTTTATTATTAATGTATTGTTTCTATTTCCACTATCCCATTTCATTGATTATAGATTAAATATAAAAATCCTACATTCATTAATCATGGGTAAAAAATGATGATTTTTCTAAAGCTACAAAATCCTTAAGAATGTTTTTTTATTGTGAAATGAAATATTAAATATATTTGATATATGGGGGAACTGATTATATAACCTAACATTTCATTTTTATGATTCACATGAATTTAAGGTAGTCTGAGAATCATTACCATTAATATGTATATTCTTGGTACAAGTTTCTGATTATGTCTTAATTGTATTCAATATTTTATACTTCATCACTATATCTTGATCTATATTGTCATTCACATAAGACTATATTGAAATTTTCATCCATGAATATTATATCATTTTCATGACATTATTGATGTGTAAATTCTATAACACATGAACACTTATTGATCATTTTATCTCATTCACACATTTCATATGTCTCATGAGCATTATTGATTTCTCCTCACGACTATGTAATTTATATAACATTTTCATCACTCATACGCCATCATGAACATATATATTTTCCATTTTGGTATTTATATGTTTACTAATTCATTTGTGATGAAAATGAAAATGTATCCAAGATCATTACATATCTATTAGGGTAACAGGTTATGATCATGGATTCAAGATACCTATATGAAAGAACAGTTAATAGAAAAAGTATATTTTCTAATTAATAATGTATTCAAATCTAAAAGATTATAATAATTATCATTTTATCATTCAATATTTTTTTAACATTTCATTTCTTTTAATAAGAAAATATTACATCACATATAGGGAACTCACCATGGTAATTTTATTTTTTGACGTAATGGAGTGAACATATAATAGAGAATTAGTATTGTATTTTTTGTGAAAAAATCTATGTCTGTTGTAAAACTAGATTAATTATTGGTTTAATGTTTAAATTAAATATGTATCATTAGTATTTAAAATAATTATTTTCTATTTTAGTCACCTCAAATGAAACTCTATGAATGATGCTAATTATAACCTAATTCATATGTTAATATTTTGATGAAAAATATTAATTATTACACTAATAAAAGACAGATATGTAGACTTATGTTGTTAATCATATATTCAAAAGAATTCAATTAATTATGTAAAAAAATAAAACTAAGCCTTAGTGATGAGCTGATAATTAATAATCCACAATGAATAAAATAATATAATAACACATCTCAATGTTTACTAGATTCTAAATTTATAATATTAGATAATCGTTTTAACTTTTCCATAAACACATGTTGTTTGAATCTAATAAAATGGGTTAAAGTCCTTGAGTTGGGAGGAAAATTTCCTTCATGGAGAAACCCAAAGAATTATGAAAATATTAATAATATAATTTATATATCTAAATGATCTCCCATCATTTCATAATAGGTAAATAAAAAATCATTTTATAATATTTATACATGTTATATATACAAATACAAAATAATAATACATATATAGTATCAAAAATATAAATGTAAATAAATTTATAAAAAAATAAAACAAATAGTATGATCAAACCATCCAATGGAATAAAAATAAATAAAATGATTTCCTTGACCTTATCCACTCAGTGATCATAAAAAGTTAAAATACTCGTCAAAAATGATACGACGATGAATTAACTTCCTTATAAAATGTGTTTTTTATTATTAATGAATATTCAACAAGGGATACCAATATTTAATTACATAAAATCAAATATGATTTACATATAACGAATTTTACATGACCTGGAAGTGTACTTGACTTGGTAGGATATCATTGATCATATCAATGATAATTCATGAGTGTGTAAGAGTGTATACATGTGGCATTGTTCAAGATAAAAATTATAAGTAACCTAATATAAATTCAACATTAAACCACATCCTAATGTGTCTTATATCATAAAAATAAAATGAATTGGATGAATACTATACATAAATAGAATCCTACCATCTAGATCAAGAGGTAATATAAGGTAAAAAGCATATGTAAATAACTAATCCCAGGGTTATATAAGGAATTAAATCTATTTAATACAAGATAAAAATTAATACTAAATAATATCATGATCATATAATGTCACAAATAAATTCTAGTGATAGAAATGATACAAAATAGTTCTAAATATCCAAAAAATAAGGCACCAAAAACTATCTCATAAGTTAAGTCTCAATATAAATATGGTTATCCTTTTTTGTTTTCACCCAATGGAACTATGTAGATGAATTTGTATGAAGTTTTTTTCAAACATTGGATAGAAAATATTATTTAATGTCTTCACAATCAAAAATGGAAAATAATAATATTTCACAAACATTGAATGTTGTAACTACCAATTCGAAGGCCCTAGAAAATTAATTACACTTGGTTCATCCCTAGTTAAACTAGTAAGAAAAATGATATATCCGATATTTGTAACATAGAAATACCCATTGGGTTATACAACATACTGTTTTTTATAAATTAAAATTACCAAGTAATCTTACTAGGCCCCAATAAAACTAGCACTCATAAAAAAATTTATTATAATATAAAATAAGGAAATATCCAATCTTAGATCATCCCATAAACATCACCTATTGAAGTGAAAATCCTTTATTATAAAAATTATCATAACCAATGAATGTAAAATAAATCACGTATAACTCAATTTTCTTATTCTAAGATAATGATAGGAAATTTTTTCCAAATTTCCAAAAATAAGTATAATTATTAACCCTCTAAATACTAAATATATATTTTGCCACTTAATAGTAACAAAATGATATTATTAAATACATAGAATACATTATTTATACCATAAAATCACAAGACATAGAGAACATTTACCACTATTATAGACCCTAATTTTTGGTCTATGTGGTAAAATTATACTTGAAATCATCTAAATATACTAATATTTAAAGTACCAAAATCATTAAATATTCATAAAACCAAATATTTTAAAATAAAAATTTTTTTGTAGATTTTATCATCAATACAAATGTAGTGGTTGTTAATAGGATGGGAGATACTTTTATAAATATATAAATAGAATTATAATTGAATCTATATAGAAACAATGACATAATAATCATAAATTCTAATTTAAATATACGATAAAATAATAAAACTCTCTTTGGATATTAACAAACACCCTTGGTAGATAGAATTTACCCCTTAAATATTTATTATAGTTCGCATGTTATAATATAAAAATTACTAATTTATCTTTAATTAATGTAATTGCATCCACATCATTTAGTGAAATTTATGACACTTAACCCCTATTTATTTAACTCAGGCACTAAGGCACCCTATCTTCACATATTTTTGGATCCCCATCTAAAAAACCCATGATTTAAGACTATTTATTAATGAAAATTTAAACTTATATTTAAAAATAAATTTAAATATTCAATCATATAAATTAATAATAAATCAAGATAAAATATAAATAAAAAAATAAATAAATATTTATATAAATTAATGGGATTTAAAATCTATATACCATTGGTATTTTTATCCCTAAGAATTCATCATTTCGCATAATCAATTAACAGAAAAAACTTCTTTTATTCTCTATCCCACTATAACTCCAAATCTCCCACTAGAACATGATGATGTTCCCAATATAGCTATACTAAGGGGATATGTGTCTCTAACTAGATATTATATTAATAATACATAATCCATAAATGGTTCTATATAAAAGTGTCAAATGATTAGATCTACATCACATCCCAACTAAACAGATGAGAATGATGTTTTTTATACCTATTTAATGAGAATATCTAAACATTTTCATGAGTTAATATGAATCTTCTTAATGGAATAACTCATGAGACACCTCTTATATAACCTTTAGGACCTAAAATAGTTGAATAATGAAAAAATAGATTCCGCTATGTCTAAAATAATTCGTTTCATAAACTAGGAGAAACATGAAAAAATTGATGATAATAATCTCTAATTAATATAAAAAATGATTAGCATAATATTTATGGGGATTCCATGCATTGGTAATTCACTTTTTTAACAATTGAAACATATCAATGGTTATATATACCATGTTGGGACCTATAAGTGATATGTTCCCTATCATAGTTTAATATTGAGAGGATAAAAATGATTATAGTATAATTTATCCAATGTAAAAATACATATCAATGAATTATACAGATAATTATTTGAAATATTAACCAGTGAAAATTAATCCTCCCATTCTACATAAACGTATAAAACATTAAACTGAAGCATATAGTCTATAATTTAAATAATCTTATTGGACTCAACTTTTTTATAAGGATGAAAAATTATTCTTATATACACATATGAACCTAAAATATTCTAAAAATCTACGAGAAATTTTATATGAGCCTCAAAACCCATTATATTATAGTAATCCTAGGGGCAGTGTGATTATTTATATCATTCCTCAAATATGAAATCCAAAAGTATATAATAAAAGTAATACAATAGGATTTTAGACAATGTGAAATATTGGTTAGTTAATCCATGAAAATATATTAGAATCTAATCATAATGGGGATCTTAATAAACCAATAATAAAATCCATGGTCACCACATCCTATATTCTCCTAAAAAACTAATCATTGTAATGAACTTATGGGAATTCAATGCAATTTCATTACAATTTATAAGGTTACGAATTATTAAAAAACTGTATAGTCACTCACCCTATAAATATTTATCGCAACTAACATTTGATTTCATTAGAAATAATAATATAATAAATAATTAATTTCTCAATTATTATTACATGAATCATTCCACACATTTTCTCGTAATTTATTAGAAATAAAAAAAATAACTAAATTTAGATTTATATCTTTTCCATTGTAAAATAATTTTGGATTCTCCTTACTATAAGGGAATTCATTAATTGCCCTACACTCATGGATATATAATTAATTATCCATTATATTATGCACTAGTATATATGAAATGTAATTTTAAGAAAATTATTATTTATATATATATATATATGTTATTCATGTTTGAAAACATGTCAAATATACTATATATCCACATCCAATGATCTAACAACTTATGTAATACAAAAACATATGTTTTGTTGTGTAAACAATTAATTATTGTATTGTCATTTTAACGGTATATTCTAATTTAAAATTTCATGTCAACATTTATTCCACCCACTTTAATTACATAATATGAAAAATAATTTCAGTAAACATATATTTAAAAATATAATTTTCAATATGAATAATAAATCATTCACAAAAGTAAAATTATCCCCAATATTTCAATTTATGTACTATAAAAACTAATAATAACCTATTATGATGTATTTAAAATCATTTTATATAATATATTATGAATTATAAGAGAGATTATTATTTTCTAACATGGTATCTCACCAAAAATCCACTTTAGAGGTATCATGATATACCTCGTATTCATTTCATGGAAAACAAAATATTAAAATATGATCTTTTTTGGGGCCATTATGAGTCTATGAAAAATAATAATGATATTTGTTTCTCCACTAAATACTTGTTCTATTCCCACTCAGAGTAATATTTAAGAATTCCAATATCATGAAGTTAAAAAAATTATAGATAAAAAATTATTATATCAAGTATTTTTAAGGGACACTAAACATTACATAAAACCATAAAATAAATAAGCTATTATACCTCCTAAAGGAGAAATGATAAAAATATATCAGTTATAATATAGATTCATAATTTCACATCTTGAATCCATAAATGGAAATTTATCATAAAAATGATTCTCCCAACAAATTTCCACGTAAAAATACTTGGAAAAAAATATAATTTTTTTTGAAAAAATCATGCAATTAATATATCAATTATATAAAAATATTTATTTAAAAACAAAATGCACAATACCCTTGGTCAGACAATTAAATAACCCCATTTAAATATATTAATGAAATAGTCAATGAAAAGATTCCAACATTACCTTTCATGTTCCCAATTTCTATAAATGGGTTTTTTTAAATTTCTACATATATTGATATTAAATAAAGTCCTTATAATAAATAAAAAGTATCTTTATGACTATGGTATTTCACAATGAAATTTTATAAGCTTTAGTTTCTATGATGAAGAGTCGACCAAATAAATAAGAGGTTTTATTTATTTCTATTCCAATCATTTATATCATTAATTATTATATTAAATAGATGGATTCATTAATTAATTAAAAAATGTATATTTATCACATATAAATAATCCGAGTGAGGAAAACAAGGAAAATATAATGTTAATAACATATTTAGGGGTCATATCTCTTGGTGATCTGTTTAGAGATCATGATCACCCTTTTATAATTTCATTTTATTGATCTGTATCATGATGTATCTATATATTATTTTTGTTTGTATTATTTACTTAGGTTTCCTAAATAGTGTCACTATTGTGTGGTTTTCCTATCTTGGGGTTATAATATTGTAATATAGTGTTCCAGAACTATATAAGTTAATTTTATACATATTATTTTAAGAAAAATAATTGATAAATAATGAATTACAAAATTCAATAAAAATAATTTTGATAGTTAATAAAATTCATCATCACATATTAGAAAAATAAGAAATATAAATTATCCTTATTTTAATAAAAAGGGTTACCATTCACTAAATATTTGACATCCTCTCTACTTCATGTTTTTATATCATAAATTTAAAACCATTAATAATATATCTCCCTTGATTATATTTTACACAATAGAAACCATCAAAGGCTTAAATCAAAACTTGGATTCTCATATCTTATAATATTCCAAAATTTTGTTTACCTAACATGGTTATCATAATATAAAAACCCATGAAACCAAAATATTGGTAATTAAATGTGCCATGAATTCTGTGAATATCCACCTTGGGTACCAATACATTTTACTTTTACATCAGTATAAAAATTCAAAAAAAATATTACCTTTCACTAAATATTGATTATTAATCTAATTTTGATCCCATAATCCTACAAAGAGTCTATTTGGATAATTTATCAATAATATTTTGGAAATGTTTTAAATTTTTAATTTTATTCATAGGAAAAATATACCATATTAAAAATCTAATTATTATTGATCATTTTACATCTATAGGTTCAAGGGTAAAATTATTTATTGAATAATATTGGAAAAACAACTTAATTATATAACACAGTTAATTTTTCTTATATATTCATACATCAAAATCATTAAGAGTCACTTTAAATCATATTCTTTATTTTTTTACACCCTTAAAATATTGGATATATATAACTAAAAAAATACATCAAAATTTTTCATCAAAATCCATGAAATCATAAATTTATTACTCACCCCTATTGTCGGTGAATGTTTCCTATTAAATTCCAGTTTCACACATTTTTTTTCTAAAGTCTAACTCCACAAATATTTTTCTTTACAACATCAAATACATATATATTGATTCTCATGAAATGAAGATCAATTATTTGTCTTGTAGGTGGGATTTTATAAATAACTTCATCTAAACTAGAACTCTAATTGCATCATAGCCACAAAACACAAGGATATTAAACAATTAGCATTAATATACACCATATTAAATCAGTTTAGAAAAAAATAACAATTCAATTGGATGTCTTTAGACTATATAATAACATCATGAATTTTGAAAATATTTATTCAATAATATTAATAGCATTTTTATTGTCCAAAATCACCGTGTTTACAATATAAAATGAATGATATAAGTGAAATCTATAGACATTGTCTTATATATTTCCTAGAAAACAAATTATTTTTCCCATAGATCATAAATTAAATTTTAAAATAGAATTTATTGATGTTATTATATTTATTTAAATTTTCAATCACTAAAATTCTAGTTTTAATTTTTTCTAATAAATATTAAAATCTTTCAATCATCGTTGAATATTGATAATTTTAGTGTTGAAGTCAAATAACTATAAGTCAAATGATGGTGATATCCTCTATTCAAGTAATGTATTTTATTTTCCAATGGAAGTAAAAATCAATGTCAAAATGGCTATTAAGATTGGTTGAAAGACGCTTTTTTCATGTAAAAGTTTTCCTTTAATTATATGAATAAATGAAAATTCACATCTTCTCAGTCAATGAAACATTAACTATCGATGAATTTTTTTTCTAATTAATGAAATATTAGAATTTCATAGTTTTTGACATCATTATTAAGGGGATCTAGGATGAAAATTATAGTGGTTCACTACATGGTTGAATGGATTTGTATGATTAGTAGAGTAGACTGTTTTGGATTGTCTAAGGAAGAATTTTACTCAATTTATGTCAGTTATATGGTTTTTAGTGTGTAACACCTAAATCAATTGATACAATAAATATTTTTCATTTTACTCTATATGGTCAATCAACCATGGTTCCATAACAAATCATCCCCATGAATCTAACTCTAAAAAGGTAATGGTATGATATTTAGAGTATTATTTGAAACATCTCAAAAAAGCGTTAAAATATCCATTAATAAATAAAAAATTCATGTAATATTTTGTTAATATTATTCATAAAATAAAATTTAAATAAACTTCATGCATATTTTTTTAAACTTTCAAAAACATTTTTTAGAAATTATTTTGTAAAATATTTTAAAAAAACTTTTCTTAATAGCTAGATTATCAAAAAAAATACTCATATAAAATGAATATAATATCTCGTTTCTTTCATACCCATATCAAAATATTATGTTAATGTTTTGAATTATTTATATAACCTCAAAGTATAATTTCATAAATAATTAGTAATCAATTATAATATAAATATGATTTCATTTATCGTACGGAACCCAACCGTAAGCTCTAAAATTACTAAAATTTATTAAATAACTCTTTAAATAAGTAACATTTCAAATTTATAATATTATTTATAGATCAAATCATTACATACTTTAACAGTTTTAAAATTTTCAATTTCATAACACTATATTTCATATACCAAATTATCAAAATTATTAAAATTATATCTGTCAACAAACATATTATTATCTGTTTATAGAGAGAAATGAATTTGAAAATTTATACATGAATTAGGAAATTTTCTAATACAATTAAATAATTCATGAGATTAAAATTATTATTTATCATCCAAGAATTTAGGCTTCAGACCAAGGATAATAAAAACCAAATGATCCACCATTGGACAATAAAATTTATATATTATACCCAAAATCACATTAAATATCCGATCAAGAAATAATATTGTTTTTAATATATATTTAAAAAAATACATTATAATTAAAAAAATATATTCAAATTTATGACAATATTAAACTCTATAAAACCATATGAAACCATTTTGTTAAAACCTCAATCAAGGATACCAATATTTTTTAGTTGAATCAACACATGACTCAAGATTATTTACCAATATATAAGAAATTTATGGCTAGAAAAAATTGATTATATGAATTAAATTGGTAAATATTTACATATAGAACTACTCAATATTTTATGGATAGGAATAATTAAAAAGCTGGCATATAATAATTTCCCATAACATGCATATACATGATAAAAAATATGATAATATGAAATGTATTATTTTTTAATTCAAAAGAGTAATATATCCATCTAATTCTTTCCAGGTATTCATGTCAAAGTGAAAAATAAAATAAATAGTTTCTGAAATGTTTTTAATGAAAAAGAAATAAATAAAATTTTATCATTGGCCATATCCTAAAATGAAAATCCAAAAAATAAAAAAAATGTAATATTAAAAGTGAACATTACCATCATCATTTATGGATTTTTTCTAACTATCTAGATTTCAAAATTATTTTAAAATATATAATTAAATAATTAATTTCAAATATTTTTTACATTCATACTAGGAGTATATATATAGGCGATGAATAAAAAATGCGTATGATACTCCTAGATACCATAATAAATTTTTCATATGTATATAATTTTTTATTCTTGAGATATATTCTATGAAAAATTTAATATTAATTTATTATTTATAATAATTCAAGTTATATGTGATTATATTTATAATTATTAGTTAATGCATCACTAGAAACTAAAAAAATAATATCCATGTCATGAATCCCAAAACGATGTTCAAAATGTCACTTTTGATTTTAATCAAGTGACCTAGTCTAAACTAAAAAAATCTGAGGACCATTATATATGTATATATATATCATCCCATGATCTTTTATTATAATAAATAATATTTAGTGATAATTCGGGTTAAAACCTAATAAAAAAATTGGATTCAAAGTCCAAATGACCTCACTATAGACTTACTCCCTACACAAAACAATGTTTACCTCATATTCTAAAACCCCAACTTTGTATAGTTTTTCGTACACTTTGGCTATGATTGAAAGGATAAAAAAAATATTTAGTTCCACTCTGGCCAATATTGCGGTGAAATAACATCATATATATTTGACACAACATAAAGAATTCTATATGACCAAGGATAATAAATAAAACCCGATACATTCATTGTCAAAGTAAGTGTGAAAATTATATCTCACACATAAATAACATTTTATGTCTATTTATCATACCCATCATCCTATATTCATGTGAATAAAATAAATTTGATCCCCACCTATGATCTACCAAACCAAGATCTACAGAATAAAATGTTTACCTGATCGATAATAGATTAGAAGAAAAAATTAAAATCCAAAAAAATAACAATTAAAAGGTAAATATAACCCATTAATAATTAAATTCCCTATATTATATTAAATTAAAATAAATAAGACCTAACTGATCATTAATATTATTGATAATCAATTTTTCCCTATTTCATAATTTCTTTTATCATGGAAAAATTATTCAACATCAATATATTCGATATATATTAAATATATCAAAAATTATAAAAAAACACTTATTAGTGACCTAAAAAAGTATATATTCTAATATATGAGATCTTATTGTTGTCAACTAACATAATAATAGATCATACACATAAATGAAAAAGATTGATGTAGATTTTGGACCATCATTTAATTAGATTATTTAAAAAAACTAAATACTAAATTATTCATATCGTTACCTTTTATAAAATAGTTTTAAAAAACCAATGATTTACAATTAAAATTTGGTAAAAATATATACTGAATAGAAAGTAAATGTACTTAAATGATAACTTAAATTATAAATAAACTTCATAAAATGTATAGATTGGGATGATATAAAATCTAAAAGATAGAAAAATGTAAATATATTAACAGTTCACTTAATATGTTTATACTATAAAGTAATGGAGGATTACCACTTAATTGTAATAGAAATACTGTAATCAAATATTCTATCAAAGAAATATTAAATTTAATTAATTTTTTTTAATTTAATTTAATTAAATCCGTTGAACCTAATCAAAACCAACTCATAGATCCATGTTTTTCATAGTAATAGTATTAAAATTCCTAATTTAATTTTTATAAAAGTATAAATCATTATTTTATTTGATAATAATCAGTAAATAAAAAAATATTAAAAATTTAAATAAATATTTAACATAAATGAATTGTTATAAATTATAAATATTTTAGGATTGTTTTCATAAAATATGATATATTAGGATTTAAAAATATGGTTTTAATTAACTTATATTTATCCTAAAAAACTATATACAGGAATTGTGATAATAAAGTGTTAGTAAAGGAATCACTTTTGAAAGAAAAAAACATTATGTTTTTAACTATTAGTAGTTATCAATCAAAGGAAAGGAATATTATGCCCAATTCAAATTCAATGTGAGACTTTTATTTTGAGGTGATCAGGTAAGAAATTTTGGTTTCATATTATACTATCTCATTTCATTAAATTCTTTTTAAAATAACTAAATATTAAAGTTAATATAAATAAATAGTGTGTCCTTTTGACAAATTAAAAAATACCCTAAAAACCAAAAGGGAATTATAGTATAAAATTTTATTTTTGAGAAAACATAAAAAAACAAATTAAAGTGATATATATAAGAGTATGTAGAAATCAAGTATAAAAAAATTAAAATGAATAAAATGCTAAGAATAAATCATGAAATTGTGGGGAAACATCATCTCAAGAGAATTATGGTTTCTAAAATAAAATATACTATGATATAATATATTATGGGTTAATTATATTAAATATATGTGATATTATTAATGGTATTAATAAAATTATGAAATTGGGTTGTTCCTTTGAGTAATGTGTACATTGGTATAAAATTGTCATTATTTAATTTTTTTACTATAATAATGCTTTATTTGGTGTAATTTAGAATTTTTGGGAAAGTAGTATTTTCAATTAAACATATGGCATAATAAACATGTAATTATAATATCAATCAGGTAACCATTATGCAAAAATTTAGTAAGATAATTCTTTTATTGTACATATTATATAGGTGATAATTATTGTTTTCTACTATAATATGATTTTTTGATTAATAATTTGTATTTAATAAATGACAATTGGATACATTGTATTTTAATGAGTATTAATTAAATTAATAAAATTTGGGGAATTTTTATAAAAAGTAGGAAGTATGAAATAATGTGGTATTATAATCTCATATGACTATAATAGTTCAATTTTATGAGGGACATAACAGAACTAGGGCCTTTCCGGATCCAAACCCAAATTGAACATCAGTAATTATGAAATATTTGAATTTCATCATTGGTTATGTTTATTCTAATTGATATCACTATGAGATTAATGTAAGTGGAATCACTACAAGTGAATACAATTATTGTATAATTTTCTGATAGATAATATGAAAATAATTTAAGAGCTTATGAAATTTGGATTTATTCTATTATTTATTTTTAAATATTTAATATATTATTATTTTTTAATAATTGAAAAATATATTTTATCTAAATATTCTATACTATTGATAATTAATAATTATTTTTCTCATAATTTATAGATTAATTTTATAAATAAGATATTGTATATTGAATAGGGGCTTAAAAATTAAATATTATGATAAAAAGTGTGTTATTTATTAATAATATATGATAACAATAAATAATTATATACATAAAAAATAATTTATGATTGTAAGAAATTTTAAAAACATTTAATTTCAATGAAATATTTTTAACATCTAATCATACCACTTTTATTCATAAAATTCTATTTTCTTTTTGTAATAAATATTTCCTAATGAAATCCTCATTATCTCATCTTATTCCAGAACTATTGTTATCCTACGTAGAAATTAAAATGAAATTATATTGAAATTTACATATAAATACAATCAAAATCACTCGCTTATATTCACAATAAACTTCTTTATTATATTGAATTTTAAATTTATTTTTCTATTATACTATAAATCCCTATATTATGGAAAAAATTGATTATTTAAGGGAATTTTTTTAATGAAAATTGCAAAATGATGATATTTATTTATTTTATTTTTTATTTTTTCCATTAATATGAATGCCATTGAATTTTATATTATTATTATTTCTTAAATTTGGTTGATTTCATCACCTCTAGTTCATTAAAATTTGAGGGTTTTTTGGATTTCGCACAACATGTGGTGGCCTTAATGTCTTATATTGTGCAGGGAGGGGGGGGGGTCTTAAAGGCTTTATATTTTTATGAGTAGTTTGATGGATATAATATTTTAGGTGTTTCATAAATCACATACAAGGAAATTATTGTAAAATAATTTATGAATCATTTATAGAATATCTACCTATTTCCATTCCATTAAGCAATTTCTTAGGTTCAGTAATTGTATGATATTCACCCTTTCTTTTGTTAAATTCCATTTATATTATCATTACATAATTATTATGGATGTGGTCATGTATCCATGATATTATTGATATGTAATACACATGTGGGACTATATCTATAAAATATCTTTCAAGTATATTTTGTTTAACCTCAATAATGACAATTTATATTACTCATAGAATCTGATAAGTTGTTAACCATGAGTATCTATGTGGAAAAGTATGATTTTTTTGATTGATGATATCTACATCACCAATAATAATCATGTGTCTGAATGACATAATTTTTTATCACGATCTTTGTCTCACATTTTGGTATCCCTCCATTCGAAATTACTATAAACCAACACTCTATTAAAAGGATCATATTATCAAATACATAATATTTTTTAATATATTTTTATTGAAATAAATATTTTGTATAATATAATTGAAGTTAGTCTCATTGTATTCTAAAAATTTAATTCACTTATAAAAAAATTGACATATGATTATCATTTTAAATATGTATCCTTTAACATTAAAAATAATTTCATATTTTCATAAGAATTTTTTTCTCAATATTATTTACCCTTAACAATAGATTTACTATTAATATTATAACTATCTTAATTTTATATTTTGGATATTAAATATCAAAACTCACTTCCTTCAAACATGTGTTAAAAATGATTAATTTTACCACATTATAAAATTTTTAAGAACATATGTTTCCCAAATATTAGAATATAATGGACATGAAATGTGATAGTTGTGACATAGAAGTATATAATCCCACTAATATAATGGTATATCTCATGATGTAATTATAATAGTTAAATGGGCGTGACATAGTGATTATTTTAACCTTATGTTGCATGGTATACCCTCACACACGTGTGTGTGTGTGTGTATGTGTGAGTATATATCCATTACCAAAATTTATAAGATCATTCTCAATTTTCTAAAAAATCACAATGGAATACAAATAATTAGGAGTGAATAAGAACTCAATAATAACTGTATAAATTAAAAACATTTTAAAAAATATTTTATAAGAAACATTGAAATATTTTTATATAAATTTTCTTAACAGATAGAATAAAATTATGATTCTGAGAGTTAAATAAAAGTAAATAATATTTTCCATAAAATTTAAACACTTATATGTGATATTCTAGTAAAATTAAGGATTTATGAGTTCAATAAATATAGTATCCAAATTATTTTTACGAATCAAAAAGGAAAACTTTTTTTCCTTAGATTAATGAATCTTTATAAATATAGATTGATTCTATTAGTTATGAGTGTAATAACCAAAGTAATTTTAGAATTAAATTAATTTCATGCCTTGTTAGGCTTCATTAATTTTTTTAAATAGAGTTATATTAATCATAATTATATTATGTAATGATTAAATAAAAAAGTGAATAATTTAGTTCTTACTATTTTTTATAGTTATTGTATTATTATATTTAAAATATTAATTTCGATATTATTAAATATTAATTCGAAAAATTATATTATTTTTCATATCATAATTTAAAATTTATATTAGGGGTTTTTTATATTAATTTTTAGAAAATTTTGATTTTTCAGTGAATAATGGAAAATAACAATTTCAAAAAAACTGTAATTTCATTTCATATATTTAAAAAGTTAGACTCTATTTATGATTTTTTTGAAATTATAATAGTTTATTTTCATTACAAATAATATAAGAAATATAATTTTTATCAATATTATACCGTAATTTTTAATACAAAACAATTTTAAACTATGTAAAGTAAGTTTTATAAAAAAAATACAATTTTCCCTCTCTTATTTCGAGTTTATTTCAATAGTTATTTCTAAAACTTATAAGGATTTAATTTGAAAAAAATAAAATACTTATTTGTAAAATTTATTTTTTTAATGAGGACCCTTAAATTCTTCATCATTATGAATATAAACTTTGGTGAAAAATATATGTACAACGATTATAATTAATATGTGTTAAAAGGGACAAAACTAAAAATATATGGGAGTAAATTAGATAAATGCTTGTTTAAATCATGTTTTCTAGCCATATTTAAAATTTATCTTATATCAAATTTCAATATGAGTAGTTTTATATCTATTTGGATTAAGTATGACATTAATATGTTGTAATCTTATAAAAACATAAAACTACATCCTCTCATATAGTTATAAAAGGACACACACTCTCATCACTTATCCACCTCTCAATAACCTATTACCTCAAACAATAACTACCCAAATACCTTCCAAATATCTCACCTTTATCCTAGAGGTTATACTTTTTTCGTAATATCTTCCTGGGTTGTCTTTAGTTAAAATCCTAAGGAGTTTTTCTGAAAAATATATGTTTTGGTATCATTCGAGTGTTTTCATTTTATATCTTCTTCTACCTCATTAAAATCATCAACAATCATGGTGAAAAAAATAACATTTCTATAATAAATATACTATAATTTTATTATGTTTATAATGTAATACTTCTCATATACTTAACTATCTAAAAAAATTCACTTGTGTGTTCATGCAGACTACCACCCCACATGATGATGTCTTCCAATTTTCAGCACTGACAATTATAGTTTGTCATAATGCTGGATCCAAATTATATAATTTGATATATATTATATAAATTTTATTCTATAATTTTAAATAAATATTCTACTATTTTCTTAAACATCTAACAAGAAATAAAATCATCACTCTTGTGTATGTTAAGACTAGAACCCCACAAACAGATGTATTTCAACCAAACATCCTCAAAACATTCTAAAAACATATTCAATTAATTAGTTAAATACGACATGATCCTAAATTAAATTAAATGAATAATGAAATGTATAAATTTTAAGAAATTAAATTATTAAAATATGTTTATTATTTCAAGTGATAAATAATGTAAGTGAAAACTTTGACTCTAGGGATGGGGTAATTTAGCATAAAAACTCTTTTTAAATGTTTTTAATAATTTATTTTCAATATCAATTACTTATATTTACATATATTTAAAATTATTTTATGAATATATTTATATGGAAATGAAATAATTATAAAGGAAATTTTATTTCTCTTTTGAACTTGTTTAAATGGTTTTCAAAATGAATATTTCTAAGTATTTTATATGGAATATTTTGACATTATTTACAAAAGGGAAATAAATTTTCTATATTAACATATTTGAATTCAAAGGATTTTCCCAAAACCACAAGAATTTTTTGATATTTTTCTTCCTATAAATGTTTCTATCTTTTATTCAAATAATAACCACCCTTTCATTTTCTTATGTGTATTTAGGTATAAAAAATTGGGTTTTAAATGAAATGGAAATTTCAATTTCTGAAAATGTTTTTATTACGAGATCATATAAATATTTTTTATGAGGGTTATAATTTAAATGAATGATATTTTGTGTTTAATGTATGTTTTATTCCTTTAACATTTTTAATGGTGATAATTGATCCAAAAATAGCTATTTAAGGAATTAGTTAATTATTATGTTTTCCCAATAATTATTTTTTAATATACTAAAAATATTATTAGTCTATTTAGGGTTTATATAAATTTTATTATAAGGGATCTATGATGATTATTTCATATGTAATCTACATGAATTCTCTATTACTTCTAATGGGTTTTCATTGAGTTATTTTTATTTCTTTAGCTGAAGTTTTAATCATCTATTTAATTATAGGATTATGCTCTTTAACCATAAAAAATAGATTTTTTAATGAATTTTTGTTATGGTTATCCATGTATTCAAAGTAACCATCATAATTTTAAATTTCATTTTACGAATTCTTGTAAATTATTTAATAAAAAAATGGGAAGTAAAGATAATTTCATGTGTATATAAATTATTATTTTTACTTTATTAAAGGAAAACTCTTATATGATGCAGTAGTTTTGAAATTGATTAACAAATTTATGTCTTCTTATTTAATGACCCTATAATTTTTTTGTACCCATACCTCATTTTCAAAATTTCTTTCAATGGTTTTAAGGATAAGCAGGAAGAATGATGAAGCCAAGATTGAAATTTTGAAAATATTTTATGAAAAGGAAAAGTATTTCATTTGAAATATATTTCATTATTGAAAAAAAGTGGATACTAAGTAAACATTCCCACATTGTAATGTTTGGGTTTTGTTATGTAATAATTAAGAATAAATTTCCAAAATCTATATACCTAAAAAATTCTTTGGGAATGATGGAAATGAAAATCTTTTTATAAAATTAAATTTTTTCTTAAATAATAATCCATCCATTTTTATTGGTATCCAGGTATGATTTAGATAAGTTTAGTGGTTAAGATAATTTCAGTAAGTACCCTTAGTAGATGTAAATTTATAGTTTTCATTATATAGATTTTTATCGTCAACATAAATTTTCATCTAGACTACTTCACTTTAAAATTGTATTGTATAGATAAAATTTTGATCTTAAAGTTGGAAGGTACCATGACGACAATATCCTTCCGTATAAAAACATAAAATGACTATAATTAGAATAAATGTGTATTTTATTGTGATGGGTATGTTTATATAGGAAATAAATGGGTGTTGTATTCATGTGAGAGATAAACCACATTAACCATAGAGTTACATTTCCCGTTATAGAGAATTTTATAACATATAAATCTCTAGTATTCAGTGGATCATATGACCCTATAATATATAAAGGATTGGTAGATTATATGTAATATATTTTATATGTCTTGGTTTTTTCAAAATAATAAAATTTAACACTATATATTTACCATTTTGAAGTTGAAACAAATCATCATTGGTTAATGCTTAATAATGTCCATAAAAAAAGAGATTGATTCATTAGAATATGAATAATAAAAAAATATTTTCCCTCTGAAATATTTTCCTATGGCTGTTTAACATAGTATGGAAAATAAATTATTTTAACTGAGGGAGAAGTAAAAAATTTCAATTGTTGTGTATAATGAAAATTTCATCTATTTAGTAATATTTGAACCAAATATTTTCTAAGATATTGATAGAAAAATTATTGATTTTAAATCAGGATGAAATCCATATTAATGATGGGAACTAGCTTCTCATGAATTAAAAATTTCTGAGAAACTTGTTTTATCTACCAAGAGGGTAGAAACAGTTCTTTTTAATGAAAATGTTTCCCTATAAATTAAGAAAACATGTGGCCAATATGGGTGAAAAATTTGGTTAATATATCTTGGAAATATACAAGTCAGAAATTCATATTCTATGTTGCGATATGTTTGGTAACATAAAACCCTATGAATGGATTATAAAATTTGGGAAGTGTTTCTAGTGTTGTACGTTTTGATATTTTCTTCAAATTTTAATTAAAATGATCTTAACAATGACATAAAAATAATGAAATGTCCTGAGTAAGATGTATTAATTGTAATGAAATTATTCATTATGTGATTACTTGTTTTAATATTGGAGTAACAGATGGAATTATTCACGATTATAAGAAGAAAAGTGTGGATAAATCATTTTTTACTACTTTTGTAGATGTCAGACTATCTAGTGATATGGTTTATGGTACATTAAAATGTTATTATTATTATTCTAAAGTATTTTTTATTCAGGGTCTACAAAATCATTCATTTCTGATATATTTTCTAGCAAACTATAAATTTACTATGGAAAAATAAATCTATAACTTTTAATGAAATCACAAGGGGTTTTTATTTAGGAAATAATAATTTATAAGAACCTTATTGTTATTTATTATGGAAATATTTATCAAAAAATAAATTATTCTTTCCCATTGTAGAGATTGATATAATTTTGGGTAGGGATTGGATTAATGTTTGTATGAGTAATATATATTTTAGATGAAAAGAAGTTTTTCAAATTGATTTTCCTTTTTAAATTAATTAATTCATACCTTTAATAAAAAACAAAGAACCTTATTTATTTATTAAACATGTAAATGAATATTTTCTACCTTATATTATTTAGATGAATGAGACTATTCAAATTAGTGATGTTAATATAATAGATGAATATATGGGTGAATTTTTTTATGTATTCCTTTGTATTATACCTAATTAGAAGAAAGAATTTAGTATTGACATAGTGATTGATGTTAATCCATTATCAAATCATATTTATTGAATTTATCATGTAAATAACTATGAATTTAAAAAGAAGTAACATTATTTTCTTAGTAGGAGCATTATTTATCCTTGAACATCAACATTAGTGTGCCATTATTTTTTTTAAAAAACGTTCTACAAGGGTTTTCATTTATTATATAAATTTGATTATCATCACTTTTATGAATATGTTTACTTTATCTCATGTGGATGAATTTTATTATTAGCTTCATAGTGCTTAATAATTTTCAAAGGTCCATATCTAATTTGGGTGCCATCATCTAAAGGTGAAGGAGGATAAATTTCTAAAGATGTCATTTCAAATATGATATGGGAATTATGATTTTTTTCATTGGGCCCTTTATATTGGAAAATAAACTAATTTTATTTATAGAAATTATTAATTGAGTATTTTATTAGTTCATAGATAAATGATTGCATATCTAAATAGATTAATTCTTGTTATATACAAAAAATATCTTGATCATGAGAATGATTTTAATGTTGTTTTTTCAAACGTTGATAGAAAATAAATTATATGTCTTTTTTGTAAATATGAATTATGGTATCAATATTTGTTATAAATTGAATATACTATAAATAATGATATAATATATTTTAATAAATTTAAAAATAAATCGGTTTATTAGTGGAAGAACCCTAAAAATTTCTTAAACATTCATAGTTATCATTGAATAGTATTTTACTATTGATTGTTTTTGGAAAAAATTGTTCAGTTTTTGAGTCCTTTAATAATGTTAAAACAAAAATTGAGCTAAATACATCTACAAAAATAAATTCACACATATTTATTTTAATCTAAAATAATATTATTTGATTCTCTAGTTTTGGGCCCAAAATTTAAATGGTGGATTTGTTTTATATAGTTACTCTTCATTGAGAAACATGATTGTGTTATAATACAGAATAATTATGTAATTTCTTATGCATCACATCAGTTTAAACATCATGAGATAAATTATCCAATACATGACCATAAAAATGTGTTTTTATTAATTTATTTAAAACTGTAGAGATGACATTTATATGGATTAATTTCTGAAGTGCATATTGTTAATAAATGTTTGAGGTTTATATTCATATTAGAAGAGATAAAACGGGGATGATATGATGGATGGAACTAATTAATTATTATAACCACAATATTCAATAATATAGTAAGAATGAAAATATAACACCTAATGATTTATATTAGAAATGTAATTCCTCGTTATCTTTTCAAGATTTGGAACATAATCCATTAATAAATGTTTAAGTTAATATTGGAGTAGAAATTATGAATTTAGGAACATCCTATATTTTATTTTAGGTTTCATTATAGTCTTAATTGTCTTATAGAATTAAGAAATATCATACCTAAGATATATGTATGAAAGAAAGAGTAGAATCTTTATATATTATTTTGTTTGCAATGTTAAATATTGGTATAAAATTTGTTATTATATTTTAAGAGAGGTGTGGTGTTCCATGTGGTTACTAGTTAAAGATGTATTTTATAAAAGCATGTAGCTATCTATTTTTTTCATCCTAACATCACTAAGATGTATATAGAGTTTTAAGAACATTTGAAGTGGTATGGAATGAAAATATACATTTTAGAATATACCATGAATTGTATGAATTATCAACTAGTTAGAGAAAAATGTAAATTACCTAAGGGGGTGTTTTAAAATTTTTCCAGTACTCGAGTGAAAATATGAAAAAATATTTATGGATTTCAGGGTGTTATTTCCAAAGAAAAATATAGTTAATAATGATATTTTGGTTATTAATGATCCTTTAACTAAAAATGTGGATTTTATTCATACTCATGATACTATATTTTTAGATAATCTTTTAGATATATATCTCAATGAGATTTTAAGGTTAAATGGACGTCCTCCCACCACTATATCTGACCATGATCCCTTATAAACTTCTAATTGTGGTAAATGACTCTAGAAGATATTGGGTACTTAATTAAATTTAATTATAGCATCTCATACTCAATCTGATGATCATTCAATGAGAATGATTTAGACATTGAAAGGTATGGATCAATATTGTTTAATGAAAAACTAGGGATGTTATTATGAAGTAGGAAAAATATAGTTCTTCATAGTGGAAATGGTAGATAAAATGGTTAAGAAGGTTATGATTACGAAATAAAGTATGAGGATATCTCAAAGAAGGTAGAAAATATATAATGAAAATTGGATGAAAAGCATTTACTTGAGGTAAGAAAACGTGTTTTTCTTAATGTCTATCTGGGGGGGAAATAATTCATTTTCTAAAGGGGAGAGTAAAATCTATAGATATTTAGACCATATAAAATCATCATTATTATATTACTTTAGTGTTTTCATGATTCTATATATATTCCATATATATGATGTGCTTTATATTTCCTTATTAAGGACAAATGTCCTAAATGAATCTCATATTTCAAACTATGAAGTAGTAAAGTTGAAAGAGGTTTTTTTATATGATGAATAGATGGATAATATTCTTGAGAATAGGAGAATGTGTTATGGAATATAGTGATTTACTAGGTTAATGTTTTTAGGAAAGAAATATGTTGGAAACAGAAACTTGGGAATCGAAAAATTCTTTTAAGGAAAAATAACCCCACTTTTTTTATTTAGGGAATAAAATTTTGAGGTACAAATTTCTAAAATGGGGGAAGATTGTAAAACCCAGGTAAAGTTAATAGAAAATAAATTTCATTACTTATTATTATTTATAAATTAAATTTTATAGAGATATATTAATTATATTAATATCATGTAATTTTTTGAGTAAAAAGGAAATAGTTCTATTCTTACTAAATTTTTTTATTCAAAATCATAATTTTAAATTTTTAGTTTTTTAGTTTTTTAAAAAATTTATCATTTTTTATTTTATAAGCTTAAATTTTTCTTGGATTGTTTTTTGGAAATTTTTTTAAAAGGTAATTTATTACTAAATAGTATAAATTAGTAATTTTTAAGAAAACAATATCCTTTATTCATCTATATACAAAGTAAAATTATATTTTGTATTGGATTAAAAATGAAATTAATTCATTTAGATTAAGAAATAAAATAAATTTCATTAGAATGAAAATTATACTTTTTTAGATATAAAAAAATTATACTTAAAATGGAAATTTCCTAAATAATTATGGTTCATCATGTTTTGAGGATTTAATATATAAGTAATATATTCTATATTGAAATAAAATTCAATAAATTGGAATCCATATTTAGAATAGTCATCTAATTTTTTTAATGAGTCTTATTTTATTTATTATTATTAAAAATAGTTACTTTTGTAAAATAGATATTTACCTAAGTAAGAGTCAAAATGGGTAAATATATTTAATACAAAAATAAAAAGGGTTAAAAGTTCTTAAATACTTATAAAAATCCTTTTATTTGGCCCAAGTGTATTCCTTCCTTTACATATAAAATGTAACCCCATCTCTTCTATTATTTCAAAATTGATGAGACTCATTGATTGGTTAATATTGTTGAAGATACATTCATAAAATCCATACCCACGTTTTAGAGGTCCATTTTGGATCATATTACCATCTTAAGAAGGATTTAGGAATAAACCTATTGAGATTGTCCGATGACGAGGTTTTGTTCTTAACTGAGCATTTTTATTTTATTTATTCTTCTAACTCCTTCAAATATTCATCAACCATGATTAAATATTAACATAAATATATTCAAAATACTAAATTTTAATTATGTTTATTATATAACTCTTTTTTATCAACATGACCATTTAATAAAAAAATAACTCGTGTGTATGTGCGGACTGCCGCCTCACAAAATGATGTATTACATATTTCATCATTGAATCCTATGGTTGTTATTAATTATGTATGAAATTGAAATAAAATAAAAACTATTATATATTTTTAATTCTTTCCTTAACATCTAATTAAAAAATAAAAAACATCTCCCACATGTACATTTGTACTACCTCCTCCTAAACTAACTCAATTTTTCATCACCACCTTAATAGAATTGATTTATTCGTGAATGTAAAAAAATAATATAATATTTATGATATTCTCATTATTTAAGAAGTGTATAATTATATATAACTTTTTATCATCATTATCGTTGAAAAATGGTGATGTTACTCTTGTGTACATATGACCTACAATCTCCATGATTGAAACATAAATAATTTTTTCATAAAATATTACATAGATAGTTATAAAAGAATAAATAATCTATAAAAATTATAATTATTACATGATTAAATTATTTAAATGATATAATAATGATCCATTTCACCAATTTCATCCCACCAAATTCATGTTCTAATTATGAAACAAAAAATATTCAAAGAAATAAAAGTAAACATAATCTTATATGTATTAAATTATATCATTTATATATGTCAGAATAAATGAACATTAAACATGAAAAATGAAATTATTAAATAAAATAAAAAAGATAATTTTATTTTTCATGATCATCCATAACTTATTTTAAATGATGGATTCTATGTAAAGGAAACCTAACCATAAATTCTAATATTAAATTACTTAATTTTATATTTTATAAATAATTTACAACCATGTCCATATTCATAAAATTTTATTATGAATGTATTTATTTGGATATAAATGTATTATATTGGAAAATTTAAGTCTCTATTTAAATTCAATCAGTTCTTCTGAAAATAAACCATTTACATATTTTATAACAAATGTTTTGACATTATTTAAAATTGAAAAAGTAATGATCTATTTTAGCTTATATTATATGAACATATTTTCCCACATCCTGAACCATTATTTGAAAATTTAGATTCCTTTACAACATTACATTATTTATTCCAAAAAAAACATCATTCCACTTTTTTTAGTCTTGTAAATAATTTATTATGGTTTAAAAAGTATATTCTTAATTGTTTTATGATATGAATACAATATTTTATTTATTTCCTATTTTTATAGTCCTTGTATTTTTTTATGATGATGGGTGATCGTGATATTGATCTGCAATTTATTTTGAAATGATTATTTTCTCTAGAAAATTTTGTAGGGATTAACTACATATGTCATTTCATTACTAATTCTTATTATAAGGATTATTTGATGGTGATGTGAGAAGGATCCTATGTTACATTTCTATTCATTCTAATATGTTTTTAGGGAAATAATTTTTCATTATAAGTGAAATTAATGATATTTCCTTTAAAAGAACGATTATACCCTTTAAGTGTAAATAGTTATGTTTTTTAGAAAAATAATTCATGGTTTCTAATTTTTTCTAAGAAAACCTGATGATTATGATTTTCATTTTTGTTTTCGTATAAGGTGATTTATGAAAATTATTTTGTGGTAAAATTAATTTCATTTATAAGGAAATTATTATTCATGCTCAATGTTATTTTTTAAAGGAAAGATGTATTATATGATCTCATTGATTTAAAATGGATGATCGTGATTTATTAAACATCTTCACATGTCCCTTAATGAACATTTTGTGCTCATCACACATTTTATAGTTCTGTTCAAAGGGTTTAATTGAAATTAGTAATAATGATTATGTCAATTTAAAAATTGTGAAGAATTTTTTAAGAAAATAAAAAAAGTCCCATTTTTAAATTATTATATTGTATAAAATTGGATAATAAGTGGAAGTGAGAACTTTTTAATATAAGAGTTTATTAAGTAAGAGTTAAGACCTAATTATATAATACCTTAAAACATAAAAGATCCTCAAGAATTAAAGAATGTGAATTATTTTATAAGAATAAATTTATGTGTTGAATAGTGATTGGGTTTTTATAAATATAAAAAAATATAACCCTGAAAATCGATATCATGTTCACCAAAATTTACGGAATCATAATATTTTGATTAAATTTTTTTTTAAAATAAAATTATAATTTTATGAAAATGATCAAAACATTTATAATTCAAAAAAAATTATTATTCTATTAATTTAAAAATAGAAAAAACATCTTGTTAGATATTTTAAATCTCTATAATATAGTAGCATTCAAAAAATAAATAAAATAAGTATTTATATGAAGTTGTAATAATTATGAGATTCATCTTTAAAAAATTATTTAATTAGAACTCAACTTCTTCTTTTGTAGTCATAGTATATTTGTTTCATGTCTAAGGTAATTTTTTTTAATTTATGATTTGATTAATTTTTTAGTAACATAAATGTTAATAATTATTTAAAAATTATAAAAATAAATGATTAATAGTTAAAATGGGATCCTAAAATAAAAAAAAATCCATGTGCTAAAAAATAAAAGAAATATTTTTCATGATTTTTGAATAATAAAACCCTTATTATAGTAACCAATCTGGGGAGGATATAATTATGTGATAGGAGAAAATGTAATTAAACTTTTATCATAATTGGAAAAATAATTATATAACATATAAGATATTATAGTCATGAAGTTAATTCATATTTTTAATTGGTTTAGGCTCCAATCCTCATTTTAAAAAAATTTAATTGAACTAGTCTATTTAAAGATAATTTTTCTGAAATAAACATTGACTAAGTTAATGAACCATGTAAATTTATACATAATATTTCTCCATGACACTCATGTATTCCCTTGAATTGAAAATAACCATTTATTACAAATTTTCCATTACAATCATATGTAAAATTTCATTAAATAGTGTAGATGTTATTATTATCACACAAAAATATTAGGAACCATAACAATTTCATATATCGAAATATCTATTTTCATGGGAAAATTAAAGCTTCATAAAAAGTGAACCAAACCTAGAAATCATAACAAAATAAAAAATGTAAACATTAAAAATGTATATCGACAACACTTTTTCCTAAAACATAAAAAAGACTAATCTTGATTTCAATCTCTTATCAATGTTAACAATTTAAGTGTAACCCTTGAGGATAAATCCTAATAAAAATAGTTTTGTTTAGAGAGTTTTGATTAAATTTATAACAATTTCTCCATTAATTTTTTTATATTAATAATTAAATTATTACTGTATTTTAATATTTTGATTATTTTGATAGGGATAGGTCTGTAAACAACCACTATATTGTATTTAATTTAAATTGATATGGCATCTTATCTAAAAATCATAATGTCAATGTATACACAAAAATACCACACGATCTATAATTATAAAATATTTTTTGCCAAATTGAAATATATGATAAGTATTGATACCTTAGGGAATATATGAATATAAAACACCATGTAAAAAATATTACTTCTTATGTTTAACTATAATGACATTTTTATTTTCAGTCATTATAGAACGAAACATATTTTGAAAACAATATTAATAAAAAAGTATTTTTGAAATATTTTTAAAAATAAATATAAATATATCTTTTTAATTAAATAAAGAAATTAAAATCCCTGTTATTAAAATAACTCTATAACTAAATCCCATTATGGTTAAATAAATCCATTTTCAATGAATAATTATATATAATTTATATTTCATTTTTATAAATATTTTTAAAATAATTATTCATTTATTGACTATCAAATTGAATAATATGTATTTGTATCAATGGTTCAATTTAATAGTGAAATATATTGATTTATTATATTTATCTCATATTTTTATCCAATAAATATTATGTTGATATAAAATTGTTCAATTATTATTTTAAAATAATTTTGCGTATTAAATTTTCAAAAAAATTATATTTTATCAAGTAAAAATATTAAGAACAATAAATAAATATATATTTTTATCATTTTTATAGATTATTTTAACACTGTATTCAATAATTTGTCATTTTCGTACAGAAAATATAAGGCAATATGTCTGGGTCATGTTTATTGACAATGGGAAATACAGACTCTTAAAATTAATAATGTTGAATTTAAGAAATCACTCTATATATATAAATATATATATCCATATAGTATGAATAAAATAATAAATATATTTGTTAAATAATAAAAACCCATTTCATTTTCATTGATACTATATCATGATTGTCCCTATTATTAGATAAAACTGGTCAAAGTAATGATGTTGGGTTTTATAGATGATTTGCAAGATATCACTACCAATGAATGATAAAAAAACGAATGGTTCATCTTAATTTTTGAGGTGGATTATGTACAATGTATATATAATATTGTAATTTGGGAAATCATATCTTTGTTATTTTGTAATTTTTTATCAAATAACAATAAGGAATATTGGAATATTGTTGTTTCATTTAAAGGTGTTTTGAAAAGTATAATTTGATATAGTAGTAAACTTACTGAATAAAAAAGTAAAAAAAATTAATGGTTTTATGTAGTATTTTTTTATCCATATCTATTAAAAATGATGGCTTTAAGCTAGTAATAAACATTGAGATTATTTTTTTAGATTTGGATACTAGAAATATCTTAATAAAACCGCATCCAGGTGTAATAAAAAAACACTATGTTGGTGGGTAAACAAAAAATCATAACATAACAATGAAACAAATTCTCAGTCATAATGGTTTTATGGTTTTATTTTTAAAATAAATGGTAGTAATAACTTTTTTGGTTGTATAGAAACATTCAAGGTTTTACTATAGCCTTGTTCAAAATTTATAATCAAAATTCATTTGAAAAGATGAAACAGATAAATATTTAATATTGTATTTCAGTATAATTTTGAAGTATTATTTACATAGAAATTAATATTTTTAACATGGAGTTGATTCAAATTAAATATCCCCATTAAGGTTCTTTTAAAATGGGGATATAATTGATGGAGAAGATATATGTATGTGATGGCTCTTCTTTGGGTTACATGTGGTGTTCAACTCATCAACACAATTTTAATCACATTAGTCACATTAAAAATAATATTAATTAAAATGATTTTAGAAAATGTGAAGACAATATAGATTTTAGAAGAAGTTTTGATGTGGTTTATTTTTTAAGGGAGAAGTTTCAAGATTATTAAGAGAATAATGAAAACTCATAGGGTAAGGTAGGTTTTCAAATCATGACAAGCCTATATAAGATTAATCCTTATAATACAATTCACGTCACCCTAATGTAAAATAAATTATTCCTTGATTTTTTTAAATGAAATGATGTTTGAGTATGTCCTTCAATATATAAAGAACATTTTGTGAGGGAGAGACATTATTTTTTATGTTCACATTAGTTAGAATAGACAATTAGATTTCCCCATGAGGTAATTTATTAAATCATAGTGGATCATATAATGTTTTAATAATTTTTTCAATATAAAATATTATCTTATAATTAATGAGAGACATCCATGTTCACATTATTGTGTGATCTAGTCACAACACAATGCATCAAGATTAATATTGTAGATGGTAAGAGAGAATGGTTTTTCCATGAGAAAGGTTAGATTCACTATAGAGATAAAATTTATTCTATAGTTGTGATAGTGTGAGAAATTAATTTTCATCCATATTTTGACTTTTATATATCATGTAACAATGGTTTTGTTCAAAGAAAAAAACTCATGGGATTTATATCAATTGGATGATAAATTCTTTGGTAACTACCTAGTTATAAAATAGTTAACCATACTTCACCATCATGATCCAGGCAGATCAATAATTAATATTTTAAAACAGTAGATAATAGTAGTTTAAATTATTTTTATGTCATATTAAAATTCATTAATTATATTTTATATAATTATATTCATTATAATAATTTAATGTAAATTTCTAGTTAAAGAAGGAAAAATTTTTATCCCTAATATAAATATATCTGGTTTTATTTAATGGAATTGTTTCCAAATTTTATTTTTCCAATTTTAAAAATTGATATTAATTTTTTAAATCATCATATAAATATTACAATAGTTTTAAATTCTATGTCATGACCAATCCTTGGGGACCATGCTGTTACTACCCCAAGGTCGTCATCCATAGGCCAGGGGCTGGTGACTAGCACCAAAGGCGAATCCCCGATAAAAAGGGAAGGCATTTCCTTCAAACCAACAACACATACAGTCTACACACAAACAGTAGAAGCAACAAGTAAAAATATAGAAAATACAAATGTTCTCAAATTAAGTGGGCTAGTATACGAACCCAACTAAATAATAAGTACAAGTACAAGTAAAAAGGGAAAACATATCCTGGATCATCCACCGGGGTATCCTACATGAAGGGTATGTATAGAACTCAAAAAACTCGTCCCTAAGGTATGTCCCATCTAGTCTAGCTCCGAGTAGCCTCTTGTCTATCACCCTCAACCTCGATCATTGCTGACTGTCGTCTGCACAGAACACCACAAGGTGCGGGCGATGCTCGTGCCGGGTTGAGTATAACAATACTCGGTAAGGGACCCTGAGACCCCCGAAGGTCTCCCAGAATCCACCAATGATAATCCTCATTAGAAAGATACAATCATGAAGTATCAATCAACCCTACATAGGTATATGAACATACATATACCTAAGTTACCAATCACAGTCTGACTCCAACACTCGAGCCCAAGCACAACCTCATTCCACAAAGGAAGTAAAGTCAATCATCTCGATGATATTAACTCAAAGTCAAGAGTCTACTCACACAGGTACACAACACATGAAGACGGGTAGATATGATTAGAAGTAGCCTCTGAATCATCTCCTCTGTCGATCCCACGTAGGATCCTATAACAATATCAGCGATGTCGAACCCACAAAGGATCCTGGTACAGTGTCATCACTGTCAAACCCATGGAGGATACTCATACAGATGTATGACCACATAGGATCCTATCGTCTCAGTCGCATCCAGCCATAGGGTTCCCGCAAAGAGCATGCTCGATTCTGGGAGGGTCTGCTCCTCAAGCCAAGTTTTGATACATCTACGAACTCGAAGTCTCGAGTTGATGTATCCTATAGTTCTGTCTCATCATAAAGAACCCAACATGACAGACAACACGTCTATCAGATGCTCGTTCTCTGAGTTATTAGTTATTCCGTTCGAGGGGCCTAGTTAGTTTTTCGGTTCAAACCATCCTAGTCGTACCCCTACTACGTCTAAACATCCATTGGGTTATTCCAAAAGAACTATCTCTCTCTAAGAATTCTGGCGCCACAGACGATTTGTCGATAGGACACCCGTAGCACATGTTATGGGCGAATAGGTGTATTCGGGTCTGACAGGTCCGGGTCTGGTCCGACCCAGTCGGACCGACCCGACCTGACTCGGTCCGTACCAGAGTCTGAACCGGTCTGCAGATCCAACCCAGTCTGAGGAAGCATCCTGAGCTGAGGGAATGCACCGACCTGAAGGCGTGGCCTGGCCTAGGGTCGGCCCCACCGGCTGGCTGGTCCGCTTGGCCTGGCTGGCCAGCCGTGTCGCCAGGCTAGCCACGCCGCTAGGGGGTGCCGCACCACCCGGCTTCCAAAGGAACCGGTGCTAAGCACCTGTTCGGAGTGCCGATGGATCTTTCGGGTCCCGCCTTGTGGAGCGCCGCCGACAGCCGGCTCAGCCGGCCGCCCTCCTCCATCCGTTATGGAGTTTCACTGTAGTTCCTCCCTGGTGTGGCGCAACGACGCCACACCAATATCATCCGACCGTTATGGACTTCGTGGCAGTGGATTCTTCCTTCGGGGAGGTGTGACGGTACCACGCCCCTCTGGCACCACCGTGGCCAGCTTGTCCATGACCTGATCTTCCGTGCGGCGTGATGGTGTCATGCTCCTCCTGCAACCCCACGTCCCTTGTGCTGTCGGTTCTTATCGTGGAAAACTCCATTCCAGTTTCCATGCGTATCGCTGCTACCCGTGTTCGTGCGGCCCGCACCCTCCATGTTATGATGATAACACAAGGAAATTATCAATCCACAATTTGAACAATGAAGAACTAAGATTAAAACTCAAACCCCTACCTCGATTCGATGCACATTGATGAAGTCGCGAAAATACGACAGACATTGATTTGTTCACATCTGGAAGCGTCTGAAGATGAATTGTCGTCGGCGTTCATCACAGGCGGCTCCTTCTATTTTGTCTTGGTCGAAGATCGGAGTAGAAGTTCGTCATTCTTCGGTGGTTCTTCGTTGGAAGGATGAATCTTTCCTCTCTCAAGATTTCCCAAAAGATTATGCCAACCAAAAATAATAAAGGACAGCCTCTATTAATTTTTTGGCACAACAACACAAAGTTGTGTTTAATTAAATGATCCAACTCATTTAATTAATGCTAAAGAGTGGTTCAAATTCAAAATTTAGAGAAGGTGATAAGTTCCAATTAATGAAGAGATGTGTCCAATTAATAATGGGGAGTTAATGGGGGTAAGAAGCTCATATGGGACCCACTAAATAATATCCTCCCAATTGTAATTATGCACGGGTGGGCCCCACCTCCATCCTCACCATGGGAAATTAAACTGCCACAAATAAAAAAAATTAACACCTTTACTTTTATTTAATTTAATTAAAAACCCCATAAACTAACATCAATTGTCTTTAAAACAAAACTACGGTCAGGGTATCACTAAGAAATCACTGATGCTACGAGTTCAACGCTACCCTCGAATTTCAATTCTGTGCACCGATTCAAAGGATATAAAATCTAACTCGTATGTTTACTGAACATACCTAAACTAATCTTCAGAAATTGGTTCTGAGCACACCGGGCCTCAGAATCAAGCGCTGTCAGAAACTATAGACTCGTAAAATTCCCATGAATTTAAGAAAAAAATTTCCACATAATTTCAGGGTCTTTAAATTCTCCACACCTCAGGGCTTTACATCCCCATAAGTTTCAACTCACACTATGGAAACAAATGGGGGTACTAATCATGCATCTGAGCCTCCCTCTCCCATGTGCTCTCCTGGAGGTTCTCGTGTTTCCAGTGAATGCTCACCAGAGGTATCGACCGTCCACGCCGGACCTGATCTTGTCGATCCTAAATCTCCACTGGAACCTCTGTGAATGTATCCCCATCATCGATGTCCCGCTCCCCATGGTTGATGATGTGAGAAGGCTCATGCATGTATTTCCTCATCTAAGAAACATGGAAGACGTCGTGCACCTGGTGCAACTGAGGTGGAAGATTCAGGTGGTATACCACCTCATCTACTCTGCTGAGGACCTGGAACGGTCCAATGAATTACAGAGATAACTTACCGCCTTGGCCAAATCTCCATAGACCTCGTCAAGGTGAGACCCGTAGGAAGACATGGTCACCATACTCAAGCTTCAAAGGTCTCCATCTCCTATCGGCATAGAATTTCTACCTGCTCTGTGCAGTCTTCATCCACTCATGGATGATCTGCACCTTCTCTGTAGTAGATTTCACCATCTCTGGTCCAAAAAGTGCTAACTCCCCTGGTTTAGTCAACCACTGAGGTGATCTCCAAGGTCGGTCGTACAGTGCCTCGAAAGGTGCCATCCCGATGGTGGAGTGGTAGCTGTGGTTATACACAAACTCTACCAAGGGTAAATGATCCTCCCAACTATGACCAAAGTTGAGAATTCACGCATGGAGAATGTCCTTGAGAGTCTGAATGGTCCTCTCAGTCTGACCATCCATCTGAAGATGGAAGGCGGTGCTCAAACGAAGCTGGATCCCGAAAGCCTCCTACAACCACTTCCATAGCTGGGAAGTGAAACGAGCATCTCGATTGGAGATGATCATCGATGGCACATCATGAAGCCGTACAATCTCTTGTAAATAGAGGCGCCCTAAGATCTCTACTAATCCCTACTCCCTAATCGGTAGGAAGTGGAATGACTTGTTGATTTGGTCAATGATCATCCATATCGAGTCGTGACTCCTGGATGTACGTGGAAGACCCATCAGGAAGTCCAGGAATATCTCATCCCACATCCACTCCGGGACCTCTAAAGGCTGAACCAAGCATGCTGGTACCTGGTGCTCTGCCTTCACTTGCTGACAAGTAAGGCACCATGAGACAAACTCCACTACTGCCTTCTTCATACCTGGCCACCAATGCTGTCGTCGAAGGTCCTCATACATCTTCACCACTCCTGGATGTACCGCTAATGGAGATGTGTGAAACTCCCTCAACACTTCATCTTGAGGTGCAACTGGTACCATGGTATGTTCTCTAAAGAGATTGTCATACTCCTCACCTACAATAAATCCATCAGCCGCCTGCCCTATGGATATATGTGCACGTTGACCCTCATAGTCAAAATACCCATGCTGCACCTCCCTGACTCTCTAAAGAAGAGATGGTGTGATTGTATGAGACTGTAGAAAGGCTTCTTTGTCCTAATCCCCAAATGATATCTACAATTCGGCCAGCTACTCTATTTCCTCTCCTAGCAGCTGAATGCCTTATCTTCTACTATGTGCATTGGCTACAACATTCCCCTTCCTAGGTGTATAGACTATCTCGAAGTCATTATCCTAGGCCAACGTCGCTGTATTGAGGTTCATGTCCTTCTGCTAGAAGATATATTTAAGACTCTGGTGGTCAGAGTAGACTGTAAAGTGTTCACCCATAAGATAGTGATGCCACATCTTCAAGGCGAAAACCAATTCTACTAACTCCAGGTCACGGTTAGCGTAGATCTGCTCATGTTGTCTCAACTGTTGAGAACCATACATGATAAATGCTCGCTCCTGCATCAGGACACACCTGAGTCTGGTCCCTGATGTGTTGCAGTAAAATAGGTACCCTATTCCCTCTTTCGGTAGCCTCAAGATGGGTGCACTATTCAACTTCTACCTCAGCTATTGAAAGATCTACTAGCATCTCTCTGACCACACGAAGGGTTGCCTCTTCTTCTTCAATGCTGAAAGTGGTGCTACAACTCTGGAAAAATCTGGCACAAATCTCCGATAGTACCCAGCCAGTCCCAACAAACTCTGTTCCTCCATCACACTCTTGGGTGGATCCCAAGAAAGCACTGCCTCAATCTTCACTAGATTCATTGAAAATCCAACCTATGAGATGACGTGTCCAAAGAAGTGAACCTCTCGAATCCAAAACTGGAACTTCGAGAGCTTACCATAAATCTGGTGCTCTCAGAGGGTGTCCAGTACTACATGCATATGGTAGGCATGCTCCTCCTCAGTAGTCAAGTAGATCAGTATGTTGTCGATGAAGACTATGACATAGTGATCAAAGTAAGGCTGCAAGATCTTTTTCATGAGACTCATGAACACTTCTAGAGCATTGGTTACGCTGAAGGGCATAACCAAGAACTCATAGTGCCCATACCGACACCTAAAGGACGTCTTCTGCACATCCTCGTCTCGATCTCCGAGCTGGTGATTGCCGAACCTAAGGTCTATCTTCAAGAACCATCGTGCTCCCTTGAGCTGATCAAAGAGGTATTCAATCCTCGGGAGTGGGTACTTATTCTTCACAGTCACTTGATTCATGTGTCTATAATCAACACACATACACAATCTCCTATCCTCCTTCGTAGCGAAAAAAATTGGGGATTCCCAAGGTGAAACACTGGGTCGGATAAATTCCTACCCCTGCAAGTCCTCCAACTATACCCGAAACTTACGAAGCTCCATGAGAGCCATCCGATATGCTGGAGTAGATATCGATGTCTTCCAGGGGTATAGGTCAACATAGAATTCCACCTCTCTATGAGGAGGTAGTCCCAGAACATCGTTAGGGAAAAAATTCACGTACTGATCAACCACAATAAGAAAATGTGGACTCATCACATCAATCGCTCCAAGAATGATGCTAGATAACTGATGTGTGATCGGCTTCCCCCTCATCTGGGTAAGTCCATCCTACAATTCAATGGATCCCTTTTCACCGGTGAAGGTAAACCTCATCCTATCCTTGCAGACACACCACACATTCTACTTAATACAGTCAATCTGAGCATGAATTGTAGATAACCATTCCATACCCAAGATAACGTCATAGGGCCTTAACGGTGCTATGTGGAGCTCCTAGTTGAATCTCTCACTTCCTAGAGTAAGCACACACTACCAGCACCAGTACATAATCGTCGATTATGATCCCTTAGAAGTATCTAGTTGTAAGGATTGAGCCAACGACTCTGTTGGAATCTTTGAGATCCGAACGAGGGCAGTGATAATAAAAGAATGACTTTCACCTGTGTCTATAAGTACTACAACAAGGGTGTAGTAGACAAAAATAGTACCTCAAATCCTCTTAGGTGTGTCGTGGTCATAGGCCTCGATTTCTTAGAGCTGAGCCCGTCCCTGTCTTCCAGCTCCATATGGTCGGGGTGGACCTCCAGGTGGTGGTGGTGGTAGGGCCTCGAGTCATCATCCACCACCTACTTCTCAGCCAGCTCCTCTGCCACATTCGCCTGCTCCCATAGTACCACCATGGTTGAACCTATTCCTCTGCCTGGGTGGTCCTTCTACTGTCTGCTACTCATCTGTATCGTGGGTCGGGCAGTCCTAAGCCATGTGACCCTACCCACCGCATGCATAGCACTGCCTGCTCCTCGTATGGATAGCTCTGTCTCGTGTGCCCCACACAACCGAACCTGTATCCTATGGTCACCCACCAGATGGATTGGTCTACTTTTACCTCTATGAAATTTGTCTATGGTTGGTTGTAGATGACTCTCCTACATATTTAGATGTGGTGGGTCTCACTGTTGGTGGCTGCTGAGCTAGAAAACTCTCCACAAGAAGGGATCGCTCCAGCACCCCTACCTGCGTCGGAATGCTGAGGGAGATCATCGACGCCCTGATCTCATGCCTAAGTCCCTGCTCGATGATTTGGTCCCTAAATAATGGGTCTCGTACCATATCCGTGAGTAGCGCGAGAGGTCAGTGAACCTCACCGAGTATTGAGCTACTGTCATGTTTCCCTACTGCAGATGAAGTAAATCTTGAATCTGCCCCGCATGAAGGGTGGCTATAAAAAACTCTTACTGGAAGAGACTCTCGAAGTCTACCCAGATTAGTGATGCCTCATCATGAAACTAGAGAATCAGGATCCACCCTCTGCCTACTGCTACATGCATGAGACTCACAACAAGGATTACCATGAGGTCAGCTGGTTTTCTTACCTATCTGAAAACTCTCACAACAGACTCATGCCAATCCTCAGCTGCCTATGGGTCCGTCTCTCCCCTAAACCTGGGTAGCCTCTGGTAATGGAACTCGTGAAATGAACTTAGATGTTGTCCACTCTCTACTTCTAGAACTGGTGGTATCGGAGGCCCAGTGGGTAGTGGTACTGTTGGTACCTTCACTGTGATAGGGCCCTACATCGAGGCCTCGTCGCACGGTGGGCTGCCATCTCATATGAAACTCAGAACCCTAGCTGGCTACCTATGTCGGGCCATGTTGAAAAGAAACAGGTGTGCCATTGTCAAAACAATATACCTGGTGAGCTAACACAAAGTAATCATGAAGAAGACTTTTCAAAGGAAACACACACGCAATCAGTGTTTTCATGCACTGAGTCAGAAATCAGAAGTCAGAGTCCTAGTGTTTGGATACGTTGGCCACCACAGCAACACTGGTTTCCCTAAACTAATGAGCACTCCCAAAATATTTAACACTATTTCCATTAAAAGAATCATTGTCCAAGTTATGCAGCAGAACCAACTCCTTTGATACCTATTTTCCATGACCCGTCCTCAGGGCCCATGCCGTGACTACCCCAATCCCGACTTTCATAGGCTAGGGGCTAGAGACTAGCACCAAATGTGAATCCATGAAAAAAGGGAAGGAATTGAATTTAAACCAATAACACACACAGTCTAAAAACAAACAGTGTAAGAAACATGTATTAAAATAGAAAAGAAAAGTGTACAGAAAGTAAGTGGGCCATTATATAAACCCTACTGAACAACAAGTACAAGTACAAGTAAAAATTGGAAGACAACTCCGGGATCATCCACCGAGGAATCCAAACTGAAGGTTAGGTATAGAAATCGAACAACTTCTCGCTGAGGTACGTCCCCTTAAGTCCAGCTCTGAGCAGCCTCCTGTCCATCACCCTCTGCCTCGATCACTACTGACCTTCATCTGCACAGAACATAACAAGGTGCGGGCAATGCCCGTGCTGGGGTGAGTGTAACAATACTCAGTAGGGGACCCCAATACCCCCAAAGGTCTTCCAGGATCCAAAAAAGATAATCCAATGTAGAAAGATACAATCAAAATGTATCAATCATTCCTACTTAGGTGTTTTTCCCAAACATATACCTAAGTTACCGATCACAGTCCGACTCCAACACCCGAGATGAAGCACAACCCATTCCACAAAGGATGTAAAGTCAATAATCTCGATGATTACAACTGAAATTCAAGACTCATCTCACACAGTTATATACACCATGAAGAGGGGTAGAGATGATTAGATTTATCTTCCGAATCATCTCCTCTGTCGAACTCCCGTAAGATCCAGGAACAATATCAGCGCAGTCGAACTCACGGAGGATCTCGGTACAGAAGTCATCACTCTGAAACCCACAGAGTATCCCAGTACAGAAGTCATTATTGTCGAACCCACGGAGGTTCCTGGTATAGTATCTTCACTATCGAACCCACAGAGGATCCTGGTATAGTAGTAGGTCTGCGTAGGATCCTATCATCTCAGTCGCAGCCAGTCATAGGGTTCCTGCACACATCATGCACGATTCCAGGAGGGTCCGCTCCTCGATCCAAGTGTTGATACATCAACTACCATGAATTATCGATTTGATGTATCCCATAGTTCTGTCTCATCATAAGGAACCCAACATGATAGACGGCGCGTCAATCGGACGCCAGGTCTGTGAGTTATTGGCTATTCTGTTCTAGGGGCCCGGTTGGTTTTTAGGTTCAATCTAAACTGAACTTACCCCAACTAAGTCCAAACCTGAAGTGGGGTATTCCAAAAGAACCGTCTCGCTCTAAGATTTCTGTATCCATATATGGTTTGTCGATTGGACACCCGTAAACCGAGTTATGGGCGAATAGGTTTATTCGGGTGTGACGGGTCTGGGTCCGGTCTGACGACCCGACCTAACCCGGTCCGTACCGAGGTCCGACCCAGTCTGCGGATCCATCCCAATCTAAGGAAGAAACGTGAGCCGAGGGAACAGCCCTACCCGACAGGTGGCCCGGCCCGAGGGCAGACGACCCGAGGCCGCCTGGCCTAAGGAGGCACGGACGAAGACGACCCGGCCTAGGGGCGGCCCAGCCGGCGGGCTGGCCCGCGGGGCCTGGTTGGCCGGTCCCGTGGGGCCTGGCTGGCTGGCCTGCGGGGCTTGGTGGGCCTGCCGCGCGTCCGGGCCGGCCATGCCGTGGGGTGTGCCCCCCATCTCTCGAAGGAACTGGCTCTAAGCACTGGTTCAACGTTCCATGGGACCCTTCGAGTCCCGCCTTGTAGAGCACTGACGGTGGCTGACTTAGCCGTCCTCCCTCCTCCGTCTGCCACAACCTCTGGTTGCAGCTCCTCCACAGCGCGGTGTGATGACGCCGCCACGACCCGCTTGGCTGCGACTCGATCTTAGGGGCGGCGCGACGGTGCCATGCTCCTCCAGCGACCCAGCGGCCCTTGTGCCACCGGTTCTTCTCATGGCTAGCTCATTGACAGTCGCCATGCGTATCCTCACGGCTCATTGGGCATGGCCCATTTTTTTGGCACACACTATGCCACCTTCGTTTCCATCAAGATAAGATAAAAGGAGGGGGGTCAAGTTGTGTTCGTGCGGCCCGAACCCTCCGTGTTATGATGATAACACAAGGAAATTCTCAATCCCCAATTGGAACAATGAAGAACTGAGAGTAAAACTCAAACCCCTACCACGATTCGATGCACGTTGACGAAGTTGTGGAAAAATGGTGGACGTCGATTCATTGATGTCGGGAAGCGTCTGGGGATGAAACATCATCGGCATTCTTTGTGGGCGGCTCTTTCTCTTTTGGCTTGGTTTAAGATTTAAGGAGAAGTTCGTCATTCTTCGATGGGTTTTTGTTGGAAGGATGAAGCTTTCCTCACTCAAGATTCTCCAAAACATTAAGCCAACCAAAAATAATAAAGGATGACATCTATTAATTATTTGGCACAACAACACAAAATTGTGTACAATTAAATGAGGCAACTCATTTGATTAATGATAAGGAATGGTTCAAATTCAAAATTTAGAGAAGGTGAGAAGTTACAATTAATGAAGAGAGGTGTCCAATTAATAATGGGGAGTTAATTGTGGTAAGAAGCTCGTGTGGGACCCACTAAATAATATCCTCCCATGGGAGGTTATGCATAGGTGGGCCCCACCTGCAACCTCCCCATTGAGGATTAAACTTCCACAAATAAAAATAAAGTAATGCTTTTATTTTTATTTAATTTAATTAAAAAACCCATAAACTAACTTCCATTCTCATTAAAACGCAACTGCGGTGAGGGTCTCAATAAGAAATCACCGACCATGCGAGTTCCACAGTGCCCTCAGATTTCAATTCTGAGCACTGGTTCAAAAGATATAAAATCTCGCGCGTACATTTACTGAACATACATGAACTAAACTTCATAAATTGATTGTGAGCACATCGGGCCTTGGAATAAAGCACTATTAGAAACTATGGACTCGTATAATTCCCATGAATTTAAGAAAAAACATTCCATGCAATTTACAGGTCTTTAAATAATTTTTTTAATTTTTTTTCAATGAATAATGAAAAATATGAGAATTTTATAAAAAATATCAATTCCATTAAAAAAGTACCATTAATATTTGGATTTTATCTCAAATTATCATAATTAGTTTCAAATTATATATATAATCTACTTTGGTTCATTATTATACCACATTTTGGTATATGTTCATTTTCAGACATAAGACTGCATTTAAAAAAGAATTTTATTTTTTAATCTCAAATCATTTTATAACTCTTCTTGAAATTGAATATTAAAAATAGGATTCTATATTGGGATTTATGGTAACAAAATTTCGTAAATATATCCCATTTATTTTTTATCATTCTGAATAGTAACTATGGTAAATAATTATCAACACATTAAAGGTAAATCGGGAAATTAAGTATAACCATAATATGAAAAGAACTAAAAAATTGACCATAAAATTTTAATTCATCTCTTTAAATGAGTTTTTTTTTGAAAATCCAATATATATTTTTGACAATATATCAAATTTGTTTCATATTTCATTGATTTTAACCAATATAATATAAAAATAAAAGATAAATCCAAAAATGTGACTTCCATACTTCAATAAATATAATATTTATTGAACATCATAAAAAATTATGATTGGTTTTAAATTTTTATTTGAAAAATAAATTAAATTTTTATCAAAATAATTTTTCTAGTTTTAGTGATGATATAATTACCTTAAATTCTAATTTAACTCCAACATAGTATTTATTCATTTCATCGAAAAATAAACCAATTATTTTAAAATATTGAAACTAATATAGTTTGAATTAATAATTTTGTAACATAAATTATATTGATAAAAATTTCATATTAGGGAAATTTTAATGGATCAAATTTTAATTTATTTGGTGTCACGTTATTTTCATATTTAAATGAGATCAATATATCTAAAAATGACATGAATGATATTTTAAAATAACTAATATATTTTGATGTTGGTTAAAATTAATAAAAATCAAATATTCATCCAATCTCATGTTATATTGATGAAAAATTATTTTAGTTTATATTTATGGTCAACTTTCCTTTTTATAGTAAATTTGATGAACCCTAAATTGTAAAAAAAATTAATACTACAATAATTGCCACAAAGGGTTCACACGTGTTAAAATTAAATGATAAGGGTGAAAACATAAACTAAACATGTAAACATTTTATTTAATGATTTAATTTCAAAAAAATAACATTATTATAATGAATTCATATCGATTATTATATAAGTTATTATGGTAATAAATTTAGTTCAATTTAATACTTTAAGAAATTTTAAGAGTATCTGTTTCCTCTCTTATAAAAGTGAACTTCCAATCCACTTTTAATTAGAAATAAAAAAGATTTTTTATAGGAAATTCCCTAAAAATCCATTATATTAATCCCTACACACAACCTTGAGTGACTTGTTTTTATCAAAAAATCATCATAGAAATGCTTTAGGTATAAACATAATGATGTTGTCTTAAAAAGGGATTTATTTTTTAAACTAGAATACTGAAATTATTTCTTCCATTACCACCTTAAAATATTCTCCAAAAATTCTGTTATAATAAGGTTATTATATTTCATTAATTTATTCTATTATGTTTATTTCATAACCAATATATATCTCTTCTTCCATTAAATTGGAAACATAACTATTATTTGTGTGTACGATAGTCTACGACCCCATGTGCTGATGTAATCCAATTTTCATCACCACCCATTATAGATAGTTATAATGATTTATTTAATGTATATATATATAATTACAGTTATATATTTGTCATTATGAGAATATAATCTACCATTAATTTTTTACCTTCCCATTTATTGAAAAATAATAATGTCTTTCATTTGTACATGTCGACTACCACCACCACGATGAAAAGTGATTTGTTTTTCATCAACACATCACTTAGATGATATATATGTAAAATTAACACATGAATATGCAATTTTTTTATATATATCATAATTTATATATAGAATATAGCTTATTGCTTTTCATCATGATCATTTAAAAATGAAATCATACTCATCTGTATGTATGACCTACTATCACCGTGATTGTAACATAATTCATTTTCATAAAAATATTTCATGATTGGTATTAAAATTACTATAGATATATGAAAATGAAAATTATTACAGGATTATTATTTTTTATAATATTTAATAATTACCTATTTGACTATTGTTGCGATTCAATTTTCATTTTGGATATATCAGCTGAATTTCATTAAAACATCTGATGTGAACCAAATTGATTATGAAATTATATACAACATGATAATAAGATAAAAAAATGTTAAAATAAGCATGGAAAGAGTTCTTAATAAAGTAAATAATTACCATGAGTTTATTATTTTGGAAGATAATAAGCACAGTTGTTGAGTATGGCCCAAGGTAAGGGACAATATAACAATAAACATTATCTTAAATTTTTTAATGATTTATTTTCTAAATATTTCTCTTTTAGGTTGATATTCCTAAAATTATTTTATAGAATATTTCATATAGAGATAAAAATTACATTTTATGCAACATTTTAACTATTTAATGGTTTTTAAAAGGAATATTTTTACTTATTTCATATCTAATGTTTTGAATTACATTACAAAATAATAAAATAATTTATTATTATAATGTATTCAACATTAAATTTCCCCCCCACCAATATAACCATAATTTTATGTTTTTATTAATTTATAATATTACATTTTTCATCAAATAAAAACATTCCTTTATAATTTAATTTGTATTTTTAGATATGGTTTAAAATGGTATGTATATTTTGATATCTATAAATGTTTTACATATAGGTGCAAAGAATAATTTTAGGAAAGAAATCATATCTTGTTATTATATTATAGTTATTTTTATTTTTTATAATTATAGGTGGTTTTATTTTAAACTATGGATTTATGGATCTCTTATACACAACAAAATAGTATTTCTATTATAAACTATGGCCTTGTTGTAAATTTATAAACTAATAATGGGTGGGTATGTTCTTGACTTATAATGCATTGGGTTCTTTAGATAATTTTGATTGAAGTTGACCGTATGTGTGTTTAAATTTGTAAAAATGATATGTAAAATGTTGTACAAATTTACTGAAATTATTTATTTAATCATGTATTGTATATAAAAAAAATATCATGATTTAGACATGGTATTCTAATTAGATTATGTTTAAAGTAATATATTTCATTCCATTTAATGTAAAATATGTATCCTTTTGAAAAAAAAATTCATGAGTTTATTATGATTCCAATGAATCCATAATATGTTTTATTTATTCCATTAACAAATATATGTTAATTTTTTATCAAAATATATGGTCACAGAAGTTGGTCTATTAAATGATCAAATATTTATTTTGACCCCATAATTCATTTTGATATAGCAATAATTATTATGAGTATTTAGGGATTAATAATTTTCATTCATTGTTTTTTTGTACCTTATTGATATATCTTCACTCAACCCACATTTTTAAATATTTTTCATCAGATTTAAATATTTATTAATGAAAAATATGCGTTTGAGTTGAAAATTGTGAAGATGTGTCAAGAAAATAAAACTTGTTATATCATAAGTATAATTTCATGCCAGAAAATGGATACTACATGAAAGTGTACACTTTTTTATGTAATACTTATTTATGTATGGTTTTTATATTAATTCGCAAAAAATTTGAACTATAATGATCATAAAATTTAATATAATGAATTATTAACTTAAAAAATAACTATTATGTATTGTATAAGGTCGTATTTTAATAATCGATTTGAGGAAAGGGTTATATAATTTTATAGTTTAGGATAATACCCTTACGAGATTCTTATTTATGGTTATGATGTTATATTACTTGAAGATTCCTATATTACTCCATCTAAATTATGTTTTTTCAAAATGGTTTTCCATTGAAAAAATAGGGAAGAAAATATAGGAAGTCACTAAGGAGATAATTTACTTACAAAGTAGTATATTTGAATTGTTGGAATTGGAACTATGAATTTTTTTTAATTGATCAATTTAAATAGGTTATAAATGGTGGTGGTATCCATTATATAGATCATCCAAATCTACTATATAAGAATATGTAGATAGTTTAAAATTTTATTAAACAAAACCCTCTAAAATTTAGTGGATATTATAACCTATTGGTATCCAATGGATGGATTAAATCCATAAAAAAGTTATTAAATGGCATGTGTTGTTCATATCAACAAAGTGTAACTCTTTCTATTTATTATTTTAAAGGTGAAGTTGGCCAGTGGTTTTCAACTATTAAAAATATCAGGTATATGTATGATATTGATTACTTTGATTATGATGAATTTAAAAATATTTCCCTTGAGAAATATTTACCTATGGAAGATTGAAATAGTGTGGAAAAAAAAATTCATGGAATTAAGACAAATATGTGTTTTATTATTTGAATACCATTACCTTCTATTAAATTATAAAGTTAAGAGAATCTTATTTGATGTTCTGAGAAGGTATAAGTTTTTTTCGATGATCAAATATTCTATGAAATTAAGAAGAATAAAATTTTTATATGGAAGGAGAAGAGTAAGCATGCATAAAATATATATGAATGTAGGAAAACAAAGTTTTTAGTTTTATATTGGTGTGGTAAAAAGAACCCTAGGGTATTCCTAATGTAATTTTTGGAAGTTCTTATGAGGTATAAGGTTTTGGAATAAGTCTCATTATTATAAGAAAATTGAACTTTGTAGTGGTCTGACCAATACAAGTAAACTAGGAGTATGTATTTTAAATGTAATGAGATGGTTCATTACACAAATATGTGTTTGAATAAGAATATGAATCATGGGAAAAATGAATAATATAAGATGGTGGGTATGGTTTAATCCATTACACTAACTTCGATAGATTTTGTTCCATCGTGTGAAGTGGTAACATGTATATTAATTATTTATTTATATTATGATAATGTCTTGTTTGATTCATGGTCAATATATTAATTAATTTCTAAAAATTATAGTTGAAAAATTAAAGCCTCACCTCTTCAAATAAAGAAAATATTTTTTTAAAATCATATGTATGTATTATTAGAGTAAATATGAATTTATAATGATCATCGATTTTGATATGTGGATGGGTTTTCCCCTAAATCTTTGTTATCATTCCCATTGTTTAATTTCATATTATTATAATTATGAATTTCCAATTTGTTTATTATTTTAAGATAGATTGATGGGAGAAATTTTTTATTTTATAAAATTATTTTACATTTTAATAAAAGAATGAATTCATACCGTAGATAAATTTTCAAGAAACTAAGATACTATTAAGAGATAGGAATGAAATTCATCACGTTGATTTTATAGAACATAACGGAACTATTAAGACTATTAATGTAATGGTGGTTAAAGAATATAAGGATATTATTCCAAATGAGTTCTCCAATGTTATAGATGATCCAAAATTTTAATTTATTTATTTATTTGTCCTTAATTGTATTAAAATTTCAAAACCCCAGTATAATGTGAATCACTTTGAACATATAGTATTGAAAATCTAGTTTGAAGAATTTATTTATAAAATTTTTGTTTGACCGAGTATTTCACAATAGAGTGCTCCAATTTTATTTTTTTAAAGTATTTACTATAAAATGAGGATTTGGATTTATTATATATAATTAAATAACATTATTTTTAATAATATGTAATTGTTTCATCATATTTAGGAAATGTTTGATCAGCTTAATGGAACACAATATTTTTCATATGTTGAATTATTGTCTCAGTACCATCAGCTAATGGTGAAAGAGACTTAAATTAAAATATATAATTTTTTATTGTAATAGATGTTTTTTTAATACCTTTTAATTTAAAAATAATCTAATAGTATTTACAGATATTATGAATTTTGTTTCCTATAAATATATAGAAAACTTTATTTTACTGTTCAATAATGATATCTTGGTTTATTCAATCTCTTATGATGTTTTTGAAAAATATTTATGGATTGGTTTGGAAACCCAATATGAAATTATGTTATTTATAATATTTTGAAAAATCTATTTTTTTATAAATTTTTTAATTCATTAGAAATATCATAAATAAATATGGTATAAATGTTTATCATACAAAAACAAATATGGTTGATGAATGGATAATGCCTAAAAATGATAATGATATACAAACATTTCATGGGTTTGCCTGGTATTTTATGTGGTTTGATGAAAACATTTCTCAATTATATATACCACTAACTATCTTATAATGAAAATGAGTTATGCTCGTCTGGAAAATAGTATTCATTAAATTTTTCCATGATTTGAAAAAAAATTATGAACACTCTATTTTTTCGGCTACAATCTATATATGGTATCATTATTATACAAAATTATGCTTCATTGAAAGGATATGTTTTGTTTTAATATTAAATAAATGTTTTTATTCTTACCATTCACATAAATTAAAACCTTATGAGATAAACTTTTTTACAGAGGGCCTTAATATAGAATTTTATGTTTTTCATTAAAAATTTGGAGACACCATTTATATAAAATAATGTGTGAATTATATATCGATCATAATATATTGAATCATATATTAACACTTAATGAGATAAAAATTATATAAAGGATAATAAAGGAATGGATAAATTATTATGAATATACAATAAATTACAATCCTCATAAATTAAAAAGAGTACCTGATTTTTTTATTTGGAATGATAATGAATCATAAACTATGTTATGTTTTCAACATGAAACATTATTAATAAATTAATTGATGTTTTATTATAAACATTAAATGTTTGAACTCCCTTTATTGGGTTTCAAGATCTATTATAATAAACACAATCAAGAAGAATTAAGGAATATTTGAAAGGGGACCATGGGTTAGAGGAAAAGTTAGATCTGGTTTAGAAAGGTTGGTTTCCAAAAATTAATTTGGAAAAAAGGTGTATTGGGATTTTGAAAATTTAATCATGTTTTATGTAACCACAAGTTGATGAAAAAACTATTTATTGATTATCATATGTCTCCATTTTCATTACATCATTATATCAAAAACATATATAGAGACCTTTAGAAACATTTTTTGATGGAGGGAATGAATAAACATATTATTTAATTTACTATGAAATGTTTTAATTTTCAATATAATGATGTAAAATGAAAATTAATAAAGTGGATGAAATATCCATTTATAATTCCATTTTAGAAATTGGAAAATATATACCTAAATTTAACGGTGGGATTATAAATTAAATATCAAGGTAATATTGTGATTTGGGTAATTGAGTATCGATTAACTAAATATTCTCAATTTATTTACATTCAAGATAATATGACATTTCATAAAATTTATTAAAATTATGTCAAGGATATAATGAGATTGCAGTGATTCCCTCATTAGATTATATGTTATTGTGATCTAATATTCTCCTTGAAATTTCTTAATGGACAATTGATGTCATTGGGATCTGAATAAAATTTTATTACGACATTTTATCCTCAATTTAATAGTCAGTTAGAGATGATTTTTGAGACATTGAATTATATGTTTTCATCTCGTTTAATGGACTATTAGGGAATTTAGGATAATCACAAGAATTTGTTTACTTCTCATATAATAACTATTTTAATTGTGTTAAAATTATTTCCCCACTTGAAGCATTAATGTGATGTCATACTCCATCTTAATCAAATGATTATGGGAAAGGATTTTGTTAGGAACAGAATATATTGAAGCAGTGGATGATTAATTAAATGTGATTTAGTTGCACATGGGGATAACTTGGAGCTGGTAGAAAAGTTTTATAGATAAAATGATAAAATAAATATCTTTTAATGTGGATGATCATGCTTTTCTTAAGGATTCACCAAGGAAATATGTTGTAAATCATGAAAAAATGACTGTTATGTTCATGATTCAATGGAAAATATGAAATCATTGATTATTTTGTATCATATTCCTACCAATTGTATTTTATTTTTAATTTATCCAAGTTCTATAAAATATTTCATCTTATGATGTTAAGACAATTTATTGCACTTAAAAATATTTTTTTGGGAAGTAAGGTGGTTTAGTAGGATGATATACATTATTTTGAGGGAAAACCAGAACAAATTACTGGATATATATACAAATTATTGGGGGATATTTTATTTAATGTAGTTATGTTTTTGTGGAATAAAAATATATTCGATGAAGAAACATGAGATTTCAGATATTTTATGGGGTAAAGATAAACCCACTTGTTTATGTGATGAATAAAATCAAGTGGATGTGATTTATAAAGAGGGAAAGAATATAAAAAAATAGGTTATATTAGAATAAATCATTTTCATATATAATTAATATTTTATAATTATATTTTATTGTTTTATATTATTTATATGAATATTAATAAATGTTCCACTAAAAAATGAAAATAGGTTATTCTTACTAAATTTATAAGCATATACTGATTTATTTATAATCCTCACTTCAAAATATAGGAATTTTAATTTTAAAAAATGAAATAAATTTTTATCATCAACATATCAAATTTATCATCTGGTGAAATTTTTGTATTTTTCTTTTATAGTTGATTTTTCTATGAATAGTGCAAAATACCATGTTTTGTAAAATTATAATTTCAATTAAAAAAATCTAATTATTAATTTAATATGATATCAAAATAAAAAATATATTATTTAATTTGATATAATATCATTTCAATCATTTTTATTCCATATTTTGATATAAGTTCATATTTGGACTTATAAATGCATTTTTATATGAAAAAGTATTTTCTATTGCATTTAATGTTTTAATATTAAATTAATTTCTACAAATTATAAAAATTAAATCTGGAATAATAGATTCTATATTTTTAATCATTATATACAAATTTGGTATATATTTAGTTTTTATTTTTGTTCATTATGAATAGTATCTATAGTTAATAATTATCACCATTGTAAGGGTAAATTAGGTAACTTTGGTTAAAAATAATATGATAATAATTAAAAAATCACATTAACACATTCAAATATTTTATTTGATGTGTGAATATCATCTACAACCATCAATTATTCGATAATATGGAATCTTGGGAACATATTTCATTAATTTTTACTATTAAAAAATTTAAGAAAGAGAGGGAGAGTAAGAAATGTATTTTTTTATTTAAATATGTAAAAGTATTATGTTAGGAATATAAATAAATTATGATAGGTTCTACATTATTATCTATAATATAAATAATATTTATCTCTAATGATAATTTATTACTAAATTTTAGTAATGAAAACATTACCTTAAATATTTAGGATAGACATAAAATTTATTCAATTAATAAAAGAATGAAATTAATTTTTTTGAAATTATTAAATGTAATTAATTTTTAATGAATTAATTTGTCATAAAAATTTTAAATATACAAATAATATATTTTTGAGATTTTAATCTTTTATATTCATGATTCCATTTTTTCCATGTTAATTTCAAAGTCAAATTAGATGAATACTTCGAAAAAAAGACTTCAATGATATTTTAGAATAAATAAAATTTTAATAATGATTTAAAATACATAAGAATAACATAGTAATCCAATTAAATGTTATATGGTTTAAAATATAATATCATGTACGATTTAGGATACAATTTTCTTTTAATGTATCTTTTTTCACCAAAAAATGAGTAAAAACCATTATCACCGCACTAATTTTCAAAAAAGGTTACCATAAGATTAAACAGGAAAGGGTTAAATCATCAACTAAATATATCTGAATTTTTATGCTAGGAGATAATTTCGACTCATCATAGTCTTATCATTGAATCATTTGAATTATTATCTATTTAAAAAAATCATATATATTAATCTGTATTAAAAGAAATTTCTAGAGCGAACTACCCCTCTCTTACAAAAATTAATCTACAATCCTCTTTTCATCAAGCATTAAAATTAATTTGGTTTAACCAATCCCAAATAAAATACATTATTTTCATCCTTTCAAATGTTATAGTGTACATTTATTGATTACATATCCAACCTAGTACGGATTTAGGTATAAATCTAATCAAGTTATATTAATAACATGTTTGGTTTTTAACAGTGCATTATCATTTTATTTTTAATTATAACTCCCTAAAATCATCTCCAACTATGATGTTATAATATGAAATATATATTACATATAATGTTTTATTATTATTTTAATTTCATATATATTATTATCTCCTCTTTCATCATATGGGAAATGAAACCATCATTCATGTGTATGTGAGAATTCCAGCTCATGAACTAATGTAATTCGTTCTCAATCACCTCCACTTAATGCCCATTTTAATAAAATATTTTCTATGAATATATGAAATTAATTACAAATATATAATTTTTAAATGAAAATATTTCATCAATTTTCTTACCTTTCCATTCATTGAAAAATTATAACTTCATTTGTGCATATGTGTGTACTACCAACTCCACAAAGCGATGTGATTCATTTTTCATCACCACAACACATGGATGGTAAATAATCATAAAAAAATAATAAAAATTATATTTTTAATGTATTAATAATTATATAATGATAAAACAATACACAAATTCTCTCCTTCATGGTCATTAAAAAGTGGAAACATTACTTCTGCATACGTATGACCTACACTCTCTATGATTATAATGCAATTCTATTTTCAAAACCATTTTTAAGGGTTGGATTTAAAATAATAATTGATTTATCATTATTATAATTTTTTAGATATCATTATTTTTTATTCAATAGAATAATGAAATCTTTTACCATAGTCAATTTTCCAGTTTTATTTTGTATATATGAGTTAAATATCTTCAAAATATCTGACTTGAATGTAATTGATTAATTAACTATATATAACATCGAGATAAGTGAAATTAACTGATTACTAAGCTTAAAAACTGGTTCTTAATATATTAAATAATTAAAATTGTTCTATTATTTTGGAATATAAGGAATCCATCAAACAATTCAGACTTAGGCTAAACGAAACTCTTTCATAAAATATTTCTCTATATGTTTTAGTGATTTATTTTATAAATTTTTTATTCAATTTAATTATTAATAAAATTAGTTCATTAATATATTTATATAGATATAAAATAAAAAATTTTAGGTCTCATTTGACTTTATTTAAAACTTTTTCAAAAGATAAATTTATAATTATTACATACTTAATATTTTAACATTCATTACAAAAGGAAAAAAGAATGTTCTATTTTAACGTATATGCAATCAATACTCATTCAGGATACCATTAACATTTAATAATGACTTTATTACTTTATATTATTCAATTATTTCATCAAATAAACCACCTTATATACTCATAGGTTATTTTTATAAAATCATTTAAATGTAATTGATATTTTGATATCTCAAATTGTATTGTTTGTAGGAATAAGGCATATTTTTATATGTATGAAGGATTTTATGTGTTACTATTATGTTATGTTCCATGAGATCTAATTTTTATTCTAGATGGTTCTATTATAAACCTATGATGACTGGTTCTATTATAACCCAATGGTGTGTGGTTTTGTTATAAACCAATGTCTAATGGTTGCATTTCAAACCAAGGGAGTGTGGGTCTGTTATAGCCTTCCAATGAACTAGCTTCACCAGATAATTGTAATGAAAGTTAACCTTAATTCTTAATGAAATTACAAGTGTGATATGGAAAATGAGATCCCAATATTCTTATATGTTATTTTATGATTATTATAATTTAAATATAAATATCATTATTTCAAAAAAGTATGTTGTTGGGTTTAATTTTAAAGGAAATTATTTTCTACTTCTTATGGATGGAGGGCATAATATTGTAAAAGGGTTTTTATAGTATATCATTATTTCAAAGAAAACATTGTATGCATATTTTTATATTAATATTTATAATGAAATTTTTTATAGAAATCATAGGTTAAAGAAGTTTATTTCCTGAGTAAGAAAATATTTATTTTGAGGTATAACATTATTTTAAAAAATAAAAATCTTTTATGAGTTTTCATTGACTAACAAGTTTACTTATTCATATTTAGTCCACTTACTAAATTTATTGTTCTCATACAACTTTTTAAAAAAAATTAGAAGGTATTATGGATTGTAAGTGACATGTATGATGTCATGATGAATATTGCGAATATGTGTCATGAATAGAAAACTTTTTATATCTTAATTGTTTTGTTTTGTGTGAAATTGGATAAAATGTGGATGTTTCCACATTTGGTGTAACATTTATTTCTATAAGGGTGATGGAATAATACTCTAAAACTCTAAATCATAACCATCCTCAAATATAAGAGAATAACATTAGTTCTGAAATATTAGGATTTATTAATGATAAAAAAGCAGGTCCTAATAAACATGATCCAAGTTTGATATTTGTTCAAATTAGGGTTTTGGTGTTTTTATGATTTTTGGTTCATTGAAGAAAAAGATGATATTTTAACCAGATCATGGATGTCCTTAAACCACATAAAATTTTACTATAATATCCCAATTCATCCAAATATTTGAATTAATATGAATGGATTAGAATAAGATATTTATATTTTCATTATAATTTAAAAATGTATTTCTTAATGCATTTTTTTCCTACCAAAATTTATAAGATGTATATTTTCGAACGATGTGCATTAATTGGAAGAATGTAACAAATATATATAATATTTGACACCCATTAAGAATTCTAGCTGGTATTTATTAGTATATTTTGATTAAGAATATTTGGGAAATTAAGTTCAAATTATTATTTTCAAATAATATTAAATGAAATGATTTTGATGTGAGTTCTTCAGTTTGATTAATAGTGTTTAATTATTTGGGATATCTCTCATGTTGTTATATATCTCAATTAAAGAAGTATAAATATGTTAGGGGGTCTAGAGGAAGCTATATATTACTAAATGTTAGAGTTTCAATGATTAATAATAATAAAATGAGGGCATACTTTTGTGGTAGCGTATTTCAATAACCATGTTGATTATGGGGAACTCCATATGTTATTTTGTTAATGTTGTATCACAATGTGTAGAAAAAAACATTGTTCTTTTTAAGGTAAATTTTTACAAACATGATTTCATGGATATAACCTACTCATTTTAATTAATTTAGTTTTTCTAATGGATCATATGGAGATGGATATTCCCATATCATACCAAGAATATAGTAACTATTTTTTATTGGATACCCTTGTACATCATTTTATACATTCTTGTTAATGCATAAGTACCAATAAAACCACTATATTAAATATTTAACATAAAAATAATTTTTTAGTGATGAAGAAATTTTTGGTCAAACATATTTGTTTCATGCTGTCAATTAATTAGGATTGATTATTGGATTAAATGTTAAATATTTTCATTAAATAATTCATCAACTTCATAAAAAATACTAACTGTGGGAATTAACTACACCAGCAATAGGGGCTTCTATAATTGGTATTTTAGTAGTGTGTTCCCTCTAATATTTTGGTATGGTTGTTTCATTATTGATTTTTAGTTTTTAGTTTTCATCATTAATAGAATAAACTTAGTAAATAGTAATTTGTTTCCCATTATCTGATACTAATTTTTTTAATTTTACTAATGAAATGATATGATTGAATTTATAAATAAAGGTTTCACTACATTCACTAATGGTGTTTCAATGACTCCGTTTAATAAGAATAATATTTAGATTGATTGGTATGATAAGAATTCTATATTAGAAATTCTTTTTCTATAATTAATCCTTTGTTTATTAGAAAAAATAATATCAAAATTTATCTGGGTGTGGGGAAGAAATATTTATGAAGGTAATTCTATAGTAAGGGAAGAAAAAAATAAAATTTCGTGTGATCAAATTTAATTAACTCATATTTTTGATAGAGAATCATTGGATGGGTTATCAATTGTATTTAATGAGATAGAAATCTCAATCAGACGTTGTTGATAACTAATAGAGTAATCAATGAAAGTAATGAAGATTCATCATATATTTTTAGACACCTTATTTTCTACATTATAAGATCATTATTTGGAATTATTTCTATATACTTACATGCATAATATTTTTTTGGTGATTGTAATGAGGAACATTACTTTTTTAATGATGATATGTAATGTTGAGAATTAAAAAAAATTAATTCCCATAATATTGATAATAAATTAAAATAGAACCAGAAAGATAGTGAATAATATTTTTTACATGATGATGTTTACATGGAGTATGAAATCATTTTTTCACTCATCGAAAGGACAATAAAAAAATATAATGATCGATATATTTGAATGATATATTTGAGAAATATCAACTATTGAGAAATTATTTATTTTACAAAAAAAATCTATACAAGAAGAAAGATGAAAATAAATATAAATATGTTCCATGATAGATGTTATCTAAAATGTAACCTCTTAAACTCAAGGAGTATAAGTTTATTTTAATGGGAAATTTAAAAAAAACTATTTTAAATTCTAAATGAAATAGGAAATTTAAAATCTAGAGTAATATGAATACTATGATAGTGAATGTGATGGTGATTTATCATTTTGACACCATGGAGTAAAGTTGTTTATTTCTAATGTTAATTAAGAATATTTCTCTAGTTATGGGTTAATGAAGGGGAATACATGAAATTCATGATAAATAAAAGATTTAAATGAATTTCTTAAAAAATATTTAATCCAAGCTGGGATATATATATATATATATATATGTGTGTGTGTTTTGTAAATTCAATCAAATGAATAATGATGTTTATAAATCCCATTGAGAAAGTGAGGTGATGTGGGTCAAAAATTTAATGTTTTAGTGTCTCGCATAGTGAGAATAATAAATTTAATGATTCAATAAATGAAAATACTATAGAAAATGAACAGGAATCTATTCAATATTATTATAAGTTTCATGGGGTCCAAAATCCTTCGATGAAGAAAACATTGGATATTGAAATAAATGTGAATGAGTTTAATGAATACATTAAGAGAAATCAAAATATTTATAAAATGTCGAAGATAGTTTTTGATCACCCAAATCACTGAAAAATACAATTTATGGATTCAAAATGTCCTAAAGGAAATAAGAATAATAATGGTAAATCTAGGGAAAAGTAGATAAATTGTAATGTATCCTTATTGTGTGAATCCCTAAATTTTAAAAATATTGATTTTTAAACTTGGTGATGAGATCTGCTAAAAATGATAAGGGAAAAAATAATGAATAAATTTCAGTATGATGGTAAATTTATGAACAACACTATAAAATTTATTTCTAAAAAATATGGGAATATATTATTCTATAGGTATAGAATTCAATGTGAGATATTCTAGAAATAACACATTTTTTTCTAAAACGTTATAATTTTTTTCTAGTATTGTTATTTTTGATGTTGGTAAGAATATATAAAACAATAATTTTGGTTCAATTTTATATGTTTCAAAAAAATTATATGTGGAGGTAAGATATTATTTTTGGAGTTTTCCCACTCATATAAGAATCATTTGGAATGATGATATGAATTTTCATTTTCAATTAATGATCTAGTTTCAATATCTAAATGAAATATGTTGTTAGTGTGATTATTTGATAAAAATGGATAAATCTTTGTAGAAAATTTTCTATTAAAATTGAGTATGATAAATGTTAAAATATTTCAGAATAATGAAGAATAATTAAAGGATAAATATCTTATTATGGATATTTTTTTTAAAGTGTATTTTAATAATTGATTATTTTAATTTGACATCATGATTAAACTTACATGAAATTTAAAAACATATTTAATAAATTATTCATAAATATTATGAAAATATTGTCCACATAAGGCATTAGTGGAATACTTAAAATAAAATTAGTTGGATCAAGGGATATTAGTGAACAATGATAAAACACTAGAGTGATATCATTGTTATCTTTTAAAACATAACCTTATTTGTCTTTAATAGACATTTGTTGAAGTAAATTATGTCATATTTTTGATATATATATATATATATGTGTGTGTGTGTGTCTTTTTGTGTGGTTAATAGATGAATGTGATGGGATTAATGTAAAATAAGAAAATGAAATCCTATTTCACAGAAGGGATAATAAAAATTCATATCATTTGAGTTTAAAGGATGAGATGTCTATTATAGGTGAAGTAAGATAATAATATTTTTTAAAATCAATAATGATCCCAACTTATGATAATGAATGAACCATAAATCATTGAATAAGATAATAAATATCAATTGAAAAAGTATAGAGAGAAAGAAAAATACATATAACAAGATGATTTGAAATTATCTTTCTTCTATAATGTATGAAATGGATGAAAAATATATTTTTTTTGTATAACGTGATGTGTAGTGTAAAAATATCAAATATATAGTAGTGCATGTGTAATGTATCTTAGTGATTTTGTGCTTCAAATATATTTAAAATATTCTTTAAAAATGGTAAATTTTAAATGAGAAATATTGTGCAATAGTTTTATTATGAAATGGTAATGGTGGAACTTTCTTGTTATTGTTTGTGTTTTTTAGAATACATAACCCTTTTGTGTGGATTATAATTCATTTAAATCACATTTTAGTATATAAAAAGAGAGTACTACACAAATTTTGTGGAATAAGACTCCGAAAAAATTAATTTCAAAAAAAAAATATATTCAAAAGAGTGATGCTAAGTTGAAGAACCATTTTGATGGATTAAATAACTTGTGTAAATGATTTCATGAATAGATTTGTATATATCATAATTTTAAATGATAATTATGAATTAGAAATTGAAAAAAAAATCCATAATGATTTTGAAAAATATATAAAAGAATAAATTTACCAAAGAATTATATCACCCATAAGAATAATTAAAGGTTAATAATTGGTTGTTTAATATATTTGACTCCAAAATTGATTGAATAAATTTTATATACATGAATAAGGTTAAAATATTTCTTTTAAGTGAAATATATTAGATAATTTCGGTATAAGAATGATTTATTGAATTTGATCCAATTATCGAAAAAAAATTCCATAGTATAATAAAATAGTTATTTTGCATCAATGTTTTACAATAATTTTTATATATATATTGTTCAAATAAATATGGGAATCTTTTGATATATTTTTTTAAATTGATCATAATAATAAATTTTTCCATGTTTTAAAATATATAACATTATAATAAAAGAAAAATTATCATTCCCTAAGCTTTCACCTCATTTGATGGATGCAATCATTATGTAATCCCCATCCCATCGACTCATTATGTAACCTGAACAATGATCAACAATTTATATTTATTTTAGATTCCTAATACCTTTTCATTATTTTGTCCAAATCATCAATAATTATTCTTTCTTCTATGACCCTCATTGTCATTCATTCCATATTATAAATAATCTTATCAACTTGAGATAGCGCTTTAAAATTTTTGTTTGAGAATTTTTTAATTTATATGTATAATTGTTTCACCTCAATATTACACCATTATCTTCTGTTTTAACATCCATCTTATGAATTTAATTGAATTAAATTTCTATTTTCCATCATCAGCCTAAATATTGATGAATTTATTTTTTTGAAAAATAATTTAAAATTTCTCTATTATAAATTGAATGTATCTATTTCTTTATGTATCAATATGTCATATATAACTATAAATTTTTATTTTAAATTTTTTAATTTTCTAATTTTTTGTGGTTTTAATTTTTTTAATTGTAATTTGTTTACTATTTTAATTTTTTGAATTTATATATTTTTATATTTATAAATTCAATTTTTTAATAATTTATTTTTGTTATAATTTATTATTTTATAATAATTAATTTTGTATATAATTTTTTATGGTTTTAATTTTTTTAATTGAAAATTATGTTTCGGAGATAAATTGACTATTTAAAATTTATGCTTGTTTATATATTTATATTTTTATATTTTTATATTTTTTAAATATATATATTACATTTAATATGTATTATTATATATATATATATATATATTATTGTGATTGTGGGTAGTTGATGGATTGTAATTATATAAATTCATGAAGAACTGGTGATGAATATGATGAAGTGGTTGAAAATTTCATTATATTTTTAATACTAAATCTTAAAAAATAATTTTTTCATTTAATTCAATATAGAAAGTGCATTAATATGAGAAATTTACCATACATATAAAAATAATACTATAAAATTTTCCATGGGTTATAATGATAATTATTCATACTGGATTTAACATGATGAATAAAAACATTCTTGATCTAAGGATAATGAAGATAATCACTATGATATGGAGGATTCTCTTAAAGAATAAATTCATGATGTAGGTGTAGAAAAATTAGATACAAAAAATTATTAATTTCTAGTATAGAGATTCCATGAATTCCCTATTATCATGATCCACTAAATTTGTAGTATTATTAGAGATGATGTGATTGATTATCATAAAATAATGTAATGGTTTGATAGATAAATTTTATTTTGACTTTCTAGAGATTTAAAAATGGCTACATCAAGAAGAAAATAATTTTATAGATTCCTATAATAGGGTTAAAAATAATATTTCCAATGGAATTATGTAATAAAATGAACAAAAATTCCCCAAATATTGTGTGATTTATAGGAATGAAAAATAAATCTTTTCAAAATGTCCAAAATATGAGACATTGTGATTTAAAATTGATATAAAATTTATCCTTGATTTGTTCCCAAGAATAGGTAGCAAAACTCCCACTATAATAATTCAATATATACCAATAAATCCTTACTTTAATAATCTCTTTGTAATTTCAAATAAAAATAGGCAAGATGTTATACCCATGAATGAATCTCTTATGGAAACGAACTTCAACCTATTTATTCCCCAAAATATAAGATATTTTATCCCAAATTTCTTTGTTTTGGAAATGATATAAGAAATACTTGATTGGGAAACATCATATATGGAATGAATTCATAACATAGCCTCAATAGCCAATATAGTTCATTTCTTGTTTTATTGGTTATCTACTACTTATATTCGTAGATATGAATAAAGAGAGAAAATTTGATGATGACCTTGGTGATTATTGCAAAAGATAATAAATTGTAAATGATACTAATGTTTCTTAATCAATATTAATAGACTGTTTGAAATATAAATGGTAGAGAGGTATTATATTATTTGATTCATACATGATTGCTTATTTTCTTTTCCATGTTATGGTACTGGGTACTGTTTACTAGAAACAAGTTTCATGCATATATAAATTTACCTTGATATAATTTATGGAAACATAAACCATGACTTATTTTCATAGAGATGACATGATATCACTAATTTCATAATGGAATAAAAACATTATTCATGGAACATCAATGATTTTCGTGAATGGATTATCATTACCAAAGATAGAAAAAGAAATTTTACATTTTTTAAGAGTATGATTCTCTTCCTAAAACTATATTCAAATAAATAATATTAAGTTATGGTGAAAAACATCTATGTCACATTTATAATTCAAAGATATTTGTGTATTAGAAAAATAGAAAAAAATGTCGATTTTAGTAGAACTACCTTTATGGAAATTATTAGAGGTAAAACATGACATTGAAATTGTGATTTTTGAGAAAAAAATTTGTAATAGTCTTAATGGAACATTGTTAAATATAAAATTTATTTAAATTATGTAATTCATGGAAGGCTAGACTTAATTAACATAGAAATATGTATGGATTTTTGTCCCATAATGAAAGGAAATCGTTTATATTTAGATTCATCATATAACACAATATGCAAGGGTGAGAAGATAATTTTATTCCAATGTCTTTGTTGTATTAAATTTACAAGTGGTATACTTCACATGAGATAAATTTGGTGTTATTAATAGATTTTAATTTAATAGGTAGGAAATATATTGAACATCATATATTGATGAAATATTTTATAAAAATTTGATTGTGAGGAATGTTATTAATATAGGTACAAAAGTATATCAACAGGTTTTGTTAAATTATAAATTCCATTTGTACTAATTTTTTAGATCCATATTTGTTATATGTGTTAGATAATGAAGATTTACACATTCATGATCAACTATAAATGTATTTTTCACCATATTTTTTTATATAATGGTAATTTTTTATTCATTTGGCGTTAGAGAAAGTAATATGTCAACTTAATTATTTATGTTATATTAATTATTTTAAATACATATGAAAAATTTAAAGTGAAATGTTAAGAATCTATAACTACCATAGGTCCATATTTTTCAAAAATATACATCAAAAGAGTTTAATGAGTTTTTAAATGATTACTTGTTTGATATGTAGAATTTTGGTATTACAATTTCTTTATATTTGATATTTGATCATAAAAGAAATGGAATATATGGATCAAAGGTAATGTTAATTCCTTGTAATGAATTTATGTATGCACAAGTACACATTTTGAACAAAATGGGTGTGCTTTAACCATACATATAACAACATATAATAGGATTGAAGGTATGATATCTAGTAAGAAATGAATAATGGCGGTTGAGTTAATATAAAAACACATATGATTCATGGTATAGAGAGAAAATAAATATTTGTTTTTATACATAAGAATCATTGAATTAGTTATTAGGGGGATGATATGTAAATATGATCATGGTGTTTGGATTTTATATTACAGGTTTAAAATTTTACATAAAATTATATAAGATAACATTTGTAAAGAACCAGAAATTTCAAGTAATTTTTTTCATAACTCTTTTGAATTTTACGAGTCCGCAGTTTCTGACGGCACTTGATTCCGAGGCCTGGTATGCCCGGAATAAATTTCTGATGTTTTGTATGGGTACGTTCAGTAAACATACTTGTGGGTTTTTCTATCTTTTGAAATGGTTCTCGGAATTGTAATCCTAGGACACCGATGAACTCCCAACCCCGGTATTCGCTTAAGGTGACCTTTACCACAGTTGCGTTTCATGCAGGTTCAAAGTTAATTTTTGGGGTTTAATAAAAAAGTTAAATAAAATTGTTGAGAACAATTTTATTTATCTTGGGTTGTTAAATCCAACTTGGGGAAGTTATTGATGGGGCCCACACCCACATAACCTCCCATGAGAGGATATTTGTGAGGTGCGGCCCACACGAGCCCTAACCTTTCATCTCCCCATAACTTCCCTCAACTCCCTTAAACCCCCCTTGTTTAATTTTTGACAACTCCCACTTATAAAAATTGGGTGGAGCCTCTCTACATTCCACCATATTCATTAATGTGCCAACCTTATCAAATTAATTAAGTGAGCACCTTTAATTAATTTATTCTATTGAATTAATTTGAAATGGCATGGAATATCTATTAAAAATTGGGGGAAACCTTAATATAATTCTGGCTTGGGATATATTGTGGTGGGAATCTTTTGGAGAATCAGAGAAGCTTCGTTCTTCCACGATGAACAGTGTCCTCTCTCGGTGAAGAACACTCCATGACAAGAAGAATGCTCCACGACTTGATGGACATGAAGCAACATCTTCAATCATATTCTTCCTCCGCATCAATGGAGGAGACACCGCCATGGGGAATGTTGTCAATGACGACAGCTCTTCCTCCAACATCAATGGAATTGAAACCATTCTTCTGCGACACCTGAACATCGTGACGTTCATCTTCCCCAGTTAGATGACATATGATGTGTTTTTGAGGTAGGGGGATTTTGTATATTTTCATATAGTTGATTTATACCCTTGAACATGGGGGTTTATTTGTTGGATGATTATTTGAACCACTAACACGGTGGGTATGTGCTAAAGAACCTGTCCAAACCCACCACCAACTTGTTTATGATGCGCGGAATGTTTGGTGATGGAAGAACGGAAGGACAACATTGATTTTAGGCCGCCACAGTGAAGAGAATAACCTGAGAAGGTCGTAGGCGCAAACGGGAGCTAAAACGGACCACCGAAATGACTTTGGTGGCCCGCGGAAGGTCACGGTAGTATGGGTTGGCTTGCGGCTGTGTGGAGCGGATACCGCACCACGCAGGATCCGGGGAGACAGGGGGTGCCAGCCTGGTGCCACCATTTCGCGAAACCAGGGGGCCGCACCCCCCCCCCCCCCCCCCCCCCCGCTCGGCCTGCCTAGCCGAGCCACTGCAGATCGCGTGTCGGTCCACGCCAGCTGGGCCGGGCCGCTCCCAATCGGGCTGGACCCGGACCCGGGTCTAGTCGACCCGGTTAGTGCTGACCCAGGGTGTGTTGGGCCGGGTCGGACCCATCCCTGACCCCCCTTTTGGGATCTTTTTCAATTAATTTCCCATAACCAGAGCTACAGACCTTCGATCGACACACCGTTAGATGCGTAGGATCCCTCAGATCGAGACGGCCTTTTCGCTATATTACCATAAAGGTTTTGGATAAGTTTGTGTATAGATGTGTTGGTTCGAAACCGAAACCTACTGGGCCCTCAGAGCAGAAACACTTATAACTTAAGGACCAGACATACGATTGACGTGTCGTCAGCTAAGTTGGTTTCCTTTTGTTGAGACGGTTCATTTGGAAAACTCCACTTCAATTTTGGATGCAGTTGAAGTATGGATGTGTTGGTTTAAGCTTAAAAACCAACCAGGCCCCTGGAATGGAAAAGCCAATAACTCTTAGACCAAACGTCCATTTGACGAACCTTCATCGGTGTTGGTAATATCGTTGAGAACGGTTCCATTGAGTATACCCCATGGGAGTTCGGGGTACAGTTGAGATAAGGTCGGGTTGGTTCGTACACGAAACCAATCGGGCCCCCAGGACAAAAAGGCTAATAACTCACAGACCGGGCGTCCGATTGACGCGTCGTCTATTGCATTGAGACTGCTATAAAGATTCATTCCTTTGAGATACTTCTAAGAGAGAATTAGTGACACATGGAGTATCAAACAGTAGCTCGTGGATCGGATCCTCCCAGATATGAGCAGACAGAGTGCAGAGACCCAGTAGCTATAGACCTGATGACTGCTTAACCAATTCGACTCAGAATGATTCGACTAGCCTAGTGGTTGGAGCGCCCAGTTTGGTGATAGACCCACAGTGGACAGAGCCCCTGGATTGGTAGTAGACTCGCGGTAGATGACAGGAAGAGTACCTCTGCCGGCTATTAGGGGGAGTGCCCGGTTTGGCGGAAAACCCACAACGGAGGAGCGCCCGATTTGGCAGCAAGCCTGCAGTACTCGATAGGAGGAGTACCTCAGCAGTTTATGGTTAGTGAGTAGCGCCTCAGAGTCACAACAGGGCCACAGTACTCGATAGAGGAGGATTTATCTAGCATTTGTGGTTTCGATAATAAAAATCCTAGTTTGAGCTGAGTCTATGACCTTTGTGTTTTCCTCATGATTGAGATGGGTTACCTGATAACATAAGTATATGTATGGTAATATACATAATAAATGGTTATCCGTTGAAAATATTACTTTTTGGTTTACCCTTTTTGTATTTTCTTAAGACCATGAGGGTATGGGGTCCCTACAGAGTATCGTTATACTCACCCCTGCACGGGCTACGGCTGCACTTCATTGTTTTTGATGAAGATGATAGACAGAGCTGAACGAGTCAGAGTGTACGAGGACTGGACGGTACCCGGAGGTGGACCTCATGAAGAGTCAGTACCAGGAGGATACAGACGGATGTGGAGTGCTGAGGAGGACAACTGTACCTACCCTTCAGGTAGTAACCCAGAAGATGATCCAGGTGGTGCTTCCATCTTCCAGATGTTTGTCCTTTCTGTTTTACTTCCTTTCAGTTGTAGTTGTACCTTTCTATTGGGCTTGTATTTCCAGCCCCTTTATACTTTTAGCACACTTGTTATACTGTTTTACTTAAGGTTTGATTCTTCTTTTTCTCTGGTTGTGTGGGTATTTACGTTTTATAAAGGAAATTCCTTCCCAGTTCTTTAGAATTATGCCTTTAGTGCTAGTTGCCCCCCCTGGCCTATGGAAGGCGGGTTTGGGGTAGTCACAATGTGGGCCCTAGGGGACTGGTCGTGAAAAATTAGTATCAAATGAGTCGGTTCTACCGCAGAACATAGGACTCTGGTATTTCTTCTCTATGATTCAATAGTGTTAAGGGTACTAAGTGTGGTTTTTAGTTTAGAGAGTCCAGTGTTGGTGCGGGCGGCCGACGTATCCATACACCAGGACCTTGACTTCATATTTCTGACTCAGTGCATGAAAAAATTGATTGTGTGTGGGTTTTCAAAAGTTTTCCATAAGTCACCTCAAACCAGGTTAGCTCACCAGATATAGTCTTTTGACAGTGTCACATCTATTTCTTCAGGATGCCTCCTCAAGGACGACCTACTAGAGCCCCGAGAGTTGTATGTATTGATATCCCACTGAGCGACGAGGCCTCAGTACAAGTCCCTTTTCCAGTTGAGGCACCAGCGGTACCACATCTCGTTGGGCCACCGATGCCACCAACCCCAGTAGTAGAGAGTGCATGCAACTTGAGCATGCTGCACGAGTTCCAGTGCTAGAGGCCACCCAGGTTCAGGGGAGAGATGGACCTGCAGGCGGCTGTGGATTGGCTGGAGGATGTGGTGAGAGTCTTCAGGCTAGTAGGGATTCCAGCAGACTTTATGGTGATCCTGGCTGCTAGCCTCCTTCAGGCAGCAGTAGGTAGATGGTGGAGTCTGATTCTCCAGATACATGTCGAGGAGACACTTCTATGGGTAAGACTTCAAGATCCTTTTCCGAGTAGAGTTTGTACGAGCTACTCTTCGAGCGGTGCGTATACAGGAGATACTGCATCTTCAGCAGGGTATCATGATAGTGGCACAGTACTCATCGAGGTTCACCGACCTCTCATGCTACTCCATTGACATTGTACGAGACCCATTCTACAGGGCCTGGACCTTTGAGCAGGGACTCAGGCGAGATATTAGAGCTTTAGTTGTCTCCCACAGTATCCCGACGCAGACAGGGGTGTTAGAATCCCTCTTAGTGGAGAGTTTCTTTGTTGAGTAGTCTCTAGCAGTGGGACCCACCGCGAGCTGACATACAACGGAGTCTTCTGCAACTGGAAATAAACAGATGATGTAGAGGTCCATGAGGACCATACCTACAGGTGGTCGACCACATGACTCGGGATCGGTAGTGCAGGGAACCCAAGATGGATATAGAGCCAGGCATACTAGGAACAGACAGTGTTACTTCTACGGTGGGCTTGGTAACATGGCACATGACTATCCGACATGTCGTGGAGATGATCAGCAGATTGATAAAGGACCTCCCATGAATAGGAAGAGGTTCGATCATGACGGTCCGCAAGGAGCTGGCTGTGTAGCTAGTGGCGGACGGTTCTTCGAGGTGTTGCCACAACCACCACCAGGAGGTCCATCCCGACCGCAGGGAACATGTGGATAGGGGAGATCACAGATGCAGGCAGCTGAAGCATACGATTATGGATCTCCAAAATTAGGTGGACATGAGCGGGACTAGTTCCATGCATATAGGCCTTTGTTCATGATTCTTTTAGCTTTGTTGATGTCATTTTTTGTGGTTTCTTTGTGTCTTTTTAATTTGAGTTGTTGTAATAAAAGACACTTGTCCTTGTGAAGTTTGTTCCCTTCCTTTTTGTGTGATTAATACAAAGAGGTTCCAGTTAAAACTATTGACTTGACCCCCAATTTTGAGATTTCTACTAGAGGAGACCCAGTAACCACCCACTGATGCCGAAATTGTGACTCAACCCTTGGAGGAGAGAGTAACTGTTGGATCTTTTGGTAGTAGTGTCAAGGCCTTACGACGTCATCCATGACATGGATTGTACCGTTCAAGTCAGGATTGGCTGTATTAGGCAAAGAACGTGGTTCATCCCGGAGATGAGACCAGATTTCTCTTCTCGGAGAAGGATAAATCTTATTAACTATTGTAAATCATAGACCAAGAAGGGGGTATATGGGATGAGTTCTTATAATTTTCAAGTTGCACCCATAGTTTGTCGAGTGAATGGTTTATAGTTTACTATAATCTCAATAGTCTCCGGTGTGTCTTCTCTCAGGAAGACCTGAACATGATACAATGGCAATGACTTGAGTTCCTCTAGGACTATGACTTCGAGATAATCTATACTTATGGGAAGGGGAACGTAGTAGCAGATTCTCTCAGCAGGAGTTATGGCATTCAGGTGCTAGGAAAGGCAACAGAGCAACTGGCCGTGTTGTTGATGTCCATTGTAGATAGGGATGGTGCAGCCTATCTGAAGTCACTCCACTAATTATCCACTAGAGTAGGAGAGGTGGCTTACCTCTTGGACCTTCCACCTCAGTTGCACCAGGTGCACGACATCGTCCACGTATCTCACCTAAGGAGATGCATGCACGATCCATCACACAACATTGACCACAGAGAGCTGGACATCGATGACGGGGCGACATTCATGGATGTCCCAGTAGAGATTGAGGATCGATAGGAGTGGGTCCTGCATGGATGGTCGATTCTTCCTATGTGTGTTCGATGGCACCATGGGAACCTCCAGGAGGGTACATGGGAGCAGGATGCTCAGATACGTGCTCAGTACCCCCCTTTTGTTTCGCTAGTGTGTGTTTTAGATTTATGGGGAGATAACACCGTGCGGTGGGAGTAATGTAAAGACCCCGAAATTTCAAGTAAAATATATTTCATAATTTTTTGGAATTTTACAAGTCCGCAGTTTCTGACGGCACTTGATTCCAAGGCCTGGTGTGCCCGGAATCAATTTCTGAAGTTTTGTTTGGGTATGTTTAGTAAACGTACGTGTGGGTTTATCTATCTTTTGAACCGGTGCTCAGAAATGAAATATGTAGACACCGATGAACTCGCAGCGCCGGTATTCACAAAAAGGGGCCTTTACAATAGTTTCATTTTATGCAGGTTGAAAGTTAATTTTTGGGGTTTAATAAATAAGTTAAATAAAATTGTTGTGACCAATTTTATTTATCTTGGGTAGTTAAATCCTACTTGGGGAAGTTATTGGTGGGGGCCACACCCACATAACCTCCCATGGGAGGATATTTGTGAGGTGGGGCCCACACAATCCCTAACCTTTCATCTCCCCATAACACCCTTCAACTCACTTAAACCCCCTTGTTTAATTTTTGACAACTCCCCCTCATAAAAATTGGGTGGAGCCTCTCCACATTCCTCCTTCTTCATTAATGTTCCAACCTTATCAAAATAATTAAGTGAGCACCCTTAATTAATTTAATCTTTTGAATTAATTTGACCCAGCATGGAAAAATTATTAAAAATTGGGGGAAGCCTAAATATATTTTTGGCTTGGCAAATATTGTTGTGGGAATCCATTGGAGAATTAGAGAAGCTGCATTCTTCCACGAAGAACATCGTCCTCTCTCGATGAAGAACACTCCACAACACAAAGAATGATCCACGACCCGAAAGACGTGAAGAAAATTTTTCAATATTCTTCTTCATCGATGTCAAGGGAGGAGACACCACCGTGGGAAACATCTCCCATGATGACGGATCTTCCTCCGATGTCATCGGAATCGAAACCATTCTTCTATGATGCCCGACCACCGCGACTTTCGTCTTCCGTGGTTCGATGATGTGCGATGGATTTTCAATGTTGGGGGATTTTTTATATTTTTATATATGTGATTTATACCCTCGAACATGGGTATTTATTTGTTGGATTATTATTTGAACCACTAACGCGGTGGGTACGAGCTAATTAACATGTTCGGACCCACTGCCAACAAGTTAGTGATGCGCATAATATTTAGAGACCGAATAACTGAAGGGAAACATTGATTTGAGGCCGTCACAGTGAAGATCAGAACCCAAAAAGGCCATAGGAATAGATGAGAGCTAAAACGGACAACCAGAATGACTATGGTGGCCCGCGGAAGGTCACGGTGGCCGACACTAGGAAACCGCCTGGAGGCGGCGGCATCCTAGCGTGGTGCCGGCGGGAATCCACTGCGGCACCGGCCGCAGCGGCATAGAGCGGATCCCATGCCGCGCGGGATCATGAGAGATAGGGCGGCTCCAACCTGGCGCCCCTGTTTCGCAACCCCCCCCCCCCCCCCCCCCGCACGGATGGCATGGCCGCGCCGCCGCCGGCCGTGGGCCGGTCCATGCCCAGCCGAGCGGGGTCGCGCCTGTCGGGCCAGGCCGCGCCAGCCTGGCCAGGCCACTCTCAACCGGGCCAGCCTCGGACCCAGGTCGGGTCGTCCTGGTTCGGGCCGACCTAGGGTGGGTTGGGTCGGGTCGGACCGGGCCCAGACCCCCCTTTTTGGGACCTTTTTTGGTTAATTACCCATAACGTGAGGTACAAACATCCGATCGACGCACCTTCAGTTGCATAGGATTCCTCAGATCAAAACAGTCGTTTCAGAATATTACACTCAAGGTTTTGGTGAATTTTGCATATGGTCGGGTTGGTTTGAAATTGAAACCAACCGGGGCCTCAGAGCGGAAACACTTATCACTAAAGGATCGGACGTCCGATTGACGTGTCGTCAACTACGTTAGTTTCCTTTTGTTGAGACGATTATTTTGGAATAATCCACTTGAGGTTTGGATGCAGTTGGAGTATGGTCGGGTTGGTTTTAGCTTAAAAACCAACCAAGCCCCTAGAACTGAAAAACCAATAACTCTCAGACTGGACTTCCATTTGACGAACATTCAACAACGTTGGAAATATCATTGAGAAAAGGTTCCTTTGAGTATACACCATGGGAGTTTGGGGTATAGTTGAGATACAAATGGGTTGGTTCGTACACGAAACCAACCGGGCCCTCGGGACAAAAAGGCTAACAACTCACAGACTGGGCGTCCGATTAACGCGCCGTCTGTTGCGTTGAGACCCCTATGACGAGGTGGACCATTGTGATACTTCTATGAGAGGATTTGTAACACTTGGAGTATTGACCAGTAGATCATGGAGCGGATCCTCTCGAAGACGAGCAGACAGAGTGTGGAGACCTAGTAGCTGTAGACATGACGACAGCTTGATTGATTCGACTCGGAGTGATTCAACTATCCCAGTAGATGGAGCGCCCATTTTTGTGGCAGACCCACGGCGGACGGAGCGCCTGGTTTGGTAGCAGACCCATAGTACTCGACAGGAGGAGTACCTCTTATGGATATTAGGGGGAGCTCCCGGTTTGGCGGCAAACCCACATTGGAGGAGCGCCCAGTTTGGTAGAAAACCCGCGATAATCAACATGAGGAGTACCTCAGAAGTCTAAGGTTAGTGAGTAGCACCTTGGAGTCACGATAGGGCCACTGTACTCAATAGAGGAGGAGTTCTCCAACAATTTTAGTTTCGATAATAAAAATCCTGGTTTGAGATGAGTCCATGACCTTTGTGTTTTCCTCATGATTGAGATGGGTTACTTGATAACTTATGTATATGTAGGGGTATATACCGTAGAAATGGTTATCCTTTGAAATATTACTTTGTGGTTTAAACATGTTGTATTTTCATGTGACCTTGAGGGTCTCGGGGTCCCTACTGAGTATCGTTATACTCACTGTTGCACGGGCTACACCCGCACCTCATTGTGTTTGATGCAGATGATGGAAAATGCTGACCAAGGATGAGTGTACGAGGGACTAGATGGTACCCGGAGGTGAACCTCATGACGAGTCAGTACCCGGAGAAGACGGGCAGACATGGAGTGCTGAGGAGGAAATTTGTACCTACCCTTCAGGTAGGAACCTGGAAAATGATCCAGGAGTTGCTTCCATCTTTCAATTGTTTGACTTTTTAGTTGTACTTCCTTTCAATTGTAGTTGTACATTTCTGTTGGGCTAGTATTTCCGGCCCCTTTGTACTTTCAGCACACTTGTTATACTGCTGTACTTAGTGTTTTCTTCTACTTGTTCTCTGGTTGTGTGTGTTTTTACGTTTTATAAAGGCAATGCCTTCCCAGTTTTAGGGAATTACGCCTTTGGTGCTAGTCGCTAGCCCCTGTCTAATGGAAGGCGGGCTTGGGGTTGTCACGATGCGGGCCCCGGGGGACGGGTCGTGACAACAATTACATCCATAATAGTGGAGTCATGTTCATCTCTAAAGTAATATATATTCAAAATTATAAATTAAAAATTATAATATTTGAATCAAAAGACTATTTTAGAGTTTTAGATGTTATATGGGAGATTTATAATACTAAATTTAATATACTAGTATATTTCTGTAACTGGGTTGAAATTAATTATGTTGTGATTCATGATATGTATGGATTTACACATCATGATTTAAGAATATATATTTTAATAGTGGATAATCTTATGATGGAGATGCATGAAAATAAATATTTTATTCAGTAAACCCATCAAATGAACCATGTTCTGTATTTTTATGGGAAAAATCATTTTGGTGTTGATAAATTTGATGATGTAGAATAATTATGTGAAATATTATCCTATATTACATTATTGTTATAGGATAATAGTGATTTTGATATGCACATAGTCTGTGCAACACGAAATGTTCTTGTAGAAGGGATATTGGAAAACAATCAATTATTACCCAAATTATAGAGCTAAATAAATGCTTTTTTCAAAAACTAAAAATATTTAAAAAAATATATTTGATATTTAAATATATAGAGGTTTAAAACTCCAACCATTATTGTAATATTTTTATTTTTATTATATTCATATAGCAATTTCATCATTAAATAAGTTTTACCTCATCATTTTGTTCTTACTATTTTCATTATATTTTATATTTTGTGTTATAATATTTTATTCAAAAAAATATTCACATTTTTCTTCTTATTTTAAAAAATAATATTTTTTAATTATAATTTTTTATATATTTAATAAAATAAAGGTATATAAATGTACAAATTTTTAGATGATCATCAATTTAGTTATTTTTTTGTCTATTTATTTTATTATTTATTATTAGTTTCACATTTTATTGGTTTACAATTACAACATTCCATGTTTTGTTTTCAATTATGAACATTAAATGTTTTATTTAATAAATTTATATAATTAAATTCCAATAGATGTGGAAAACAATTTATGTAAGAAACAAACATCCTTATACATGGATGATATTGAGGTAAGGGGACTGAGGTATGTACATTTCTTCTTTTAAATATATAGATAGTAATTAAATTTTTAATGAAATTAAACTTATATTTCATGAAATTTTGTGCAAATAGTATTATTTTCTAGAGATGATGATACCTAAATAAGAGATCCATGGGATTTCACATTTACAAAAACATTCACTTACACATGGAGTCATGAGGTTGATAATTATGTTTGATGATAATGATGAAATTTTTTCCCACATTCCATAGAGTATAGGACTTACCATGTTATGAAAAGTTGTTATAGGATATGTATTATAATCCATGATTGCAGAATATCTGACTAATCAATGAATATTTTATTATTGGAGTTCATAGTTGTAAAATTTATGAACATATTTATTTACTTTCCAATGATTTAAATATTTTCAATTTCATATGATTAATATTTAATTAATTCACTTAGTGAGGCCATTATGAATTTAAGAGAAAAGTCTATGTTAGAAGAATTGGATATCATTTTTGAAAACCAGATGCATAGATTTTATGATAATTTTGACAAATTTTATATTTTTTTAATTAAATATAGTTAAGATCCACACATGTTTTTATAGAAACTATGTCATGGAGGATTTTTTTCTCAAGTCTATGCAAGGAATCCTTAACTATATTTTTTTGATTTGTAATTTTTTTATGATAAATTAGTTTATGTACATTCGGAAGTATATATTTTTTCTTATGTACTTGGCCTCCAAGAATAAACTCAAAGAGTTATAGTCCAAGAATTTATACCCACATGCATTATCATGTGGATGTAATGCATTATTAGAGGATAAAATTATTTCCAAAAAATTAATTATTTAAGATGAAAGTCATGTAGCATTTCGAAAATGTTTCAATAAAACCGTATATATTCCCACATCAACATAAAAAATGGAAAATCTTGAGGAATAAAAAGAAGGCATGTATCTTACTAATCCAGAAAAAGTAAGCATCTGATAGGATTTTAAGTATTTAATAATTAAATTTTTTTAATATTACTATTTTTTAATTTATCATACTAATATAACATTTTAATATATTACTTCATTATTCCATTCTAAGGAAATCAATATAGGGTACCTTTATCCTTATGGCATGATAAAAATTATTTTAAATACATTAGGAAATAATGAACACTTGAACTATGTCATAGGTTATACAAAGGGTATCACTTTAAGAATTGTTTTTTGTTAGGCCCAAAGTGTTACATCGATCAGGGAAAATAAAAGTGAGAGATAGATTCTTTAAAGAATCATATACAATAGTTGAATGAGTAGATATATGATTACCATATATTATATGTAGAGGATATTCTTACAGAAGCGATGATATAGACACATCCTTCACTGCCTATATAATAAGATCCTCCAAATCCATGTTTAGACTCGATCGCATATTTTGAGTTGCATGCTATAGATACCCATGTACATATAGTAACATATAGAATTATGCATCATATAGGGTTTTATGTACATCATCATCTTATGAAATTAGGTCACGTGTGAGTAATGGAAAATTATATTAGCGATCAAACTACTCAAGTGTCATTACATACAAAAAGGTTTCCCTGGTTTAATAGAGTATTGAAAGTTTTTACTTCAGATTGATTGACATTATAATTTTTAGAGATATGAGGTATACATTATTTTTCAAATTTTATTTACTATTACATTATGATTTATGTCTATATTTTTATTACACAAAACCTGTATAGTAGTTTAAAAATTGAAAGAATAATTTATATGGAATAGAAAATTTCTGGAAGCAGCACTATTAGATAATTTTCTTGATGTTTATGAGATAACAAATTAAAAAAAAATTCTTCTAAATTAGATATGTATTATGCATTCCCAACGAGTGATGATATTTCTAGAATATATTGAAAAATTAATGTATTTAAAAATGGTATTATTGATGTGTTAAAGGATAATTTTCACACTATAATTATGTTTAATTAATTTCCCATGAAAGTAAAAATAATTTATAAATTTAATTTATTTAAGATAATTAGTTTTATATCAACTTGATTTGTTAATTTTATATTCAGGTTTCTCCATTTTATCTACATACAATATTATTTTTATTTTTCACATAGTTTCATGGACCCTGAATACATTTCAACAGTTCTGCAAGACATGAAAGAATATTTAATGTAATATATATATATATATATGAATAAAAACATTTATATTATATACCGGGTTTTTCCATTCCATGACAAGTAAAAACACATTTAAAATCTTGGAAGACAATTCATTTTCCTATTATTAATTCTATAATTTTAATAGGTTAGTGGAAATTTGATATCATCCATATTTTGGCAAACTTAATGTAATAAATACTGGTTATTGACTTTATTGGGAAATGTTAGAAAAATATTTAACAGGTTGTTAATGAAGCAATTTAAACTTTATTATTTCAGATATTTAATATTAATATCTTCATTTTACATAATTATTATAATTCATATTTCAAATTATAATAGGTCACTGATTGAAATAAATAGAGGTCTTTTTTCAATAGTGGAATCCATAAAAATTAAATATGGGAATATTCCTATATATAACATAAATATAAGTGAGTATATATTTTTTTTAACATGTTTAATTATTATCTTTTAAAAATATTGTTTCATAAATGAATTTTAATCATTAATGATGGAAAATTGATTAGCTTTGTAATGTTTTATGAATCATTAATTAGTTAACAACAATTGAATCAAAAATAGATTTTTCAAATGTTATATTAATTATAAGACTAATAATTAAAATTAAAATGTTGTATTTTTTAATTCATAACACTTTATGATTTAATTTTATTATAATTTTACTCATAAAAACAAAATAACCTGATACAATTTAATAATTTATTTGAAAACTTTTTCTATGATTGAATAAAATTTAGATGAAGGTTTATTTAGATGAATAATTTTAAAATAGGTTGTGAATTTTTTCAATGAGATTTGATGCTGCTATTTATTTTATATGTTTTTTTGTTCGATGTTGTAATTTTTTTAATGATTAAAAATAATTACTTTAATTTTTTTCAAAATATTCTTTAACAATAACATTCAGTTTGAGGAAAATCTTATATTAAATTCCATTACATTTGTTTTTCCAATTAAAATTTTCAGAAAATTGAAATAGAAAAATATTTCTGCCTCAATTTTAATGAATATTGTTTAAAATTTTATGTATAATATCTTTTGATAATGGTTTTATATAAAATCTATGTAAGAACCTTATATTTGTAATCATTTAGAAGTTTTTTTATCATTGGTTTATAAAAATTTATGTTGTAAGTATACCTTTTTACACCATATATATTAACAATTTTTTCTAGTATTGAAGGGAAATAAATCAACGTTTATTTATTTCCACTAGTGTAATGTCTTGAAAAATAACATAATGTGGTGTGAAGTAAGAAATAATAATCTATTTCATATTATCATGTTCTTGTTGAAAATCATTATTCCTAATATGAATCTGTATTTGAATAAGTGGATACATAATAACATATATATTTTTTATCAAAGGTGTATATTTCTACTAATACCTAAATATTGACAAATAATCCAAGAACATCACTATTAAAATGATAAGGTTTTTTGTTTTGTGCCCACTCATATTTTATATTTATTTTAGCTTCTAAAATAGTATATTGTAATAAAAAACATACATACCCGTGATATTGTGAAAAACCCGCAACATCTGTATAAACAGTCCCAAAATGAATAGGCATTGTATCATTGAAAGATTATATATATAATAAAATATATTTTAATAAGTTAATTTATGATTTATTTTAATATATACAATTTTTCCTAAATTCCATCATACTCTAATCCTTGCATGGGGTCACCTAGGGACCTACAAAAAAGGAAGGGTGATCTTGAATGCATAATAATTGTATACAATTAAAAAAATGGGGAGATAAATCCTAACGCATGAAAATAATAACATGTAATCCACAATGTAAGTGATTATAAAACATGACATCAAAAACTATTTTTGGATACAAGATATTTTAATATCATGCTAATCAGTGTGATAGATGTAACAAATTTCTTCAAAAACATTAGTTGAGACTCTATACAAAGACAACATAATATATGCTATACGATCACTACACACAAATAAAACATTTTATTGCACATGTTATATAAATTACCCAATTTATTAGGGGGATATATAATTTAATGGATACTTATCATATCATAATATGTCACTCTTTTGTGTGCCATATATAGGAGAAACATAAATGTAAATTCTTTTTAAAAAGGAGAACAATGTAGATACAAAAAAAATGGGAATATATCCAATGGGAAATTAGAAGGTCATAATCAACACATATTAAAAAAAATTAGTTCATAAATGAATAAATATGTACCAGAACATCATTATCATAATTATGGATAGAAATAGAGAATATGAAAAGGGATTCTTTGAAAAAACATATTTTTTCACATAATTATACATTTTGGAGGTAACTGTATAGGCATTTATATCCACTCAAAAAATTTATGGAAACATAAGATTAATGAATATAAAGGAATCATATTAGAGTGATGGGAATAATATGGATGAGATTTATAAAGGTATAATGATCATAACCACATACACAAAAATGAGTGGAAAAGACAACTTACCTAAAGTCATGACATGAACCATATTACTATCTAGCCTCTAAAATAGTAAACATAATTCATTAATTAAATTAGTTTTAATATTTTCCATTTTTAGTTCTGATTTATAATGTATTTATTATTATTTTTTCAGTAATTAAATTATAGTTGTTTGTGCCGACTATTGTAATGGTGATCTTCTCATGAATCAAAATTATAGTGACCCCGACCCCAAAATCCCAAAGTAGGTGCCTAATATCATTAAATATGAATAATATTAAAAGAATTGAAAACCATTGTAATTATTAGAAAAGCATTTTGGGTAAACTAGATACATACATGAGTCTTATATTACTTTTTGAACACAAAAATGACAACCTAATAAATTTTTTAAAATATCTTTTTTCACCTAGACTATTACTACAAATTATCCATAGTAAACATCATGGAATCGTGGGAAAATGAAAAAACATATGGGAGAGATCCAATCCTCAGGAATGGTTAGATACAATTGAAGAAATAATGAAATAATTATAATAACCAAAATGATTATGTAAATAACTGAATACACATGCCATGTAATCAATAAAATAATAAGAAAGGGTGTAAACAATATGTAATGTTAAATAATATAAAACACATTCCATTTAATCAATAATATTTCTATCATACCTGGATTAGTCATAATCAATATTTCAAGGCTAATAACTAAGAACTATGCAATTTAATCAATAAAATAAGAATTAAATGAATCCATTAATGATTTCATAGTGAAAATCAAGGAGATAATAATAACTTAATCTAAATTAGGTAAAGCTTATTTATTGGATGTCTTGCTTCCTAGAAACATGGAACCTTTAACAAAATACCTCTCATAATATGGTTTAAAACATAATGGGAGAAACCCAATTATTTAAATCTATCCAATTGATTCATCCCATGATACTTCTGGTCAATAAGGGGTTTTAAATTAAATTCCTCCCAACCCATATTATACAAGTCCAAATCATTTTTCATATAACATGTAGTAAATTTAATTCATAAAGAATGTGGCTTACTATACCAAGGTAGAGATTAAATAATACAATTTTATCAATACTTCCCTATATAATCATCTTATATTCAAATTAAACATCATTTGTAAATATGGTACATAGTTTGGTAAATAATCACATCCATAATAAATGATATGGATATTTGGGGGAAATTTAATTTTTATGTGATCACATGTAAGTGAATAACGTAAGGGGAAGTCAATGACTATAAACATGAGTCAAGGAAGAGAATGTTAGTAATATCCTAGGTCAAACTAACCCTAAGAGATCCATAGGAAAAATATCGGTGGTATTAATATGACATACCTCAATTGGAGTAAGAATATGGGTTTTTTCATTTATGAATTAAAAAACTCCTTTATAAGGAATATAAATTTTTCATTATGGAATGGTTTGAAATGTTCCTTTTCAAGGAAAAGACAAGGTAATTCATTTCATTATATATTTTAACATGTAAAAATTGTTAATAATTTAATTAAAAATAATTTTTAGAATTTTAAAAAGATTTTTGAATAAATTTTATGAAAAAGGATTTTAGAAGTAAATAGTTTTCCAGACCATATAGAGAAATGAATTTTGATTTTATTAGAAGTTTTCTCTAAAGCATTTTAAATACAAAAAACTGAAAAAATGGAACTAATACCCTAAAAAATCATTAAAAACTAGAGGATAAGAAAATTAAAGGGTCTATTAAATAAAGATCATTTAATTTTTTTTATTTTAAATTCAATTGTTAATAATATCAAGTAAAAGTAGATTGTGAAGTGAACCCTTACAAAGATCATAATGCCAATGGAAGAATAATCCAATAAATCAATTATGTGTAAATACATTATATAGAAAAATTCAACAAAAAATAGCTATTACACGTCATTAAACACATAATCATAAAATATAATCAACAACTAGGATGTAATATACCACAATGAAAATAAATTGTTTTATGAAATTATTTACCACTTGGTAACATTTATATCAAATACCCTTAGATTAAATAATTAAAATTTAATCTCAAAATACCATGAAGAATGATTTATTCATGAAATTAAATGTCTATCAGTATTTTATACACTATATAAATGTAATTTAGTGCATAACAGAACAATATGTCTTAATGAAATGAAACTTAGACAAAATCCCTTACCGTACACTTTATTATGGTCATATAGAAATTAAAAACATATGTAATGATATTAATAAATTTATAAACATTTTACAAAATCATATTAAATATTATAACACCATATATTATCATGTTAGAAAAAATTATAATTGTTTTATTAATAAAATTTCATTATTTTCATTATTCCAGGTGTTAATTATCTTGTATCTCGAGTATGTTTTGACTTGTTATTTTTTGTTCCTCTAACATTGATCATGATTTAGTCACATCCATCATTTAATAAATTATTTAAATATCATATATATTCATTATATTTTAAATTATAGTAATCCATAATATTTTTTCTTGGAAATGAAATACATCATTCAAGGTGACGGTAGGACGTACGTACACAATACCACTGTATACATTTTCATATCATATTGAGTAAACAAATGATATATACATACATATATATATTATATTTACATTATAATTAATATTTATTATATATTACATATGTTTATTATACTCATCCTTAATATATTCCATGCAATTTTGGAATAAATCACATCACTTCACGGGGGTGGTCAGTTGTACATAAGATTAAAATCAACATGTTATCTTAAAATATGTAGCATGATATTTTTTATATAGTAATTCTTGAAGCATAAATAAGTCATATATATCACATATAAATATTTCTATCATTATTTTTAACCACTAAATGTTGTAATTTAAAAATGAACAATATCGGTTCGTGCCACGGTTTTCCACCGGGCACATAAATGACTATTTTGTAACCCATTTAATACATGTATATAATATTTTAGGTATTAATATTAAAATTGTAACATAATAGTATATATAATATAATTACATTATTATATAATTTTGTTATAATATAAAATTAAGTAGTTGGGGAAAGAAATTAATAATAACTTTTTAAGAAGAGGATTACTTCTTATTTGGGTATCCTCCTTATGTTTTCAAAAAATACATCCTAAGTTTTGTATCATCATAATAAATACTTTTATTATAATGATAGTGACTATGGGTATTGATTTGGGTAGGGTTTGTCTGATCATAAGTGGTTTTATTGTGCTAAATTGAGAGGAGGGTGGGTTCCCATTTTTAAATGTGGTGAGCACCGCTTTTATTTCTAAAATGGGAGAATTACACACCAATTTTTATCCATGTAAGTTTGATCCAATAAAAAACTATTATCGATACTATAAGTAATAATGTATATATATATATGTTCATCCAATGGGTTCTGGAAAGGTTTTTGGCACATTGGGCCAAAACAATTTATTGTTTAGTCCCTTTGTAAACCTGTTTTCTCTTAATGACTGTAATTAATTTTACCTATTTTCAATAATTTTTTTGGTAAAAAAAAAATTAGAACTCATTATAAGTAATTAATTTTTCTATTTAAAACTATTTAATCCATTTTTTTAATTCAATTAACATATGTGGAAAAAATTAAATTTAAAATTAATCTAGCAGGTGGGGTGAGCAATGGGTTTTTTAATGTGAAAATGTTCAAACGTTAGCTATGTTTTTATATTTAAATTAGAAATATAATTTATTTCAATAAACTAAATTAAATTAATAGATTGATTATTTAAATATTTTGAATTTATAACTAATTCAAAACATAATTTACATTATAAATTATTTTGATGAATAAACGTTTTTCAATTAAAATTCAATATTTTTCATTATTCATTATGAAATGATACTTTTCAAAAAAAAATCACCCAAAGATGATTTTTATATGTTAATTTCAAAATTTAAGTTCATTTTTTAAAACAAAATTTAAAAAATTATCCAAATATATCATTAAAATAAGTGTTCCATTTAAAGGCAGAAAAACTCACTTTAGAAAAATACAATATTCTAAGCGTAAAATTTAATTTGTTATTATATTGTGAATTTCACATCTATTGTAGAATACAACTTTTTGTAAAAAAAATATATTATATAGATATCATTATCATCATCTACTTATTAATTTAATTTATTTATATAAAACACTTTTTTGGTGCATAAAAATATATATTTGTAAAAACATTTCCTTTCTATTACATTTCTTTTTATATTCATTTCTAATTAATGGGTAATCAATTACATCATCAATATATTTTAATAAGATACTTAATCCATTTTATAACATCCAATTTAATGTCTAAGTGACAATTTTTAGTTTAAATAATAATATTAATAGTGTTGGATTAAATAATGTCTTGCATATAATACAATATATCAATGAAACTCGGTGTTACATAGAACACAAACTGAATTAGTATTGCATTTTTTTGAATTCTATAGAATAGATTGAAATTATTTATAATATTAAATAGATTATAAATTATTTTTATATTATATTCCTTTCTATTATTTATTTTATGTTTTATAAATTCTAAACAATGTGAATTTCATATTTTAAAAATATTGGGATGTTAAAATCTCCCTAACATAAATAAATTTAATCTTCACAACAGAAGCATGATCTTGATAAATGAGGGTTAGAAGTTTGGAATTACAATTATTGAAATAACACATCATAAAAGGGTTCATAAAATATCAATAAAATAATATATTTAAGGAATTATGATAGCCAACAAGAATAACACATGACTAGGATTATATTTAAAGGAACATCTTATGAATGTGATGATATGATAATGGAAAAAAAATGTAAATATTATTAGATATTGACAGAGGTAATTTATCAAAAACATGTAAATGAAAAATTTAATGTTGAGGGTATCAAAAACACAAATCTAATATGCGTTAAAATGCCATTAATGTCATAAAAATGACGGTAATATGATAACATTTTATTTAATGATATTTTTTCTAATATTGATGAGTTATTTTAGTTCATATAAACATAAGTAAATATAATTATTTGATATATTATAATTTCATAGGAAAATTTTTATAATTTGGTTGTGCTTTGATCAATTACAGATTAATATCTTCTTCCATGAAATATTTGTCAAAAAATAATTTTTTTGCCTAAAGCACTGAAATTCATTTTTAGCAGCTCATAAGATCCATAAAAGAGTAGAAAGTCTTTCTATATATCCTGAATATATTCAAAAAACTATATGGTTGATAAATTAATCTCTATTACAGAAAAATTAATACTAATGGTTCATCAAAAAAACTTATTCATCAATGTTTAACTAAAAAATGGCATATTAACCAAGACATCGCATATGGCAATGGTAGTTGAGAAACAATTATAATCCTTTAGCCATGGGGTCATGCCCTACCACCTTATTTGAAATGAAGGGTTATCACCCATAATATAGTTTCACCTATTTATAAGTTATACAATTGCTATAAATTATCCAAAAAATAATGGACATCTATGAAATAAGGTAGTCATTAAATAACCTTTTTACTAATGTTTTCATCACAATATTGTAAGTACTAATAATCTTATTTTAATATCTTTAAATTTTCATTAATGATCATATAAACATCAATAGATATCAATACCCTTAAAAATACTTCTACAAAATGTAATATAATTATTCAACAAATTAATTTTTCTTATAAAACACAATACTTACGGAAATTTCTCCCAATATATCCTTAATCTTGGTAAGCCCTCATCACTTATAATCCAAAAAGAGTTTTTCTTATTTTTAACATATATATAATATTAAAATAATTAACCATGATGGTATCCCAAACTATAATGTTAATAAATACACAATTTATTCTAAATTTTGATAGAATTCAAAGATGATTATTGATTTTTGTAAAAAAATACTATTTGTAATGTACTTAAAAAAATTATTTCATGAATCGCTATGGAAATTTACACCATACATTTTATTTCCACTTGGGTTCTTCTATGATATAGGGGATACCCATTGTAAGCGGTAATTGACTCAGGTAATTTCCATGTTCCCTACATTTAATCCTAGGTCATTTATTTTCATCATCATATTTAAATCTTTCATTATTTTTTTCAAATAAAATTTTAATTGTGCTAAAAAAAATTTCCTTGAGAGTGTCAACACATATGTTTTATAATTTCCAATTTTTATTTGGTAGGTGTCAATCGTGTCATGCCCAATGTGCCATTTTTTGTGTAATTACCCCTGAGTAAATTTCTTGAAGAACCACATCCACTTGTAGTACCCATACATGAATGTATTGCAAGTAAAACCACATAATCACTCTCTTACTAAAAAATTAGTATGTTCATTGATGATTTTAAAAAATATAAAGTAATTGAAGATGTTTTAATGATAAACCAACAATATTGAATTCAAAATCTACGAGAATATTATATTATGATCATCTTGATTAAAGAAGTGAAAAACATCCAAGAACATAGTTCAAAATTAAGGACAGAGGGATGAAGAACTCCCTAAATATTTCTCTACTCTTAGGATCCTTAGTCCCTTGCTCGTCACCAGTATCGCTCTAGGGAGTCTGAATAAGAGTCTCGATCTGCTCTCGGAGGGATGTGATCGTGGAATTAGAAAATGAGAGAGTCGACTCGTCTCTCTAGTGATGTGTTCGTTTGAGTGAGTGGGCATATCCGCTCTCATCTGATGTGATCGTTGAATGAATGAGTGTCCCCCTTAATTCTCGCTGATACTCTGCATTTTATATCATCTATCATCTGTTGTATGTCACCACTCACTTCCACCAACTTAGTCCGTTTCTTTAATGCGCACTGCACACATGTGTTTTTTTGCGATAGGCACATCACACTAATGTTTCTCACGTATCTTAATCCTGTTGAGTTATTTGTGTGGATCTGGAAATATACATGTCCCTTGAGTGAACCTGCAATGATAGAATTGAAAAATAAATGAATATTTCAATGTTTCAAATAATATCTTTTATAAATAAATAATTATCTACTTAGTTTATTTATGAATAATTTTTATTTTATTAATATTAATATTTATCTATTATAATTTAATTATTTTATTCTATTTAGAAAAAATAAATATATTTTTTAATTAGTTACTTTACTTCATTTATTTAACTATAATTATTTTATAACAACACTTAAACAAAATTAATGTTTTTATTTATAAATAATTATAAACAAACATTTTTTAAATTATTTAGATAAAATATTAATTTAGAGTTCTATATTTAACATAATTATTAATGTTATTATTAATTAAAAATAATATTTGTTGGTAAATAAAATTTAATTTTATAAATTTAATTTAATTTATTTTCATTATTAATATTAGTAACTTTGTAATTATTTTTATGATTTTCTTTATATTAGATTGTGTGTTTTTTATCTTCTTCCTCCCCCAGATTTCATCGCTGCAGTAGGGGGTCTGGTTCTCCACACGAGGGAGCAGCCTGCCCTCCTCTACACTCGGTCAAAATTCTTCACTCTAGAGGCCAACAACACAGGTGAAACACCATCCTTCCCCAGAAATTGTGTAGTTGTCTTCATACCGCAACGTACCAGCCCTCAGACCAGTGGCTCTCATTCGAGTGACCCATAGTTTTCCCTCCTGTGGATTCTTCTCCTTTTTTGAGAAGTTCAAAGCTACATCGAGCAGTGACCATGGTCTGAATGGTGGATCTCAAATGGTGACTGAAATCGAGGAGGCTGCAGTAACCGGGAACTCCCCTATGGCGGCTTCAAAACTTCTTAAGACTTGACCTCAGCTTGCAGCTCGGAAGGTAGTGGCTCAGCACCTTAGGACCTTCAAAGAGGTGAAGAACATCCACTTGGGGGCCAATGGGAGATCCCTCCTAATTCGGCTCCGCCTTGTACAGCATCAGCTACATGTAGTTATCCTCATCACCAGCTCAGTTTGGTTCTTCACACAACAGCATGGCACTGGCCTCGACTCAAACAATTCCTCTACAACAGCCAGTTTAGTTCACGGCTTCCAGTTCATCAACCCAACAACGCATCACGACAGTGTTGTTCTTCTTAGAAAACTTCTCCTCAAGAGAATGGTAGCGTGGAATCCTCTGGTGAAACAATAGTTGTTTTGCTGGTGTTGCACAGATCGGATCCAGCGGAACACCCTCCATATCTAGGTACCAGCATCCCCGAGTTTTAACAGCAAGGGATTTATTCGACGAACTCAGTATCTTTAACCTGGAACCATCCCTCCACCTCCTCATCATGAAAATGGTGTGGAACCACGAAGATGCGACGAAGCGACTTAAAGTGTGTAATGAACAACAGATGGATGGTGCCAAAAGGAAATAGTAGCGGTAATGTAGGAATGGGTGAAACCGGTGTGGGGATAGAAATGGTTCCACATGAATTACGGTGGATAGGAAACATTAAGTCCATTTGGAAACAGTGAGATAGTAAAATAGGTTACGTTGGAAAAGATAGGAGACATCGTATGGGGATATAGTGTAAGGAGTAAAATGGTGCCTCTGTGAAATGGATATAGTGAGACCATGTTAGGATGTTACGGTGCCCCAATGAAAAAGAAATGGTGTGTGGAATCATGATCTAGTATAACTATAAACCTGTAAAATAAACAGAATAAAACAAATTGAAACTTAAATAAAAACGTAACAAAATAATAAACTAAACCATTTAATAATAAAAGAAATGGAAAAATTAAGTAATTGATAAACTTAAATAAAGTTTATGGAACATATAAAACTTAAATTAAATTAATATTAATGATAATTAATAAAACGTAAATTGTAACAATACTAAAACTAAAATTAAGAAGAAACTAAATTATTAAAGATTAAAATAAAATTAATCATTTATATAACAAATTAAATTTATTTATAAAAGTCTACTATTTCAAATTAAATTAATTAAGTTAATCCAGTAATTATTCTATTATTAAACAATTATGTTAATTAATTAAATTAATGAAATTAAATAAGAGTAATACATTAATATAATTAAATTAATAATTAATGAGTTGTTACAACAAATATTTATATAATGTTATATAAAATTAATTAATATGTAATACTTGAAATGAAAAATTAAAACTTCATTATTTAAGTGCCAAAGAAAAAATAATTAAATAACTAATAAATGTTAAATTATTAAATATGAAAACAAAATCATCAAACTAATTATAATAGTTTTAGACTAAAAAAGTAAAACCTAAATTAACAAATATAATGCATAAAATACAAAATTAATTATAAAAATCGATTAATTGAGAAACTGGTTTATAAAAATACAAAATAGTTAATATTTAATATAAAGTACAGGAATAACCAATTAAGTCATTGAAAATTAATGAAAATATGTGGCAACACAAGTGTTTTTAAGACCACATTAAATTCCTCCACACTTAAGCATTGTTTTTTCCTCAAACAATTTCATGTTTTGTTGTCTTTGAAAACAGATGTATGTTATAGATATTTCACAAAAGGTAACATGTCCAAAATTAAAAACTAGAGGAAAAAACTGTCAACAGACTTTTTGAAAATGTTAAAAATGATGTCTTGCCTAAAACAAATAATCAAATAATAATCTAGAAGGATATAAATCTTAAAGAAATGAATATTTAATAACTCATATGTGATAAAACTTAATGAGTCACTTCAATTCAAGCTCAGGTTCTAATTTCAAAAGTGAAAAGAGGTAAATATCAGTGGAATTATTAGCTTAACAGAGGAACCTTATAATTTGACTTTTCATCTAGGTTCAGAAAAAATAAATAAATATTTTTCTTTGTGAATCACCATAATGATACAACCTAAATGAATCCCATATAAATCAATTGACCCCTTCTTTATCTGACGTTCATCATTCCCCTCACCCTAATGAACTCATTTTTGACCCTAGACACTTTATTTTATTTTTCCCAAGTCATGTATCATTGTGCTAAGCATTGTGAAATGCACTTATTCAAAGTGTAATGAGGGATAATAGTAAACAAGAATTAACCCAACATCTAGGGTGTCAGAGACTGACCATGGGATCTGAAATGCCCAGACTACTCCTGTTTCAAAATATTTTTATGAAAAATAATTTATATTTCCTCATTAAGAAGATTACTTTTAATAATTAAAAGATGAATGTGGACCCTAGAATCAGAATCAAACTTCTAGTTCCAAGGGTTATGATCATAACTCCAAAAACATGTAACCCAAATCTCTTTTAGAAGTAGTTCCTAACCCAAATTTCAATCAAATCACTAATTAATATCAATCAGCAATCATCCAAACTCATTAAATTCATATTCAAAGTAGTTCTTAACTCCCAATATGGTATTATTCAAAGGAATGACTCAAATGAAATGAATGAATTTTGAAATATTTAACCCATTTTTTACAAAATGTTCTAAGTTGCAGTGGGAATTTATGAGCTTCCAATTAATCACAGTAAAGAAAAATCAAGAAATGACCCCCTCCCCCACACTAAAACTCAACTTTGTCCCCAAAGTTGACTTTTAAAGTGGAGAAGAAGAATTAAACATTTAATGTTCGAAACATATTTTCAATTAAGTAGATTTATTACATGTATAAAGTAAACATTAAATTTAAAAAATTTAGTTTTCCACAATGAATAAATTAATAGTAGGTTCATTAAAAAGTAAACGCATTAACATTTATGTCCAGTGACAATGATTTTCCATTATAGATCAAAAGGATAATACACGGTGTGGGTGCACAATTAATTGGGTGCAAGCATTTTAACAAAGTATGATTCAAATGGATGTTAAATATAGATGATGGATGTATGATAAACACCCAATAAACTAATTGGTTTAGATGAAATACACAACTACCATCAAGAATTTAACCCCCCACACTTAATTTCAAACATTGAAGTATTATTTCAATATTTATGAATTAATTAATATTTACGCAAGAGGAACATGCAGAAATTTAAAATTAAACTTAGTGACATGAAGAGAATGTTTTTTTAATACAATATATGCAGCAGATTTTTACCAAAAAATGTTGCAGAATTTCTTAAACAAGCAGAATTTTTTTAGTGAGATGAATTTTATTAGCAAAAACAGGAGTAGAAATAAATGCAGAATGTTGAAGTACTTCACTGACTAAGTTCTTGTCCAAAATTGATCCTGGGAATTGCACACCATTATTGATATAAGAAGCAACAATCTAAGACAAAACTAGGAAAAAAAGAACATGCAATAACAGGTATTTCACAAAAACAGAGCACAAAAGCATCATTTTATTCAAAGTTTAAAAGAAACAATATAAACACAAAAATAACCATGGGATTCCTCCAATGTAGTGCTAGATTTAAAGTCCCCATGCAGACTTTATTCAAGAAAAATTTTTAAGCACATCAAAGGCAGCCAAGCCATTTGGTTGTACCAAAAAAATAAAGTTTCACTCTCTACCCATTAACTAACATGAGTTTATTCTCTTCACCTACTATTTCAATAGCACCACTATTCAGAACCCTCTCAATAATAAAAGGTCTAGGCCACATTGACTTTAGCTTCCCAGGAAAGAGTTTTATTATAGAGTTTAAAAGAAGTACCTTATGTCCAAGTTTGAATTCTTTAGTTTGTATGATAGAATCATGAATGATTTTAGTCCTCTCTTTGTGAATTCTTGAATTTTCATAACTATCACTCCTAATCTCATCTAGTTCACTCAGCTCAAGTAACCACCTATCACCATAACTCTTAAAATCAATGTTTAAATCCTTAACATGCCAATAACACTTGTGTTTTAACTCCATAGGTAAATGAAAACATTTCCAAAAAAATATCCTGTGTGGAGACATATCTATTGGGGTCTTAAAAGTAGTTCTACATGCCCATAAAGCATCATGAAAATTAATATACCGGTCTTTCCTAGAGTTTGATAAAGTTTTCTAAAGTATTTGTTTCAGTTCCCTGTTTGAAAATTCCACCTGTCCACTAGAATGTGGATGATAAAGAGTACCAATTTTATGAGCAAAACCATATTTCTACATCAAAGTTTTAAATTTATTGTTATTAAAATGTGTTCCATTATCTGTTATAAAATCTCTTGGAACTCCAAATCTCATAAATATATTCTTCTTAACAAATTTTATAAGAGATTTGCCTTCATTATTGGGCAGTGACATTTCCTCAACCCATTTTGAAACATAGTCAACAACAATAAGTATATACTCATTCCCCTGAGATGATGGAAATGGACCCAAGAAATCTAAACCTCAGACATCAAAAATCTCAACTTCCAAAATTTCTTTTTGGGGTAACTCCTGCTTCAAACCAACATTCCCTAGCCTCTAACACCTATCACAGCCAACCAAAAAACTTTTAGCATCCTTAAAGAGAGTAGGTCAACAGAAACCAGATTATAGGACTTTCTGAGAAGTTATTTCACCACCATAGTGTCCTCCCCAAGGTGAAGAGTGACAACTTTCTAAAACTATCCACATCTTTTCCTCAGGCACACAACTGCTAAGAATACCATCACCACACCTGCTAAATAGAAGGGGATCATCCCAAAGGTAGTATTTAAGTTCAGAAATGAATTTATTTCTTTGGTTATTGGACATATTTTTTTGAAAGACACCTACCGCAAGGAAGTTGGAAAAATCTACAAACTAAGCAGATTTCCTGATTGACATAATGAGAATCTTATCATCAGTAAAGGATGAGTTTATCTCCCTAAATTTTTCAGATTTAGATTGAGTAAGAGGTAGCCTAGAAAGGTGGTCAGCCACTAAATTTTCAGCTCCCTAATTATCCCTAATATCTAAATAAAATTCTTGTAATAATAGAACCCATCTAATTAGTCTGGGTTTAGTTTCTTTCTTAGACAAAAAGTAATTTTAAGCAGAATGATCAGTGAAAATGATGTCTTTTGAACCTAATAGATATTTTTTAAACTTTTCTAAAGCAAACACAATAGCTAACAATTCTTTTTCAGTGGTGGTATAATTCTTTTGGGAATTATCTAGCAGTCTACTAATATAATATACAACATGCAGGTTTTTATCTTTCCTCTATCCAAGGACATCACCTACAGCCTTATAAATATCATCACACATTTGTTCAAAAGGTAGTTTCCAGTAAGGTGCAGTAATGATAGGTGATGTAGCGAGTTTCTCATTAATAAAATTCAATGATTTCAAAAACGTTTTCATCAAAATTGAATGGTGTATCCTAGACAAGAAAATAACCTAAGGACATAGTTAATTTAGAAAAGTCTTTTATGAATCTCTAGTTGAAACCAGCATTCCCTAAGATACTTCTAAGTCCATTGACATTTATAGGAGGTGGCAGTTTTTGAATGACATCAATCTTAGTAGTATCAACTTCTAGAACTCTGTTAGACACCTTATGAACCAGAAATATACCTTCAATGACCATTAATTGACATTTCTCCCAATTAAGTACATGGTTGGTTTCAATGCATCTCTCTAAGAAAAACTAAAGATTTCCAAGACAAGTATCAAATGCACTGCCCACAATGGAGAAATCATCCATGAAAACATCGATAATTATCTCAACCATATCTGAAAAGATAGACATCATACACCTTTGAGAGGTGGCTAGAGCTCCACACAACCAAAAGGGAATCTTCCTATAGGCAAATGATCCTAAGGGGCCTGTGAATGTGGCCTTTTCTTGATGCTCTAGAGCAATTGGAATGTGGTTTTAACTAGAATACCTATCTAGAAAATAGAAAAATCATTTCTAGAAAGACTCTCAATAATTTGGTCTAAAAAGGGCATTGGAAAATGGTCCTTCCTAGTAGATGAATTAATCTTTCTAAAATCTATATAGACTCTCCATTTTGTGGCTTTCCAAAGTTGGACTTCTTCATTTTTTATAAATTTTAAAAAGAGTGAAACCTCCCATTTTGGGGATAAATTGAACAAGGCTAACCCATGCACTATTAGAAATGGGATAAATAATTACAGTGTCCACAAATTTAATCACTTATTCTCTCACAACTTCTTTCTTGTTTGGATTCAATCTTCTTTGACATTTTACCCTAGGCTAATTGTTAGGCTCTATAGGTATTTTATGCATTCCGAATGAGGGAATAATACCCTTGATATCAACTATTTTCCAACCTATAACAGATTTAAACTTCTTCAACACATTCTACAATCTTTTTTCTTGATTTTCATTATGTTCTGTAGAAATTATTACAGGCAAAGTGGAGTTCTCACCCAGAAACAAATATTTAAGATGAGCAGGGACGGGATTAAGTTCAAGAGTGGGTGGTTCTACACTTGAAGGAAAAATCTCAGGCCTGGGAGGTCCAAGATATTCAAAATATTTCTTATATAGAGTATTTAAAGATGAAAGATTTTAAATTTCATGTTTAGATTTAGAAGAAACAGTACTACTGTCCAGAGTGGGTAGTACATTGTCCAGAATCTCCAGATCAAAATTCAACAAATTAATCAAAGAAGAATCATCTAGTTGTCTTATAAGTTATACCTCAATATCAAAAAGGTTCTCATCAAGGTTGGTATTAACATAGACACCTTCAAATACACTCAATAATCTCTTGAGTTTAGAAACAGTGGACTCTTCTAAACAAGAAACTAGACAGTTGACAAATTCTGGAAAATTTTCCAGTTATGGAGTTTGAGCAAAATTTTTAATTTCTAAATTAGATTCAACATGATTTTTAGATTAAAAAATATTTTCTTCAATAGGGGATTGATTTTTAGATTCATCAGAGTTTCAAATTGAGTTCTCATTCTCTAAAGATCCATGCATTGAACAGTTTTCAAAAGACATCGATCCTTTAACATTTTCAAACACATTGAACTCTTCTAGTTGTTATCCAATTATAAAAATAAATTAACCCTTAGATATATAAATAATAGCACCACCTATGGCCAAGAAGGGCCTACTTAAGATTATGGGCACCACTGGATCACAATCCATATCTAAGGCAAGAATTTCATCAGGAAAAAACAGTTTCCCAACCCCAAAGAGAAAACCATCTACCCTACCGATATGATGATTAAAAGATCTATCAGAAAACATTAGTATGAATGTGGTGGGTTGAAGGTCACCCAACCTCAACTGTTGAAACAGTGAGTATGGGAGAAGAATAATTCTATCACCTAAATAACACAAAAAATTGAGTTGATCAGAGTTTCCTATTGTGCAAGGTAAGAAAAAACTACCTAGGTCTTTTAGTTTAGGTGGAATTTTCTTTTGGAGTACAACACTGCACTCTTTAGTGAGGCTTTAAGTATCAAATTTTTCTAGGGTTATTTTGGAAACAATTTTCTTACGAGATTTCAAGTAAGATGGGATTTGATTTAAATCTTGAATGAAAGGAATGTTGACTTAAAGTTAAGAGAGGAGACAAATGAACTGAATAAGTTCAACCTTGGTGTTAGTTTGAGGTTTCAACTTCTCAGGGAAAGGGATGGGTGTGGAATATTTTTTAAGGACAATAAGAATATCCCTTACGTCTTCATCAAATTTTTCTTTTCCTTTATTCTTTTGATTTTTAAATGATGTTTCATCTTGAGTTTTAGGTGAAAAATTTAGATTTAGACAATTTTCAATACTTTTCTGTGAATTTCTAACATGTGTGAAAATCAGATTTTTAGTTCTAGATTGGAGTATATTTTCATTTTGGGAATTTTCATGGTCTTTTTCAAAAATAAATTGAGTATTTAGCTCACTTCTACTAAAAACAGCCATATAATTCTCTCTAGGGTTATGTTTAGTGGTACATATAAGTCTACATTTTTTCCTAGATGAAAAATCTCTAGCAAGTTGACCTAAATGTGTTTCCATGTTTGGTATTCTAAAATCAGTTTTTTATTTTATCAGAATCATATTGATTTTGATGTTTGGTTAGATGAGTCATGTATAATTCTTCTTGAGAGTGTATTTTGTTCAAAATTAGATCAAGCTTAGAAGACATGTGACTATCATTGTTTCCTTGTACATTTTAAGACTCACCCCTTTGTTGATATTGAATGTTTGGTCTTGATTAATTAGATTAATTATGGGTAGTAGATTGTTTAATTAAGGCTTGTTATTTATAGGATAGATTGGGATGGTTCCTATAGCCTTGGTTGTAATTTTTTGAAAATTGATCTTCTTTAGGAGGTAGGACCACAGTTAACAAAGTTCAAATTCTCTTGTTGTTGGGATGGCATATCAAAATTAGGACAGATGTTTTTAGTATGCCCAAACATACAACACTGGAAACACTTTTCTCTTAATTATTGGTTAGTATTTTAACATCCTAGTAGGTTAATAGTTTGTTTTGAGTTTTGATTCATTAAAGATTGAAGTTTGTTGGTGATTTTAGCAAGTTGAGCTTGAGTTTCGTTCATTGAACTAGTGTTTGAATTATCATTTCTATTGAATCTTTTTCATCATGAATTTTTATGTTTTGAATTTACTGCATTATTATAAAAACTTTATCTATGTTCTTTATCTATTTTATCATTACAATTACCTCCAGTAGCTTGATCAACTAGATTCTATCCAGAGGAGGACATCCCTTCATAGAATGTATCCCTGAGTAGTTGAGATGGGAGTTGATGATGGGGATGCTGCCTAAGAAGATCCCTGAATCAATCCCAAGCATCATGAAAATATTCTCCATCATATTGATAAAAACTAGTTATCTTTGTTCTATGTTCACCTTTCAATCTTTGAGAATAAAATTTCATAATGAAGGAGTTGTACACTTGATCCCAGTTTTCAAAAATGTTCTCATCTAGACTCAGAAACAAATTTTTAGGATTCCCTTTATGGAAAAAGGGAAAGAATATCATTATTATATCATTTTCTATGAGTCCTAAATGATGTAATTTCTGCAAAGTATTATAGAAGTCTCTAATGACGGCAAGGGAGTCCTCATTAGAGATCCCATTAAAAGTAAGCAACAGAGAAATTTGTGATTGTTTTACTTCATAGTTTCTGGCCCTATGAGATAATTTGATGGATGATGGATTGGTTGAAAACTGAAGAAGTTGAAACTCCCTCATCCTAGGACATTCATGTTAATCTAAGAGTTCTGGATGATTTTCAAAGTTGTTAGGTTCAGGAACTCTATTATCTAAATTTTCCATTTCAGTTTTCTTCTTCTTTCATAGAGTAATGAGATGTGTATCTAATTCAAGGTTTAAAGGCTCTAATCTAGAACCAGAAGTTCTTGTGCTCATACAAACAACAACATGCATTACTCAGTAATAAAAATTAAGAAAGAAGTGAAACAGATTTTTTTTAATTCTCAAATTTTCCAATTTTTTATGATTTTTATATATTTGTTTTTTAGTTTTTTTTAAAGCAATGGATCATGCCTTACCTGGAAACGGTGCAAAAACCATAACCTATACTATCATTGGAGTCTGTAAAGATTAAAATTTATATTCTTACTAACTATAGTAGATGTGGTAATCAGGTTCAGACCCACATGAAAGGATATTTTTGACCACTAATATTCTAAAAACTAACTAAAAGTCCATATTGTTGACATCAGAGGGGTTGAATTTCTATTTTTCTTGTTTTTATTATTTATTATTATTATTATAAGGCACAAATGATCGACACATTTTTTTTAGTTTTTGTTCTAAACTATATCAAAATAAGGAACATGCTAAAAATAGTAACAAAGAAATAAAACGGTGAAGAGTGAACAATCTAGAGAAATACATTCGGGGAAAATATCAACTCTACTGGTTTTGAAATAATTCCTTCTCACGATATTATTTACAACTAATATCATTGAAATGAGTGATTTATTTCTCTCTCCAGGAGATAAATCACTCAAGAGTACCTATTTTGGTGTTCGCCACTCTTAGATTAATCAACATGGAAATTCTAGTTTGAAAAGATTATAGAACAAACACGTTGTCTGTTCTATCGTCTTTAATTTCTATTCAAATGATTAATGAAATTATTCCACCATCAAACTCAAAAATTGAATTTCGAATTAATAGATTATGTATTGGTGATATTTTGAAATTGAATGCAATCATAACTGATCTCGCCAATTAATGTCGATCACATTTAAAATGATAAAGCGTAATTAAAAAAAAGATTAAACAATAGATTATATTTAAACCACAAACTAGAAGTATTTGGCCTAATATTGTTTCAATTACATATACTAAAATCAATCAATTATAGAGGAAGAGAATTGAAAGAGAATGGAGGAAGAAAACTCCATCTGTAATATTTAATTAATGTTGATCCTGGCCCTCAGAACTACGAAGAATGACTCTCCGAGAAGTGCGCCAGGTTCTCTACTCTGCTCTTGTGAAAATGATCGAATCTATAATGATTGTCCTGAATCAATGAGCATCTAATGAGTTCCCCCCCCCCCACCAAAACTCTGATACTACTCTTCTTTTAACATCATCTATCATCTATTGTATGTCACTGCTCACTTCCACCGACTTAGTCTGTTTCTTTAATGTGCACCACACATGTGTGTTTTTTCGTGATAGGCACGTCACACTAAGTTTTATTATGTAACTAACTCCTATTGAGTTTGTTTTGTGAATCTAGACATATACACATCCCTTTAATGAACCTGTAAAGATAGAATAGAAAAATAAATGAATATTTCAACGTTTAAAAAAAATATCTCTTAAAAATAAATAATTATATACTATTTTTATTTAATATTAATTGTTATTTTATTTATAGTAATAGTTTTCTATTATAATTTAATTATTTTATTCTATTTAGAACAATATTTATATTTTTTAATTAGTTATTTTACTTCATTTATTTAACTACAATTATTTTATATCATTACATAAACAACATTAAAGTTATTATTTATAAATATTTATAAATAAAATTTTTTAAAACTATTTAAATAAAATATTAATTTATAGTATTGTATTTAATTTAATTTTTAATGTTATTATTAATTAAAAATAATAATTATTGGTCAAATAATTCAAACTTTATAAAATTAATTTAATTTATTTTCATTATTAATATTAGTAACTTTATTATTATTTTTATGTTTCGTTTTTATATTAGATTGTGTGGTTTGTTATCTTATTCCTCTACATATTTCATTGCTGCAATAGGGTGGATATGGTTCTATATAAGAGGGAGTAGCATGCGCTCCACCACGGTCTGACGAACTTCAACACTCCAACAGCCAGCAACACAGGTGAAACACTATCCTTCCCCAAAACTATTGCAGTGGTCTTCATCTTGCAACGTACCAGCCCTCGGACCAGTAATTCTCACATTGGTGACCCCTAGCTTTCCCTCCAGTGTGTTCTCCTCCTATTTCGAGCAGTTGAAAGATATAGAAAGCAGTTCAAAAGGTCTGAACGGTGGATCTCGGATGGTGACTGAAATCCTGGCAGCTATGGTAACCAGGAACTCCCCTATGGAGGCTTCAATTCTTCTCAATACTAGGCCTCAGTTCTCTGCTCGGAAGGTAGTGGCTCAACGTCTCAGGACCTTTATAGAGGTGGTAAACTTCCTCTTGCAGACCAACGGGAGATCCCTCCTAATTCATATCCACCTCATACCGCATCAGCTACATGCAATTCTCCTCAGCACCATCTCAGTTCAGTTCATCACACAACAGTATGGCATTGGCCTTGGATCAAACAATGCCTTCACAGTATCCAGTTATGTTTGCGGCTTCCAGTTCATCAACCCAACAATGCATCATGGCAGCATTTTTCTTCCCATAAAACTCCTCCTTGTGAGAATGGTAGTGTGGAATCCTCCAGTGAAACAATAGTTGTTGTGGTGGTTCTGCGTAGCTCGGATCCAACATACTTCCCTCCAGATCCAAGTACTAGCATCCCTGAGTTCTAACAGCAAGGGATTCGTTCAACAAACTTGGTATCACCAACCTTGAACCATCCCTCCATCTCCTCCTCATGAAAATGGTGTGCAACCACGAAGATGCGATGGAGAAACTTAAATTGTGTAACAAAAAACAAATTGATGGTGCCAAAAGGAAATAGTAGCTGTAAAGAAGAAATTGGGGGAACCAATGTGAGGATAGAAACTGTTCCATAAGTGTTACGGAGGATAGGAGATAGTGAGTCCATTTGGACATAGTGAGACAGTAAAATAGGTTACTGTGGCAAAGACATGATATACCGTAAGGGGATACGGTGTAAGGGGTAAAATGGCGCCTTCATGAAATGGATACGATGAGACCGTGTCCGGAGGTTACAGTGCCACCGTGAAAAGGAAACGGTGTGTGGTACCATGATCAGGGATAACCGTAAACCTGTGAAATAAATAGAATAAAAAAAATTGAAACATTAATAAAAAATGAAAAAAATAATAAACTAAACAATTTATTAATTAAAGCAAAGGAAAAATTATGTAAATCATAAACATAAATAAAATTTATGAAACAAATAAAACCTAAATTAAATTATTATTAACTTCAATTAATAAAACCTAAATCATTACAAAACTTAAACTAAAATTAAGAAGAAATTAAATTATTAAAGATTAAAATAAAATTAAACATTTATATAACAAAGTAAATTTTATTATAAAAGATTACTATTTTAAATTAAATTAATTATGGTTTTCAGATTATTATTTTCTTATTAAACAATTATGTTAATTAATTTATTTAATGAAATTAAAAAAGAGTAATACATTTGTAAAATTAAATTAATAACTAATGAATTGTAAAAATAGAGCAAATATTTAGATTCAGTTATATTAAATTAATTAATATTTAATACATGAAATGCTAAATTAAAACTTCTTTATTTAATTAAAAGAAGAAACATTTATTAAATAACTAATAAATGTTAAATTATTTACTATGCAAATAAAATCATCAAACTAATAATAATGATTTTAAAATAAAATGTAAAACCTAAATTAACAAATTTAATGCTTAAAATACATGATTAATTTTAAAAATCCATTAATTAATAAAGTTTTTTATAGAAATAAAAAACAATTAATATTTAATATAATGTGAAAGAATAACCAATTAATTCATTAAAAAATTATGAAAATATGTAGCAAAATAAGTGTTTTTAAGGCCACATCATTCTTCTATACTTGTCATCAAATTAAGTCATTTTGTTAAGTTCCCTAATATATGTTTCTCTAAATCTAATTCCCATGGTTTCTTCTAAACCTGGATCTGATAAAAACTATAGTGACCTCGACCCCCTGAATCATGGAGCGTGTACCTACTATCATTACAATTACATAAGATACAAGGAACCTCATCCCAAAGGACCAATCATTTTAGTAGTCTTGGTATACTAGATACAAACATGACTCTGAAATTACATTTTTAATAATATAAAATAAACTTTTCTTCTTGAAACTAAATTTATTCCATCTTATATATATATATATATATGCATATTAGTCATTGTAAATATCAGGGATTCCTTGGGAATGGAAAAAAATATTGGTGAGCTCAAATGCTCTGAAAGGGATTAATATAATAGAAAAGATAATGATTTAATGAGAATAATCAATATGTTAATGTAAATTACTAGACATCCATGCCATGTAATAAATAGATTGATAAGGATGTAAATATATAATATAGAATGGTAAATAAAAAAATCCATTTAATCAATAACATGAATAACACAAATGGATAAGGAATAATAAATAATGGTATAGTAAATAACTGAAAACCATTTGATTTGATCAATAAAATGAGAATTATTGCATCCCCAAATTAATTCAAATTGAAAATCATATGAAACAATAAAATAAATCTGATTAATAAAATGATTAATTATTGGACACCATGTTCCTAGGTACTGGTAACTGTTACTATCAAGAACATCCACAAGATGGTTCAAAACATACTAGTTTAAAACCTATTAGTTGAGATTATCTAACTAATTTATCCCAAGATATTGTTGATGAATCGACGAGATTAGTTTAAATGGTCACCAACCCATGATATACCATTCCAAAATATTTATAATATTTGGAATAATTGATTTAATTCATATACAATGTGCCTTATCAGGGCTCTATATTCATTTAAGAATATCGATATATCAATATTCAACCAGTTTATCAAATAAAATTCAATTTAAACACCATATGAAAAATTAATAATCATATGCATGATAAACTATTTGGATATTTATGGGAAATTTAATAATCAAATATCACATGAAAGTGAATAAAGCAAGGGGATGCTAATGACTATGAAAATGATTAAACAAAGTGAATTTCATGTATTACCTTAGTAAATATAATAATAATTATATATAAATAATAAGGATGGTATAAATAATACATATACACATTAGAGTGAGAATAATGGTTTTTGTCAATTATGAAATAAAAATTAGCTTTAAGGACATTCTTTAGGAAAATATCTTCGTCATTTTGAATGTTTCATTTCAAGACATAAATTGTTTTGAAAGTCCATTTCTTTGAAAATAATATTAAATAAATCATTAAAATTTCATTAATTACATTCAAAGTATGGATCAAATAAATGATGATGGTTAATTATTTATATATCAAACATAGTATAAATACAATTCTATTGTATTATGAAAAAGATAGAAAAGTTCTACATTTGGAAAATGGAAAGAATATTCATTTCAATACATTTTGTATAAAGTAAAAAGTGGGTAAAATGTTCTTTAATTATTCATATTTATATGGTTGGAAACATTTTTTATTTTTTTCAAAACATGGTTTTAGAAGAAAAAAGGTTTCCCGACCAAAAAGATAAGTAATGTATACTTTTCATAAAAATATTTTATAAAACATTTTAATTTCAATAGAAAGTAAATAATTGTACTAAAATTTTCAAATAATAATTAATAATCATAATAGAATAAAATTAAATATTTTATTAAATAATTATCAAATAATTTCATTTATTATAAATTCCAGTGTATACAATTCGGAAGAAAATTATATTTTTAAATAAACCCTTACAAAGATCATAACATTGAAGTGGGAATCAACCAATGAATAAATTACGTGTAAAAACTATAAATCAACATGAAAAACTATACATAGAAAATATATTGTAAAAATTAACTACACACATAATCATAAAATATTTACATCAATGAGGAAGTAATATAAACCAAGAGAAAAATTGAGTTGTAAAATTCTTTACCAATTCATATTTTTTAATTCAAATCTCCTAAAATAAATTAATTCAAATGGAAACCTAAAATTCCACTTATAATTAATTATTCATGATATTAAATGTCTATGGGGTATTATAAACTCTATATTAATTTAACTAGTTGCATAACACTACAATATGGGACACTAAAATGAAATTGAGATGAAATATCATACCTTATGCATTCTTTTAGTTGATTTTTTTTTTGAAAATACTATATAATAGTTTCAAGAATGTTATTTAATTATAATAGAACTATATTAATATTTATATTATATCATATAATCCATTTAAAACATCTTATCATCTATTTGTTAACAATATTTCTTTATTTTCATTATTTCGGGTGTTAAATGCCTTGTTTTTTGAGTATGTGTTGACATGTTATTTTTTTGTTATTGTTACATTGATAAAAGTTTAATCATATAAAAAAATTAAAACATTACTTACATATCATATATATTTATTGTATATGTATTTATAGTAATCAATAAAATTTGGTGATTGGAAATTAAATTAACCACTCATGGAGACCGAAGGTCATGCATACGTAAGAATGTTATTTCTATTTCATTGTCTAACTGAACAAAAAAATAATATATATATATATATATATATATTTATATTATTTAAAATATCTCATTTATGTAATATATTTCACATATTTTTATTAAACTCATTCTTTATGCATTCTATGTAAAAGCATGAATGAATCACATTTCTTCGCAAGTTGGTAGTCCGCCGTACACAAGAACGACATTATCATATTCCCACAAAATGGAAAGTGTGATGTTTTAGTTATTATAATATTAAATAATATTAATGTTATTATAAATATCATATTTATCATATATAAACATTATAACCATCATTATTCCTAACATTGAAAGGTGGTAATGTAAAAAACAAACAATATCGGTTCACAAGGTGATAATTCATCGTACACATGAATGATGATTTCATAACCCAATTCAAGGAGTTGTGTGAATTTATAGGACATATAATTAACATATATATAAATAAGATAATGATGTTATTGTATAATGATGTTATAAAAGTAAATGAAGGAGTGTTATAAGGACAAAAAATAAAAACACTTTTGGACAAACCATACGTATTCTTCAGGTATCCTTTTTAGGTTTTCAATAATTCTTTATTATAATGGATTTCTACCTAGGATAAAGATTTTTGTTTGAGTTAAAAGTATATTAGAGTGTGATTTGGGTAGATATTATCTAAATATAAAGTGTTTGAATGAGTGAAGCGGAGATGAGAGGGGTGGCCTTTTATAAATGGGGTGAGTGGCACTCTTTTAATTTTTGTGAAGGGAGAAGTCTACAGTAATTATTTCAATATAATTTGGATCCAATAATGGTCCAATATTGAGACTATAAGTTAGAAGGTAAAAATATGGCCATCCGATGGGGTTTTTAAATGTTTTTAATTCATTTTCTTCCTTGATTTGGTGTATATTTCCTTACTAGACCTGTTTTAATATTAATTGCTATAATAAATTTTAACTCTTTTAACTTTTCATTTTTTTAAAACATTATGTTCACCAAAATTGAAATTATAAATTTACATGATTCAAAATATATAATCCATACTTCCAAATTCAATCCACAAAAGTGGAAAATTTTAATTTAAAAATAATCTCAATGATGGGACTAGAAAGAGGGGTTTTAAAGTGAAAATGTTCAAAAGATTATTATGTTGTTATATCTAAGGAAAAATAAAAATGATTTTTGTCACATCCTATTATTTTATGAAATATATTATTTAAAATTATTTTATATTCATTATTTAATTGGTATACACAAAAATAAGAATTTATCTTACATTATACATGTTTGTAGGATTAAGGAACTCAAGATGGGGTTGAATTGAGTTCATATAAATTTTCATGTTAAAAAGTTTACTTAAAAGTTTCACCAAATAAAAACTAAAATAAGATAGTTAATTAATGTAATAAAATTATAATAGTTTTAATGTTCAAAATATCATCTTAAAATATTTATTAATTCTCAGTAGTATAAATATGAGATATTTATTAATGTTTTGAAACCACTTTAATAAGTAAAATATTTATAACTACTATCCAAGACTAACTATCAATGAAAAATTTAGTTTTCAAAAAGAAAATGAATTAAAATAGAGAAAGAATAAATCTAAACACACAGTGGACAAAACAATTGGTTTAGTCTGAATGCAAGACCTAATACACTATATTTGGTGATAACATTCCACCAAGATGATTATATTAATAAAATCGATCTCACGCACTAGATTGGCATTAACAATAATTCATAGGACATTCCAGGTCACAAGGATTCTTCCACTATTCTATATGAGAAAACCAACAACTAGGTCATAGAATACCTCTTCAATATTTATATGTTGGTGAAACAATGTTTATAATGATATTTGATCAATTATATCTTGTATCCTATAGTATAATGTAGGAGACAGTGTCTGTTTTGAAATTTATACATGCTCTGCTCGAAATGTAATAAAACAGTACACAATAGAGTAATAATAATGTGAAAGAATTATAAATTCTTTGAGTGTTATTCTATGAATATATCTACTTTTAAGATGACGTAGTTGTTATTTTTGAGTCCCCTTATGAAAATAGAGTATTGTGGGACTCGTGTTATGATTTCTATTTTGATGAGATGTGTTTTATAGCTCTTGTTACTCTTATAGATTTTGTTGCAAGGATGATATCCAAACCTATTCAGTCGAGTGTTCTTTGTGTGTTCTTCTAAGTATGGATATTCTCTTTTCATTCTTGTGATCCACATGACAACTCTAATACTCCAAAACCACACTTTCCATTTTTATTTTAGGTGTAAATGTTAGATCTGACGGGATGCACTATCTCCACACATCATACCTCTTATTGAATGATAATTTTACTACAAAAGAATATTTAATATATCAATTTGATTTAATGACTAAAATATTACTGTTAAAATTACATTTAAATTTATATTATAATGTACAAAAAATGTTTAAGGAACGGTGTCACAGTTTGTATTGAAATGATTTCACGTGGAACAGTGTCATCTCCTTTACCTTCGAGCGGTGAGATATTCATGGTGCCACAATCATGGTTTGACCGTCACAGTTCCATATATTCATTAAAATTTAGAACTGGTAGAACAAAAACAGTTTTAGAATAAATGTGTATCATGTAACGGTGTCTAGTCCTTTATTGGATATCTAAATTTTGTCTTGTTACAGTTTCTTGGAAACGGTAGCAAGGATATTGTGTCACATGAATTATGAAATTTGGTACTGGTTATAGAGTTGGAGTTACAGTGTCTAGATTATGGTGTCTACGTCACGATGCCTGGGTATTGGTTTCTAAGTCACAGTGTATGGGTTATGGTGTCAGTGACATTACCAAAATCCAGAACCAGTGGAAAAATTATGGTTTCTCAGTCATACCCAAATATCTATAAACTATCTTAATAAATAATACTCATAGAATGTATTAGACTAAATAATTTGAAAAATAATACATAAGAACAAACATGTTTTACAATATTCAAACATTATTAACATGATTAGCATGATTAACTTTATTATCATGATTAACATGATTTGTGATCATTAAAACATGAGGAGTCCAATAATCTCCCCATTTTTTATGATAACAAATAAAGGAATGAAACGATATTCAACATATATACAAATAAATGGTTCTAATTCCAAGAATAGTATGGTTCCATAAATTCCTTTTCTTATTTCACTTCATTTTGGGATTATCAAAAAAAGAATAAGAGAATTAAAATAAACATTGAATGATGGTAATGAAGAAAATAAAAATAAGTAGGGAACATTTTATTGGATAGAAAGATAAATTTAATTAAAAGAATAAGGAAAAATAAATAAATCCATAACAAAAAGACATCCTTTACCTATCTTTAGAGTTAGTAGTCTTCACTTTTTTCAGGGAAGAAACATAATGAGATTCCAAGGGAGTACAATTTGAATTTGGAGAAGGGGGATGTCCAACTATGAGAGAAGGAAGATGATTGCCTTCAAAAATAGAAGTGAAATGATATGGTCTAGTGAATGATGTATGTAATGATTGGTCATGCTTGATAGGTCTGATCTGGCATAGAGATGAAGATATAGACATGGAAGTAAGTGAAAAGGTATTGGAGGAGGAATGGGATAAACAAGGCCACAAAGGGGAAGCTATAGGAGCCAAAATTTTAGCACATTGTACATGTAGATAGGGCTTCAATAATTTGATAACGTCATTGATTAAATTATCTCAATATTTCATAGCCTTTCCAAAATCATATTTATTTGCCATAAACCTTTCCAAAGTGGGTGTGAACTCTCTCTTTATCTACATTTTTTCCTTATAATTTTGATATTTTCCTCAAGGTACTTGAAATTACTAGTATGTCAGTGCTTTGTAAAGATCATCTTGAAGAAGAAATCAAAATTTTTGGTAATTTAATCATATGAATTAGTGGATTCCTTTGAATACAGTCAAACCATATCATGGAAATGATCACTGTTTTACACAATCACAGAGAGGCTCTCTTGAAAAGACTGACCATTTAAAGAATGAAGCTCTTCTTCAATTACATTTTTGATTACCGCACTTTCTAATAGTTGAGATGGTTGAATATGTTTAACAAAGGAAGATATGTCTCATATGACTATAGAATGTGTAGGAATTCTCTATAAGAAAGTCTCAATGGAGTTCTTTAAAACACCTGACAACTCAATAATTAAATATACCAATACTTGAACTTCATTTTTCAAAATACAATTGTTTTAACTACCTTCTCAACAACAAATACCAAATTAAGTTAGATCAGTGTCACAAAATTTCTTGAAATTTTGTTAGAATCTTCAATACTGAAAATAATAATATGGTGTTAAGCTAATTGAAATTATTTATTCAGTTCATCCATCATAGATTTTAAATATTTCAATTTTTCTATAAATTTATAATGTTCATTCCTCCCTTATAGAATTTCATGAAGCATCCTTGGTTGGGTATTCTATATATTTTCCTCCAAGAGCATTCAAGAATCATGTTCATGTAGAGATGCTGAAGGGGTAGGTTGAGATTTCAATTTTTTTTCAAAACCATCCATCATACTTTTGAAAAATACTTTCAAATCATCATGGCTTACAAATATTTGAGCTTCTTCTGTAACCTCGGGAGGAGAAACCGAACCAGCCTCTGGTTCCTTAACAAGTATGACTTCTAGTATAGAAATAGCCATTGTGAGATCAATTCCTCTAACAGAAGCCAACTGAGAATCAGATACATCAAAATAGTTATAGATTTTATACAATGTATCCACTGGGTATATCTCAACAAAACCATGCGCTTGAGTACCTTCTAAAATGGGATTTTTATCTACCTTAACATGGGATTCTCTATTGGGATTAAGAAATCAATATCTTGGAATAATCTTATCTCTTCTATTCTGACAGCTACAAGAACTTCTTTATCTATCTAAAAATCATTTTCTATCCCTTACTTAGAAGAAATATTTACATCAGTTTCATATTAATCATTTGACTATACCATAGTAGCATGGCCTTCCTAAAAAATTTCTTCCTCAATAGTGGGTTCTCTTTCAACCCTAGCACTTCCTATATTAGCAGTTATATCTTGTGCAACTACATCTTCAAAAACTTCAGCAACAACTTCTTTGGTAACTTGTGGGTCAAGAAGGCTATTGTATTTTTCTTCTAAGACAATTCATCCCTCAGGTGTAACCACTGAATCCTTAGTATCTTCATATAAGTATTGTATTAATTCATTTGGTTATAATCCAAGGTCATATTTGTTCGTAGGTCTTCAAGGAGTCTCAATCAGGTTGAAATTTTTATACAGTAATTTATTATCTTCCACCCAAAGTTGTTTCTAAGGATTCCTGATAATTTTCAACCTTCTGAGAGTATCGTTATTGCGAGGAACCGGCCCCAGAACACCTGGAGCTGGTGCCTTCATAACACAATGTGTACATTTTAACAAAAAACACACACTAAATAAATTACATATCATGTCCCATCCAGAGGACCTAATTTGGTTCAGGTTTTCAGAATTCAGCCACTTATATCATATTCCTTTAACTCAAAATGAAACCTGAAAAAAAATTAAATCAGAAACGCAGGGTGAGCATACGAATTCCCAGTAAGGGGTTTAAAAATACACCAACATATAATTTGAAATCAGTCTTTAAAACATTCTATAAAACATTTTTATTAAAGAATAGATGTACCACATGTAACATATTATAAAAATGCCTAATTAAGAGAACATGCTAATAGGATTACAAGGATACAAGATTCAAGTAGGCATTCTCATTTGGAGTAAAAAATTAAAGAGATTCAAAACCTCTATGACATATGAATGTGTAAGGACCAATTAAAATGAATAATAAGAGTTCCACATAAATGTAATAAATTTGTTTTTATACACTGAAAACTAATTCACTGAGTGCTAAAAATATGTCATTCCATAAGCTTTTACTTTCCTGATACTCATATGTATTGTATCTTAACCATGGATATTCTACTAATCGAATATCCATTTTTTTAATTTATTATCATACACATAATGAGGGAAATTTATAATTCCAGACATCTGTTTCAATATCTTTTGCAATGAACTAGGGGAAAACTAAGACCAGGCCCCATCCAAGAGAGCTTACTTTTACCGGTCTATAACCCGGAGAGCTTACTTTTACCGGTCTCCATCACAGAGGGATTACTTTTACCGGTCCCAAACCCAGAACATACCAGTCCAATACATTCCTCATATTTCAGATAGGTTCATGTAAGCAAGGTGCACCATACCACCTTGAATAATAAAATTCTATCTCATATTACTCAAGGTGTCCAATACCACTTTGAGTAATTTAATTTCTTATCTTATGATCATGTTATGCCACATTCATGCATTACTGAGTGCAACATTAGAACGGAAAATGAAACCATTTCATCCAAATGACATAATATTATAGATAACATTGAAATTAAGGCGTTATGCATTTATCGAATGACTGTGTGGTTCATTACACATTCATTGAACAAGAGACACTTACTAAAGCACATCAAATAGTAGGTGAGAAGGGGTTTTTTCCATATGATATGTTAAAATGATAACTATTTAATTTAAAAACCTTAGTCAGTGAATGAAAATACGTCTTACTTAATGTGATGCTAAGAAGTGTCAGTGATCAGTAAATTAAAATACATTACTACTTAACAACAACAATCACCATAGTTGACACAACATTATTTGAGCTTAACACGATCTTATGGTTTAACACAACCTTTGATCCTCTAAATATATTTAGGTCATAACAAATGTTTACATCCTTTTTCATCATAAAACATATCAAGGTCTATTATAAAATTCCTTTAAAACATAGAATCCTAAAAGGACTCATATTATTAAGTATTCCTTAACTAAAAATAGTTTGACAATATTTAGGATATACACTAGTACATAACTACCTTTTGGTTTGGCCTATATGGAGACTAACATTATAAAAAGTTATACAAAATTAATTAATTTCTAATGATCCATTCATAAAATTAAGTATTTGTAAACTATAACCATATATATATTTTCTAGGTATATATATGGGTTCCCAATTTTTAAACTATGTTTAATAATTTCACATTAACAATTGATACATAAAACATATTTATTACACCTTCATTAAAAACCAAACCATGTTATGTTATGATACATGTGACCATATATACCTATATAACCATAAAAGTTTTCCACATATATATGTTCCATGAGGAAAGGGATTAGTTCTTCAAGTTTAAATAACATGAAGGTCTGAAGGACCTAGAATCTAGTATTTGAGGACTTCCACAAAATCTATATGACTATACATGAATTCATACATTAATAAATTAAATTTAAAACAAACACATATATGTATATATATTGTACATAAATTATGTTTTTCTTGTACTAAAAACTCCTCTGTGTTTATACAACCTCTTGAACTCAACCGAATGATTCAGATTTTGTTTAAGGAAAGAATTGTTAACTAAACCGTATGATTATATGTATATATTCTTATGTGTATATATTCTTATGTGTATATGTGTGTATATACACCCAATGTAACAATACAAAAAAAATTAAAACACTTAGAGGACAATAATGTGAAGTATAAGTTAATTACAAGAAGATAATCCCTTAAAAGACATAAAATTGTAAAATAAATAATGGTTTGGGACAAATATTTAACCCGTACATTTAATAAATACACCATAACAAGATTTAGTAGTCGACATCATTGGATTGAAAACCAAAACTCATTCTTGGTTTGGAGTACATAAATGAATGGACATACATATATAAAAACTAAAATTTTGCATAATAATATAAATTCATTCGAACCCAAAACATCATTTTCATCCAAATATTTATTTAAAGATTGTAAATAAAATCTTTAACAACATAAAATAATAATGGTTTGAGTTATCTGTATATGTACAAATATACACTAAGTGTATTTTTGGTTTTTCATAACTAAAACCATATTAAACAAACCCAAAATTATAATCATAAACCTTTGAAATATTAGTGGATATAAACTTTTAATGCTTAAAAATACTAGATTCACCATAGAGATGATATATATATATATATATATATGTGAGTGACTGTATGAACATATACATACTCGTATATATATATATATATATAACATGTATATATTGGATTTTTCATGAGAATGAAAAAGCATGAAAACCCTTACACTGGTCCGAGGAGAAGGAGACCTCAATGAAGACTTCACTAAAGCTTTCTATAGGTTCAAGAGTAGATGACCCACGAGGTTCCTAGGTGAAAACGGTTTATAAACTATATAAAAAATTAATATATTATTATAACCGTTGAGAAGAACCAAGTCCAACTAGTTCTTTAATTGGCTGGGGAAAACTTATGGACAAAAGGGGATAAGGAGGGTCCACCCATCTATCAAGGTGGAAGAAGGTATAAAAAAGAAATGGTGCATGGGGTGTAGGGTTCGGTGTAGTGCACGCCATAGGGAGGAAGAAGATGACACAACGAGGTGAAACCAAGAGAAAAAATGGACGATCATGATTTGATATGAGCTTGATCCGACGGTCGGGATACATCCGCAGTTTATAAAGGTGATGGATGACTTGGATCGATCTAAGGCAAGATCGGGCGGCTCACGATTGTCTCAGAGTTTTAAAAATCTCAGACAGTTGAGATTTGATCTAGAGATTGATCGAACAGTCCAAGATCGTGGAGGTGTTCTATGGTTGCTGAAGGTCGAACATGGGATCAGGATCAATGGCCCAGATCGCACACCACGCGATCCAATTTCGGAGATCACGTTTTGCCTAAAAATCCTTCTTCCACATCAAAACATTAAGGGTTTCTGTGGGTCTTTATAACCCTGAGCCTCTCACAACATCCATGATGACACATCACACACCAGGGTGCCTTACACACAGGCTCCCGCCTTCCCCCATAGGATTTTCCCAACCCTTGCCTCACCGTGAACCTGCACCCACCAGGGTGCGCTCAAACGCTCCTGCTCCGGTGCGACATTCGGAAAACCTCTGCCAGAGATTAGGTCAGCCTTGTCTTGGGCTAAAGGCTAGGCTTAGCCACTACATTTGAGCAACCTCCCTTGGCCCAGCCTTAAATGGGATGGCCCTAGCGAGCCCATTTTTTTTTATAAAACCTATCATTTGAAAAACCAACATGTTTTAAATATATATATATATATATATATATTAAAACCTTTTAAAAATTACTTTTTTTACATGACTTTCAACTAAACTTTAGAAGGAAAAAAATATAAATTATATTTTGTCTTAGCTCAAATTATTTAAAAACACTAAAACTTTAAAATACAAAATATGAACTGAGAATTGAATAAACCTTCATGATAATTCTTATACTTGTGTTATAGAAAACATAGTTTAATCAAAAACCTATTTTAATTTGAAGAAATTAAACATAATTTATAACACCATTTTAGTAATAAAAATCATTACAATATAATTATAATATTTGAAAAGTGTTTTTAATTCATTATTTTTTCAAAACATAAGTATAATTCAAAGAATTGTATTGTAGTTAGGGTTTATCTTATAATTTTTCAACTCATAACATAAATTTTGGAAAACTAAATTGTACTAAATTGTTCTTTAGTTAAAACACCACAAGCCCAATGACTATAGTTATAGCCATTGTATTTCCACCAGTTACCCAAGGTAATGGTCGAGTTGATTCCATGTAAAACCTTATATTATGGTGTCCTAAACACAAGAAGAAGAAGAAGAAGGAGGAGGAGGAGGAGGAGAAGAATGAGAAGATGGTGCCTGACACTCTGTGGATGATCAGCATAGTTTATATAATCATGGTGGTGTTGTTCTTCATTTTCACTAACACGAAGGATATCCTTTATTTACTGTGTATTTTTGTCTTTGTAGGGGGCCTTCCAATAGTTCTGATAGAGTTTTTATTAGGCATGTTTGGGTAGGATGGATCCTTGTCTTCTTCACACATTTTAAACACTACGGTGTTCTTTTTATTATGAAAAGCCTTGTGCCCATTTGTGTGTTTTACTTAGTTACACTCTAATATAAATTAAAACCTCATTATTACTTTCTATTGAGAAATAATTTTTGTTTAGTTTTTATGAAATCAAAACAAAATGTAAACATAAACTTATCAATACATGATGTTTGAGTTTAGGGGGTTTTACATTATCTCTCCCTTTAAAGAATTGTGTCCTCACAATTCCTTTCACACAATCTCACTAAAAGACTCCCTTAAAATTTCACCACAACAGGCATCGTGAAGGATCCTTAGGTAAAGCTAGATAAATTCGCAATTTGGTGTTCATTTCTTCTATTTCTATGGCCCAAATACACTTCAGACTGTACTGGATAAACTCATGATATGTGCACTCACGCTTCCATAGAGAGGCTCGAATGGTGGAGAGTTCAGAAATGTCTGAATTGGAAATTTCTCTATGAACTCTTCGGGTTGACTCCAGTATGAAAATTTTAATGACTTCGGCATGGTCATACATATTGATTCTCAATATCTATTACATGTAAGCTACATGTATGTCCCCTTCCAAGGAAGCATCTTGAAACCTTATCCTGGCCATGATGTTTTGGGATTGGGTGAAACATAGGAACAGACCTTCATGGTACTTTCCCCTTCGTATATACAAAACGAGATGAGAATTAGTTATATAGTGGTAAATATAGAAATTCTCTTGATAGGAATGTATAATGCTCGGACTGTTTGACACTTAATAAACTTTCTTGAACATTTATCATATTTTTTCTAAAGGTCAATACTCTCTCTAACATGCTTTAACCAAGATGGTCTCTAGTATCTCGTTAGGGAGTGATAGGATATGAGTCTATTTGTTCATCGGAAAATTAGGAAAATCCTCATATTTAGTAATACCTATGTAAATTTCTCTTTGTTTCAGTTATGGTTTTCTAGAGTTATCTAAACCAAACCCTCTAATACCAAATGTGAGGACCCGGCCCCAGAACACCCAGAGTCATTTTATTCAGAACATGATGTGTACATTTTAACAAAAAACACACACTATAAAAATTACACATAAATATCTGTTCATAGGATCAAATTTGGTTAAGGTTTTGAGAATCTTGCTACTTCTGTCATACTCCTTTAACACAAACTGAAACATGTAAAAACATTAAAAAAAACGTAGGGTGAGCGTACGAATTCTCATTAAGGGGTTTAAAAATAAAACAATATATCTTTGGGAAATTTTATTTAAAACTCTCCATTAAAAATTTATCTTAAAGAAGAGCTATAAAACATGTAACATATTATAAAAATTCTCAATTTAAAGAACTTTCTAATAAGACTACAAGGATATAAGATTCAAGTAGGCATTATCATTTGGAGTAACAAATAAAAGACATTAAAAACTTGAATGAAATATGAATGTGTCAGACCGAATTATAATGAGTAATTATAGGTGCGCATAAATTTAATAACTTCATTTTTATACATTGAAAACTAATTCAATGAGTGCTAAACATATTTCATTCTATAAGATTTTACTTTCCTGATACTCATATGTGCTGGCTCTTAACCATGGATATTCTACTAATCGAATATCCATTTGTTTAATTTATTAACATACAAATAATGAAGGAAAATTATATTTCCGGAAATCTTTGTTAAGGCCTTCTACCATGACCTAGGGGATAACTGTGACCGGACCACAACCCGGAAAACTTACATTTACTAGTCTCCATCCCGGAGATCTTACTTTCACCTGTCTCCAACCCAGAGGACTTACTTTTACTGGTCCTGTTGGCGCCAAAATATGGCCCGGAAGAAAGGAACGAAAAAAAGACGGCTGGCAGGATGCCTCACGAAGCAGCGCCGCGAAACAACGCCACGAAGCACCGTCGCGAAGCACCGTGGGCTGCGCGGTCTCGTGATGCTCCAGAGGCGGTAATCCTCCGCGAACGCATTTGACGTTCGTGAGCCGCCGCAAAGCTCCAGAGGCGGTAATCCTCCGCGAATGCATTTGACGTTCGCAAGCCACCGCGAAGCTCCAGAGGCGGTAATCCTCTGTGAATGCGTTTGACGTTCGCAAGCCGCCGCGAAGCTCCAGAGGCAGTAATCCTCCGCGAACGAATTTGACGTTCGCGAGCTGCTGCAAAGATCCAGAGGCGGTATCGTCCACGAATGCATTTGACGTTCGCGAGCACGCCGCGAAGCACCGGAGGCAGCGCCCGAGTTTTGCTTCGCGGCACCCCTTCCCTATAAATACTGGACTCCCCCTGAGTCATGAGGAGGGATAATCCGACCTTTCGGCTTCTCCTCTCCCAAATCGCAAAGCACTCTTTGCCCCAGGAATCATGAGCTCTGCGATGTATTCCTACTTCACAAGACACCTCTGCTTTGTCTCATTTTGAGCCCCTCTTCTGAGAGGGATGCCCTTCGCGAAGCTCAAGGGCATTCAGAAAGGAAGGGGATTCCCAAGGGAACCTGGGCAACCGTAGAGAACTTATCCTTCAAGAAACACCCAACCCATACTAGTGATCCCTATGCCAAGGTAGGATCGCTACAGATCGTGAAGCACACTGCTTCGCAGGACCCTGCTTCGCGAGACACCCCTTCTTCGTGAGGCAGTGCTCCGCGAACACTGTTTCACTTCGTGAAGCACCTTCCCCCCACACCTATGCCCCATGCCAAGGCCAAGGCACTCCACTTCATGAAGCACACTCCTTTTCTTAGCGATTTCTCTCCCTATGCGACCCTCCAGGTTTTCACGATGTGATTTCAAAGTCCCATGGACAACACCACCCGTTGCGTTGCTTTGCCTAATTCTTCTTCGCATAGGCATGATAACGACTCTTTCTTCTTCGCATAGCCACGCTAACGTGGACCCTTCGATGGTTCGTTCCACAACCCCCCTTGACCATGGCCGTACTTGTACCTTCCCTTCCCCAAGGACCAGAGGGTACCGGTTATGTAAGTCCTAGGGGTGTGGAGTGAACCCACCTCGTCCGAGCTGCAGGACGTTAAACTGCCAAGCACCACGTCCTCAACACATGACGTTAAACTGTGACCCCTGCGCTTTGTCGCACTATGGGCCTCCATCCTGGAACAAGTCCCAGCACCATGGGCCGCCTAACACGTAAGTCCCTCTTCGCTTCTCACGGACGCATCCTTCACGACGTGATCGTCAGGTCCTTGCAACCTCTTGTTTCTCACACCGAGTGTAGAGACCCGAAGCCTGACGTACATTGAAATTACATTACATTTGCGGAATACTTAGTACATAACAAAAACACACACACAAGGACCATAATAGTTTAGTGTATTTGGAAACACGGAATATAATCTTCTAATCGTCGTGAAAGATCTTCAAAATCTCCCATAAAGATCTTCATTTTTTTTCTAAAACCTTTATTTATATTCAGGGGAAAAGAAAACATAAAAGGGTGAGCTCAAATGCTCAGTAAGGGTAAACAAAAGAAATATCAATCACATCATATACATAAGCACATAACTTTTGGAAATCTTAACCTGCAAAAGAGATCATAATTTCATAACATGGGATAAATCATGGCAGTGAAATGTAATCACAATAATCATAACTTAAAACATGAAACATTGTGGATATTATACTAATCGAATATCCATTTGGTTAATTTATTATCATATACATAATGAGGCAAATGTATAATGTCAGACATCTGTGTTAAGGCCTTGTGCCAAGACCTAAGGGATAACTGTGACCAGACCCCAACCCGAGAGCTTACTTTTATCGGTGTCCAACCAGAAGAGCTTACTTTTATCGGTCTCCATCTCGGAGGGAATACATTTACTAGTCCACAACCCAGAAAATGCTAGTCCAACACATTCCTCATATGTCAGATCATTTCATGTATTCAAGGTGTCCCATACCACCTTAAATAATTAAATTCTATCTCATATTACTCAAGGTGTCCCATACCACTTTGAATAATTTGATTTATTATCTTATTATCATGTTATGCCACATAAATGCATCATTGAGTGCCACCTTAGAATGGAAAATGAAATAATTTAATCCATAAACACATAATATTATAGATAACATTGAAACTAAGGCTATAAGAGTTTATCGAAGGCATGCATGGTTCATTACAACTTATTTTCATAAGGAACACTTACTAAAGAACACCAAAAAGTGGGTGAGAAGGGGATTTTCCATATGTGATGTTCAAATGATAACAATTTAATTTAAAAACCATATTCCATGAATGAAAATATAGGTTACTTAATATGCTGCTAAGAAGTTTCAGTGATCAAACAATTAAATTACATTACGACTTAACAACAACAATCCCTACAGTTGACACAACATTAGGTGAGCTTAACACGATCGTATGGTTTAACACAACCTTTGATCCTTTAAATATATTTTGGTAAAAACAAAAGTTTAACTCATTTTTAATCATAAAACAAATCATGGTCCATTATACAATTCCTTTGATACATAGAATCATAACAAGGCTCATATTATTAAAAATTCTTTAACCAAAACAAGTTTGACATGATTTAGGACATACACTTTTACATAAATACATCTTGGTTCGGCCTATATGGAGACTGACATTGTTTAATGTTTTACTTAATTAATTAATTTCTAATGATCCATTCATAAAATCAATGTATTGGAAACTATATTTATATATATATTTGCTAGGTATATATATGGGTTTCCAATTTTTAAACTAATTTTAATAATTTCTCATTAGTAATAGATACTTAAAACATATTTATTACACCTTCATTAAAAACCCAACCATGTTATGTTTTGATACATGTGACCGTATATACATATATAACTATAAAAGGTATTCAGATATATATGTTCAATGAGGAAAGGTATTAGTTCTTCATGTTTGCATAAGCCGAAGGTCCGAAGGACCTAGAATCGAGTATTTGAGTATTTCCACCCAATCTATATAACTATAAAAGCATTCATACATTCATAAATTAAATTTATAAAAAACACATATATGTATATATATATATTATAAAAATTATGTTTTGATTGTATTAAAATTCTAAAATATGTTTGTAAAACCTCATAAAGTCAACAAAAATATTTAGATCTGGTTTAAGGAATGGTTTGTAAAATAAACCATAGTATTATATGTATATATTCTTATAATTATATATGTTTATATACTCCCAAAGAAACGAGAAAAAACAAAAATTAAAACCCTTATAGGTCAAAAAAATAAATAAATGTTTGGGACAGATATTTAACCCATGCATTTAATAAATACTCTATAACAAGATTTAGTTGCTAACATCATCAGATTGAAAAACAAAACCCATGCTTGGTTTGGAGTACATATATATATGGACATACATACATAAAAACTAAAACATTTCGTAATAATATAAATCCATTCGAACCCAAAACATTATTCGAATCCAAGTCATTATTTAAAGATTGTAAATAAAATCCTTAATACTATAAAATAGGAATGATTTGAGTTATGTGTATATATCTGAATATAAACTAATATTATTTTTGGTTTTTTATATCTACAATCATATTAAACGAACAAAAAATTATAATCATCATCCTTATAAATATTGGTACATAAAAACTTTTAACCCTTAAAAAAATTAATTCTCCTTAGAGATAATATATATAAATATAGGTGTGAGTGTATGAACATATAAATACTCGTATATATATATTAACTATGTATACAGAGGATTTTTCTAGAGAAAGATAAAAGCGTGAAAAACCTTACATCGGTCTGAAAGAAGGAGAACTCGAGGAAGACTAGGCTAAATCTTGTGAGAGGTATGAGAGAAGAAGACCCGTGAGGTTCCTAGGTGCAACCAATTTATATGATATATTAAAAAAACAACCTTTTAATATAACCATTGAGAAGAACCGAGTATAATAGGCTCATTAATTCGCCAAGAATACTTATGTACAAAGGGGGGACAATGAGGGTCCACCCTGCTATCATGGTGGAAGATGAACAAAATGGTGCATGGGGTGTAGGGTTCGGTGCAGCGCACGCCACAGGGAGGAAGAAGATGGCACAACGGGGAGAAACCAAGAGAAAAAAAGGACGGTCATGATTTGATCTGAGCTTGATCCAACGGTTGGGATACATCTGCGGTTTATAAAGGTGATGGATATCTTGGATCGATCTGAGGAAAGATCAGGCAGCTCATAATTTTCACGACATTTTAAAAATCTCGGACAGTCAAGATTCGATCTTGAGGTTGATCGAACAGTCCAAGATCACGGCGGTATTACGCGGTTGCTGAAGGTCGAACACGAGATCAGGATCGATGGCCCAGATCACGTGTGACATGATCCAATTGCCGGGATCACATTTTGCCCTAAAATCCTTGTTCCACATCAAAACGGTATGGGATTCCACATCTCTTTATAACCCGGAGCCTCCCGCAACATCCCCGATGACACAACACACACTAGGGAGCCTTACACACGGGCTCCGGCCTTGCACCGCAAGCTTCGGCCTACTCCTGCCTCATCGTGACCTTACACCCACCATGGTGCTCCTGAACGCTCTTGCTCCCATGCACCCTTCGGGGATCCAATTCCAGCATTTGGGTCTCCCTTGGCTTGGGATGAGGGCTTGGCTCATCCACTACATGTGAGCTGCCTCCCTTAGCCCATCCTTAAAAGGGCTGGCCCTGGCTGACCCATTTTTTTCTAAAACCTAAATATAAAAAAACCAATCAGTCTTAAATATATATATATATATATATATATATATATATATTAAAAACATATAAAATTGTCTTTTTAGACATGACTTTCACCTAAAATATATAAGGCTAAAGAATATAAATTATATTTTTCTTAGCATAAATTATTTACAAACACTAAACCTTTAACATAAAAATTATGAACTAATAATTTAGTAAACCATCATGATAATTCTTATACTATAGTTATTGAAAACATAGTTTAATGAAAAAAATAATTTAATTTTAAGAAATTAAACATAATTTACAACATTGTTTAAGAAATGAAAATATTTAAAATAGAAATAAAATATTTTCAAAGGGTTTTGAATTACTTATTATATTTCAAAATTTAAGTGTAATTAAAATCATTATATCGTTGTTAGGTTTTATCTTATAATTTTTTGACTCATAACATAAATGTTGGAAAACTAAGTTGTACTTAATTTTTCTTTACTTAAAACACCACGAGACCAACGAATATAGTTATAGTTGTTGGATTTCCTATGGTCACCCAATGTAATATTCGAGTTGATTCCATATAAAACCTTGTCTTAGGGTGTCCTAAACTCAAGAAGGATAAGAAGAAGAAGAAAAAGAAGGATGAGGAGAAGAAGGTGGTGAAGAAGGAGAAGATGGTGATTTCCATACCATTGATACTCATCACTGTTTATATGATCATGGTGGTCTTGCTCTACGTTTTCACTGACCTGAAAGATCTTGTATATTTACCATGTCTAATTGTCTTTGTATGGGCATTCCCTTAGTTCTGATAGGTGTTTTTTAAGAATTTTTGGGTAGTATGGTTCCTTGTGCTCTTGACACATTGTAAATAGTACGATGTTCTATTTATTAAGAAAAACCTTGTTCCCATTTGTGTGTTTTACTCGTTTGCAGTCTAATATATATTAAAAACAAATTATTACTTTCTCCTTAGAAGTACATTTTGTTTAGTTATTATGAAATTAAAAAAATGCAATCATAAACTTATCAATATAAGAGGTTCGAGTTTTGGGGGTGTTTCACTTATTGATACAATACTCATAATACTCATTAACATCTTCATTAGTTCCATATACTCCTTTGGCATACAACATTGCAGAAATAAATTTTGAATAACATAGGGAGGTTGATTTCGAAGTAGTCTGGATCATATAACTGATGTATAGAATGTTGTAATTACAAAAGTTGATTTTGTTTCCATTTTTCATAATATGTATTAGAAATACATCTTGAGACTACAGGGTTTAGAAATATCCCTTCTTTGTAAAAATAATATTTTGAATGAACATGAACAAAAACCTTGTTTCTCCATCTACTTCTTTTTTAATCGGACTTCTTCTCTTCTTAATTCTAGTTAGGCTTCCCAACGCCTCTTCTAGGATAAAAATATCACTAGGAGGAGAAAGTCCCTGATTATGTCCCAAATAAATTCCTTCATGTTGTATTTCAAGATAGGCATCCCATAGCCTTGATGAAAAGGTAAACCATTGTCCATTTATACAGCATCAAAAAAAGAAATCATATGTTGACTCATTGGAAAACTGAAGATATTGACAAAACTAGTATATAAGCATCAGATAGATAGGTCTCTTTTCTTTAGTGAACCATTTCATCCAACATTATTCATCCTGTCATGAACCAGATATGGTCACCACCGAAACCAGTGCCAAACCTGGCCCGTGACAAGGCCCGAAGGGAGTTCCCGAACCCCATGGGCTGGCAAAAGTTCCCAAGTATCATAAAATGAGAATTGGGAATGATTTACCCGAGTTTATAAACGTAAAACAACAAAATAATCCAATAAAACGAATCTGGATTTTTCAAACCAAACAATCTTTTACAAAAATTCAGAACTGAATTACATAGCTTAACACAACTAAAAACGTCTATAACAAAGGTACAAAACCAAAATGAAATATCCCACGAACCCTCATTGAATGGGGAACTACCCTCAAGCCATCTCCACAATACTTCACCACCAAGGACCTGCTAGAAACCCGAACCACTGGAATAAAAAAAAATTGTACCCAACCTGCGACAACAAAAATAACCAAGTCTACTTACACCCAAAGGTGTAAGTAGGGAGTGATCCAATGACCAGTAGGATACCACCAACAAGATATTCCATGCGATAAACATTCAAATATGAAAAGCATGAAAGTTTTCAAAAACATGTAATTTATAATTAGAATTTCTAAAAGATGCAACTGAAAAAAAAATCAGTTTTCAAGTGGGATAATTTAAAGAATAAACAATTTTAAATTAAATACCAAGGCTACTGAATTTTCCAGCCACTCATACCAAATGCCGATGATAAGTACAAAATATCTAGCGAGCACAAGCAATGGGAAATAACACCTAGGCACTAGCTAGTTGTGGGTCCTAGGTACCTCGTATCTCGGTGAGAGTAACCATCACAAATATACATTCTCGAGCATGAGCCACTAGTAGGGTACATACCCATAACCTAGTGGTCCCCAATCATCATCATCATAATTTAGTTAGAGTTGTAAGCGTCAATATTTCTAAGTGAAACTGAGTCCATACCCCACGGATTCACTAGCATACTAGTACATGTCCACCCACCAAGATACCTGGGTTTTCCCTTTGTGCTCAAACAAGTTCAACAGGTCAATTAATATAATATTCACAAGAAAATAATATTTTCATATCATAAATTCACCAAACATCCCACATGTATACAACACAAGTCACAAAAGTCCACTTTTCATTCAAATTGATTTTGAAATCCGACTCACACCAAAATAGCCGAAAACACTTTTCACATTTCTTTAACACTTCCAAAAATTCATTAAAAAAATTTATAAAACCAATCCAATATGTTACAACTCTCATAACAACCCACTCACTTGTTACACAACACCCCTTTTACCTTCAAAATCATTTTATCATTAAACTTACTTGAAAGATCCCACAAACAAATTTCGCTCCAACATCACAATTTACTAAAACATTACAGAAATTTACAAAACATTCAAAAAGTATTTGAAATCTTAAAACATCACTTAACCTTTAAAAACACTATAATACGTGAACAAATATACCAAACAGTACATATTCACCCATTTCCCACTTTGTTTAACCAACTAAAACATTTACAATTTTCATAAAAAGAACCCATGTGGTGAAAATATGTCTTGCACAAAAAACTCATTTCAAAAACCTATTTTTAAGCCAAAATCAGACCATTCTCTTACCAAAACAGAATTGGAATCCCAATCAACATGTAATAATCCACTTTAAAATGTTATATAATCACCTTGAACAATATCGCAAAAGATACCCATGAGAACACACAAATCCATAAAACACTTTCAAAGAGTATAACAAGGTTACACACATAAAACCCATTAAAAGACCCTCATTTTTAGGCCCACATGACACTATATTATTAACCAACCAAAATTGGAATCCCCGTTCAACAACTAATAAATCACTTTAACATTTTACAAAACTACTACAATAGATAACTTAAGAAATACATTTGAAAAATACATACTTCAAACAAAAATGTAACTTTAATACCAAATGCTTTACTATTGATACCAAAAATGGTTTTCGCATAATAAAAATCATATAAGGAATATGAAAAATTATTTAATCAAGCAAACTAACTCATCATTAAATGGTTACCCACGGAATCATCTACCGAATGTGTGGAAACCCTCAAATTTTGGGGCAAAACATCAACCACACGACCACCACAAAGCAAGGAAGCTAAAATAAACCTAAAACCTCAATATTTCACCCAAAATACAGTAATTTAGAACCTAGGCACGAACCCTAACTTCTGGAATTTTTATAATTCAAGAATTAGGGAAGAATCCCTAAGCAATTTGAAAGAGGAAAGAAATAGACTCACCTACTTGAAGTATCCTGTATTAATCATTCCAAAAACAATAGTTTCTAAAATTGAAAACATCCAAAATTCAGGGATTGATCGAAAAAGATTTAGGAGGTAATTTGGAAATTGTAATGGAGGTAAAAGAGTAAGAATTGAGAGAGTTAAGAAGGGAAGAAGTTACCTATTCAATTCTGGCCGATTTGAGACACCCTATGAAGATCAGCCCTAATTCGTGATTTCAAAGAGCTCCAAGGAGGTGGTAAAGGCAATGGTAGCGCGCCTGGGATTCTTAGGGTCGAGAGGGAGGTGGAATCACCGAAAAAACGCTAATAGTGAAGGAGATATAAAAACATTAATAATTATTGTTAATGCAGGAAATGGGCCTTCGGGCATGCCCAATATCTTAAATAAAAACCCATATCCACCATAATTATGGATTTATAAAGGCTCCAAATTTATATTTGGGTGTTAATAGGTCAGAGGGGACCATTTAGGAATTGTAATGGGTTAAAAATATTAAAAAATGAAAAAGTTATAAAGGAAATAAAATTTATTTTTAAATCTAGAATTGGGCTCACAGTTTGGCCCAATTCATGAAAACTCATCTATTTCTCCATAAAACCTTTGGAAACCATCCAAAACTATAATGAAAGGAAAATAAATGAAATTTACATTCAAAATAAGTCATGTATGTGACAATTCTCCCCACCATGAAAACTTTCCGTCCCCAGAAAGCTACAGAAAGGCCAGATATGAAAGCCAAACCCAACTAATAAACCAAGATGTACTCCCTTTCTAGGTTTCTCCCCCAAAGGCCAAAACACCTACATTGATCAATTAAGGAAGGAATACTTCACAAAAAAATCATACACCACTTTCCTGAAACAATCTATCACATTCAGGATTTATCCCAAAGGAAAACTCTTCAAACACTATCCGAACAAGACTCAAGCAATTCACTCAAACGAACAACAACATCGAACAAGGTTACACATACCTTGCTATAACTAAACCATTGGGCACTCTCCAATATCAATGGTTACCTAAGGAAGATTTAGGTAGCTTGATAGATCCGAATGAGACTACTTACCACCAATCCTTGACCATTGATAAGTCTAAGTTATTGGTATGGGGCAAAAATAGGCTCCCCACCATAAGAACCAACAATCTTAATCGACAAGCATGGTCCAGTACAGAAAGACCCCAAAATATAAAGTGTTGGGACGACCACATGGTCAGTTTTCATGGTTTGGGAAACCATGAACTAACAGTGGAGATTCTTCTATCTACATGGTTTTTTTGGGGCATGGTCACTACTAACCAAGTGCAAACCGTGTGGTCAACTAATCTAACCAAACTTCATACCTTTCTCTAAAGACTCAAGGGAAACCAAAGGGGGAGGGAATAACATTGGGCGATGACATGTGTAAAAATCCCTCCACCTATTTCCACCGAACAAGAACAGTAGAAGAAATATGATGACACCATAGGTTTAAACTCTTCTTATATTTCATATTGAGGATATGACTTTGCACAAGGGTTTAAATGACACTGGGGTTTCCCCTGACTACGCGCCAGATTCTCTCCGGGACCTATGGCTGGAGCTCAAAATATTGAAGCATCTTCGACCTCTCAGTTAGGATTAGGAAACCACCTGAATGAGAATTCTTCTTTCGTTGCAAACAACAACTACACCCCAATCCCCCATAAGTTTTTCAAAGACATAACACATTCCAAACTCACTTTACCCTAACTCGATATTTCACTAAAACAAGGATTAGAAGATGTACACACATCAAACCTTTTTTGTTCGGGTGAGAAACAATAGAAGTAAAGAACACTTAAACTCACCTTCCTCTAAAATGGAAAACAAATTTATGTTTTTTTTCACGAGAGACATTCTCCCAACATAATAGAGACTCTCAGATGATTGCCCAACTTTCACCTCTACAATCAATCAAGCACATGACATCACAAGGAATCACCGAACATGACCATTGCGTCTGATATAAACAATGAATAGAGAGGGAACTAGAACAACATCACCAAACAACACACAATTCTAGAAAGTGGCCATAATATCCTATCATGACCATATTTACCACACTAGTAGTTTAACATGAACTCCTTCTTAGAAGAGACTATGAAGGACCGAGAGTTCCTCTTAGACACTATCCAAATACTCATTCATGCTAACAACCCTAGAACACTTCCACCTTCGAAAAATTAGGAAACATAAGAGGCTAAGGTCACTTCAACCATCCATAATCAGTCTCCCACTACAAGAGGATACACAAAACCAATAAAGGAAATGGTGTATAATCAATCTAAAAAGCTCAAGAAATAGATTCCTTATATTGATCAACTGGAGGATTTTTGAATGGAGAAACAATATGGGTTACGCTTCAGTTATGCATTAACCTTTAATGTGGGCGTACCTTATCCAATGAGAGAACACAAGGACCAAACAAATCTGGTCCATTGGTGAAAAAAAGCCATAAACCAGCTCCAAACACATGAAGGGAACCACCATAAAGGCATCCCAAAACATTTTTCAAAAGATACCACTAACCGTCCCTACAACACAGCTTACCGACCAAACACAAACCCAAAACAAAGTTCAAACAGAAGGGGTTCTTGGAATCAAAACATCCCACAACATCAACATTTCCAAAAACCCATAATACAAACCATACAAAAATATTCATCAAGACATCATGTTTTTCATTAAAAGTAATTATTTGAGAACAAACAGTTTACCAGTAAGCGTATCCACCAATGGTACCCAATGGGCCTCACACATGCATGTTTTTCTGCCACACTGGGCACCCTCCTCATATCTGTCTCGGAACTCATCCATTCATGCCATAAACCATCCATCGTCCCATATAACCCCATGCATGTGGTCACTCATGGAAATACCAAAGGTTAAAACACATATTCATTCAACTTTTCAAAACCAAAACGACCAACCAACAGATCCTTTTTCTCAAAACTGCTAACCAAGGGATCCAAATCCCAATTAAAATATTACTAAAATTTTAATAAAGAAACAACCATTTATACAAGAACTCAATTTCATGTTATTCACATCAATTTCATAAAATCTCATCCCAACAAAACACCCTATGATAATTTAGAAAACACTATTGGAAACAATTTTTCAAAACCAACTTTAGTATAGTTTCTGCTTTCAAAAGAGGTGTAATCAAACCATTTTCCATTTCAAAATAATTCTGAATATTTAGTTCCACTATTTCATAAATCAAACCATTCCATATTTATTTGAAAATCATTTCACAAAATCATTACACTTGTTAAAACCGATTCACTTTAAAACCAAAGTTCCAATATTTCAAAACTAAAGAACACAAGACATTACAAGAGGAAACTAGTTTAAGTGGGTGACTTGGAAATATGGTTGGAGGCCATATTCAAATCACTTCTCTATCACAGAGAGTGTTCTTGGGAATATCCTTAGCTCCACATGGCTTTCCAGGCCCTGTCAGGTTACTGAGACCATTAACCCAACTCTCATTTCATTTCCCCTAATCATCATTAAACGAAAAAAACCAAAGGACTCTGAAAGGTTCCGACTTCCCCTGGAGATGTGAATCCCATCATGATGTGTGGTGATCAGCCTCACTACTCATAACTGAAATTCAAAGTCCCAGATATCCTTAATCCATATTATCCTAATTGTTCCCCAAATAACATGACCCAAAGAGAGTGAACCACCCTCTAATACCATTTTGTCATGAACCAAATCTGGTCACCACCGAAACAAGTACCAAACCTAGCCCGTGAAAAGGCCTAAAGGGTGTTACCAATCCCCATGAGCTGGAAAAAGTGCCTGGGTATCATAAAATGAGAATTGGGAATGATTTACCCGAGATTATAAACTTAAAACAGCAAAAGAATCCAATAAAACGAATCTGGATTTTTCAAACCAAACAATCTTTTACAAAAATTCAGAACTGAATTACCTAGCTTAAAACAACTAAAAAAGACTATACCAAAGGTAAAAAACCAAAATTAAATAGCCCAAGAACCCTCATGTCACGGGGCACCGCCCTTAAGCCATCTCCATAAGACTTCACCACCAAGGACCTGCTAGAAACCCGAACCACTGGAACAAAAAAAATTGTACCCAACCTGCGATAACAAAAATAACCAAGTCTACTTAAAACCAAAGGTGTAATTAGGGTGTGAGCCAATTCCCAGTAGGATACCACCACTAAGAGATTCCATGCGGTAAACATTAAAAGATGAAAAACATGCAAGTTTTCAAAGACATGTAATTTCTAGTTACAATATCTCAAAGATACAACTTAAAAAAATCAGTTTTCAAGTGGGATAATTTAAGGAATAAACACTTTTAAAATAAATACCAAGGCTACTAAATTTTCCAACCACTCATATCATATGCTGACGATAAGCACAAAATATCTAGTGAGCACAAGCAATGAGAAATAACCCCTAGGCACTAGCTAGTTGTGGGTCCCAGGTACCTCGTATCTCGGTGAGAGTAACCATCACAAATATCAATTCTCATGCACGAGCCAGATGTAGGGTACATAACCATAACCTAGTGGTCCCCAATCATCATAATCATAATTTAGTTAGAGTTTTAAGCGTCAATATTGCAAAGTAAAATCGAGGCCAAACCCCACTAATTCAGTAGCATGCTAGTACACGTCCACCCACCTAGATACCCAGGTTTTCCCTTTGTGCTCAAACAAGTTCAACAAGTCAATTTATATAATATTCAAAAGAAAATAATATTTCCATATCATAAATTCACCAAATATCCCACATGTATACAACACGAGTCACAAAAGTCCACTTTTCATTCAAATTGATTTTGAAATCCGACTCACACCAAAATAGCCCAAAACAATTTTCACATTTCTTTAACACTTCAAAAATTCATTAACAAATTTTATAAAACCAATCCAATATTTTTCAACTCTAAAAACAGCCCACTCACTTGTTACATAACACCCATTTTACCTTCAAAATCATTTTATCATTAAACTTACACGAAAGAGCCCACAAACAAGTTTCGCTCCAACATCACAATTTAATAAAACATTACAGAAATTTACAAAACATTCTAAAAATATTTTAAATCATAAAACATCACTTCACCTTTAAAAACACAATAATACATGAACACATATACCAAAAAGTACATATTCACCCTTTTCCAACTTTGTTTAACCAACTAAAACATTTACAATTTTCTTAAAAAGAACCCAAGTGGTGCAAATATGTCTTGCACAAAATACTCATTTCAAAAACCTATTTTTAAGCCAAAATCACACCAATATCTTACCAAAACAGAATTGGCATCCCAATCAACATGTAATAATCCACTTTCAAATGTTATATAATCACCTTGAACAATATCGCAAAAGATACCCATGAGAACACAGAAATCCATAAAACACTTTCAAAGAGTATAACAAGGTTACACACATAAAACCCATTAAAAGACCCTCATTTTTAGGCCCACATGACACTATATTATTACCCAACCAAAATTGGCAGCCCCTTTCAACAACTAATAAATCACTTCCACGTTTTACAAAACTACTACAAGAGATAACTCAAGAAATACAATTGAAAAATACATACTTCAAACAAAAAATGTAACTTTAATACCAAATTATTTACTATTGATACCAAAAATGGTTTTTGCATAATAAACAACATATAAGGAATATGAAAAATTATTTAATCAAGAAATCTAACTCATCATTAAATGGTTACCCACAGAATCACCTACCGAATGTGTCGAAACCCACAAATATTGGGGCGAAACTTCAACCGCATGACCGCCGCACCTCAAGGAAGTTAAAAGAAACCTAAAACCTCAATATTTCACTTAAAATACAGTAATTTAGAACCTAGGCACTAAACCTAACTTCTGGAATTTTTATAATTCAAGAATTTAGTGAAGAAACCCTAAGCAATTTGAAAGAGAAAAGAAATAGACTCACCTACTTGAAGTATCCATAATTAATCACTCCAAAAACAATAGTTTATGAAATTGAAAACAGCCAAAATTCAGGGATTGTTTGAACAAGTTTTAGGAGGTATTTTAGAAACTATAATGGAGGGAATAGAGTAAGAATTGAGAGTTAAGAAGGGATGAAGTTACCTCTTCAATTCTGGCCGATTTGAGACACCCTATAAAGATCAGCCCTAATTCACGATTTGAAAGAGCTCTAAGGAGGGGGTAAAGGAAATGGGAGCACTCCTGGGTTTCTTATGGTAGAGAGGGAGGTGGAATCACCGAAAAACGCAAATTGTGAAGGAGATATAAAAAAATTAAAAATTATTTTTAATGTAGGAAATGGGCCGTCGGACAGACCCAATATCTTAAATAAAAACCCATATCCACCGTGATTATGGATTTATAAAGGCTCAAAATTTATATTTTCATGTTAATAGGTCAGAGGATACCATTTAGGAATTGAAATGAGGTAAAAATATTAAAAAATGAAAAAGTTATAAAGGAAACAAAATTTATTTTTAAATCTGGAATTGGACTCACGGTTTGGCCCAATTCATGAAAACTCATCTATTTCTCCATAAAACCTTTGGAAACCATCCAAAACAATGAATGAAAGGATATTAAATGAAATTTACCTTCAAAATAAGTCATTTATGTGACAATTCTCCCCTCAATGAATACTTGCTAGCCCCGAAAAGCTACAGAAAGTCCAGATACGAAACCAAACCCAACTGATATACCAAGATGTACTCCCTTTCTAGGTTTCGCCCCCAAAGGCCAAAACACCTCCATTAATCAATTAAGGAAGGAATATTTCACAACAAAATCATACACCACTATCCCGAAACAATCAATCACATTCAGGCTTTATCCCAAAGGAAAACTACTCAAACACTATACAAAAAAGACTCAAGCAATTCACTCAAATGAACAACAACATCGAACAAGGTTACACATACCTTGCTATAACTAAACCATTGGGCACTCTCCAATAACAATGGTTACCCAAGGAACATTTAGGTAGCTTGATAGATCTGAATGAGACTACCTACCACCAATCCTTGACCATTGATAAATCTAAGTTATTGGTACGGGGGAAAAAAATAGTCTCCTCACCATAAGAATCAACAATCTTAATCGACCAGCATGGGCCGGTACAGAAAGACCCCAAAATATAATGTGTTGGGAAGACCACATGGTTAGTATTCACGGTTTGGGAAACCATGAACTAACAGTGGAGATTCTTCTATATATATGGTTTTTTGGGGCATGGTTACTACTAACCAAGTGCAAACCGTGTGGTCAACCTATCTAGCCAAACTTTATACCTTTCTCTAATGATTCAATAGAAACCAAAGGGGGAGGGAATAACATAGGTCGATGACATGGGTACAAGGTCCTCCACCTATTTCCACCGAACATGAACAGTAGAATAAATATGATGACACCATAGGTTTAAACTCTTCTTATATTTCATATTGAGGATAGAACTTTGCACAAGAGTTTAAATGACACTGGGGTTTCCCCTGACTACGCGCCAGCTTCTCTCCAGGACCTATGGCTGGAGCCCAAAATATTGAAGCATATTCAGCCTCACAGTTAGGCTTTGGAAACCACCTGAATGAGAATTCTTCTTTCGTTGCAAACAATAACTACACCGCAATCCCCGATAAGTTCTTCCAAAACATAATACATTCCAAACTCACTTTACCCTAACTCGATATTTCATTGAATCAAGGGATTAGAAGATGTACACACATCACACCTTGTTTGTTTGGGTGAGGAACAATAGTAGTAAAGAACACTTATACTCACCTTCCTCAAAAATGGAATATTTTTTTATGTTTTTTTTCAAGGGAGACATTCTCCCAACATAATAGAGACTCTCAGAAGATTGCCCAACTTTCACCTTTATAATCAATCGATCACATGACATCACAAGGAATCACCAAACATGACCATTGCAACTGATATAAACAATGAATAGAGAGGGAACTTGTACAACATCCCCAAACAACACACAATTCTTGATAGTGGCCATAATATCCTCTAATGACCAGATTTCCCACACTAGTAGTTTAACATGAACTCCTTCTTCGAAGAGACTATGAAGGAACGAGAGTTCCTCTAAGACACTATACAAATACTCATCTATGCTAACAACCCCAGAACACTTCCACCTTCGAAAAATTAGGAAACTTAAGAGGCTAAGGTCACTTTAAACCATCCATAATCAATCACCCACTACAAGAGGATACACAAAAACAATAAAGGAAAGGGTGTATACTCAATCTAAAAAGCTCAAGAAATATATTCCTTATATTGATCAGCTGGAGGATTTTCCAATGGAGAAACAATCTGGGTTGCGCTTCAGTTATGCATCAACCTTTAATGGGGGCGTACCTTATCCAATGAGAGAACTCAAGGACCCAACCAATCTGGTCCATTGGTCAAAAAAAGCCATAAACCAGCTCAAAACACATAAAGGGAACCACCTTAAAGGCATCCCAAAACATTTTTCAAAAGATACCACTAACCGTCCCTACAACACAGCTTATCGACCAAACACAGACCCAAAACACAGTTCAAATAGAAGGGGTTCTTGGAATCAAAACATCCCACAACATCAAAATTTTGAAAAACCCATAATACAAACCATACAAAAATATTCATCAAGACATCATGTTTTTCGTTAAAAGTAATTCTTTGAGAACAAACAGTTTAGCAGTAAGCGTATCCACCAATGGTACCCCATGGGCCTCACACATGCATGTTTTTCTGCCACACTGGGCACCCTCTTCATATCAGTCCCGGAACCCATCCAGTCATTCCATCAACCATCCATCATCCCATATAACCCCATGCATATGGTCACTCATGGAAATACCAATGGTTAAAACAAATATTCTTTCCACTTTTCAAAACCAAAATGACCAACCAACACATCCTTTTTCTCAAAACTGCTAACCAAGGGATCCAAATCCCAATTCAAATATTACTAAAATTTTCATAAAGAAACAACCATTTATACAAGAACACAATTTCATGTTATTCACATCAATTTCATAAAATCACATCCCAAAAAAACACCCTATGATAGTTTAGGAAACACTATTGGAAAAAAAATTCAAAACCAACTTTAGTATAGTTTCTGCTTTCAAAAGAGGTGTAAGCACACCATTTTCCATTTCAAAATAATTCTGAATATTTAGTTCCACTATTTCATAAATCAAACCATTCCATATTTATTTGAAAATAATTTCACAAAAACTTTACACTTGTTAAAACCATGTCACTTTAAAACCAAAGTTCCAATATTTCAAAACTAAAGAACACAAGACAATGTGAGAGGAAACTAGTTTCAATGGGTGACTTGGACATATGGTTGGAGGCCATATTATAGTCACTACACTGTCACAGAGAGTGTTCTTGGGAATATCCTTAGCTCCACATGGCTTGCCAGGCCCTATCAGCATACTGAGACCATTAACCCAACTCTCTTTTCATTTCCCCTAATCATTATTAAACCAAGAAAACCAAAGGACTCTGAAAGGTCCCGACTTCCCCTGGAGGTGTGAATCCCATCATGAGGTGTGGTGATCAGCCACACTACTCATAACTGAAATTCAAAGTACCAGAAATCCTCACTCAATATTATCCTGATTGTTTCCCAAATAACATGACCCAAAGAGAGCTAACCACCCTCTGATACCATTTTGTCATGAACCAAATCTGGTCACCACCGAAACCAGTGCCAAACTTGGCCCGTGAAAAGGCGGGAAGGGCATTCCCAATCCCCACGGGCAGTCAAAAGTGCTCGGGTATCATAAAATGATAATTGGTAATTATTTACCTGAGTTTATAAATTTAAAACAACTAAAGAATCCAATAAAACGAATCTAGTTTTTTCAAACCAAACAATCTTTTACAAAAATTCAGAACTGAATTACATAGATTAAAATTACTAAAAAAGACTATACCAAACATAAAAAACCAAAATGAAATATCCCAATAACCCTCATGGCATGGGGAACCACCCTCAAGCCATCTCCACAAGACTTCACCACTAAGGACCTACTAGAAACCCGAACCACTAGAACAAAAAAAATTGTACCCAACCTGCGACAACAAAAATAACCAAGTCTACTTACACCCAAAGGTGTAAGTAGGGTCTGAGCCAATTCCCAATAGGATACCACCACTAAGAAATTCCCTGCGGTAAAAAGTCAAAGATGAAAAGCATGCAAGTTTTAAAAAACATGTAATTTCTAGTTACAATTTCTAAAAGATGCAACTTTAAAAAAATCATTTTTCAAGTGGGATAATTTAAAGAATAAACACTTTTAGAATAAATACCAAGGATACTAAATTTTCCAGCCACTCATACCGTATGCAGAAGATAAGCACAAAATATCTAGTGAGCACAAGAAATGGGAAATAATCCCAAGGCACTAGCTAGTTGTGGGTCCCAGGTACCTTTTATCTCGGTGAGAGTAACCATAAAAAATATCCATTCTCGTGCACGAGCCACTAGTAGGGTACATACCCATAACCTAGTGTTCCCCAATCATCATCATCATAATTTTGTTAGAGTTGTAAGAATCAATCTTGCTAAGTGAAACTGAGGCCAAACCCCATGGATTCACTAGCATACGAGTACACGTCCACCCACCTAGATTCCCGGGTTTTCCCTTTGTGCTCAAACAAGTTCAACAAGTCAATGAATATAATATTCACAATAAAACAATATTTCCATATCATAAATTTACCAAACAGACCACATTTATACAACCCAAGTCACAAAACTCCACTTTTCATTCAAATTGATTTTGAAATCCGACTCACACCAAAATAGCCCAAAACACTTTTCACATTTCTTTAACACTTCCAAAATATCATTAAAAATTTTATAAAACCAATCCAATATATTAAAACTCTCATAAAATCCCACTCACTTGTTACATAACTCCTCTTTTACCTTAAAAATCTTTTAATCATTAAACTTACACGAAAGAGCCCACAAACAAGTTTCACCCCAACATCACAATTTACTAAAACATTACAGAAATTTAAAAAACATTCTAAAAATATTTGAAATCTTAAAACATCACTTCACCTTTCAAAACACTATAATACATGAACACATATACCAAACATTACATATTCACCCTTTTCCCACTTTGTTTAACCAACTAAAACATCTACAATTTTCATAAAAAGAACCCAAGGGGTGCAAATATGTCTTGCACAAAAAACTCATTTCAAAAACCTATTTTTAAGCCAAAATCACACCAATATATTACCAAAACAGAATTGGAATCCCAATAAACATGTAATAATCCACTTTCAAATGTTATATAATCACCTTTAACAATATCTCAAAAGATACCCATGAGAACACACAAATCCATAAAACAATTTCAAAGAGTATAACAAGGTTACACACATAAAACCCATTAAAATACCCTCATTTTTAGGCCCACATGACACTATATTATTACCCAACCAAAATTGGTAGCCCCATTCAACAAATAATAAATCACTTCCATGTTTTACAAAACTACTACAAGAGATAACTCAAGAAATACATTTCAAAAATACATACATCAAACAAAAATGTAACCTTAATACCAAATTCATTACTATTGATACCAAAAATGGTTTTCGCATAATAAAAAGCATATAGAGAATATGAAAAATTATTTAATAAAACAAACTAACAATTCATTAAATGGTTAACCACAGAATCACCTACCGAATGTGTCGAAACCATCAAATATTGGGGCGAAACATCAACAGCACGACCGCCGCACCTCAAGGAAGTTAAATGAAACATAAAACCTCATTATTTCACCCAAAATACAGTAATTTAGAACCTAGGCAGGAACCCTAACTCTGGAATTTTTATAATTCAAGAATTAGGGAAGAAACCCTAAGCAATTTGAAAGTGGAAAGAAATAGAATCACCTACTGGAAGTATCCTGCATTAATCACTCCAAAAACAATAGTTTATGAAATTGAAAATAGACAAAATTCAGGGATTGTTCAAACAAAATTTAGCAGGTAATTTAGAAATTGGAATGAAGGGAAAAGATTTTGAATTGAGAGAGTTAAGATGGGATGAAGTTACCTCTTCAATTCTGGCCGATTTGAGACACCCTATGAAGATCAGCCCTTATTCGCGATATCAAAGAGCTCCAAGGAGGGGGGAAAGTAAATGGGAGCACGCCTGGGTTTCTTTGGGTCGATAGGGAGGTAGAATCAACGAAACAATGAAAATAGTGAAGGAGATATAAAAATATTAAAAATTATTTTTAATGCAGGAAATGGGCCTTTAGGTAGGCCCAATATCTTAAATAAAAACCCATATCCACCATGATTATGAATTTATAAAGGCTACAAATTTATATTTTGGTGTTAATAGGTCAGAGGAGACCAATTAGGAATTGGAATGAGGTAAAAATATTAAAAAATGAAAAAGTTATAAAGTAAACAACATTTATTTTTAAATCTGAAATTGGGCTCACGGTTTGGCCCAATTCATGGAAACTCATCTATTTCTCCATAAAACCTTTGGAAACCATCCAAAACAAATAATAGAAGGAAAATAAATGAAATTTACCTTCAAAATAAGTCATGTATTTAAAAACTCTCCCCACCATGAAAACATTCCGTCCCCAGAAAGCTACAGAAAGGCCAGATATGAAAGCCAAACCCAACTGATAAACCAATATGTACTCCCTTTCTAGGTTTCGCCTCCGAAGGCCGAAACACCTCCATTGATCAATTAAGGAAGGAATACATCACAAAAAAATCATACACCACTTTCCTGAAAAAATCAATCCCATTTAGGCTTTATCCCAAAGGAAAACTCCTCAAACACTATCCGAACAAGACTCAAGCAATTCACTCAAACGAACAACAACATCGAACATGGTTACACATACCTTGTTATAACTAAACCACTGGGCACTCTCCAAAATCAATGGTTACCAAAGGAATATTTAGGTATCTTGATAGATCCGAATGAGACTACCTACCACCAATCCTTGACCATTGATAAGTCTAAGTTATTGGTACGGGGAAAAAATAGGCTCCCCACCATAAGAATCAACAATCTTAATCGACCAGCATGGGCCAGTACAGAAAGACCCCAAAATATGAAGTGTTGGGACGACCACATGGTTAGTCTGCATGGTTTGGTAAACCATGAACTAACAGTGGAGATTCTTCTATCTACATGGTTGTTTTTGGGGCATGGTCACTACTAACCAAGTGCAAACCGTGTGGTCAACCTATCTAGCCAAACTTCATACCTTTCTCTAAAGACTCAATGGAAACCAAAGGGGGATGGAATAACATTGGGTGATGACATGGGTATAAGGCCCTCCACCTATTTCCACCGAACATGAATAGTAGAAGAAATATGATGACACCATAGGTTTAAACTCTTCTTATCTTTCATTTTGAGGATAGGACTTGGCACAAGGGTTTAAATGACACTGGGGTTTCCCCTGACTATGTGCCAGCCTCTCTCCAGGACCTATGGCTGGAGCTCAAAATATTGAAGCATCTTTCGCCTCACAGTTAGGCTTTGGAAACCACCTGAATGAGAATTCTTCTTTCGTAGCAAATAAAAACTACACAACAATCCCCGATATGTTTTTCCAAGACATGACACATTCCAAAATCACTTTACCCTAACTTGATATTTCACTGAAACAAGGGATTAGAAGATGTACACACATCACACCTTGTTTGTTCGGGTGAGAAACAATAGAAGTAAAGAACACTTATACTCACCTACATCTAAAATGGAATTTTTTTAAAGGGAGACATTCCCCCAACATAATAGAGACTCTCAGATGATTTCCCAACTTTCACCTTTACAATCAATCGAGAACATGACATCACAAGGAATCACCGAACATGACCATTGTGACTGATATAAACAATTAATAGATAGGGAACATTTACAACATCCCCAAACAACACACAATTCTAGAAAATGGCCATAATATCCTCTCATGACCATATTTCCCACACTTGTAGTTTAACATGAACTCCTTCTTCGAAGAGACTATGAAGGACCGAGAGTTCCTCTTAGACACTATCCAAATACTCATCCAGGCTAACAAACCCAAAACACTTCCACCTTCGAAAAATTAGGAAACTTAAGAGGCTAAGGTCACTTTCAACCATCCATAATCAATCCCCCACTACAAGAGGATAAAAAAACCAATAATATAAAGGTTGTATACTCAATCTAAAAAGCTCAAGAAATAGATTCCTTATATTGATCAACTGGAGGATTTTCCAATGGAGAAACAATCTGGGTTGCGCTTTAGTTATGCATTAACCTTTAATGGGGGCATACCTTATCCAATGAGAGAACCCAAGGACCCATAAAATCTGGTCCATTGGACAAAAAAAGCCATAAACTAGCTCCAAACACATGAAGGGAACCACCGTAAAGGCATCCCAAAACTTTTTTCAAAAGATACCACTAACAGTCCCTACAACACAGCTTACCAACCAAACACAAAACCAAAACATAGTTCAAACAGAAGGGGTTCTTGGAATCAAAACATCCCACAACATCAACATTTTCAAAAACCCATAATACAAACCATACAAAAATATTCATCAAGACATAATTTTTTTCTTTAAAAGTAATTCTTTGAGAACAAACAGTTTAGCAGTAAGCATATCCACCAATGGTACCCCATGGGCCTCAAACATTCATGTTTTTCTTGCACACTGGGCACCCTCCTCATATCTGTCCCGGAACACATCCAGTCATGCCATCAACCATCCATCGTCCCATATAACTCCATGCATGTGGTCACTCCTGGAAGTACCAAATGCTAGAACAAATATTCTTTCCACTTTTCAAAACCAAAACGGCCAACCAACACATCCTTTTTCTCAAAACTGCTAACCAAGGGATCCAAATCCCAATTCAAATATTAATAAAATTTTCATAAAGAAACAACCATTTATAAAAGAACTCAATTTCATGTTATTCACATCAATTTCATAAAATCTCATCCCAACAAAACACCCTATGATAGTTTAGAAAACACTATTGGAAACAATTTTTTCAAAACCAACTTTAGTATAGTTTCTTCTTTTAAAAGAGGTGTAAGCACACCATTTTCCATTTCAAAATAATTCTGAATATTTAGTTCCACTATTTCATAAATCAAACCATTACATATTTATTTGAAAATAATTTCAAAAAAACTTTACACTTGTTAAAACCGAATCACTTTAAAACCAAAGTTCCAATATTTCAAAACTAAAGAACACAAGACAATGCGAGAGGAAACCAGTTTCAGTGGGTGACTTGAACATATGGTTAGCATCCATATTCCAATCACTTCACTATCACAGAGAGTGTTCATGGGAATATCTTTAGCTCCACATGGCTTTCTAGGCCCTGTCAGCTTACTGAGACCATTAACCCAACTCTCTTTTCATTTCCCCTAATCATCATTAAACCAAGAAAACCAAAGGACTCTGAAAGGTCCCGACGTCCCCTAGAGATGTGGATCCCATCATGAGGTGTGGTGATCAGACACACTACTCATAACTTAAATTCAAATTCCTAGAAATCCTAACTTCATATTATCCTGATTGTTCCCCAAATAACATGACCCAAAGAGAGCGAACCACCCTCTGATACCATTATGTCATGAACCAAATATGGTCACCACCGAAAACAGTGCCAAACCTGGCCCGTGACAAGGACCGAAGGGAATTACCGATCCCCACAGGCTGGCACAAGTGCCCAGGTATCATAAAATGAGAATTGGGAACAATTTACCCAAGATTATTAACATAAAACAACAAAAGAATCCAATAAAATGAATCTGGATTTTTCAAACCAAACTATCTTTTACAAAAATTCAGAACATAATTACATAGCTTAAAACAACTAAAAAACTATACCAAAGGTACAAAACCAAAATGAAATAGCCCAAGAACCCTCATGGCATGGGGCACCTCCCTCAAGCCATCTCTACAAGACTTCACCACCAAAGACCTGCTAGAAACCCGAACCAATGGAACAAAAAAATTGTACCCAACCTGTGACAACAAAAATAACCAAGTCTACTTACACCCAAAGGTGTAATTAGGGTGTGAGACAATGCCTAGTAGGATAACACCACTAAGATATTCCATGCGGTTAACATTCAAAGATGAAAATCATGCAAGTTTTCAAAAACATTTCATTTCAAGTTACAATTTCTAATAGATGCAACTTAGAAAAAATCTGTTTTCAAGTGGGATAATTTAAAGAATAAACACTTTTAAAATAAATACCAAGGCTACTGAATTTTCCAGCCACTCATACTGTATGCCGACGATAAGCACAAAATATCTAGTGAGCACAAGCAATGGGAAATAACCCCTAGGCACTAGCTAGTTGTGGGTCCCAAGTACCTCGTATCTCGGTGAGAGTAACCATCACAAATATCCATTCTCATGCACGATCCACTAGTAGGGTACATACCCATAACTAAGTGGTCCGCAATCATCATCATTATAATTTATTTAGAGTTTTAGGTGTCAATCTTGCTACGTGAAATTGGGGCCAAACCCCACAGATTCACTAGCATACTAGTACACGTCCCCCCACCTAGATACTCGGGTTTTATGTTTGTGCTCAAACAAGTTCAACAAGTCAATGAATATAATATTAACAAGAAAATAATATTTCCATATCATAAATTTACCAAACAGCCCACATGTATACAACACAAGTCACAAATTTCCACTTTTAATTCAAATTGATTTTGAAATCCAACTCACACCAAAATAGCCCAAAACCCTTTTCACATTTCATTAACACTTCCAAAAATTCATTAAACAATTTTATAAAACCAAATCCAATATATTAAAACTCTCATAACAGCCCACTCACTTGTTACATAACACCCCTTTTACCTTAAAAATCATTTTATCATTAAACTTAAACGAAAGATCCGACAAACAAGCTTCGCTCCAACATCACAATTTACTAAAACATTACAGAAATTTACAAAACATTTTAAAAATATTTGAAATCTTAACACATCACTTCACCTTTAAAAACAATATAATACATAATCAAATATACCAAATAGTACATATTAACCCTTCTCCCACTTTTTTTAACCAACTAAAACATTTACAATTTTCATAAAAGAACCCAAGTGGTGCAAATATGTCTTGTACAAAAAACTCATTTCAAAAAACTATTTTTAAGCCAAAATCACTCCAATCTCTTACCAAAACAGAATTGGCATCCCAATCAACATGTAATAATCCAATTTTAAATGTTATATAATCACCTTGAACAATATCGCAAAAGATACCCATGAGAACACAAAAATCCATAAAACACTTTCAAAGAGTATAACAAGGTTACACACATAAAACCCATTAAAAGACCCTAATTTTTAGGCCCACATTACACTATATTATTACCCAACCAAAATTGGCAGCCCCGTTCAACAACTAATAAATCACTTCCACATTTTACAAAACTACTACAAGAGATAACTCAAGAAATACATTTGAAAAATACATACTTCAAAAAAAAATGTAACTTTAAAACCAAATTCTTTACTATTGATACCAAAAATGGTTTTCACAAAATAAAAAGCATATAAGTAATATGAAAAATTATTTATACAATCAAACTAACTCATAATTAAATGGTTACCCATGGAATCATCTACCGAATGTGTCGAAACCCTCAAATATTGGGGCGAGACATCAACCGCATGATCTCTACACCTCAATGAAGTTAAAAGAAACCTAAAACCTCAATATTTCACCCAAAATACAGTAATTTAGAACCTAGTCATGAACCCTAACTTCTGGAATTTTTATAATTCAAGAATTAGGGAAGAAACCCTATGATATTTGAAAGAGGAAAGAAATAGACTCACCTACATGAAGTATCCTGCATTAATCACTCCAAAAACAATAGTTTCTGAAATTGAAAAGAGCCAAAATTCAGGGATTGTTCTAATAAGATTTAGGAGGTAATTTTTATACTATAATGGAGGTAAAAAAGTAATAATTGAGAGAGTTTAGATGGGATGAATTTACCTCTTCAATTCTGGCCGATTTGAGACACCCTATGAAGATCAGCCCTAATTCGAGATTTCAAAGAGCTCCAAGGAGGGGGGAAGGAAATGGGAGTGCGCCAGGGTTTCTTAGGGTCGAGTGGGAGGTGGAATCACCAAAAAAATGAAAATATTGAAGGATATATAAAACATTAACAATTATTTTTAATGTAGGAAATGGGCCTTCGAACAGGCCCAATATCTTAAATAAAAACTCATATCCACCATGATTATGGAATTATAAAAGCTCCAAATTTATATTTTGGTGTTAATAGGTTAGAGGAGACCATTTAGGAATTAGAATGAGGTAAAAATATTAAAAAATGAAAAAGTTATAAAGGAAACAAAATTTATTTTTAAATCTGGAATTGGGCTCATAGTTTGTCCCAATTCATAAAAACTCATCTATTTCTCCATAAAACCATTGGAAACTATCCAAAACAATGAATGAATGGAAAATAAATGAAATTTACCTTAAAAATAAGTCATGTGTGTGACAAATACACATATTTCAAAACTAATGACTTACTTTTCAACTGCCGATTAGACGTACTTATTTTTATGGCTCTACAATTTGATCAGCAAGGCCTGGAGTCAGTGGTCTTTCATGCATTGTTTTTTGAGCCGTTTTTAAATTCTTCTTTGGAAATAATTTTTCAGGAGTCAATGAGGAAGGTCTATTCCTTATGTTCAACTAATGTATGTTTGAGATGGAGAATGAGTAGAATAAGGGTTGGAGGTTTGAGAAAAATAGATTTTTATTTTGATGGTAGAAGACTCAAGTGAAGAGAGGAGTAGAAAATAATATCAAGTTTTTATCATTAAGGGATTCCAAATGTCGCAAAAACATGTACATAGAATAATAAACATAGAATAATATATTCAGCGATACAAGAAATGTAATTCTATTAAATAAATTTAAATCATTTCTATGAGTCTGGAATAGTTCGTCACTCTGTCATCATTATTGTTTGACTCCAAACGGTTTGACACTATCATTGAGATAACAAGTGTAAGTTAATAACAATGATACCGTAAACAAGAGATATTAATTCCAAGATATTTACTTGTGAAACCGTGAATCATGAAACTATAAACTGTGAAATAGTATGTGTGAGACAATAATTCCAAGATAGTAACTTGTCAAACAGCGAATCATGAAACCATAAACCGTGAAATAGTAAGTGTGAGTAAGTAAAACATTGACTTAAGACTTATCATCCCTAATTCATGTATGATGTAATTTTTCCATTCAAAATTTAATGTTTTAGTGAATATATCTGCATGATGATTTTTAGTGCTAATGGATTCCAATGTGATATCACCTTTTTGATAATGATCTCTCAAAAAGTGATTCCCTTCATCAATATGTTTTGTCCTAGAGTATGAAATAAGATTCTATGAAATGTTAGTAGGACTTTTATTGTCACAATTTATAAGTATGTGTCTTAATTAATATACTTAATCTAGTAATGTGTTAATCATCTAAAAAATTTGTGCACAAAAACTACCAACATCCATGTATACAGCTATAAACGAAGGTAGTGCAATAACTTTTTTCTTCATACTACACCATGATACTTGATATTTCCCTAAAAGGTGACATGTTCCAAAGGCTCTTTTATTATCTATAATACAACCAAAAAATCATCATATGAATACATAGCTAAGTCATATGATTATACAGTAGGATCGAACAATCCTAAATTGGTTGTATGTTTGAGGTATTTGAAAATTCTTTTAACAATCATTAAATTAGACACTTTGGAGTTTTCTTGATAACTTGCACACATGAAAACACTAAACATAATATTATACCTACTATATGTTATGTAGATTAAACTTCCAATAATTATTCTCTAAGTTGTTTGATCAATAGATTTTCCATTTTCATCAAGATCCAACTAACAGGTAGGACTAATTGGAATATCATTGCTTTTAGTCCTATCTAAGCCCCAACATTTTGGAAGATCCAAAGTATATTTTATTTGAATTAAAATAATACCATCCATATTTTTGAAGGAATTGAAATCCAATACACAATCATAGTTCACCCATTAAACTCATTTCAAATTAATTTTGCTTCATCTTCTAAATTTCAGTACATAAAAAATTTCTTAATGTTCCAAAAAAATCATCAACATAGATTTGGATAACTAAAAAATACTTTGAAATTCATTTTATAACAAGGGTAGGATCATCTATACTTTTTGTAACAACATTGGGTATAATAAAGTTACTTAATCTATCAGACCAAGATCATGGATCTTGTTTTAAAACATATAATTATATTGTCAATCTAAAAACAATATTTTGAAAATGAGGGTTTGTAAAACCAAAGGGTTTTCAAAAACAAACATCCTAAACTATATAACTATTTTGGAATGAAAATTTGACATCGATTTTGTAGAGTTTTAAATTTATATGTGTCGTACATGAAAAAAAGATTATAATGACTTCATGTTTAGCTATTTGTGAAAAACATTCTTTATAGTCAATTCCATCTTCTTGACTATAACCTTGTGCAGCCAACATAGGGTTGTTTCTAACTATGTTTCTAGATTCATCTAATTGGTTCTTGAACACCAATTTAGTTCCTACAGTCAAAGTGTCTTTGGGCCTTTCCAAATGTTCCCAAACATTGTACCATTCAATCTGATTTATCACCTCTTGCATAGAAATCACCCAAAATTCATCATTGATAGCATTATTATTGTTTTAAGATCAAGTTGTTACAAAAAAGTTTGATGTTAATATTGATTTCTAATAGAAGCTATATTTTGTGTTCTTTTATCTAAATCTCCATCAATAGCATATAAAGGGTGGTTCTTGAAGGATATTAGATGGTATAGGAAAAGATAGGCTAGTAATTTCAGGTTCATCAACTAATTTTTGTTCATCATGTCCAGATTCTGAATAATTTTTGGAACTGTTTGATTTAACACATTTCTTAACAATATGATTAAATGATTTTGAATTATTTCTATATTTGACACATCTTTTTCAATTTTTTCTTGTGAGGTCTTAGGTTTATGTTGATATATTTCATCAAATTTGATATACACTGATTCTTCCACAGATATGGTTATTTGTATAAAGACTCTATAAAATTTATTATAGATTTTATATACTAGAAATATTCTTTAATCACTTTTGGATGAAAAAATATCAAAATTATACTTTGTATTAAGAATATATCCTTTGCAACCCAAAACATTAAATTAATTAAACTGGGGTTTCCAATTATTCCACAACAAATTAGGGGTTATTTTAGGGATAGGTCTATTTAGAACATAGTTAATAACATTGAACATTGTATTGATAGATTTAGCCCAAATGAAAATAGGTAAGTCATAATCACTACACATTGTTCTAGAAATTTTTTGTAATGTTATATTTCTTCTTTCTATAACTCTATTTTGTTGAGGTGTCCTAGGGACTGAGAAGTTATGACTATAGCAACTCTGTGAGCAAATAGATTAAAACTCTTGGTTTTAAAACTCATGTCCATGATAACATCATAGATATTTTAACCTAATTCCACTAATATTAACTATACTACTATCATATGTGGTGAAATGAGAGCATGATTCACTTTTGTGAGCCCAGAATAAGGTCCATGTTTACCTACAATAGTCATCTATAATAATAAAACATACTTCTTCCCTTTTAAACAAGAATATATAGATGGTCTAAAATAATCCATGTAGAACAAATCAAGAGGTTGAGAAGTTAAAACTTATCTCTTTAGTTTAAAAGATATTTTGTGATGTTTTCCCTTTTAAGAAAGATTGCACACTTTGTAATATCGAATCTGATGTTTGGGTAGGTCCATGGATAATATATTTCTAGTAACCATTATAAGGAGGTGTATATTTCATTATCCTAGACTTTTATACCATATACAAGATTATTTGTAAAATACACTTAAGCCAGAAAGTTTTGAGATACTAAAAAATATAGATTAACAGCATATGCATTTTCATTTCTAGAAGAAGAAAATATTAGTTCATTTTTAGAGTTAAAAACATTGCAGACATCATTCTTAAATTTAAAAAAAATACATAAACATATAGTTGTGAAATACTAAAACAATAATATTTTAATCCATAAAAAAAATACTTTAGAAAAGAAAATTGAATTAGAGTTACCAATATGGCCTAATCCAATTATTTTTCCTTCTGAATTATCAATGAATGTTATATTCCCACAATAAATATTTCATAAATTATTGAATAATGAGTAATCTCCTTTTGTGTGTCATCAAAATCCACTCTCCAGGTACCATAAGTATATACTTGATCGCTTTGAACAACTTTCATAAAAAATAATCTATCAAAAATAGATTTTGGTACCCTGATTTGGTTTGGTCCAATAACAATAGTAATTGGTGATTTAAGAACCCAAATATGCTTAATGGGTTTCCTAAAAAATTTATGTAACATATTTAAATAATAGAATATATTTGTTAAAGAAAACTTGTGATAGTAATGGATTTTACTGAAAAAGAGCTAGTTTGCAGAATTTTTACATTTAGGTAGGGAAACAGATTTTCTAAATTTAGTTACAAACTTGTTTCTAGTGAGATTTAATTTCCTTTTTTATCCTATACAAGTAGTGTATATAGAAGAAATTTTTTTACCAAGAATCAAGATAATAACATTTTATTACCAAGCATCAAGATAATAAATTTTTTTTACCAAGCATCAAGAGGGGGTGATTTGAGATCCCATAAAAAATTTTGTTAAAATGTTTACCGAAAAGATTTCCCCAATTAATAATAAAATAGACCAATTAATTATGATAATAACATTTTAATAGTTTGAATATTAAAATAACTTCTTAGAAGATTGATTATGTCTCAGTAGTATCACTATGTTATATTGATATACCTTTTGAAACCACTGATATAAGGCAATATAGTTATAATTACTATCCACAACTAACTATCAAAGTAAAATTTAGTTTTCAAATGGGAAATGTATTAAAATAGGGAAAGACTAAATTTTAAAACATAATGAATAAAATAAGTAGTTAAGTATCAATATGAGACCTAATCCACTACACCTATAGATCACCTACCCCCAAGATGTTTATATTAATAAACATGATCCACAACCTAGATCATGTTTAACTATATTAAATAGCATTGTCAAGGTCACAAGGCCACTTCAACTATTCTATGTGGGAAAACAAACTACCAGGTTACAAAAAACCTCTTCAACGGTTATATGGGGGTAAAGAAATGTGTAGAAAGATTTTTGAGTGAGGATATATTGTATCCTATAGTTCAATGAAGGAGACAATGTGTATTTTAATATAGATACACACACTTCTTGAAAAGTAATAATATAGTACACAATAGAGTAATGATAATGATAAAGGATTCAAAATTCACTGACTATTGTTCTATATAGTTCTTGACTATTAGGATGTAGTAGATGGGATTTTCGATTCATCTTAGGAAAACAATGTATCGTGGGCCTTGTGTTTTGGTTTCTAATTTGATGAGATGTGTATTGTATCACTTATTCTTCTTATATATTTTGTTCTGAGTTTTTCATCCATAGTAGTCCAGTCGAGAGTTCTTCGTATTTTCATCAGAGCATGGATATTCCCTTTTCTTACATGTAATCCACATCATCACTCTAATACTCTACAACAACACATTCCTTTTTTATCTTAGGTGTGTCTGTTAGAGCCGAAAGGATGCACTACCTACTCACCTCCTACCTCGTACTGTATGTTGACAAGAATGTAAAATCACATTTATTATATCAATTTTATTTAATGACTCAAATATGACCATTAAAAATAATATTTAAATTTAAATTAAAAAAATAGAAAAATGATAAAGGAATGGTTTCAATGTTTGTCTCGACACATTGTCACTTAGAATAGTGTAATCTCATTTTCCTTTAAGATGTGATATAGTCATAGTGCCACTTTAATAGTGAGATAGTCATTGTGTCATAGTTTTATTGAGTACTGAAACTTGTAGCACATATGCGTTGTCAGGATCATAGTGTCTCATGTAACGGTGTTTATTCAGTTTTCATAACTCTAAACGGTGTCTTGTTAAGATTTATTAGAAATGGTATCAATGATCTGGTGTCACATGCTTTATGAAATCATTGATTGGTTACAGTGTCAGAGTTATGGTGCATGGGTTAGGGTGTCTAAGTAACAGCGTCACAGTTATAGTGTCTTAGTCGCGGTGTTTGGGATACAGTGTTAGTTAGTTTTCTAATATATGAAACCAGCGAAAAACATATGGTTTCTCAGTCTTAGCTGAATATCTATAAATTATCTTAGAAAATAATACTAATAGAATGAATTATACTTAATCATTAGTATAAAAAACATAATAGAACAAGATCAAACATATTTTACAAGATTCAAACATGATTAACATGATTTTTGAGCATTCAAACATGAGGGGTCCAAAAATAAACATCATAAATTTTAAATTTTTTCACATGTGACATCGCGTTTCTTTGATTACTTCTGTTACACACATGGATGAGTCTTACCAAACAAAAATATGCTATCAATATTGTTATTTAATATGATAGTAATTAAATTTCCATTGGAATGAAGGGAATTAATAATTTTAACTAAATTATGAAAATATGGTTTAATCATTTTTTTAAAATCAATTCATTAGTTACTAATTAATTATAAATGGAAAATAAAACTAATTGAATATAAAGAATATGTTTTTATAAAAAAAGTATTTTATGCATCCAAAGGCACTTTAACCTAGTATATTATATTAATTATTATTATTGAATGATTTTAACAAAATATCTATATCATATATTCTGTAAAACATTTTGATATTCATCAAATATGTTTTATAATCATAAGATAAGATTAACTCCAGTCTTATGTACAAGTATTTATATTTGTCCTAATGGAAGTTTTGTCGCCTTTTGATTACACACATGTTTTTAATCAAAATTTTCAAAATTATATAAATTTTAATTAAAAAAACATTTTTAAATTGTATTTTCAAAACTATATTGAGCTTAATTTTCAATATTTTTCTAAAATATTTTCATTATTGATGAATAATGACAAATACCGAATTTTAGTTGAAAACTGACATTTTATCTAAATAATATATAATTTTAAATTAATTTATAAAATTATTTTAAAGTAGAATTATATCAACAATACATCTATTATCCCAGTTAATGTAGTTTTCATAAATTTTATATTCAGTTTATATTTAAAACCTTAGTAAACTGTTGAACATTTTCAGGTCAAAAACATTTTTTTATCATGTCACTATAGTTAATTTTAAATTAAATTTTGAAGATAATATGAATGTAATGTGAAAAAAATAATTCTATATTTATCTTTATAATAATTTATATTATAAAATACTATAAACTTAATTTTTAACCATTATGATTAGTGGAATGAATAAAAATTAATTACCACAATTATGGTTAAAACAAGGTTTTTTTCGCATTACATGTGTTTGTATAAAACATAATTTTACACACACACATGAATATTAGATAATTAATTATACCTATTATATATAATAATTGTGTATAAATTATCTAATAATTATATTTTTAATTATATTTTTATAGTATAAATTTCTTAGGTAAATAAAAACATACAAGTTGCATTAGAAAAAATTATAATGATAAAATTGAGAAATCTTATAGACTTTAAAGAGAATAAAAAAATGTTTTTCTTTTTATGTGGAGGATATATGTATAGACCAATTAAAAAATAAAACTAATTATTGTTCAATTTTGGAGGAACATGGGTTAAGGTAGACATCCCAATAATTTTTTCCTTGGTATTTACAAAAATATCCCTCCTCATCCACTTTAAAATGGAATTGACTTTATAGATTACTTCACATCGCTAAATAAATGATTTTGAAAAAAACCTAAAAAAATCAATTACCACCTCTTGCAATCTCTTATTAAAATCCTAAATTTTGGTATAAATCCATCCAAGGATTTCCTTTGGTAAAAACCAAAAACAGATACCAAAAGATTATGAAACATTCATCAACATTCATTTTTGTATTGGTTTCTAATATGTCCCCTTGAATTATTTTTACATCCTGCTCATATAATAATCATAATATCATAAATATAATGATATTTTTTTATGTTAAGGGTATTATCTTCAATAAATCACACTTCAATCAAATGGGTTATAAAATCAACATTTGTGTGTACGACAGAAACCCCCCTCATGAAATAATTTCATTCATTTTTCTATTACAAAATCTCATAGATGGAAGAAATGGTGGACATAATATTTGTATAGGATATTTAGGAAATTTATAAAATAATAATTATTCACCAGTTATCTTATCATAAACAACCTTTTTATATTCCATTCTGTCAGGGATGCAATAACATTGCTCGTTTGTACTGTACACTACACCCTCTTGAAGTGATAAAATCATTTTTCACTAACGTGTGATAAGGAAGGTAATAAAGGTAACTATAATGAATATATATGATATTTATGAAATTATTTTGATATTAGTTACATTATTATAATTCTAGGAGTATAATAAAACATTTTCTTTATTAGCATTCCCCCCATAGAAAATGTGATAACATTATTCTTGGACGTGTGCACTACTGCCTCCACAAAGCGACATCATTTATTTTACCTAAAAATAATTATATATATATATATATAAGTATATATAATTTAAATTAATAATATTTTTGAAATAATTATCAATTTGTAAATATAAAATATTTCTTACCTTCTTTCCATATTGATTATTGAAAAATGGGAATGTTAGTTATGCATACGTATATCCTACTGTCTGAATGATTGTAACTCTGGTTCATTTTTCATAACCATATTCCTTGATTAGTTTTCATAAAATAACTATTATATTGATATTATTATTATTTCAGGATAATTATTATTTTTATTTTTATTAAATTATTAACTCATTGACATTATTTGACCTTCCAAAGTCAATTTTGAAACATATATCGAATATAGTCAAAACACATAACAGAAACATAATCAATTAAGTAATTATATATAACATGTTAATAATATAAATAAAATTAATATTAAAACATAAAAATGAAATAAAGTGAGAAAAAAATTTACCTATGATTATTAGTTATAAATTTGAAGAACATGCAAGATAAATCAACCTCAATATAAGAGTTTTTTCTTATCTGACTTTTATTTTTGGAAGATATCTGCAATATTCACCACTTATGTTTGTTTTGTGTTTTATATAATACCATGAATGTATTTTATTATAATTATCTGTAAATTTGCCAAGATTTAAATATCCATTTTAGGATCTATCTTTCATGGGGTTTATAGTATCAATGTTATTATAGTGGCAATGCATTGTTTCTCATAAGTTTTGTTCTGTGAGACTTATGTCGTGTTATAAACCTATCTTATATTATGAGGTTCAAACACATACCATTTGAAATGTAATATCATTAATTTATTTATTATCAATATATTTTATGTTCCTTGAAATTATTCTTTGGAATTACATTTTAATGTTATGAAATTAGTAAATATTTTATTTGGAAATCTAATCTTTTATTGGTATTGTTTATGATGAGGTTTCCAAGGATAAAGTATTATGATCCCTCAATCTAGGAACTAATTAATTTTATTCTCCTAGGGTTATTAATTATATTTTTAGAAAATATTGAAACTTTTATACACTTTAGTATTTAAAATAATTGATAAATTTTATTAATGAAAATTGACATAATTTCAACCATCAATTAAAAATCATTGTTATTTCAAAACAATTATTTCTATAAAAAAATCTAATGATATTTTATTTTATTTTAAGGGGATTTTTATTTAAAAATGTTTTATCTTTTTAATTTATTTTTTCAATTATTTTCCAATAATGAATTATGTGTTTGAAAATCCATTTTCAAATAAAAATGTTTTAAAAAATGTTTTATGACTAAAAACAGGATTTTCAAAATGAAAATCGGATTCTCCTCAAAAAGTTTTTAATGATATTTTAATGTTATTTCCATTAATCCACATAATAACCTATTTTTAATTATTCTAAAATGTTTATATTATTTAATGATTCCAAACTAATTCTTTCTCTCGATGGATTAAGAAATTTTTTAAATGATTTTTATGATAAACGTTTTTTACAAAGGTCTATTATGTTTGAAAGATATTGATATGGAATCCATTTCACTTCTAGGGTTTTACTAATATTTGTTTTATTTTTATGATGAAACAATTTTATTCTTTATTTTCTATATGCGAAATATAAAAAATGGGTGTGCCCTATATAGCTTATAAAAAGTGTTGAGACCCATTATTAATAATTATAAATTAATGGCAACGATAAAGATTATATGAAGGGTCATCCATATTATAGATCTCCAATTAATTGGTTAATGATAATAATAAAATTCATTTCTATGGTAATTTCAATTAATATTGTTTTGAAATGGTTTTATTAATATAAGTATCCTTGTTACTAAAATGCATTTTAATTTTTTATGGGTTTATAATGTTCTTCATGATCAAGATTGATATCAAATGGATTAAGATTATTGATCCTGATGACTATTTAATTTTCCATGTTTTTATATTAAGTGATCTAGGTATTGATTGGTATGAGTTCATTTATGATATTATAATGAACATTGATTTTTTCTTCAAACCGTAATGAACATCTTATTCTCATTATTGAAATTTAATGGCTAGTTCATACATTTTCCTTTGATAATATTTTTAGATCTCCATTCATATGTTTTTATACCCATTGGTTATAAGGAATGATGATGAATGATTTAGTCTATAATGTATTTTATAAGGTTTATTTTCATGACCTATTATGAAATAAGAAAATAAAGGTTAATAGAGGGAAATTCCCATTTAAATTAATGGGAATGATTTATGTAGGATTTTTTCATAATTCAACAAAAAAATAACCCAAAAAGATCCTATAAAATTTAAATGATCCATATTTTACACATTATGTTTAATGTATTGATCAAAAAAAATTGTTTCACAATTATTGGCATCAAAGTTGGATATGTAAAGTTCCTGATTTTAGAATAGGATACAAAAGTCTGGGCTCGAGGCTATTATAGTTAGAAGCAATGTTCAGTTTAGAATAATATATAGACTATAATTATTTCATGTGAGGTTATATTAGGTGTTATAGATATCATCATAAGTTTACACAATTAAAGACGATCATTTGTTCAGTGTCCTAGACACCTCATTCGATTATTTTATTTAGTAAAAAATTGGCAGGTTCTTAATAACAATTTTGAGTCATTTTTTAGGTAGAGGTATTTATAACCCCTAGGATCAACATGAAGTGATCTTAGAGAAGAATTATTTATCATTATTAGTTAAAAAAGATACATCTTATATGTTGGGTTAAAATAAGTCACATCTAAAAAGGTAGTGGGGCTAGAACCAATGACTGAAAGGTGATAAGGGTTTCATTCCCACCACTGACCTACTCTGTTTCTTAGTTATTATGACCTTTTTATATTTTAATATTAATGTATTTTATTTTAGGAGTAAAATTTGATTTATAATGGATTAATATATAGTTAAATCCATCGAATCTATAGTTTTCAAACATAATCAAGAAATTATTGTCGAAATTTAAACATAGATATTTATTGAATAATATGGTTTCAATATTGGAAATTACTATTTAATTTTTTATATTAAGGTATCATATAAAGGTTTATTTATTTTTCTTTTTATCTTAATAGGTGCTAACCATTTTGGTTTTGGTTAATGACCAAATATAGGTATACTATCTTTAATATCACTTTTATGGCTATATACTCTTTAAATGTTTATTTTATTGCATTAGGAAATAAAAATTCATCTTCTTTACTCATAATTTTTAGTGAAATGTTATATTTTATTGGAAATTGATTAATGGATGAATTTATACTCATTAAGTAAATTTAAATATTCTCTCAACCAAGATGGTGAAAGTATCTTTCCACTTTTGGAAAAGGATCTTGAAATAAAATGTTATCCTTTTATGATATATTTTGATGATATCACAAGCCTTTTTCCACACCTATTTGGATTTTTTTTGTTTCAATTAACATTCTCTAGACCACATTGTTTATCACTCTCTATTAGTTTTTGTGTCATATTTTCCCTCCCCAATATATCTTTTAATTTACCACCATTTTTATCCATATACAGAAACCTAGTTTAGCATAACATCAGGTGAAATTTATGTTTCAAACATTACCCTTTTAAGGTATTTTCACTTTAATTCATTTTTACAGTGTGGGATTCCATGAATTAATTATAAATATGTTAATCCTTTGATAAAAAATATGTATTTTTATTCAGAAATTCATTTTAATAGGTGGTTGGATGTAACATCTCAAGATTTTATGAAATATACTCCAAATAAATTTAAATTCTTTGATAGATTAAGTTAAAAGTAATGATTCATTTATATTTTATTATACACAACCCATGTTTATAGTTCATTACACAAAACATGATGTTTATTTGATAAATGTTTTTTACACACAAGGCATAGTCTTACCAAATAACAATATAATATTAATAATATTATTTAACAGGACAGTTATCGCCTATCTCTTGTAATGATGTGAATGAGTAAGATTAAATAAATATTGAAAATATTTTTTAAACATGTTTATAAAATTAATTAATTGATCAAAAATTAATCAGAAATAAAAATAATATTTAATTGAATATAAAAGGAATTTTTGTATGAAAAAAATATATCCATTCCCCCATAAGAGTTTTACCTTAATAAAATGAATTAATTACTATTACTAAATGATGTTAATTATATATATATTATATAATCAATAAAATGTTTTTTAACTCATACAATATATTTAATAAGAATAATATAATAACAAATCCAATTTTTTGTATAAAAAGTTGTATTTCATTTAAAGTCTGTTTTTCTTCCTTTTAATGGCTCGCTTTTTTAAAAAACAAATTTTGAAAATTTTATAAATTTTATTTAAAAAATATAAATTTTTGAAAATTGAATATTAGACATTGATTAGGATGAATTTTATTATTTTTCTATTTTTTTTTGAATTGTGAAAAATAATTGATTTTAATTGAAAAACGACTTTTCAAATAAATAATGTTTAATGTTAAATTATATTATAAATTTGATTTTATGAATAATTAGACCAATTATAAATTTATTAATCAAAATTATTTCATCTGAATCATTTTTATATTGAATGCTTATATTTATAAAACTAGTATACTTTTGATCATTTTGCTTTAATAACTCACTTTCTCGCTGCGTATACATGATAAATTTTAAATTACATTTTTCTAAATATGTGGCTTTAATTTTGAAAAATGGATTAAATATTTAGAATAATAATAATTCATATTATTTAAAAAGTAAAAATTCTATTTTACTATTATTATTTTTTAAAATAATTAAAATCAATTAACAAGAATAAACATAAAACAGGGTTTTGTGCTTTACATGCGTCTTTATTAAAACTAATTTTAAATAAACATATAATTATTATTTATTAAATTTGACATAATATTTAGAGTAATTGGTTTTAAATTAACAAATTAAATAATTATTTTCCTAATAATTGATATATTACATAGGTAAATAAAAAATATAAATATCGCATTAAAAAAATACGAAGATAAAATTGTGTAAACATAATGACTACAGAAAAAATGATAAAAATGATTATTATTTATTTTTGGATGTGTTTATTGAAACCTTAATCCATACCATTAATTATTGATCAATTTTTGAGACACATGAGGTATGGGAGACCTCCCATAGTGTTTTCCTTTTGGTATTTACAAGAATTCCACTCTTCCTCCATTATAAATGGGCATTCAATAGCCCCAATTCTTCACACCCATAGAAAATGTTTGTTAGAAAAAACTTAAAAATACATTCCTAAATTCCCTCAACAAATTATATAAGATTAAATTTATACATAAGGCTTTTCAAGTAATTATTTTTGATGTAAACAAAAAGGAGTTACCCGGAAAAGAGGTAAAGATCATCAATATGCATTTCCATTTTATTTCCTTCTCCACACCCATAAATAATTCTTATATAATTATTATATCATGAAATAAATATAATAAGTATAATAAGAGGATTTGATTTTAAATTTATGACATAAAACGAATTTTTTTTTCATAAAATACATTACAAAATCAACATCTGTGTGTATAGCGGACTACAGCCTCATGAAACAATCTGGTTTGTTTTACCATAGCCACCTCTCACAGTAAGGAATAATGATGAAAATAATTTTTATGTAAGAAATATATGATATTTATAAAATAATAATACCTTTGTAGTCATTATATAATATAAAGCCTAATATATTTTACTCCATTAAGGATGCGATAACATCGCTCGTGTGTACAACAAACTACCGCCTCCCGAAGCGAGGTGGAGTGTTTTTCCCTAAAATGTTAAATGGAAGGTAATAATGGTTACTATAATGAATATATATGATATAATTGACCTAATTTTGATATTAATGACCGAATTATCATTCTTTTAACATAATAGAATTTTTTTAATACATTTTCACACACTGAAAAAATGATAATATTGTTCGTGGACGTGTGGACTACCACCTTCTCAAAGCGATTTGATTCATTATACATAACAATAATGATATATATATATAAGTATATATATTACTAAATTTTATTATATTTTTTATATAATAATTATTATTTAACAATAAAATAGTTCTTCTCTTCTTTTGATAAGGATTATTGAAAAATGGGAATGTTAATCAGGTGTACATATGACATAAATTCTCAATGATTGTAATGTATGATCATTTTTCACAACCATATTCCATGATTGGTTTTAAAAGAATTATTTATTTATTTATATGATTATTATTTCTTAATTATTATTATATATAGGTTTAAATAATAACCAAATTGACCATAGTCAACCTACCAATGTCAGTTACACATATGTCGTATATGGTCAAAAAATCACACATAAACTGAATATTATATATATAAATATATTGTTAATATGAGAAATATAATTAGTAATAAAATTTAAAAACCTATCCCTATTAAGTGAAAATTTAAAATTAGTTTATTATTTAGAAATATAAATAACAATCATGAAGAATCAGACTCAATGTAAGGGGTTTTTCTTTCCTCAGATTTATTTCTATGATATGTATTCTAAATTCCACACTTACCTTTGTTGTGTGGTGTATATAATTCCATGATGGTATTTTATGTTTATTAACGACAAATTTAATCATATTTATATATCCATTTTAGAATATATCTTTCAGTGTTTCTATAGATTTAATGTTTCCAAAGCGGTAATGGATTTTCAGACAATTTTACTTCTTTGAGACTTATGCAGTGTTATTCAACTATCTTCTTTTCTGAGTAATATAAAAATAACCTAGGATATTTAATATCATTAATTTATTTTTTATCATGATATTTTAATTTTTATTGAAATTCCATAATGGGGTTTACATTCCAATGTTACTAATGTGGTAATGATTTTAAGTTGCAGTCTCATTATTTTATAAGGATTGTTTATGATTATGTTTTTAGGGATAATATGTTATTATCCATATATCATGAAGCTAATGAATTTTATTATCCTTTTATTATTAATGATAAATTCATGTAATTTTACAAAATTTCTACTCTTTTTTAATTAAAATATTTGAGAAATATTTTTTTTAAGAAAATCTGAGTTCATTTATATCTTTTGTCAAAAATCAATGTTCATTAAAAAAGTGTTTTATAATTTTTTTTAATATGTTTCGAAGGGATATTGCATGCACATTTTCAATGTACAGGGTTTTAATTTTTTTTGAAATTTGTTTTAAATTATATTCAAATATTCCTTTATAAGTTTTCATGGTTATTTTCAACAAACAAGTTTTTCAAATTTTTTCATGATTTAAAATGTAATTTTAAGAATGAAATTAATATTTCACTCAAAATGTTTATAATTATATTTTAATTTCATTTCAAATCATCAATTTAAAATAACCTCATTAATTATTCTTCATTGGTGATATTATGTAATGATAATATCTTCATTCCTTCTTTGGATGGATTAAGATTGGTACAAAGATATTTTTTTGTGAAACTCATTTCTTTTCATGCGGTCTATAATGATCAAGAATGATTGATATGAACCAATTTCTTTTCCACAATTTTATTTGGTTTTTATGAGTTTTAGGATGATACTATTTTAGTCATGATATGGTACTAGAGCATTATATAAAATTGGTGATACCAGTATAACTTATACGAATGGTTAACCCCTTTTATAGTTCATTAGAAATGAGTTATACCACTATAACTTATAAAAATGGTTGACCCCACTATAAATCAAGGGTGGAACCTATATAGATTATATTAATAGTGATTTATATTATAGATCTCCAATGAATTGTATAATGTCAATTTTGAAAGTTGGCCACATTATTGTTCTAATTTAATGTGTTTTAAAAGGGTTTTAAGAATATGTCTCTCTATATAACTAAAAATTGTTTTAATTCTTTTCTATGGATTTATATTGTTTTTCATGATCAAGATTGATATCACATGGCTCATTATTAATGATTTTGATAACTAATTACTTTTCCCTGACAACATTTTGGATGATCTTGTTATTGATTGGTATGAGATATTTTTCAATTACTGGTCATTTGAGCTCGACCTTCTTATTGTTCCTCTTCCCATTGGTATAAATAATGAGGATGACCTTTTTATTTCTTTCAATAATTTCACAACAGTGATATTTATAATCTATTTTGAAATAAGAAAATCTTTATTAAATAAGATAAATTCACATTTAATCTCATGGGAGCTGTTCATGTAAGTGTTATTTCTCATTTTATAAAATTATAGACCTAAATGGTACTCCAAAATTTATGTGATCCACGTTTTCATTTTTATTTTTTATGGTTTTGATGTAAAATTGTTTTTCGCAATTTCTAACATCCTAGACCAGGTACAACACACTGGAGCCCTGAGCCGGATGGTTAGATGATATCAAGTGCTCCTCCCTGTATACCAGAGGCTACAGATTTGTGGTGATGGTTAATTAAGTTGATAATGGGGAGTCAATAACCTTTTTTATAAGAGTAATAAAATAAAAAAATAAAATGGGAAGGTTATACAGCCATAAAAATACCAATATCTCATGATAATCAATGTAAGAAATAAAATATTCAACTATTGTATAAAATATTCCAAGATAATATGTGTGTAATGTTTCTAAAATGAAAACTGAAAATAAAGACACTCAAAACGCACAAGCAGGTCATGAACCATATATGGTTCTCTTAACCATGTTTCATAACCCAATAAACCATCTAACAAATGCCCTTTACCCGTAACCTATTCTGAAAAAATCAAATCTACTCAGGTACTGATCAGGTATCCTATGTAAGGTGTAAGTACAACTCTGTAGGCCACCACCAACGGTGTAAAAAACAAAACAAATCAATAATAAGTGTATGTAGTTGCGTAAATAAATAATTACAATACATAACTAAAAACAAATCACATTATCAATTAATCATTATTTAACCACATAGAACATTAGGTTCTTAAGGAAACTCATACCTCAATACCTTCATCTACACACACTGGGTCTGAACCATTTTAAACATTCAATTCAAATTTTATTAACATAGCCACTTAGATACATATTCCAAACCTAATTTTTTTGGGTATATAACTCCATGTATAGTACCCTTTTTATCAAACATTCATATATATATATATATATACCATGGTATTAGAACATCATGTTTGGCACCCCAATTCCCAACCACTAGTGTAGATCATCATGTCTTACACACAAATTATCAATCATGAACATATCTCATTGGTGTATATTGTCATGTATTTAACCCAGATATTAACCATACATATAGATCTATCATTGGAGTAGATCGACAATTATATCACGCCACTTAACAACTATGCATGTATATCATTGGAACATATTTTCTTATCTAGAACATTGTTTATCAACTATCCATATGATTAATTTCTTATCATAACTTCACATGTATCTCATTATCAGATGTTTTCTCATTATCACATTAACCATGAATAAACACATTAATCATTTTTTCAAAATTATCCATCACGACTTCCATTAATTTATTCACAAATTAATTAATCCTAGTCCCTTAATTAATTCTTTAATCAATTATTCATTTCAAAATATCAACATCTAATAATTAATTCCCTAATTAATTCTACAAAACTCACTATTTCAATATCTCATATTTAATTCACCATTAATTCTTCCTTTAAAGAAATAAATATAATATAATTAATTCCCAAATTAATTATATCAAATCACTACATAAATATCCTATAATTTATTTCCCAATTAATAATCTCAAATCACAACATCAATATCCCATAATTAATTTCCCAATTAATTACCTCAAATCATGATATAAATATTTCATAAATAGTTCCAAAATTAATTATCAAATTTATAAATCCCAAAATCTCATAATTAATTTTACAATTACTTATTTCATACAATGATTCAAATATCACATTTTTCACAACTACTTCAGTTAATTAATTTACCACATTAATTAATTAAATTATAGATTTCAATTGATAAAAAAGTCTAGAAATTTTATAACCTGTATATAAAAAATCAAAATCACGACTATGTTATTTTAATTGTAGACCACCTAACTTGATTCCATAATGAATATCAGCCAACAGAAATCCCCAAAATCACGATGCACTATGACATAGATTTGGATCTATATCTCAAAACCCTATATCGATATTAAAGAAACATGATCATTCAAATCTACATCGAGATCCACATGAATTTATCTAGATTCAATAAATGTTGATCTATATCTAGTGAAATAAACTATATCTTTGACCAAATGAATAATATAAGGAAGGAAAATGAACACGTACATAATAGGATATGATCCACTTACTAACAGAGGAGAGGATTTACTATTCATGATTGGAATCATTAAGAATAGATGTTGGATGGACTTGGAATCCCACCTGGATGCTCTAAAATAATTGAAATTTATAAGTGTCTGAGTTTCTATCAAATTGGGGAATTATCTAGGGATTGGGGGGATTTAAACCTAATTTTTGTGAAATTAAAGTTACAATGAAAAGATTTCAGGTAAGTGGCACAAAATTTTCCCTAACCGTGAGCCAATTGAAAGCCTATGGTTTTAGGGGTGCACAATTTATCGTGTTAAGGTCCACTGTATGAAAATCTATGTTTCAGCAATAAAAACCCCCCACAATCCTGGGTTGCATGGTTTTATGGGTTGGGACCATGGTTTTCATAAATTGTGCGCCAACCATGCACAATACCTTTGTCTTCCATTTTTATTATTTTTCACACAAACACACCCCAAAGTACAAACCATATGAAATTTATGATAATCATGAAAATATAGTAGTTGAACTAAAGCTCGAGTTAATTTTAGAAAAGGTTAGGATCATACAATATCCCTAATTTATAACAACTAGTGCTCGAGTTCCACTCCAATGCTTCTCTATGATTCAGAACCAAAAATACTATGCCACTGACCCCACATATTTTCTAATCTTTACCATGTTTACTTCTGAACATGACCATGTTTCAATGATACACAAACAATTGAAATAGTCATTCCTCACAACACTGTCTCACTATAATCTAATACATTTATCAGATGCTTCTCAATTGATGCATCTACCTTAAGGTCAACCTCATCCACATTGTTCACATGAGAAGGCATATGATGATACTACCATATATTTGATACAAGGAAAACCATGCATAAGACTGAATTTTTTTAGAAGACCAAAATAGTATGCCACTAGAACAATTCTCTCAAAAACCTCAAACGATCTGGTAAACATGGGCACAAACTTTCCATGTCTATGTATCCTATTATGACCCAACCTAGGAAACACCTAAATGAATACTTAATCATCCCCCAAAACCTCTATGGTTTGTATCCATCTATTAGCAAATGAATTATTCCAACTCTGAGATGTAGGGATATATTTCAGAATCAATTGTACCTTCCTTATAGTCTCATGCATGATAATCACTCACAAAAAAACTGACTCGCCCGCCTCCATTCAACATTGGTGTGATCTGCATGGACAACCCAAAAGAGACATATATGGATCCATCTATATATTTTCATGATAACTGTTATTATAGGAATGATCCACCATAGATATGTGCGTCTCCCATGTCCCATCGAAGTTAATAACACATGCCTGAAACAGATCCTCAAGAAACCATATAGTATACTCTGATTGTCCATATGTCTGTGGGTGAAAATATATACTCAATAAAAACTATTTACCAAGAACATTCTACAATCTCTACCATAGGCATGAATTAAAATAGATTCATGATCTAAAATTAAGTTTCTAGAACCCCATGATGATAGACTATCTCTTGAAAATACATGTCTCTTAGCTGATCCATAGAGAACATATCTCGTATAGGTATGAAATGTGTTATTTTTATCAGTTGATCTACAATAACCCAAATAGAGTCACTATTCCTTAGTGTATTAATTAGACCCACCACAATGTCCATTATCATGTCGTACCACTTCTATTACAAAATGGGAAATGATAATAGGAAACCTATAAGTCATTTATGTTCTACTCTGACATGGAATCATGTCACAAACCATATTAATATTTTATTCATTCTCAGCCACCAAATATTTTATCATAGTTCAAGTTACATTTGTTTCACCCCTGGATATACCACCCACTTCATGGAATAAAATTCCCACATTGCCACCTCTCACACGCTCATAGTAACAACAACTTGATTCTTGAAATAGATGATATCATCCTTATATATGCTCCAATATGGTGGTGACACCCCACCTTCAAGGATTTCCCTCAAGGTCAAATACTCTAGGTCATAATACCACCTATCTTGGATCCATCTCAAAAGTGTAGAATCCACTTAAAAAGATACCAGATTCATATTTTCATGACTCTTCTGAACCGAAACATGCATCTCAGCTAGTAAATTCATCATCATCCACTCAGCACTAGACACCTATACAATAGCGACCCGACCTTTTTCTTAAATTAATATTACATCATTTTAAATATAAACAGCATAATAGTATGACACATAGAGGATCCAAAGGATCATTTTCTTTGGAATACTATGACCATACATAACAATTACAATGTCAAGAACAAACATTTATTTAATTCCTTCCTCTCTAGCATCTTATTGGCACAAGACCCCTATTTAGTTCATGCAGTCAACTGAGGATATACAGTAAAAGTGGTGAGCTAAAATCCCAGTAATATGATTCATAAGAACACTACAACAATGGTTGAGCATAACCATAACATAGGTAATGGATCATGAACATGAGAGGAATCATTAATAAGAGTCTTGAAATGAGTCAATGCATAAAAATGAAACATTATATCTTAGTGGTTAACTACAACACATATTTGTGAACAAAGATAGCCTCTTTTTCACACATCATTTCACATTAACTCATGAGATTCATCACTTTTCCCAATGCATTGGAGCGCTGTATAATTCTGGGAGCACCCGTTACATTGAAACATTCATATTGTGCTATATAATTCCTGGCACACCCATCACATCATAACATTATCATTTATCACGCATGCCACAATGAACATATATCAAAAATGAACATAACTAACACATGTAAAGGAATGGGTTTCATCTCATATGAACACATTCATACACATTTGGTTCCCAAAAGAAGTACGGAATAACATAAATGTTACAGGAACTGTCAACCTTTGAGTGAGAAGTAAAAGGTGAGTTCTTAAAAGAAGAGTTCTTTTGGAAAAAATTTTGTAGGAAACAAACAGCAATGGTAAACATGTATATCCCAGAAAAGGAATGAAAATGAATAAAAAAATATTTTTAAGGAATAACCAAATAAAAAATGGAGTGAAGGAGGGAGAACCTGAAAGATGAAATTAGGTTTGAGAATTTCCACTTACCTTGTATCCAAACACTTCCGTCTATTTAATGTCTAAAACAATGACATTATTTTCATTAATTGGAAATTCCAGAACCATTTATACATTAATAGGGTTAATTTTGGTTTCATTATGTTATTTTATGGGCTTTTTTATAAGTTATAGGGTTTGAAAACATTGTTCGGAAATGTACATTTTTTTGGTTTTCTTGAGTGGTTCAGTTTTATTCTTAAATGAAAGTTCATGTAGAACATGGATAAACATCTAGAAATGACATTTCATGTTATTAATGATATTAAATAATTTTAAATGATATTATAATGAATTATATTATACAGCGTGTGGATGAATCATTATATAAGAATTAAATGATAATTGTTTGGGTTAATTTGGGTGGTTTTTCGACTACAACGAACTTGTTTTGATTAATCATTTAGTAATATGTACATAAGTTAGTTAAAAAATGTTAAATAGGAAATAATAAAAATAATATATTCAGGTTCAACTAAAAATAATGGTTTCATTACGATACCTGAATGTAGAAATGGAAAAAAGAAAACATGTTGCTCTTCAAGGTGAAAGATAAACACCTCACAAACAACGTTTTCTTTTATAATATAAAAGGAAGAGGGTAATTTGGTTAGATGGTATAATATCCCATTATTATCATAACAATATAGTATATGTATGATGATAGAGTTACCATAACATGTGAATGAATACAGGTTGGGATAGAATGGGAAAAGATCATGAAATTGAAAGGAAATTAAAGGAAAGAGGAAAGGAAATTACCTCTGGAATCCTCGTCTTGGGATCATCATTAGGAGACCTAGGATTGGTATTTAGATGAAACCAGAAGCTGTTGGACATGGTGGAAGGGATATGTAAGATTCTTTTGTAGATTTTCGGCAATTCATGAAGCTTCAGAGGTGTGACGATATGAGGGTGTGAGGGGTGTTATTTATAGTGGAGGGGGGATGTGTTTTCTCAATATAAAATTCATCATAATATTATTTCCACAAAAGACAAGGAATTGTGAGTCATCCATTAACAAGAATAGTAAATTTATCATGTGATCTTGAACCAAGTGGGATTACATTAGTATAACTTCATACATGACTCTTTAATTAGCTTATTTTTCTTATTTTGTAAATTTTGGTATTTCACTGTTAATAAAACATTCACGTATTTTAGAAAAATCCCAAATATTCACCCCAAACATTTTTTGACATGTAGAATCCAAAAAAGAAGTCCATTATTCAAATATAAATTTCTAAATATGATTAATTTAATATTGAATTAAAATCATAATTTACTTGAAAAAAACAGTTTTTACAATTACAACAGATTTTATAATGCTTTCAATAATTACTTAAGGTCTTATAAAATTATCTTAAAACTACAAGATGTAGATTTGTTAATTTATGAAAACATTTTGAGATAATACATTTTCTTTTAAATTAATTAATTAATTATAATTATTTATTTATGACTTACAAAAATACAAATACTTTTACTATGTTAAAATTGCCACCTATAAGATACATTAATTTTATTTAATTATTAAAGGGTATGGTTACTATTACTTTTTAAGATTTAATATTAATAACGGTCATATTACTATTCATAAGTGTATTTTACTATTCATAAGGGTATGTTACTATTCACTAAAAATTATTTTTGTTTTATTAGACTCCAAAAATCATCTTGAACACAACTGTGTATTTCAGATTATTGAAATTCAAAACATAGAAGTGGAAGAATTATGTTTAATGGTCACATGATATTTAGTATAATTATATTTCATTGTGATTCATAATGTTATTATACTATAATCAATAATTATAATGAGGGAATTCAACTGATAAAACATTGGGTTGTTACATTCTTCCCCTTTATGAAATTTCACTGTCGAAATTTCATTTTATATAAACATGTGAGGGTACTTCTCCATCATCGCATTTTTCAATTCCCAAGTAGCTTCATAAAACTTATGGTTCCTCCACAACACGTTGACCAGGTGGGTTGTCTTTTTGCATAAAACCATATCTCTCCAGTCCAGAATCTCTACTGGATACTCCCCATCGGAGAGATCATTTTCCAGCTATAGGACCTCATATTTTATTACATGTGAGGGGTCCAGTATGTCCTTCTTCACGAGTGATACATGAAACACATCATGAAATTGAGCCATATTTAGTAGAAGTGCAAGCTTATAGGCCATAAATCATATACGGTCATGGATTTCAAAGGGGCCAATTTACCTTGGGCTTAACATCCCTTTCTTCCCAAATCGCATGACCCTCTTCCAGGGTGATATTCGAAGGAAGACTTTATCTCCAACATCAAACACCAGGACCCTTTAACGGTTGTCAGCATAGCTCTTTTACCGACTCTGAGTAGCTTTGATGTGTTTCTGGATGACTTAAACCTTCTCTATCATCTCTTTCACAAGATTGGGTCCAAGTAGCTTTCTTTCTCCAACTTCATCCCAAAAGGTTGGAGTTCTACATTTCTTTACATATAGAGCTTCATATAGAGGCATCAGAATACTCGAGTAGAAGCTATTGTTGTATGAGAACTCAGCCAATGGGATATTCTGATCCCATCCACCATTTAATTCTAGAGTGTATGATCATAGCATAGCTTCAAGTGTCTTAATAATCCTTTCAGATTGGCCATCAGTTTGGGGGTGATAGGTCATGTTGAAATTTAATTCAGTACTCAAAGCATATTGAAGGCTCCTCCAGAATTTAGATGTCATCCATGGATCATGGTTAGAGAAAATTGAATGTGGAACACCATGTAGTCTCACCACTTCCTCCACATATATCTTTTCAATTTGTTCAAGCAAGAGATCTTATCTAATAGTGATAAAATGGGCAGTCTTTGTGGGTCGATCAACCATAACCCATATCACATCATTTCCCTCAAACGTCGTCGGGAGACCCATGACAAGGTCCATAGTAACATTCCCCATTTCCACAAGGGTGTAGGTAATGGAAGCATCAAACCTTTGATATTTTTCACTCTATTATAACTTTCTGGCATACCAAGCACCTTGAAATATATTCTGCAATATCCTTCTTCATGTTATCCCACCAGAAGTGTTCATGTAAATCATGGTACATCTTGGTACACCTAGGATGGATAAGGAATGTTGAGCTATGTGCATTGTCCAATAGTTCCATATTTATCTCGAGTGATGTGGGCACACAAATCCACATTCCAAACCAAATCACACAATCATCATCGAAATAAAACTCTTACAGCTTCCCTTCCTTTACTGCATTCACCCTCTTTTGTATCTCTACATCATCATTTTGTTATTCCTTAATCACTTCTTGGATGGATGGTTGCAAAATCATTTGGGAAAGGTAGGATGTATCCACTACCCTTATGCTTTCAAAATCTATTCTTTTCATATCCCAAATGATATTGTCTTTCTCAATTCATAACTTGGATAGAGTAGTCGGTTCTTTTCGGCTCAGAGTTTCAGCTACCTTGTTCGCCATTCCAGGAAGATAGTGAATAGAGCAATCATAATCCTTTATTATATCTAACCATATCCTTTGACACCTTTGGACCTCCTTTTGGGTGAATATATATTTTAGGCTGTTGTGGTCGGTGTATATGTCACACATCTCACCATAAAGATAGTGCCGCCAGATTTTCAAGCCAACAATCACAGCCGCCAGCTCTAGATCATGTGTCGGGTAGTTCTTCTCATACATCTTCAACTGCCAGGAGGCATAAGCTATCACATTGTCATTTTCAAGAGTACACAACCAAATACTTTCTTTAAAGAATCACTGTATATCACAAAACATTATCCACTTTTCGGTAGTGTGAGTACAGGTGTAGTGATCAACCCTCTCTTTAGCTCCTTGAAGCATCCCTCACATTCTTCCGTCCAAACATTCTTTACCCCTTTCTTGGTTAACTTAGCTAGTGGGATTAACAATCATGGGAAGTTTCATAGAAAATGATAGTAGTACCCATCTAATCCAAGAATCCTATGGATTTTGGTGACACTAGAGGGCTTGGGCCATTCCTCAATTACCATTGTTTTTGAGGGGCCCATATAAATTACCTCACTTGTGTCCACATGTCCCTAGAATGTGACATGCATCATCCAAAAGTCACACTTACTGAACTTGGAGTACAAATTATCATTTCCCTATGTCACCAAGACAAGTCTTAGATGTTCTCAAAGTTCCTCCTAACTCTTGGAGTAGATGAGAATATCTTAAATAAGAAAAAGTAAAAATTTGAAACAATAATGATTAAAGACTCTATTCATCAAATCCATGAAGATTTCAGGGGCAGTAGTAATTCTGAAGGGCATCACCAAAAACTCATAGTTCCCATACCTTGAAAGGAAGGTAGTTTATTGAATATCCCCCTTCATCACCTTTATATGATGATATCCAGAACAAAGATCCGCCATTGAGAAGTATTGAGCTCCTCTTAACTGATCGAACAAGTCGTCAATCCTTAGAAGAGGATACTTGTTCTTTATGGTGATCTTGTTGAGTTCCCGATAATTGATTCACAACATCATCGTTCCATCCTTTTTCATACCAAAGCGCACTGGCACAACCCATGGTGACGCACTAGGGAGTATAAACCCTCTATCCAGATGGTCTTGCAGTTGCTTCTTTATCTCTTCCAATTCGATAGGAGCCATCCTATACAGACACTTTGAGATAGGTGTAGCTCTGGTTATGAGTTCGATTGAGAACTCTACCTCACTATCCAGGAGAATTCTATCTAACATTATAGTAAATACATCATTATATTCCCTCAAGATGGTAATTTCTTCAAGGATGGCACTTTACTTTGACATGACAATTTGGGCGAGGTTTGCTTCTTTATAGGGAATCAACACCCACGCCATGGAAGGATTTTTCAAAGGATATTAATGAACTTCCTTTAATTTTTAGAGGAGCATGGGATGGTTCAGAATATGAAAATATATTTCCTTTTCCCAGTAGTTGATGTGTGCTATATATATCGGGATCCAATCCATTCCCATTATAGCGTCGAATTCCACCAAGGGAATTATTACTAGATTCAGCAGATGAATTTTCCCACATACACCAATATGAGAAGAGTCAAACACTTGGGTTTCAATGATTTCACCACCTGGTGTTTTTATAGGTATCTCTACTTCATGGTTTTGGGGCTTCGATTCTATAGTTCTAGAAAACATTCAATATATAAAGGAATGCGTAGAACCAGAATCAAATATGACTTTTTCCATTTTTGAGTGAATAAGAAGTGTATCTTGTACGATATCATTATCTTTCTCCACTTCTTCAATAGTGATGGCATAATCCTTCCCTCGTTCTATTGGATTTGGTGGCTACTGACGTTGATTACCCTCAAGAACTCGAGGTTTGGTGCATTGGCTTGTATAGTGCCTTACCTCCCTACAGTTGTAGCATTGAACCATGGGTGGTTCTCTCCTTTATTCCACCACATTATCATTCCTTTTTATGTTATTTCAACACTCTTGAGCATATTTTCCTTCTTTCCCATACTTGAAGCATTTCCGCATCCCTTTAAAGCAGTTCCCATGGTGCAAACTCCTACATTTTTGGTATGCGTGTCATTGAGTTTTCCTCCCACCTTTTTCATTACATCCACCAGTTTGAAACTCCATATCTATTTTCTTATCACCATATCCATGGGACCATTCTCCAAACTTCATCTCCACTTTGAGATCACACCGAACAACTTTTTAATAACACCAAAATTCTTGAATTTCAAGAGCCTTTCGAAGGTGTGGTTTTAATCCACTAAAGAATCTATCAATTTTGCTACCATTTATTATAACCAATCCTGAAGCGTTCCAGGCCAGCCTTGTGAAAATTTCTATGTAGGTTGTGACATATTTTATTTTCTTTTGTTTGAGATCTATGAATTCTCTCTACTTATTCATATGAAGAGTTTATGGGAAATACTTATTAAGAAACATGATCTTAAAGTCTTCCCATTCCATCTCTTCAGTATCCTCATTTGTCTTGGTGTTCTTAATCAAAGCCCACAATTGATTGGCCTCTCCATCTAGACAATAAATGGATAGATTCACCTTCTCCATCTAAAAATAGTGGAACACAAAAAATACCTTCTCCATGGAGTTAACCCCCTATTCCGCAACTAGTGGATCAGAGGATCCACTAAACATCGATGGTCGTTGCCACAAAAAACATTTGATAGCCAATTTCTCCGTCTTTAGTGAAGGAGGATGTTCTCCATTATTAAGGTTAATGTTCATACCTCATATAGTTAATTAATCATCGCTATGATGTTCTGAACTCCACCTCTCGATTCATTGGAGATGTCATTTGGGAAACTGTCACGTTGGCCCTCACATGAGTTGTTGGCATGGTTTCTCCTAGTTCACACCATTTTATAAAATATGAAAAGGATAGAAAAAAAGGTCAAAAATTCATGAATAAATAAATTATTAATTTTCATAATTTATAGTAAAAGAATAACATATGGGATCCCTATGTAAAGCTTCTTGTATGCATATTTTTACTTAGTCTCATAGTAGAGGTTTTCCCTAGGGTTCACTAATCATAATTCCCAAATTAACTAAAACTTTCCTCTAATACCAACTATAGCCACCCAAACCTTTTCTTACATTACTATTACATAATTATAAATATAGAAAACATAATATTATTAAACATAGAGGATCCAAAGGTTTAGTGTCTTGGGAAAACTAGGACCATACCTAACAATTACAAAGTCATGTATAAACATTTTTTTAATTCATTATTCTCTAGCTTCTTATTGGCACGTGACCTTTCCATAGTACATGTAGTCACCTGAATATATACATCAAAAGAGTTTTGATAAAATAACAGTAAGAGGATACAGAAGTACAATTTAAAAATGGGAAATCATAACTATAACATAGTCAAAGAATCATGAACATGAGAGGAAGCATTAATAAGAGTCTTGAAATGTGGCAACACATAAAAATGAAACATTATATCACAGTGGTTAACTACCACACATACATGTGAAAAAATATACAATAATGTCCACACATCATTTCACATTAACTCATGAGATTCATCACTTTACCCAATGCATTGGAGAACTGTACAATTCTAGCCTCACCCGCCACATTGAAACATTTATATTGCTCTATAAAGTTTCGGGCACATCCATCACATCATAACATTATCATTTATCATGCATGCCAATAAAAAAATTTATAAAAAATGAACATATCTAGCCCATGGAAAGTAATGGAGTTAAACTCATTAGAACACATTCATAAACATTGGGTTCCCAAAAATAGGGAATAACATACATGTTACAGGAACCGTCAGCCATTGAGTGGGAAGTTAAAGGTGAGTTCTTAAAAGAAGAGTTCTCATGGAAAATATTTTGGTTGAAAAAATACCAGGGGTAAACATTTATATCCTAGAAAAAGAATTATAATGATGAAAAAATTCTTTTATGGAATGACCATATCAAAAATGGTGTGAAAGAGGGAGAACCCGAAGTATAAAATTGAGTTCGAACATTTCCCCGTACCTTATATCTGAACGCTTCCTTCTCTTTAATTTCTTATATAATGGAATTATATTCATTAATTAGAAATTAAAGAACCTTTTGTACCTAAATATTTTTATTTTTTGTTTCATTATGTTATTTTATAAACCTTTTGATGTGTAATAGGGTTTAAAAACATTGTTCGGGAATGTTCTTTTTTAAGGCATTCTTGAGTGGTTCACCTGTATTCTTAAATGAAAGTTCATGTAGAACATGGATAAACATCTAGAAATTAAATTTAATTTTATTAATTATATTACAAAAGTTAAATGATCTTATAATGGATTATATTATATAACATGTGGTGGAATCATTATAATAGAATTAAATGATGATTGTTTGGGTTAATTTGGGTGGGTTTTCAACCACACCGAACTTGTTCTGATTAATCATTTAGTAATATGTACACAATTTAGTTCCATAATTTTAAATAGGAAATAATTTATATACTATATTCAAGTTCAACAATAAAAATGGTTTCATGATGAGATGTAAATGTAAAAATTGGAAAAAGAAAACATGTCATTCTTGAAGGTGATAGATTAACACCTCACGAACAACATTTTGTTTTATAAAATAAAAGGAATATATAATGGGTGTTGGATGGTATAATATCACATTTTTATCCTAAAATTACATTATTTTTATGATACTAAAGGTACCATATCTTTTGGATGAATATAGGATGTGATAGAATAATAAAATAATGTGAAATTGAAAAGAAATTAAAGGAAAGGGGAAGGGAAATTATCGCTCGAATCCTCCTCTTGAGGTCCTCCTTAAGAGACCCAGGATTGGTATTTTGAAGAGACTAGAAGCTCTTGGACGTGGGGGAGGGGATAGGGAAGATTCTTTGATAGAGTTTAGACATGAAATAAATCCTCAGAGGTGTGAGGAAATGAGGGTGTGAAGGGTGTTATTTATAATCGAGGGGGTGGGGTTTTCCCAATATAAAATTCATTAGATTTTTATTACCCCAAAAGATAAGGAATATTGAATCTTTCCATGACCAAGAATAGTAATTGTTTCATGTGATCCTGAACCAAGTGGGATTACATCAGTAGAAAATCATATATGACTCTTTAATTAACTTATTTTGAAAATTATGGTATTTCACTATTCATAAAAATTTCATGCATATCAGAAAAAATCGAGAAAATTCACCCCAACCATTTTTCAATGTGTAGAATCCAAAAATTATTTCCATTTTTCAAAAATAAATTCCTAAATATGATTACTTTAATATTAAATTAAAATCATAATATACATGAAAATAAACAGTTTTTAAAAATTAAATTGAATTTATAATTCATTCAAAAATTACTTAAGGTCTTGTAAAATTATCCTAAATATAGAAGACATCTATTTGTTAATTTATGAACACATTTTATGATAATACAATTTCTTTTAAATTAATTAATTTATTATCATTCTTTATTTATGACTTAGAAAAATTCCATTACTTTTAATATGTTCAAATTTTCACCTATAAGAAACATTAATTTTATTAATTATTCAAGGGTAAGGTTACTATTATTTTTGACGATTTACTATTAATAAGAGTCATATTACAATTCATAGGGGCATTTTACTATTCATAAAGGTATTTTACTATTCACCATCAAATATATTTGCTTTAGTAGACTCCAAAACTAATCTTGAACACAACTATGTAAGTCAAATCTTTTAAATTAAAAACATAGAAGTGGCAAAATTATGTTTAATGGACACATAATATTTAGTATATTTATATGTCATTTTGATTCCTAATGTGATTATACTATAAGGAATAATTATAATAATGTAATTCCATTGATAAATCTTTGGGTCGTTACATGTACCACCAGAGTTTGAGTTTTCCTACTCAAAGCATCGGAAAAATTGTTCACCTTTTCGTGAATATATGCTACTTAAAATTAAATGACTGTATATACTCCACTAATCTCCACTACCTTTGATTCAAATCTAGATGTGAGATGTTATAATTCATTATATTGTGGTCTCTAAACATCATAAACATGTCACAAAAAAGATAGTACATCCAACACTATAATTAATAAACCGCTACTTCCATTTCAATTTGGTGTATAGGGTTGTTCCATTTATGAGGCATAAACAACCGAGACCCATACACCCCAAATCGATCTTCTTGAATCAACAATACTCTGATTCCAACCCTAGAACCATCACAATATGCCATATAATCCCCATCTAACTCAGGTAGGATCATGATCATTGATGATGTCCTATTCTTTTACAACTCTGAGAAGGGAACCTCACAAGCTTATGGCCAATAAAATTTTTATCCCATTTTGGTCATTGATCAAATCAGCATTGCCTAATGGGAAATTTACTAGATGAATCTCTAATAATATTCATTTAATTCTTAAAATAATTGGATATCCAAAACATTATTGGGCTACTCCCAATTCATAACCACATGATCCTTCTCTAGGTCTACTGACAAACCTCCCTCTGAGATGATGTATCCCAAAAAGTGTACATGATCAATCAAAAACTGAAACTCAGATAACTTGGTGTATATCTGATGCTCTATTATTGTACATAGGATGATGTTAAGATGTTTGGAATTATCTTCATGATTCTCAGATTACACCAATATGACATCCACGAACGCCACCAAAAACTAATCTAGGTATAAATGGAATATTCTGTTCATTAAAGCCATAAAACCCCACTGGTGCATTCTTCAACACAAATAATATTAAGGAAAACTTATTAAATTAATACCTACTTCTAAAATTAGTTCTATGAAAATATAAAATCTGAGTTCTTAGCTTATGATACACCCATCTTAATTCAATCTTCAAGATCACACAACCCCCCATTAACTAGTCAAATAGATCATCAATACATGGAAAAAGATATGAGTTCATTACATTCATCTAGTTCAACATTTTGTAATCGACACACAATAAAAAATCTTATCCTAATTCTATAAAAACAACATAGTTTACACCCATGTCCATGTACTCAGTTGTATAAACCCCTTATCCTCTAACTCCACTTGCAAGTTATTGAGCTCTTGAAGCTCTATCAGTTCTATTCAGTATGGTGGAATAGAAACTAGCTCATCCCCAAAAATATGCTCTATAGTTAATTCCATATCCCTCTCAGTCTGCATCCCTATGAATTCATTAGGAAAACATCCTGAAATAACTCTAATGCTAGTGAAAAAACATTAGGTTTCACACTTATATCATTTAGTAAAAGACTACAAACTTGGGCTATGAGAACTTCTGGTTGCTAAATAATTGGCAATTCTTGGCTTGAGTATATATCCAATTATCCATGAAGAATAAAATTATCACCCATGTGAGAAGTGAAATTTAATCTCATCTAGTGAAAATAAATTTAGGCTTGGTGTTCTACTATCCAGTCCACACTGAAGGTTAGTTAAATCCATACATGTGATGAATATAGAGATCCCACAGGAAAAAATACTCATGATCTCAGAGAACATCCCTTGCACATAAATATGCTTCTATCCCCTACGGCCAATAGGTTATATGTTCTTATTTCCCCTCTCAAAAACACCCCCTATAGAATCGAACCACTTACAGGGTTTGCAGATATAAAGGAATCAGAGACACCAGTGTCAAATACATCACTAGTTAATGTAGAACCCAAATGAATTGTACCTATCACGATCAATTTCCCATCCTCACTATCCACATGTGTAGTTTGTAATGCATGCATCTATCATGTACCTCTTTCTAGTAATTATGTCTTACTACCACGAGTTTAAAAAATCTGATGATATGGGTGTTCTTTCCCATAAAAACCATATCTACTTCCTTTACCTCCTCATAAAGTATAACCCCAAATTCTAGAATAATATGGAATTTATGATCACCTTCCCACATCATTTTTCTTTCAAGATAATCCATCACTAACTACCTACCATGGCTTAATATATAATCTCTATAGATGTCCCATATTTCTAGAGGCTCATCAATACTCTGGTTTTCAAGGACAATGTTTACAAATGTGTATTGTTTTACCACACTAGTGGAAAATTACATGGGTAAGATCCTAACTGACTGATCCCCCTTCTTTTCCACTCTACTTCCCACTATTTTTTCTAACGTTCCCATAATGATACATTATATTCTTGAATGATGTACCTCTAAATATTCTAAAATAAAACACCAATATGCCAATGAAATCTTCATTCAGGTTCCCCTCTGAGATGAGATTATAATACAAGACTTCTAAAAACTTATTCAACCTAATGATATTCACCACAGATTTATTTTAGACATTAGTCGATCCTAAAAAAAGTATAGTAGACTCATTTAGCACAAACATTGCTGAAAAGAATTTCAAATCTATAAAGCATCCAGATTATTCCATCATTGAAATGATCCCCTGAGGCAGCCACAAAAACTGAGTTTCACTCTCCCATCATAGTGTCTCTATGTAGAAGTGCACCTAGAACTTATCCAATAACTCCTTACATAGCATACCATCAGCCTATCCAGTCTTCACTTGGAATTTCCACCTGTGATTCGCCTGCCCTCATAGCATATAACCAGGAAACATGTTCCTCTATTCAGTAAGAGTCTCAAAATAGTCAAGTATCTTCTCAATCTACTCAATATAGAACAAAACTCACTTGGGGCTACCATCTATAGTACTGTTCAGATGATGCTTCAACTGAAACTCCCTCTTCAGGTCAGACATGCTCTTCACAACAATATGTGGTCTCTTTCCATGAATTTCATGAAGCGAGAAAAGATCTCATATAACCTCTCCCATGCTTCCCCACCCTACACTATTAGTGCCTTAGGTTCTACTGCTAGTATTGAATCTCCATTTATCTCCCCCTATCATCCTCTAAACGTGCGTTGTCATGGAGGCATAACTCTACAATTCCAAACAAACATCTTAGGACTCATAATTTAACATTATCACATTTATTTAAGTGGAATAATAACTACATGTCCTTTCCCCAAACCTCACCACATAGTCAAAACTGAGGCATTATCACTACCCTTATCCATCCTACACCTAGGTCTTAGTTAACAAGGGTAAAAACATTCTAATAGATCAATTTCCCAATTAGAAACACATTTATTCACGTTATTGTAACACTTTTACCACTTCCAATTTCATATTAGGCACCTTGTTCAATTCAATTTCATATGTCATGAATACTGTTTTAGTTCAACAACATATCCCAAACCTATTTTCTGAGTGTGCCTAAAATGATAAATTTCCAATTTAAAATGGGATCATAGAATGATGCATATAATGTACAATCTTGTGCTATACAAGACCCTGGGTCAATTATAATAAAACATTTTGAAATAAACACACATCACACAACATGTGTGTCACAAATTGTGAAACAACATTTAACTGTAACAAAAAACAGTAATTACAATAATCTTACTAAGGGAACTTCTGTTCACCCCCAAACATGGGGTAGAGACTCCAATTTAGAAGCTCATAACCAAGCCCTAAATCTTCCTAGTATGATGTCTACCATTCCCAAATAATAATGAAAATGATGAAGAAAATGAAAATGGGCTATGATATAACTTTTTAATGTCCCAGATCAGGTACCATGCACTAATACCCCGATTCGGTCAATCACATAACCTCTACCATGCCTCCCCATATGCTTAAGGTAGATGACTAGTAGTGAGGGTCTGATAAGCCAATCATAGGGAGAATATATCCTATTTTATTTGTGTAATACACCAACAAAAAAAATACAAAAAAGCGAATAATGATATAACCATAAAAAATACCCATTTCTCAAGATAATCAATGGAGGAAATATAATATCCAACTAAATTAGAAAACAAGACAACTTATCATGGGTGTCAAGTGTTTAAAATGAAAAATGATAACAAATACACTAAAAACTCCCAATCAGGTTCTGTAGCACATCTTTTTCCCTCAACCTTCCGTTATACCAAAATCATACATCTAATAGAAGGAAATTTCCTTTAACCATTAATGAAATAATGAATTCTTCTTAGGTACCAACCATTCATCCCATGTAGGGTGTGGGTAAAACTTATTAGGCCACCTACAATGGTGTCTAAAAAAATCTAGTCAATAAAATCTATATACAGTTGTATAACAAAATAATTATGATGAATAAATTAAAATTAATCACATTATCAATTAATATTTTATAGAAAACATATACCACTGGGATCTCTAGGACACTCGTTCCTCTGTACCTATTTTTTCCCATGTCGTGTCTAAACCATATTATTCATTCAACTCATAATTCATTACCATAGCCACATGGAATCTTATTCCAATGAAATTGTTTTGGGTGTATAACACCAGGTGTAGTACCCCATTTATCCGACATGTGTGTCTATATATATATATATTATCATCACGGAACGTCACATCTAGTACTACAATTACCAACCATGAATATATATCATTGGGGTAGATCGTTATGTTTCAAACCCAAATTCTAAATCTTGCACATATATCATTTTTGTATATTTTCATGCCTAGCACCCCATTATCAACCATATAGATAGATATATAATTGCGATAGATTATCATGTCTATCACCCCATTTAACAATTGCGTATGTATATCATAGGAATAGATCATCATGTCTAGCACCACATTCATATCAATGCATATGCATCATTTCTTATCCGAACATCACATGAATCTCATTATCACATGTTTTCACAATATAATGTCAACCGAGATTAAACACATTCATCTTGTTAGCACAATTTACGAACATTAAATTGATTAATTACCTCCAAAATTAATTATTCCAATTCCATTAATTAATTCAACAAATAATTAATATTTTCACAATATCAATATCGAATAAGTAATTCACCAATTAATTATTCAAACACACTATTTAAATATCTCATAATTAATTCACCAATTAATTATTCATTTTTTGCATCAATATCCCATAACTAATCCAAAATTATTGTTCACAAATCTATACATCAATATCCTATAATTAATTTACCATTTAATTATCTCAAATCACTACATCAATATCCCATTATTTATTTCCCAACTAATTATATCAAATCACAATATAAATAGCTCATTATTAATAACCTAATTAATTATAAAATTCACAATTTCCACATTCTTGTTATTAATTTACCAATTAATTATTTCATACAAATATCCAAAATCTCAAAATTTCACAACTATCCCAATTAATTAATTTACCACATTAAATAATACAACTATGGATTTCCATTGATATAAAAATATCGCAATTATATAGCTTGCATATATGTAATCAAAATCATGTCTAAGGGATTTGAAATTTAGATCACCTACCTTGATTAATTTATGAAGATAAGCTAATAGATATATTTACAATTGAGAAGCATAATGATGTAGATTTAGATATGTATCTCAAAACCCTTAATTAAGACTAAAGAAATCTAGATCATGTCAATCTCGATCTAGATCCACAATCCACGACCTAGATTCACCAAATTTTGAACTAGATCTATAAAAAAATATAAAATAAAAAAATAACAAGAGAATGATTGATATTGAAATGGAAAGAAAGAGATATGATCCACTTATCCCGTTAATAGATGAGCTTCATTTAGTGATTTGAATCAAGAAGAACAAAGGTCATATCTGTTTAGAATTCTTATGAAAAGCAATAAAATTATCCAAAATCATAACAGTCATAGTTCTGGTTGAATGGGGGATGTTTTTGGGGGATCTTGTTGATTTGAAATTAATTTTTTAGCAATTAAAATAAACGTACACAGTTTCCTGGGCAAGGGCATACAATTCACCATAACTGTTCACCAACTATGTGCCTATTTTCATAAGGGTTCATAGTTTACTGTTTTATGGTGCATGGTTTGAAAACCCATTCATGATCTATGTGTACTACAATTTTATAGGGTTGCACATTTTTTTGGGCTAGGGAGAACAATTTTTTTAACCATGTGACAACATTCCAAAACCACCTTTTTCATCAATTTTTCTTAATTTTCAACTAAACACACCCCAAAGTACATCCCAAATGAAAAATACATAAATGAAGAAAAAAGTGTACCAAAATTCATGCTTGACTCAAGTATCGATATGATCAAAATCTTACACATTTTTTCATCTAATATAGGAATTTAAAGTTCATGATTTCATCATAGGACCCTGGTATATGGGTACTAGGATGCTATAATTTCAATGACCTAAATTGGGTTCATATATTTAAAATTTAACAATTTTTACTATAAAAAAATTCAAAATATTTTTTTTACAATATAAGATTTTTATATGAAAATTATATTTTCAATTAGATTTCAGAATTTTTTACTATTCATCAATGAGTGATACTTCTAAGAAAAATAATAAAAATTAACCCAAATATTATTTTTATTTTACTCTTTATATTCTTTTATTTATTCAAGGAAGATAATTCCAATACCATCTTTGGTAAACATAATCATAATCCACCTATTTAAAAAATAAAGATGATATCAATATGATATATAACCATTGTAGTAAGAATAGGGTTATTGTAATTGATGAAATAGAAAACATATCTTTAAAAAAATTGAGAAAAATATCATTTTCATTTTAAAAATAATTTTTTTAAAGAATAAAATAAAATAATATCATTTTATCTAAGAATCAACTTTATAAAAAATTTATTTAAAATTGATCCTTATAAACAAGAAAAGGTTGAATCAAATAGATGAAGTTGTGTAATTCAATATATGTCATTCATGTTAAAAAAATTACTTTTCAAATGTAAAAATGTTATAAAAGTAACTTGTAATGAAAATGAAAAAAATATATCATTCCAAATATTTTATAAAAAGTCAGGATGGGTTAAAATATTATTAATAAATTATTTTTTAGAAGTTAATTTTTTTTTTAAAAAAATGGTTTTAGAAGTATATAGGTTTCTTGACCAAAGATTTAAATGAAGTATGGTTTTATTTAAAAAAATTATATTCCATTTTAAGTACCAAAAACATAAAACAATTGTACTATTACATTAAAATAATCATCAATAACTAAAGGATAAGAAATTAACAAGATTATTAAATAATCATCAAACAATTTTAATTAATTTAAATTCAAGTATAAATAATCATAAATAAAATGATATTGTGAAGTAAAACCTTGAAAAGATCATAATGTAGAAGTGAGAATCAACCGATGGATCGATTATGTGTATCGAATTTTAGTCCACCTAAAATAGTTATAAAAAATAATATATAGTTAAAAGTAATTACAAACATAATATTATAATGTTAATGAAAAAATGGAATTAATATAACCCAATGAAAATGAATTGACTTATGAAATTCTTCATCACTTAGTTACTTATAATTTAAATACACAGAGATGAAATAATTAAAATTGAAACATAAAATACCATTAATAATGACTAATATGTGAAAGTATTTTATAATGGTTATTACATAGTCCATATTAAAGAAATTAGGTGCATAACATTACATTATGTCTCAATTTAATTACATTGAGATGAAATCCCTTACCTTACAATTTTTTTTGGTTGAGCACACATTAACATCATGTATAGTTCTTTTAAGTCTGTTATTAAATTATGATAAAAACCTTGTAATATTTATAATATCACATATATTCCAATGATAACATATTATGACCCATTTACCAATTATATATAATTATATTCATTGTTTCTAGTGTTAATTATTTTGTTTTTCGAGTACGTTATGACTTTTTATTTTTCGTTCTTCCTACATCGATCTATTTTTAGTCATATACATAATGTAAAAAATGGTTAAAATTTCATATATATTCATTATATATCTATTTGGTGTAATACATAAAATTTGTAAATAGGAAATAAGATACACCATTCATGGTGATGGTAGGTCATACGTACCCATGAATGTTATTTGCATTTTATCATTGTATTGAAAGAAAAGAAAAGAAATTATATATATATATATATATATGATAATTATTTTATATTTTTTTGAAATATATATCACATATTTTTATTAAATACATCATAAATACATTCCATGTATAGAGTGAACAAATCACATTGCTTCGTGAGATAGTAGTTCGTCGTAAACAAAAGCAACATTTTCATTTTCCCACAAAATGGAAAGCATGATGGTATATGTTGTATAATAACTAAATAAGAACTAATAAATCATATATATCATATATGTCATATATAACCATTATTTTCATCATTATTATCAGCCATTAAATGTGGTAATTGAAATATTACCGACATTATTTCACGAGGTGGTAGTCCTCCGTACACACAAATGATGATTTTATAGCCCATTTGATGGTATTTTGCGAAGTTGTAAGTAAAAAAATTTACATAAAAAGTTTATGTGTATCTAATATTCCAACTTTTTCGTAATCACAGTATAATTGGATATTAAGTAGTTTTGGAAGGGAAGAAATAATAAACTTTTAGAAGAACAATACCTCTTCTTTGGTATCCTTCTTGGGATTGCAGTAATACCTTCCTATGTGTTATTTATTTCAAATATTAGGATTCTAAGATGAGTGGATGGATTATTGAGAGTTATTTTGTAGGTTTTTTCCTATAAAATGGAATTTATGGTGTTGAGTAATGAGGATAAGGGGTACCCTTTTATATGCGGGGTGACTGGCACTCTGGTAATTTCTAAAATATGAAAATTCCACCAACATTGTTTCCATTTCATGTGGATCAAAAAAAGAAAATAGTGTTCTAAAAATTACAAGTTCTATACATAGATAGAAAAATGGCATTGTACATGTTTCTTGTTCATTTTACCATTGTATTTTAATGATTAGTCCTCTGGGAAACTTGTTTTTCTCTTAATCATTATTATTCATTTTAACAATTTCACTAAAAATGTTTGATAAAATTTTTTGTTGAATAAATTAGAAATTAGAAATTATGATTATTAAGAATATGGAATAGATTTTTCAAATTTTAATTTATTGAAGTGTAAAAAAATAATTTTAAATTAATCCCATAGTTATGATGAGAAAGTTGGTTTTTAAAGTTAAAATATTCAAAAGTGTGATATGTTTTTATATAAAAATTCAATATAATATGGATTAGAATTTCAAAATTTTATTAAAATATTTATAATTGAACTATTTTTACATTTAAACCAATTAGAAATATATTACATGATAATAAATTATTTTTATCAAAAGTATATTTTCAAAAAAAATCAGCATTTTTTACTATATATCAAAAAATGAAACATAAAATAATATGAAAAAATCAACCCATTATAAATTTTTATTAATATTAAAATGTTTAGGTTTATTTTATAGAATAAATTTCTTGAAATTTTATAAATTTATTTTTAAAATAAGTGCATCATTAAAAGGAAACAAAACTAAATTTTAAAAAATAATTTTTTTTATGCGTAAAATTGGATTAATGTAATTTTTTTATTAAATAAATAGTATATAAATATCACTAAGATCATTGATGAATTAATTTATTTTATTAATTAAAACAACTTTTGTGAAAAACAATATTTTTTTCTAAAATCATTTTCTCTATATTCAATTGTATTTTATTTTTATTTCTAAAAAATTGGTAACCAATAAATTCGACCAAATATTTTAATAAGTTAGTTAATTCTATTCATAATAACCAATTTTAAATGTAGGAGATAAATACCACTCTAAATATTAATATTAATATTATTTGGTAATTACCAGCCAAGTGTGTGACACGATATATCCAATAAAATCCTCATTGCGTGGAACACAAGCTAACTTATTGTTTAATGTATTTCAAGATATAAAATATATTTAATTTATTTAAAATATTAAATATGTTGTAAATGAATGGGATGTTATGTAATGCCCCTACCACAGAAACTCAGTTCCAATGCATTATTTTATTAAATTTTCATGTTTATTATTAATCAAATCCTGAAGGACCATTTAGTTCTGTAGTCTTAGAAATCCAGATTACAAACATGATACCCATAATTCTTTAAGAAACATGAATTACATGTATGATAAATATAAAAAATAAATATAATTACGTCCTTTGAAGGATTATTCAAAGGGTTTTTCTTCATAACCTGGATAAAAGAGACAAATAAGGGTGATAAAAAATGATCAATATGGGAAGTAATGTCGAATAAATAATGATTTAATTGGAATAAATAAACATGGAAAGTAAAATAACTTATAACACATTCCAATCAAAATAATAATCTCAGAATGAATTGTATCCATAGATACGTTGACGCAAAATCTCATGGAAGAATAATAACTGAAACTACGGAAAAATATATCTGTATATATGTCAATGAAAAATATCAACGATGAATAATAACTTTATTTAAATGATGGAAATTATTAATTATATAATTCCATGTTTCCTCTGTACATGGTACCTTTACTGTCAAGACCTTTCACAAAATGGTTTACACCATATAGGGTTAAAACCCATCTAATTGGACAAATGATTCGTCTCCTAAGACTACTGATTCATTGAGGGAATATCTATAACTGGTCCCCACCCTTATTATACAAGTCCAAAACATTTATCATATTCATGAACAATGTTCCATATCAAAATATATCTGTATTGAATAGAATATAAAAATTTATAAAAAATTACCCATTCAATCAAATAACTATCAAAGTGAACACTGTGTATAAAATGATAATTGGTTTAGGCAGTAGTAATATCCATTTATGAGAGTATGGATGTTCAAGTTAATTTATAATGAAAAATTATTACAATAAAGTGATTGTTTTTTAGATAATGTTAACAATAATAAAAAGAAGTGGGATTTTAATGATAATATTTAAGAATGTGTTTTAGGAAATTTAAAACGAAACATCTCAACATATCTTATGCCACATAAATCATTTAATTCATAACAACCATTAGGCAATGTTTTTTATACCATGATGTGAAATTATTAATGATATAATGTATAAAAGGGGTTTTAGATACACTAAAAACCATTAAGTGTTGTATATGGCGTTTTCCTCATGAAAAGAAAAGAAAGACTACAATTCCTTACCATAGACATCCTTTTAAGATGTGGAATTTAACCTCAGGTATAGTATTTTAAAAAATGTTACTAATTTATACCAAAAACATACTCTTGTTTATAATATCATATATTAACTTCTTAGAACATTTTATTACCCTTTTTTACACTCCATCATTAATCTCATTATTTATTGTGTTAATTGGCTAGTTTTATCGAGTATGTTTTAACTTGTTACATGTTGTTATAATTATATATATAATGGTATCATCATCTCTAGAATTTAAAACCTGACTTAATTATCATATATAATTAGAGTATATTTATTTATAATGATCTATAATGTTTGGAGATTTGAAATGAAGTGCATCGTTCATGGAGATGGTAGGTCGTACGTACGCATTGAACACTACATTCATTTATTGGTTATATTAAATGAATTAAAACTAAATAAAAAACAACTATATTATAATTCTATTATAAAGTCTTTGTTATATATGATATATAGAATTCTTATAACTATCCATTATACATTCCATATATGGCATGAATGAGTCATATCGGTTTGAGAGGTGGTAGTCGACACTTTCTCAACTGAAATTATCATATTTATGCAATATGGAAACCAGAAAAGAATGTCAATCAAATTGTAAAAACCTGACCCAAACAGGGATCGATCCCCAACTACCCCAAGCCCGCCTCCATAGGCCAGGGGCTGGCGACATGTGTCGTAGGCTAAACAAATCGGGGAGGCCTTTGCCTAATTACATGTACACACACACGCAACCCACTCAATATAGACATGTAGAGTAAATGAAATGTAAAGTACTAACTACTATAAACAACATAAAAAGTGCATCGAACTCTAAATAGTCCAAAAAAAATTATGAAGGTAAAATGAAAAGAAAACGGAAAAAACACACACCCAACCAGAAAAGTGGGACAACCCGGCAACAGGTAAAAAAAGTACAACAGCTGGGAGGGTCCCTCACCTGGAACCTGACTATGACCGTTTTACATGGTCCAAGCTCCCTAATTCCAAAGCTGCTCTGACGTCATAATCGGCCTATCCATCGTTTGCATGTGCACACCAAGTGCGGGCAAAGCCCAAACAGGGGTGAGTATAAAAATACTCAGTAGGATACCCCAAAGGCTCGAGGGAGCAACAAAGGAGGTACTGAAGAGGTGTGTAGAAGATCAAACATGGGATATTAAAGGAGAACGACATAGAGTACAGTAAAGAATATAGTGGAGTAACAACTCAACCCAATAAGAGAAAGGAAGTATACTTTCCCAAACATTAGGTGCTAGAAATGGTGAGAAGATGAAACTTCTCATCGAGTCTTTGCTACCTATAGTAGGAGAGTATACTCATCCAACTACTAGAAGCTAGAAACAGATAGCATATAGAAGACCCCGTGCGTCATCGCCTCTCCTGGAAAGAGTGTAACCAGGCCCAAGTAGTGGGTAGTAGAATAAGGTATATACGTATCCATATGCTCAATATAGAAACTCAAAAAAAATCGTAAGCGGATCTCCATCCCGTAGCTTAGCCCAAGAAAGTGAGTAGCCAATAGTCCATGAAGTAAACACCATCGATTCCCAGCATCCTGCATGTCTGCCCCAAAATGCAACCCAGGGAGCTCAAATCACCGCACCCTAACAATATCTTATTTCGGTGTCACTGACTCACCCACATGGTTTTAGGTCGCATCACAATGATGCATCTTGGTGGGGAAAGCACCCCTCGTACTTTAGAGTTCTGGGAAAAGTCATACCACACCTATTCAATGTTTCACAATCGAGAGGTCATCTCAAAGTCAAAGCTGTCACATCACAAACCCGTACAACCAAGGGTCCCACACCGATTGTCATGGAGAAATGCCACATACTAGCCTAGTAGAAAAGACCGAGTCTGAAAGAAGTCATTGGGTAACCCACTGCCCTGCCCTGCTGGAGGTTAAATCTTGAGAGGTCTTCAGGTAACCCACTACCAAGCCTTTATTGGAGGGTGAAACCTAAGAGGTCGTTGGGTAACCCACTGCCCAGTCTCTGCTGGAGGTTAAACCCTAAGAGGTCATTGGGTGACCCACTTCCCAGTCTCTTCTGGAGGGTAAACTCTAAGAGGTCATCTGGTAACCCACTACCCAGTCTCTGCTAGAGGGTAATCCCTATGTTGTCATCAGGTAACCCACTGCTGAGTCTCTGTTGGAGGGTAAAACCTAAGAGGTCTTTGGGAAACCCACTTCCCAGTCTCTGCTGGAGGGTAAACCCTAAGAGGTCGTCAAGTAACCCACTGCCCAGTCTCCGATAGAGGGTAAACCCCAAGAAGTCAATGAGCAACCAACTACCCATCCCCACTAGAGGGTAAACCTGAATAATTCGATGAGCAACCCACTGCCCATCCCCGCAGGAGGGTAAACCTGGAATTTCTCTGGCCATCTGTACTAGGTGGTACAACACTGGCCAACAAAACACGGAGTGGGTATCGTGCTACCACAAAACTCTAGAACAATTCACCTAGTAGAGGTTCAGTTCCCATGTAGTGTGGGTCACGCCGATACATAGAGCTCTTCCTAGGGAAACACATCATAGTAGATCGCAGAAGGATGATTTTATCTCGATACTCAGCTAGGGAATCTGCACTGAGGCTCATTAGGGCTCTGTACCCTACTGGAAACAACCTACTGGGTAGAGGATCAGTGCACACGTAATGTATTGGTCACACCGAATCCTCAAAAACTCTATAATGGAACACTAAGGGATGTGATACTGAAATCCCACATGCATAAAAGAAAAAGTGGAAACCCAAACAACTCCACCGATCACACCGTCGAGTAAAGAACCAAGGGAAACCACTCAAACCTGCTAGTATAAACCATCGTGAACAGAGGGACCCTCTACGTCGCAAGAGATCAAAGGTACGTAATACAGAACATAGCGCACATATGGGGTCCTCACGATGTGTGTCCCCAACTCATGTCCAAAGCAAGAACAAATGTCCTAGGGTAAAAACCACAACATCCTCCTCCATGAATTCCCGTATACTCCTAGAGTATACTGCATTTCCAGCCCAAAGGCTATCGTGCACACAACACCCAGTGTCAACGCGAAGGGTGAAAACGTAACTTCACCAACCTGCTTCCTCCACGGCCCTAGCATGGCCAACCACACCTCTTTAAACAGTAACATCACTCTTACAGTAGTGAACGTGATCACAGGACAAGTATTCCTTACAAATTCCGCGGGAAGAACATCCACCAGTACACCTTTCTTGCCTCCACATTTAATGAGATCTTGAATGAGTCTCCGCACATCCAAACTGATCACACCATTGAAATCCTCGTGGAAAAAAATGTGAGATAGACTATCTACTCACCTCAAATAAATATATGATGGAAAAATCATCCAACACCACTTTACACCTGAATGATGTCCCGTGGTCCTGAGCCTCGGTCCTGAAAATAGTCGTGTGCATCGCACCCCTGCGATGCCCTCGAAAAAAAACGTCAAATTTACTACTCACTTGAGTGGAACAAATATCCAGAGAAAATATGCTTCTCTCCATACCACACAAGAGAAGTGCTACGTGGGACCCGCATCCCGATCCCGAATCGCTACAAACAGATCACACCATTGTGATCCTCTTGAAAATGTACACAAAATTTACTATTCACTTATCCGAAACAGACACCTGGTGATAAAGATGGAAATCATCACCAACTCGCAAAAACGGCCCTCATGGGGCCTACACCACTATGTGGAATTAAATCAGGAGGATTGTTCCATTGTGATGCCCTCGTAAAAACACCAAAAAACAGCTGCTCGCACACCCCAAACGGATGTCTGATGAAAAAGTTTCTAATCGCTACTCGTAGCATAAAAGACGGGCCATGGGATCCACACCACAAATCTTATTTCAACACCCAAAAACCCCATGGAAATATTAGTCTTGAAGCCATAGCCGTAACACCGCTAACGACACTCATATCGGACATTAGATGTGTCCGCGCCGCCCAAAACAAGGACCCCCGAAAAAACGCCAATCCACTTAAAGGCGTGTCACACCACCGAGGCCCCCCGTTTCAGGAATTAAACAACACTCAAAACCATCTAAAAATATTTTTCTCGATTTAAGGTACGTGTCTCCGTATAAAACACTCAAATACTATACTTGGTCTAAGTTCTACGGGCATTTTAATTTTCATTAGACGAAAACAGTTGGGTCGGGCTGGTTCGGCAGGCCCACCATGCACCTGGACCGGCCCACCCACAGGCTGGCTCAACTCGCCGAGAATAGATTAATCCAGTCTGGTTCTATCTTCACGGGACCCTTAATATGTGGGTCCATTTCTGCCAGCTGGGGTCCGAAGACCCTGGTCACCCGCGTGGGACGGCCGACAAAGCCGGTCCGACCGCATCCTCGCGCCCCGCTGGTGCCGCTGAAGACCATCGCAGCCCGGACGACGCCTCCGCCCATGGGGAGCCCCTCCGTGTCAGCACCATTGAAGACCGCCCGACCGACTGCACCTCTGCCTGGACCACCGATGCGCCACTGCTGGGCCTCATCGTACCGCTGCTGAGCCTCACCGGACTGGCCAAAACCACCGGAAAACTAGCCAAAAAATCATTCGACTTCGTTGGATCACTACGGTCGGCTCGAGACTCGGAGTTTCGAAGCAAAAAAAGAATTAGAAATATTAAAACGATCCCTACTTGTATATGGGATTTTCTGAACAATTTAATAGATTTTTGATGGTTTCATTTATGCTCGAAGTAGACGCGGTAATTGAAAACATATAACACATGATCTTACCTCGGGGGCTTAGCCCATCGCTTCAGAACGATTCGCCGACCACCACACCTTGGAGAGGAGGAGGAGATGGAGGGGATATTGTTAGATGAGATCCCTTGATTGATTTTCATTCTGCCAGATGATGAGAAATGAAGAAGGGTAGAGGTAGGTTTGGACATAAATAAATAATCAAATGAAATCTTTAATTAATTCTTTTTAATCCTCCAACGGTAGGCCTGTTCTCGAACCCTCAGCGGGGTCGAACTTAAGTCTCTTCTAGGGTAAAATCCATGTACTGAGCTCAACGGCGGTCTCTGAATTTTATTCTGAGTTTCTGTTCGAATGTTTTAAAATTTAAAGCCCGAGGCCGCTAAATTACGAATATGCCCCCAGTGACATTTTTCACAGAAGTCTCTCACCCGTGAAAATTACACCCCTTCTAGGGTAAGCGGCATGCTATGGACTCAACTTTTCCCTCAGGTTTTCCATCCGAGCTACCGTTTAAGAGTTATTTCGTTTATCTGGCGTGCCTAGTGAGAACGCACTGAAAATTTAATTCCGGGCACACCAGGGCTCGAAATCGCATGCCGTCTTAAAGAGCTGCTCCGGAATAACATCCAGAAATATTCCAAATTCCTTTATAGAAAAAACCAGGTTCTTACATCATTACCTCCATCAAGATTTTTATCCCAGAAATGAAAAACTAGGGAAACAACTCAAGGTACTAAGCTCACTCCTGGCTCTCCCGTACCTAGATAAACACTTTCACAGTTCTGTGTCACCACGCATGGACCAATGGATTTGGTATATTCACATGGGGTCTTCCCTCACCGATGAAATCCATAGGTGCATGCACACATCTTTTTAGGAGAGTCATGTGGGAGACATTATGCACCCAAACCAGCCATTGGGTTTAGGGAAAGGAGGTGGGGACCTCGCTATCCTTTCGCACTATCTCAAACGGCCTGAAGGACCTCAGAGGTATATCACCTCCCTGGTCGCACATCTACGTCAAATGCTGCGACTGGTATCACCATTTGGAATTGGGACAAAGTACGAAGATTCCCTCCTTTAGAATATCTATATGGTGAAACAACCAAGGATATCTGGTCACACAAGATTTCATAGTCGATGTCCCTTGACCAAGACTCACTTACACACTCGAAAGGAGAAGGAGTCACCACCATTGAAAGAGAAAGGTTCCATGCCTTCTATTCCACTAACACATGGTTACACTGATGCCCCGAATCACCCTGGTAACAACTCAAGCAAGGAACAGGGAGAAACGAATTTCACTCACAGAGTCTAACAATTCTACTGCAAAAGTAGAAGAGCCGTAAAGAATACTTCTAGTCACTTCATGCACTACAGGATCGTAATAATCCAAAACTCGTGGCTATCACCTGTCCCAACAATCAGCTGCCGGGGCCTGACGTGGACTACCTGGTGGTGATGGGAAGACCTCGTAATTTTGTCCCCCGCTTATTGTTTCTCCCGCTCCTATGCTAGAACCACCTCTCTGGGTACCGCTCTGATCATAGCGCTGCCTCTGTCGCGATGGTTCACCTGCTGCCTGCTCGAAGTTCTCGTCATACCTGGTCGGGCAGTCCATGCCATGTGACCTCACCCATCGGAAGCACAACATCGACACTCTCCTTGCTGCACTGGTGCCCTCCGGTTCCATTATGGTATACAACCCTACCCCTAGGTCTGATCACTGTAGGGTATCCTCGGCTGAGCCTCTGTGCTTTGTTGCCACAGTGGTGTACGACCATGTCTCTGAAACAGGTGGGTGGAAGGCCGCCTGTGTTGAGGTTCTATCTGCAGATGCATGCTAGCTGCGGAAAAGTTCTCGTCTCCATCGTGCCTGCCGCCACCACCAACTGCACAACATGACAGGATGCTCTCTGTCACTAGCGCCTGCTCTACCACCTTGACAAAAGTGGGAATTCCCAAGGGTACTACGACAGCACGAATTTCTTTGCAGAGAACCTACTAAAACTTCTGTGCTCAGAAGTTTCCATCATGGATCAAGTCTGGGTAAAAACGTGCATGGTCTACGAAACTAGTCATGTACCCAGTCATCATCATCCCTCAATGATGAAACAACAGGAGCACCTGGATCTGAACAGAACATAAGAAGGAGGGGTAAAACTCCTCACAAAACAGCAGCTAAAAGTCACCCCACGAAAGTGACGACTCATCAAGTAACTAAGTCACCAAACTCCAACAGCGCCCAACTACTCCATGTAAAAAGATGGCTTCCAAATCCACCCTCTGATCTGTCGGTGTCTGCACAAGCTTGAAGAGGCAAACCACTGTCTCAAGCCAAACCTCTACTGCTTGAGGGTCTGGCTCGCCACTGAACCTCAACAGTCTCTGTCACTAGAACTCACAAAGAGCGCTCAACCTACGTTCAAGCTCCGTCTTATATGATGGAGCTGTCTGCTACTCACCAGGTGGGGCTGCTGCTACCGGCCCACCCGAAGAAAGGAACTCGCATGATGGGTCCTGGACTGAGGCCTCGTCGCTCACATGGTCGTCGTTATGAACCAAAGTTGGTATTCTAGTTGGATGTCTTCACGGAGACATCCTAAATGTTATCAAAGAGTGCTAGGGACATCTGAACATATATGTATATAACAGAAACAAAAATGGGGAGATGAATCAAGAAGGATAGTCAAGACTCAATCCTATGTGATGCAGAAACCAATTTCCCTACAACGAGTGTATCAACATGTCGAGTCGACAAGTGGGTTATTAGGGTCCTGGTGAATGGATATGTGGGCCTCCGCACCATCACTAGACTCCGTATCCTGAGAGACGTTCTCGAGACACGTTGAAACTTTTTCCCTAGATCCCAACCAATTCCTTTTTAGGGATGTTTGAACAATGTCCCAAGGAATGAAACACCTTTGATACCACTTTTTCTCTACCTGACTCTACCTGAGCTCAAGCCGCAACTACCCCAAGCCCGCCTCCATATGCCAAGGGCTGGCGACAAGAATCATATGCTAAACAACTCGGGGAGGCCTTTTCCTGAGTACCTGTACACACACACATGCAACCCACTCAATGCAAACATGCAGAGAAAAAGAAAAGTAAAATACATACTGCTATAAACAACCACAAAAGTGCATTGACCTATAAATAGTACAAAGTAAATGGAGAAGGTAAACTGCAATGAAAAAGGGAAAAACCTACACCCAACTAGAAAAGTACCACAACCCGGCAACCAGTAAACAAAAGTACAACCGCTGGGAGGGTCCCTCACCTATAATCCGACTACAACCACTGTAAGCTGTACAAGCTCCCTAACTCCTAAGCTGCTATGACGTCAGGATTGACCTGTTCTTCATCTGCAAGGGCACAATAAGTGCGGGAAAATCCCAATTAAGGGTGAGTATAAAAATACTCAGTAGGATACCTCGAAGGCTCGAGGGAGAAACAAAGGATGTACTGAAGTCGTGAGTAGTAGATCAAATGGGAAATAGTAATGGAGAATGTTAGAGAGCACCGTAAAGAGTATAGTAGAGTAACAGCTCAACCCAACAAGAGAAAGGAAGTAGACTCGCCCAAACACAAGGAGCAAGAAACGGTGAGAAGATGAAACTTCTCGTCGAGTCTTCTTTACCTATTATAGGAGAGTAGACTCATCCAACCATGAGAAGCTAGACACGGAATGCATGTGACTTTCCCTGAGTGACTTCTCCTCACATGGAAGGAGAGTAACCAAGCCCAAGGAGTGGGTACTGAAACAAGGTATATACATATCTATATGCTCAATCAAGAAACCCGAACAATATCATAAGGGGTTCTCTATCCCATAGCTCAAACCAAGAAAGTGAGAAGCCAACAGTCCCAGAAGTAAACACCATCGATGCCCAGCATCCTGCACGTCTGCCCTGAAGTGCAATCCAAGGGGATAATATCACCGCACCCTGACACTATCCTCTTTGGGTGGCAATGACTCACCTGTACGGTTTTAGATCGCATCACAAGGACGTGTCTTGGTTGGGAAAGCACCCCTCGTTTTTGAGAGTTCTGGGGAAATTCAAACCACACCTCTTCACTATCACACAATCAATATGTCTTATCAAAGTCGAAGCTTTCACATCACTGACCCGTACAGCCAAGGGTCCCGCTCAAGTAGTCACAAAGAAAATCCTTAGACTAGCCTAGTAGAAAGGACTGAGTTTGAATGAATTCGTCGGGTACCTCGCTGCCGAACATCGCTAGAGGGTAAAAACAGAGAGGTCGTCGGGTAACCCACTGCCCAGTCTCTACTAGAGGGTAAACCCTGAGAGGTTGTCGGGTAACCCACTGCGCAGTCTCTGCTGGAGGGTAAACCCTAAGAGGCCATCGGGTAACCCACTACCCAGTCTCTGCTGAAGGGTAAACCCTAATAGCTTGTCGGGTAACCCACTACCTAGTATCTTCTAGAGGGTGAACCCTGAGAGGACGTCGGGTAACCCACTACCTAGTCTCTACTGGAGGGTAAACCCTTAAAAGTCATCGGGTAACACACTGACCAGTCTCTGCTGGAGGGTAAACCCAAAGAGGACATCGGGTAACCCATTTCCCAGTCACTGCTGGAGGGTAAACCCTAATAAGTCATTGAGAAACCCACTGCCTAGCCCCACTAGAGGGTAAACCCGAAGAATTCGATGAGAAACCCACTACCCAGCCCCGTTGGAGGGTAAACCCAGAACGACTCTGGCCATCCCTACTAGATGGTACAACACTAGCCAACAGAACACAGAGTGGGTATTGCGCAACCACCCAACTCCAGAACAAATCACCTAGTAGAGGTTCCGCACCCATGTAGTGTGGGTCACACTAATACCTAGATCTCTGCCTAGGGAAACATGTATTTGTAGATCATGGAAGGAGAATATGATCTCGATACTCGTCTAGGGAATATACGCTAAGGCTCATTGGGGATCCATACCCTACTAGAAACAACCTCCTCGGTAGAGGATCGGTTCTTGCATAATGTATTTGTCACACCGAATCCTCAAAAACTCTACCAGGGAACATGATGGGATGTGATACTGAGATCCCACACGGATAATGGAAAAAGGGGAAAACCAAAAAACATTTCTGATCACACCATCAAGAACAGAACCAGGGGAAACCACTCAACCCTGTTGGTCTAAACCATCGTTAAGAGAGGGACCCTCTACATCGTGAGAGATCAAAGGTACGTAAAGCAGAACATGAAGCGCATATGAGGCCTTCATGACATATGGCCCCAACCCATCTCCAATCCAAGCTCAAAATTCCTTGGGTAAAAACCACAACATGCACCTCCAGGAATTCCCATATACTCCCAGAGTTTACCACATTTCCAGCCCAAAGGCTATCGAGCACACAACACCCGACATCAATGCGAAGGGTGTAAACATAACTTCGCCAACCGACTTCCTCCACGACCCTATCACGACCAACCACTTCTCTTGAAACACTAACTTCACTCTGACAGGAGTGAACACAATCACACGCCATAGGTTCCCAACAAACATCGGGGGAAGAACCTTCACTTGTACACCATTCATGCCTCCACATTTAATGAGATCTCTAATGAGGCTCCGCACATCCAAACAGATTCCACTGTTGCAATCCTCATGAAAAAACACATGAGATAGACTATCTACTCACCTCAAATAGATATCAGATGGAAATGTTGTCCAAAACCACTTTACGCCTGAATGGCGTCCCGTGGTCCCGATCCTCGGTCACAAAAATAGTCGTGCACATCACACAACTTCAATGCCCTCGGTAAATCACGTCAATATGATTGCTCACTTGAGTGGAATGGATATCTGGAGAAAAAGATGCATCTCGCCAGGCCGCACACGAGCAGGGCTACGTGGGACCCACATCCCTATCCCAAAGTGCTACGAAAGGATCGCACTATTGTGATCCTCTCAAAAAAGTACACAAAATTGACTATCCACTTATCCGAAATGGACACCCGGTGATAAAGATGGAAATCACCACCAACTCCCAAAATGTCCCTCATAGGGCCCGCACCAACGTGCAGAATTAAAGCAGGCAGATTTCAACCTTGTGATTCCCTCATAAAAACACAAAAAAATGATTCCTCGCATTCCCCGATCAGACATTCGATGAAAAATTTGATAATCACTGCTCACAGCTTAAAGACGGGCCGTGGTGCCCACGCCTCAACTCCTGTTTCAATGCCGAAAAACCCCTTGGAAATCATTGTCTCAATGCTAGGGTCACAACACTGCTGATGATGCTCAAATCAGACATCAGATGTGTCTGTTCCGCCCACAACAAGAACCCCCGAAAAAATGTCAATCCACTTAAAGGTGTGTTGCGCCACCGAGGCCCCCCGTTTCGGCAACTGAAACCCCCCTAAACCATGTCAAAATGTTTGTCTCGATTTAAGGGATGCATCTCCATAGACGACATGTGAATCCGACACCAGGTCTGAGTTCTACGAGCGTTTTACGTTTTATTAGATGAAAACAGGTGGGTCGGGCCGGTTCAGCCGGCCCACCATGCGCCTGGACCGGCCCGCCTGCGGGTCGGCTCGCCTCACCCGGACGGGTACAAGCCGGTCCGATACTCTCTACACGGGACGCACAATATTTGGGTCCCTATCTACCAGTCGGGGTCTGAAGACCTCGTTCCCCCACGCGTGCCTCCCGGTAAATCTTGTCTTGACGCGTCTTTGTGCCTCGCTAGTGCCCCCCTCCACTGGCGCCGTTGAAGACTGCCACCGCCCGTCCGCCGCCACCCCCGCCTGTGAGATCCTCAATGCCACTGCCACTGAAGACCACCTGACCAACTGCGGCTCCTCCTGGACCACCACCGAGACGCCTCTGGGCCTCGTCGCGCCGTCGCTGATCCTCGCCGGACTAGCCAGAACCGCCAGAAATCTACCCAAAAATTCCCCGGACTTCGTCGGATCACTGTGGTTGCCTCAGAACATGGATTTTTGAACTGAAACAGGTGTTGGAAAGATTAGTAAGATCCCTACTCATTTATTGGCTTCACTCGAAAATTTAACAGAGGTTTCATGCAGTAATTTAAGCTCGAACTACATGCTGTAATTGAAAATAAATAACGCACAATCCTACCTCTGGGGCTTAGCCCGTCGCTTCGCAACGATCCGCCGACCAGCACCCCTTGGAGAGGAGGAGGAGATGGCCAAGGTATTTTTGGAGGAGCTCCATTGGTTGATTTTCCTTTTGCTAGAGGATGAGAAATGAAGAAGGGGAGATGTAGGATTGGACTTAAATAAAGAATTAAATGAAATCTTTAATTAATGTTTTTTAGTCGACCAATGGTAGGCCCATTCCTGAACCCTCAACGGGGTCGAGATTAAGTATCTCCTAGGGTAAAATCCACGATTTGAGCTCAATATTGGTCTTGAAATTTTATTCCAAGATTCCTTTTTAATGTTATAATATTTAACGCATGATGCCACTAAATTGTGAAAACGCCCCCGATGACATTTTTCACAGAAGGCCCACCCCCACGAAAATTACACCCCTTCTAGGGTAAGAGGAATGCTCCAGACTCAACAGAGCCCTTGGTTTTCCTGTTCGAGCTACTGTTTAGGAGTTATTTTATTTATTTGGCGTGCCCAGTGCGAACACACCAAAAATTTAATTCTAGCCACACCGGGGCTCAAAATCGCACGCCGTCTAAGGGCGTTTCTCTGGAATAACATCAGGAATATTCCAATGTCTTTTATAGAAAAAACTGGGTTCTTACAGAAATTATATAAAATAATGATAAATATCATATATATCATATATAAATATAGTTTCCTTCATAATGTCCACCGTGATCAGTGGAAAAGTAAAAATGATCAATCATCATTTCGTGAGGCAGTAATTAACCTTACAAGGAAACAATATGTCTGTTACACCTTAGATAAACATGCATGTATGTGTTGGTCAAAACAATTACCTATAAAATCCAAGTATATTGAGGATACTATTTTTGTGATATAAAAATAGGGTAAGTATGTTTGATGGGTTGATAATAGAAATGAGACTAGATATCTTGAGATAAGATGTTACCTCTTAATTGGGTAGCTCCTTCTAATTTTCCCAAAAGGGACTATTCATATTTATTTACTCCAAATGAGAGGATTCTAGGAGGAGGCTAGGGATTTTGGGAGTCCATTAGGATTCGTATCGTCTAAACCTAATTGGTTTGAGAGGGGTAATTAAGTGAGAGGATATGAGGCTTTTTATAGTGGAGGGATGACACACTTGTAAATAAAAACATGTATTCATTAATGGGAGGCACACTATACATAAACAGCCTCAAAAATGGAAAAATAATTTATTAATTGAGAATAATTGTCAATAAATCCTAATATACATAAAACTATGTTAATTTTATAAATTATGTTCCTTAACTTCTATGATTCTCCAATTTTATCATTTTTTTGTTAAAGAATCTAGTTTTAAATTTATTTAACTTTTAAGACTAAAATAAATTGATATTTTTTAAATAATATAGAGACACATTATTATTAATATGATTTATAATTTATAAAATAAGAATTTAATTTTTTAAATTAATTTTAAAACAAGTGCATGTGAAGTTCTAAAATAATGCCTAAACCCGGAACATGTTAACAACCACTTTACAATATAGGGGTCAATATGTTAATTATAAAATAAAAATTGATTTATTAATATACCATATATATTTATTATTGATAATTAAAAAAGTAATTGGTAAAATATATAATTTTTATTAATTTCAAAATATATGATAAAATATTATTTATTAAAAAATTACAATAATATCAATATTGGCTTTATTTATTTAATTTAAATTTTAAAATATCAATATAATAATTAAATTAAAATATATTATGTATATATATGTGTAATGTGAAATATTCAAGTATGAAAATAAACAAATACAATAAAAAAATCAATTCACTTAAAATTTAAAATTTACAGTATCATTTATTTTAGTTGGTTATTAACAAAATAATCATTATATTGGCATTTATTATGAATCATCTACAACTATATCATATATTAAAATTATTTTTAAATTTTTATGATAACATTATCCCATTTATCATTCAACATTAATATTTATAACTAAAATTATGATGTTTTTTAGGTATCTCAAATTTTCATAAATGTAAAAGGGGAGAAATGTTCCCTTTTTTGTCATCTTCCATAAACTTTTATATAAGTAACATCCATTTAATAATATCACAATAACCCATAATATTTAATAATATAGGCTATATGGTCGAATTATTTGCATCCAATGGATTTTGTATAAGATTCCAAGTCATTTTGGTCCTTAAGATTAAGGTTTAGTCCTTTATTATGCTAAATTTTACCTTATTCAGTATAATTAATTTCAATCACTTCCACTAATCTCTTTTTTTTTCAAAAATTATATTGATCTTACTAAAAAAATATAATATTGATTACAAATGTTAGTGTTAAATTTTGGAAATTCAAATAATTGATGTGGTAAAAATGAGATTAATGCTATTCTCACAGAGGGGGTGAAATAACATGTTTTAAAAATAGAAAATGTTCAAATATGTGTTCTATTTTTATATTAAATTGTAAATATAAATTGATTATACTGAAATTATTTATATAAATAGATGTATTATTGATATAATGTGACTCTTAGAAAAATTTAAATTAAAATAAGAACTACTGATTATTTATATGAAAAGGTTGTTTTAACTAAGTTATAGTAGTTTTTCGATTCATAAAAAATGAAGTTTCTCAGAAAAAATCCCAAAAAAATCACCCTAATATTATTTAGACCTTATTAAGTAAAAACGTATGCTTATTTTCTTATTTTTTTAAGATTTTAAATTTAGTTTTAAAATAGGTGCTTCTTTAAAAGGAGGAAAAACTCAGTCATGCATGTAATGCTAATTCAGTTTTGTGTGTGACCTAATTTTTAATTTATGTATAAAGAATGCTAAAAAATTATATTTATTCTAAAATGAAAATATATTAGTGTATTAGGGTGTTACATTCCCCCCACCTTAATTAAATTTCATCCTTATAATTTAAACTTATCTTGGAAATCAATGGATTGATATTTGAAAATATTACAGTTGAAAAACCCACATCGTTAATAGTGTTCAAAACACATTTTTAGAAAATATATAATTAAAAATAAAATTGTCATCTAACTAAGTTTACATTTAAAATAACATAAGTTGGAATTGGAAATAAGTATATAGAAGAAAAATATAACATTCATGTTCCAATAGAGAGTGCTAGAGAACATGTTTCACCGAGTGTTGTAGAACATGAAACCATAATACAGAGGTGTGAATAAAGAAAATCAATATCATAAAAATGATGATAATTTGAAAACATTTTTGGTTTAAAGATAATTTTTCACAGAGTTGAGGAATTATTTCACTCTCTAATAATAAAATTAAATATACTTTTAGGTACATTTCTATATGTACAACATTATCCTTCAGTCATGCCTTGAATTATTCGTAGTTCATCTCATAGAACATGATTAATCATACAGATTTGTTATATATCAATATTTAAAACCAGATCTAAAGTAAAACATAAACCATTTCATAAATGGTTAACTTTTCTAAAATATTCTTATCTAGTACCTTATAAAAAGGTTTCCCAATTTCTAATATGTACTTATCATAATCCCTTAATCAACATGAAACTGCTCGAAATTTTCACATTCAAAACACGTGAATAACTTGATCATGTATCCACTTGAAATATTGTATTAACTCAAAAGACCATTAGTAATATGCATTCTTCCTTATAATGTAAGTAACAAACATGTTACTGGAACCACTAATTTAATCCAATGGTGTTGTAAACTCTGCCGATGATAGCATATACCAATTATCGACCAATCATTAATCAGTTCTAAGGTAGTTGGAACATATCCAAACCAATCATATGTTTATAATTATCTTAAGACTATGAATTTATTAAGGGTTATCATTCCCTCAATCTGGTGTTTTCTGAAATGTTTATCTTTCAAATAAATAACTCCCCTTGGTACCATTAAATATATGATCTAAAATTATTAACGAAAAATTATTATAGTACAAAATACATATAATCTATAATTTTTACAACCAGTACATTGCTAATAAAATTTTAAAATGCCATATTTATTAAATTGGCACATTAATCATTCCAATTTACCTCTAGTAGTAGTATCACATAGTCATTATACAATACAATCATTTGGGGCATATTCCTCTGATTCATGAGACATTCATCTGTATAGTATCCTATTTCCTTACAATTGAAGCATTATACCATGGAAACCTTTTTATTACCCTTTCAGTCAATATAATGATGTCCATTCTTTCCACAGTTGTTGAAAACACCCATTCTTTTTAAGAACATTCCAATGTGTTTCTTCCATAATTATCACATGTGAAAAAACCTTCTTTACCTCCTTCACTATGTCTTTGTTTTTCTCTCACAACCTCTTATTCCCTTGCTTCCCTTAAAATACATAAGTCATAGAGAATTTATTACATATCTTTTTTACACATGATAATATTTCATCATATAATAAGAAATAATGGGTGCTTATTTCCCTTGGAAATGTTTCTTTAAGACCATGAAATATATGATTCTTATTTCGATCACTTGAATTAGTGTATTTCTAATTCTATAAGAAAGTTACATTTATAATAAATAGAATATTCTGTATTATCACTAAAAAATTAAATTTGTATAACTGTAATATGTCATATCACATAACATACATTTATTCATTGTGAATCTTAGATTCAGAAACTATTGTAACGTTGGGGAAAACATTACTTTTATGTCAATAATAACTGTATGTCATGAAAATGTGAACAATCCAATGATTATACCCTAGGACAGTCAAACCAACTGTGTAGCAGGGAACATTGTTCTGTTCTAGGTTACCTTGAGTCAAGCCCAAAACACCTTGATGGAGTTATTACTCTAAGGTAATCTATAGCTAAACCACATCCACTTTTATTATCCATACAGTGATGTATTGGTAGGAATACCCAGATAATCACCAGATTACCAAAATTATAGCATTTTCATGTATACTAATAACCAATTTCTAACATAGGGTTGTACTACCTAATCAATGTTTTGTAAATATAGTTTCCACGGATGCTGCTAAACTTCTTTTGATACCAGCTGTAATGGCCAGACCCTAGAAACCAGGAGCCCATGCATTATTTTATTACATTGGAATGACTTAATGGAATAAAATCTAGAAGGACCATTCAGTTTAGTGATCTTGAAAATATATATTACATTAATGATATCGATAATGCATTATGAAATAGTAATTTCATGCATGATACATATAAATATAAAATAATATACATACGTGAAGGAATATTCAAAAACTTCTTCTTCATGGCCTGGGTAAAGGAATCAAAATAATCATGAGAGAAAATGATTAACAAGGTTAGGTAATGTGAAATAATTAATTAATAAATTATAATAAATTGACATTGAATGGTATATAATAGATAAAAAATTACATTCACATCAATAAACTACGAATGAAATGTATTTATTTATGTGTCAACAAAAAATATCCCAGATGAATAATAACTTAATCCAAGGTAAAAATTACCCATATATATTTCAACACAAGAAATCATGTATGAATAATAAATAAATCTAAATGAGGGAAATGATTAATTATTAGATGACATATTTCCTACAAACATGGAACCCTTACCGTCAAGATATTTCAAAAGACGATTTAAAAAATATTAGATAAAAAGCCATTTGATTGGCTAAATGATTCATCTCATGAGACTAATGATGCATCGAGGGGATAAATATAACCAGATTCCACGTGTTTCGTACCATTCTATATAATTTTTCATATTCATGAAAAATGTGCCCAATAAAATTGTATCTGTACTGAATATAAGATACCAGATTATAAAATATTCCCTAGTTAATCAAATTACAATCGACGTGAACGCCATATATAAACTGTTATTTGGTTTAGAAAATAATAATATCAATTATGTGAGAAAGAGAATATTCATGTTATTTTATAATGAAAAACGATTATAATAATGTTATTTTTTCTTAGATAATGTTATCAATCACAAAAGCGAGCAATATTTCAAAGATAATCGTTATGAATATGTTTTAGGAAATTAATCAATAAAATTCCCAATGGGTCTCATGCCACTTGAAAAATTTAATTCATAATAACCAAGGTGGAATTTTTTCATAACATACGGGGAAAAGGATTATTTATATAATATATAAAAGGGTTATTATAAAATCTACACAACACAATTAAGTGGTTTTTATGGGGTATTCCCCATAGAAAGATATGTAAGACAAGAATCCCTTATATTAACCTTATTTTTGTTTCAGTGTCTTTATCAACATTTATAGTGGTTTTAAATATTTCACTAACTTATAAAAAACAATACTAAGGTTTATAATATCATATATTAACTTCATACAATATTTTATTACCCCTTTGTTAACACACATTCATTAATCTCAACATTTTAGGTGTTAATTGCACAATTTTGTCAAAGTATGGTTTAACATTTTAATTATTTTTCACATTAATTATATCATGGTATCATCATAACAAAAAATTTAACCATTAATTAATTATCATATATAATCATCATATATTTATTTTTAATAATAGATAATGTTTGTAGATTAAATCTAAAGTTCACCATTCTTGGAGACAGCAGTCTATACGTATGCATAAACGTTAAATTCATGTCATGGTTGTATTAAAAGAAAAAAAATAAATGATACATATGTATATAATAATTGTATAAACATAAAAATTTTATATATGTTATGTATTTTAGTTAAAAAATTGTTTACATGTTCCATGTATGGAATGAACAAGTCATATCTCTTTGTGGGGGTAGTGGTCCACACTTCCTCAAACGAAATTATCGTATTTATGTAAGATTGAAAGAAAAAGGTAATTTCAAAATAAAAATTTAAGAATCATAAAGACATTATTAATATCATATATATCATATGTAAATATATTTTCATCATAATGGCCTCCATGATAGGTGTTATGGAAAAATGAACAATCATCTTTTCTTGAGGCAGTAGTTCACCGTACAAAGAAATAATATGTTCGTTACCCATTAGATATAGGTTTTTGTACATTTAGGGAAAAAATAACCAAAAAAACATCATTTAATATTAATTATATTTTTTTTAATATAACACTATAATAATTATATTTGGGGGTGTATAAATGAAATGAAATAAATGATCTTAAGTGAAGACATTACCTCTAAATTAGGTAACTCCTTATAGTTTGTACCAAAAGGATAATTAAGATTTATTTATTCTCAAAGGGATGAATATATGATTATGGGATAGATTATGGGAGACCTTTTTTGAGGGATTGGATGAACCTAAGTGGTTTTTGAGGTCTAATTAACTGGGGGAGAGGAGGCTTTTTATTGTGGAGGGGGAGTAGCACTCTTTTAAATACCAAAATGTATTGTCTAATGGGAGGTCTAACGTACCTAAGGTGCCACCAAAATGGATAAATAATTGTGTAACAGGTAATAATTATTGATAAAAACCTCATACACACAAAAATATGTCATTTTTAATAATTTGGTTCCTTAACTTCTATGATTCCCTAATATTATCATTTTGGTGTTTATTAAAGCATCTAGTTTTCTATTAAATATAATTTAACCATTATAACTAAAATAAATTTAAATTTATTGGATAATATAGATAAAATGATTTATAAATATTATATTTATTTTATAAAATTAAAATCCCAATTGTTTTGGGAATTTATTTTAAAACAAGTGCATGTGACGCACTAAATGCTGCTTAAACCTGGACAATGTTAACAATATCTGTAAACTATATGGGTCAATATGTAAGTTATAAAAGATCTATTGATCCATCAATAGACCATATATAATATTATAAACACATAGAAATCACTTCAATGAATTTATAATTTTTATTATTTACAAATCATTTAATAAAATATTATTTATTGTTAAATAACAATAAGGTCCATTCTAACATTATTTTTTTAATTTCCACTTTAACTTCTCAATCTAATATTTGAATTAAAATATATTATATTTACATATGTATAACATTTAATGTTAATCTGAAAAAGTAAATAAAGATAATAAATCAATCAATTCACTATGATTTTACTATTTATAATATCATTTATTTTATTTAATTATTCCTTAAATAATTAATACATTGGAATTTCATAATCATTTTTTCTAACTAAATCATCTATAAAAAATAATGATAAATTATTACGAAAAAATTTACCCATTTAACATTACCAAATAATATATATAACCTAAATTATAATGTTTTTTACAAATCTTAGTGTTTTATAAATGGTAATGGTTAGAGATGTTCCATATTTTTTTTCTATTATATTTTATATAGGTCACATCTATTTAGTAATATCTGAATAAAACAAAATTTTCAAAAAAGTAAACTATAACATCGAATAATGGGAACTAAATGGATTTTGGTAAAATTTCCATGTCATTTTGGTTCTTGAGATTAAGGTTTAGTCCCCTATTAAGCATAATTTTACTTTAATCACCGTAATTAATTTTAATGACTTCAACAAAAACATTTTTTGTAAAATTTATATTTATATTGTTAGAAAAAATATGTAATACTTATTAAAACAATTTCTATTCAGTTTTCAAAATTTAAATCACTAATGTGGGAAAATTATTATTAAAGCTTATCCCGCAGATGGGGCGAAATAATGGGTTTTTAATATATAAAAACGTTCAAATGTTTGTTAAGTATTTAAATTCAATTTCATTGTAAAATTGATTCTATTGAACAAAATTATATAAATATATGTATAATATATATAATGTGAATCTAAATAAAATTTAAAATGTGATTTAACACTAATAATTATCTAAAATAAAAATCTATTTTAACTAAATTGTAGTATCTTTTATTATTTATAAAAATAATTTTTCTTGTAAAAAAATTTCAAAAAATCACCCTATGAAAATTTCAATCTTCTGAATTCAAAAAATATGTTTTTTAACAAATAAAATTAATAAATGTGTCAAATTTAGTTTTAAAAAAGGTGCACTATTAAAAGGATGGATAACTTAGTCATCCATGTAACGCAAGCTAATTCAAGGTTGTGTGTCGAGTAAGTTTAACTTTGTGTATAAATCATGATAAAAAAAATTATATTTATTATTAAAAAATATTTTAATTTATTATGTCATTACATTCTACTGACCATAATTAAATTGAATCCTCGCAATTTAAACTTGATCTTAGTAGTCAATGTATTTATATTTGGAATTACTATTGTTGAAAAATCCAAATCCTAGATCATCTTAATATTCCATATTTTCATTAAGATATAAAGTAAAGTACAATGATGATGTAACTAGTTATCATAGTAGGATAACATATAATTGGGAAATAGAAATATTGATATGGATGAAAAATCAAAAAATGAAGTTCTAATGGAGAATGGTAGAGAATATGTTCAAGTAATAGTTGGAGACCAGAAAACCATAATCCAATGGTGTTAATAAAGGACACCAATATTATAAAAAAGGATGATAATATTAAACAAATTGGTCAAGATCATTTTCATGGAGGTGAGTAATTATTTCACTCTCTAATAATATAATTAAATATACTTATTAGTAAATTTTTATAAGTACAATATTATCCATTGGTTATGCATTCAATTATTTATAATTCATCTCATATAACAATATTCCTCGTATATATATTTAATATATCAATCTCTAAAATGAGATAGAAAGTTCTACTTAAACCATTTCATAAATGGTTATCTTTACCAAAATATTTTAATCCAGGAACTTGAGAGTATGATTATTGAATTTCCAAAATGAACATATCATTAGCCGTTAATAAACATATTAAATTTCTATATTTTCACATTCCTAACGTGTGACCAACATGATCATGTATCCTTTTGAAATATTGTAATTAATCAAAAACTGATTGGAAACATGTATTCTTCCTTATTCATTATGAACGAAACATATTATTGGATCTATTCTTTTATACCAAAAGCATTGTAAACTCTATCAATGATTTCATGGACCACATGTTGACAAGTTATTAATTAATTATAAATTAGTCAAAAATTATCCAAATTAATCATTTATTTATCATTATCTTAACATCAAAAACATATTAAGGGCTATCTTTCCCTAAAACGGGTGTTTTCTGAAATTTTTAACATTCAAATAAATAAATTTATTTTCTACCATTCAATATATGATCTCATGTCCTTGACAAAAAACTGTTTCACTATAATACTCATATATTCCATAATTATTTTAACCCATGAATATATAATAAAATAATCAATTGTCATAATTATTCAATAGGAACATTAATCATTCCTCTTTAACTACAGTCATAGAATAACCTAAACATTATCCAATATCATAATTTTCGGTATATTCTTTTGTTGCCTGAGAAATTAATTTTCATAGTATCTCATTTACCTATAGTTGAAGTAGAGTTCATTGGAATCATTTTTCTTTCCCATGAAATGAAAATCATTGTGGAAATTCATTTCAAACTTGTAGAAAACTATCATTCCTTTTATGAATGTTCCAAGTCCTTTACTTCCTTAATTATCAGAACTGGGAAAATCCTTTATTCCCATGTTCACATTATCAATCCTTTTCTCTTATATACTCATCTTCTCTTGAATCCCTCAAAATACATAGGAATTATATAATTCATTACTTATCTTCTTAAAACATGATACTAGATCCTCATATAATGATAATACATGGGAGATTATATCCCATTGAAATTTGTGGTTTAAGGCCATAAGATATTTGATCTTTATTTGGATCACACACATTGGTGTAACTATCATCCCATCTGTTATGTGACATTTCTAAACAATGGAATATACTATATTAGCTCTTGAAATTGTGAAATTTTTATAACTATAAATATTTCATAGAATATAACATAAATTTATAATTCTTGAATACTAGATTCACAAACTATAGTTACATCGGGGAAAAATTACTTTTATATCCTCCACAATGGTCGGTAAGAAAAATATGAACTACCCAAAGTATATCCCCTGAGAGTGTCAAACTAGGTGTACAGTAAGCCCTATTGTCATGTACTAGGTTACCTCAATTCTGGCCTGGAAAACCTTTTTGCAGTTATTAATCCAAATTACATCGGTAGAAGAACCACATCTACTTACTACATCGAGATAGGGATGTATTTATAGGACTACCCACATAATCACCACCTTACCAAAATTCTAGGATGTTCAGGTATTCTAATCCTCAATGTCAGACATAGGGTTTTGTTCCCCAATCTATGTTTTCCAAATCTTGATTCCATGTTTGTTGCTAAACTTCCTTGGATACTAACTGTAACGCCCTAACCCAAGAAACCAGGAGTCAATGCATTATTTTATTACATTGGCATGATTAAAAGAAATAAACTCTTAAAGTTATGTTCAATTTATCATTCCTAGATAGCCATATTACATACATGATACCCATAATGCATTGAGATATAGGAATTACAGTCATGATACATAAAAAAATAAATTAAACTTCATCCTTGACGGATTATTAAAAGACATATTTGTCATGACCTGGGGAAAGGAAACATAATAATGGTTAGCAAAAATGATCATTAAGGGTATGTAAAGAATACTAAATAATGAATCAATAGGATTAAATTAACATGTAATGGTAAATATATAATTATACATTCCATTAAAATCAAAAATCTGATAATGAAATGTTTCCATAAATTAGTTTAATCAAAATCACATGGATGGTTAATAACAGAATCTAATGTAAAATTAACCCATATATATGTCATTGAAAAAACACAAGGATGACTAACAAATGAATCTAAATATGGGAAATTCTTAATTATTGGACACCATGGTTCCTAGGTACATGGTACATTTAACTTCAATACCTGTCACAAGACGGTTTACAACATGTGGAGTAGAAACCCATATAATCGGCCAAATGATTTTTCTCATGACAATACCAATGCATTGAGAGGATATCTATAACTATGTAACACCCATGATATACCCATCCAAATAATATCTCATATTCATGAACAATGTACCTTTTCAAAATTTATCTTTATTGATTAGAATATATCAATTTATCTATAATTCCCAATATAATCATAAAGACTCAATGTGAACAACTTATTAAAATAATTTTTTTGTTTATAGATAATGTTAGCAATTAGAAAAGAAGTGATTTTTCAATGATAATGTTTTAGAATATGTTTTAGCAAATTAATCATTAAACATACCAATGTATCTTATAAAACATGTAATATATAATTATTAATACCCTTGATGGAAAATTTTTCTTACCATGAAGAAAAAATATTCACGATATAATGTATAAAGGTTGAAGTAGAAACACTAGACAAATGAATTAAGTGGTGTATATGGCATATTCCTCATAGAAGGAAAAGTAAGACCAGAATCACATACCTTAACCTTACATTTGTTTGTTGTATTTATAATCATGTATAGTGGTTTGGAATATGTTACTAACAAATTCCATTACCATAGAAATGTTTATAATTTCATATATTAACTACTTACAATATTTTATTAACTGTTTGTTAACACTCTTTCCTTTATCTAACTATTTCAGGTGTTAATTACACAGTTTTATCAAGTAAGGTTTAAGTTATTACTTGTTGTTATTGTTATTGAGATCATGGTATCATCATATCTATAATGTTTACCATACCATAATTATCATATATAATCAGAATATATATTTATAAAAATCTATAATTTTTTGTGATTAGAAAAGAAGTGCACCGTTTATAGAGTCGGTAGGTCGTATGATCGCATGAATGCTACATTAATTTCATTGTTTTATTAATAGAATGAAATATAAATAATAAATATGTATATTTTAATTACTTTATAATATATATGGTATATATTATATATATATATATATTTAAACTATTTTTTATACATTCAATGTACGGTATCAACGTGTTATATCATTTGTAGGGGTGTTAGTCCACACTTCCTCAAATGAAATTAATGTATTTAAGCAAGATAGAAAACATAACAGTTTGTTCAAAATAATAATTATAGAATAATAAAAAAATTATAAATATAATATATATCATATAGAAAGATAGTTTCCATCAAAATGTCTATCATGATAGGTGGTAAGGGAAAAATGAAAAATCATTATTTCATGAGGCAATAATTTCTCATACACAGAAATAGTATGTTTTTTTCCAATTAGATGTATGTGAGTGTATATTTAGGTAAAATACATTACACAAAAACATAATAGTATATTCAAGATTTTGTGTCCTGTAGTAGTTTAATAAGGATATTGGAGGGGGTGGAGAATGTAAATGAAACTAGAGATCTTGAGAGAATAAGTTACCTCTTAATCTGGTAACTTCTTTTGGTTAATGACAAAGAGATTCTTCATATTTTGTTATAAAAAAAGAGGATTCTAGTTGTATGGGATGAATGTTGGGGGACTATTTGGGCTTTAATTGACCGAAATTAAACTTTTTTAAAGGTCTAATGAAGTGGGTAGAGAGGAGGCTTTTTTTAGTGGAGGGGGAGTGTCACTTTTGTAAATACCCAAATGTATTCATTAATGGGATGTCAAAAATACCTAAATTGCATCCAAAATGGACCAAATAATAGATTAAATGAGAATAATGGTTGATACCAACCACATTTACACAAGAAAATGTTCATTTTAATAATTTGGTTCCTTAACTTCTAAGATTCCCCAATTTTATTATTTTGGTTTTTATTAAAGCATCATGTTTTCTAAATAGAATAAATTAACCATTAATACAAAAATAAAGATAGTTTTATTGGATAATACATAGAAATACAATTTCTTATACAGTATGTAATTTATAAAATTAAAATCCTATTTGTGTTAGAGATTAATTTTAAAATAGGTGCATGTGATGTGCTAAAATATTGCTTAAAACGTACCGTGTTAACAATGTCTTTATAATCTATGAGTTAATATGTTCATTACAAAAGATAACTTGATTGATTAATAGACTATATAAAATATATATTAAGTCATGAAAATCACTGGATTAATATACAAACATTATTAATTTCAAATCATTAAATGAAATATTATTTATTGTAAAATAACAATAATGTCAATTCGTACATTCTTAATTTCATTACATTTTTGAAATATTAATAATATTTTTTAATTTTAATATATAAGGATTAAATATGTTTAACATGATATATTAGTCTAATAAATAAATAATTCAATAAATCAATAAATTTAGTTTGATTTTAATATTTATAGTATCATTTCTTTTAGTTAATTATTAACTTAATATTCAATACAAAGGAGCTTCTTAAGAATTTTGAGTGTCTAAATCATCTGTAAAAATTAATGAAAAATTATTATGATAAAATTATCACAATTACCATTACAAAGTACTATGACTAACCAAAATTATGTTATTTTTTTACATATCTCAATGTTTGATAAATTTTAAAGGTATAAGAAGTTTCCTTTTTGTATTTTTTCCTTATTATCCTTCTACATTTGTAACTTCCATTTAATAATATCCAAATAACCCATAAAATTAAATCCCACATGGTATATGGTAGAATTATTGGATTATAATGTATTTTTGATAAGTTTCCAAGTCATTTTGAAACTTACGATTAATGTTTAGTTCCTTATTAAGCTTAATTTTTCTTTAATCACCATAATTAATTTTAATAACTTCAAATAAACTTTTTTTTCAAAAATTAAGTTCGTATTATTTGAGAAATAATCATACTGATTATATTCATTCTTGTCATATTTTCAAAATTCAAATGACAGAAGTGAGAAAATTATTTTTAATGCTACTCCCACAAATGGTGCAAAATAATGGGTTTTCAAAGTATAAAACCATTCAATTATTTATTAAGTTTTTGTATTAATTTTTAAAGTGAAAACTATTTTAATAATAATAATTTTATAAAAATATTTATAAATAATCTAATGTCAATATAAAACAAATTTTAAATATAATTTCTAAATAATCATTTTTTAAATAAAATCGATATTTTTCACTAAATTGCAGTAATTTTTACTATGCGTCAAAAAATGATGTTTCTCATAAAAAATCACCAAACTTTACCCTACGATATGTTGGACTCTATAAATTAAAAAATTATGATTATTGTGATATATATAACTTATCAATGTATCAAAATTTAGTTTCAAGATAGGTGCACCATTAAAACGTTGCAAAACATAGCCATGCATGTAATGCAAGATAATTCAATGTTGTGTGTAGTGTAATATTTCCTTATTGTATAAAGAATTCTAATGAGAAAATTATAATTATTCTTAGATGAAAATTTGGTAATGTCTTGGTGTGTTACATGTTATATTTATTTATACACTTTTTATTTCGTGTCATACACGCTATCGAATATGATGTTAATGATTGAAAATTTTGGGGTGTTACAAACAATATGCGATAATATAATGGTAAAAATCCAAGGTCACTATAAAAATGTTCCATAAGATCTATAAGTTTAGTTTTATTGTGTCTATTTCAATCTCAAATAATAGATGTCAATTATTTGGTAGGCAGTTACAATTCATCGAATCTTCCTCATTATTCTTAATTTAGATTGTTAAAATGACTATTCTTTTTAAATTTTCATATAATTATTTTCACAACTATATTCACATTCATGATTTAGGAAAATTATATTTTATTATTTTTATTATATTTTTAAATCATAGAAACCCTTTTTAGGAATATCATTTTAATGGACAAAGTGAAAATAATACATTATCATTCACTTATGTAGAATAAAACTATTGTGAGTGAAATTTTTTTAATGAGAGTTTAAAAGTACAAAAAATTAAAAATTTTTGGGTTCAAGAAAAAAATAGTTGAATTGTACCACCATTTTAATATTAATTTTAAATAATATTCCTATCATGGAAGGGATAACATGATAATTTAATTAAACAATGGGAGGTTTGAAACCTATAAATTTATTTTCTAGGATCCTCTTATAGATTTCATCCACATCATTGAAATGAGGGTATTTTGGCTAAAATATATCCTAAAAAAATTATTGGAAATTTTAGAGGGTTATTTGGATAAATATATTTCAAACTAAGATATTTTACGATATGGGAATAAATGTGAATTGATGTGAAGTTTATATAGACATGGGTGAGATGTCATTGATTAAAATATAGATTATAATATTATTTGGCCTCAAGAATTTGAATATAGTTGATTCATAGGAATTTTATTATATTTTAAATAAAAATATTGATTTATTTTCCATTTAATCATACCCAAAACCGAGTTACACTTTGTAAATATTTTATACAATGAAAATAATTGAATATTGTTTTTTAATCCAATAAAAAATGTGATTTGGATTTTACATTGATTTAGAGGTTTTGAAATTGTTATTTTTTATATTAATTGTTCTCATAATCAATTGCAATTTAGTTTCGTAAGAATGTTATATAAAATACTGAATGAGTTTGAAATCACAATGATTTCATAAAACATACAATATATAAATAATCTAAATTTTCAAACAATATACAGAAATAAATTTACTATGAAAAACACCAAAAATACACTAAAAGATAATATCAACATGAAAATTAACTAATTTGGTCAATTTCAAAAAAAAAATTAAAATTTTAAATATATCTTTTAAAAAATCATATAATATGTAGAAACTAATTTTGTCCAGAATAAATACCCATAATTAATCTATGAAAGAATACATTAATATTTATTATTATATATTAAATATTATTATTTGTAAAAAACTATAATATATCTTTTAATAAAGATAAATATATATTTTAGCTAAATATACTAATTAAATTTTAATATAAAAATCCAATTTTTACTAAATAAGTTAAAACTTTTTTTAGCAGGTTTTCATCGCTTTGGAGCATTTTTTTTGTTTTATAAAAAAATATGGCTCTCCTGAATTGCAAGGGATCATATCCTATCAATAATAAAAAGTGATTATGTTTTATCCATTTTAAAATAAGGTGATGGGAGGTCAGTTCACCCTTAAAGGGTCCCATTACAAAGTCTGAGACTCTTTTATAGATTTAAATTATGGACAAGAATCCATCCAAGTAATAAAAAATTTCCATTATATGTATTTGATAATCTGAAAAAATTCACTTAAGATGATATTTCACATTATAATTATATTATATTTCATTTGACCAAATTATATAATCAATCTAGAAGAGAAATTTATATAGGTAGGCAATATAAAATTAATCACCATTCAAGAAACCAAATGGATCCTATGAAATGAGGTGAGAGATGTTATGGTGTTGGGATTAGTATTATAAATAAGGATTAATAATTATCCATGTTAAGATAATTTTAAATGATGTAGTTTGGTTCCATTTAATGATACTTTTCAAACATTTTATAGTCATGTGATAAAGACCCCAGTGGTTCAATTTATTTTTATTCTTACAAGATTGCATCAAAGAAGTTTATAGTAATTCAGATAGGAATAATACATTTAGAATATATTTTGTCTTCCTAATTTTAATTAATGATAGAATATTATTCTCATCAAATAGGAAAAATATATATGAGACCATATGTTCATCATGGATATCAATGAGGGAATCAAATACTAGTCCTATAAAAAATGGATCACCCTAAACTAATTACATAGGAAGCTTTATTCTCCCTAAATAATGTGGTTTGTTTATTATAATCATCATAAACTAATACAAGCCAGGTTTTAGAGATTCTATATTTCATGAGTGAGATGAGATAGTAATGGTGTTGGGATTGATACTTAGAGACACATCATATTTTTAAAAAATAAGAATGAAAATCCATAGAGATTCAGCTACTTTGTTTAGTGTAAAATGATATGATTAGACAATACCATTTAACATCTTGTGTTATGGAAAATTTTATATACATTTAAAATTAATTAATATTTTTCATTTATGTGAAATATACCTAGAAATTTTATGTTGTGGGGATTATGTATGAGTGGCTCTTTCTGGTTTACATTGGATGGTGCAATAGGTAATGGGATTTTTCAGTTTTGAGATGAGTCTCTCGACATGTTTAATTTTGGAAAACCCAATGGTGTACATAATCTCATTGAATATAAGGATACAAAGTGATTATATCTACTATAGGAATATGAAAAATAAAATATTGGTATCTCAAATTAAGTAATGTAATTACATCATGGGGATTATCCAAACATAAATAATTTTATTAGATCAAGGGGTAATATAATTATAAAAACCAAAATCATGTCGGACTCATCCTATAAATATAAAAGTGAAAATCTAAAATTATCTTGTGTGGAAATGATAAATTTGGATAGATTTAGCCAAAGTTTCAAGAACACATGCTTTATTTAATCCCAAGAATAGAATATGGGGTGAAAAAACTCTTTTATTGACTATTAGAAGATGGAATAGGTAACTGTGGTGAATGGGTATCCATGTTAGTGACTTGGATGAATGGTATCCCAGTTAAGAGACCTGGTGGAATTTGTTCCTAAGTAGGTGACTTGGGATAATCAGAATCAAGTTGAGTGAGTATAGAAAATGGGCTCCCATAAAGGATTCATGTAAAATGTGGTACTCATTTTTCAAAGAGTTATTGTGTCTTGATACTCTTATAGCCTGATTCCCAGGAAAAAACAATAATTAGGGGAGGGGGGATTGATCACATCCTTTCTATTCCATCTAATTACGTTTGGATCTATAAATTCCTATACATATGGTTCATCTATGATCAATTTAATCAATGCTCTGGTAAGATTCGTGCTCGGACCTACAATTGTTAACAACATGTACCTTATTCCCTCATGGTGTAAAAAATGATAGGGAAAGGGTGGCCTTTTATAATATAACACATTCATGGGTGTAAAACTATGGTAAGTAGCCACCTCAGGCACCCAGGTACGGCTTTTGGGAATTAGAATATGCTCATGAGACATCATTTCGATTCTTTTAGTATGGAACAATGTGTTGGAAACCATATGTAGTGTTTGTTCCATCTAGTAATGAGCACATAGAGCTGGTCATAAGATTTAATATATTCATGAGTATTTTTTTTATTTGATTAATCAATCATTTACTAATATCAATAATGGGGTTTGGGGACCTTTATGGGAAAAACCTAGACTAGGATCTTGTGGCCACATGTCAGTTAATGAACACAAATATAAAAAAAAGTAGTAAGGTTTGTGATCTGGGAAGTGATGTATAATGTTTGATGTTGTGTAAAATGATGTTTAATGCAAGTTTGGGTGTAATAATAGATTATTTCCATGATAAAAGCTTAAATTACAACTATTATAACTTTTTATTTGTATTAATTTTTGGTATCTGAACTTATCAAATTTATATTTTTTAAATGATCTATATTGTAGAATGGAGATCATATCCATAGGTGTTGTTATCTAATTAAATGGATATCCTAGTAAATATTATAAATAAGTACCTTATGTCTATAAATTTTTCTCTCCAACAACTTGTAATATCCAAAGCTTATTCCTAATGGGACTTTGCCACCCCTTTCTCACCCAATTGGTTGATGTTTTTAAGGGTATCCACCCATCATTATGTGAGATGTTTTATTAAATTTGGATTTCCTTTGTGTGAATTAATTATTTAGTGTGACACCTATTAATATTTTACAAAACATATGTTTTTAGTGTGTCTCATGTCATGGAATCTATAGAAAATTACATGGAACAAATTTTTTATGCCAAAAAACTCTCCCTTCCATGTGAGATATTTATAGATTAAAAAAAATTAAATTATGAGGTAATATAGGGAAAATTTGGTAATTTAATTAAAATTTTGTATCCCTATGGAGTAGAATAACCATTGAGATTATATTCTCTAAGAGGATAATCTCAACTTATGGCTTTTTTCACCAAGTTTAAAATCGTGACTAAATGTGAATTGATTTACATGTGGAGGATCCCAACTCAATGATTTTTAACTAATGTAAGGATCTTGAATTATGATTTATTATTTCTAAGAGGAAGATCATGACTGGATTTTTTTATTTTTTTGTTGAGGTTAATCTCAACTAATGTTTTTTATATTTACATGTGGATCCTCTCAACTTATTGCTTTTATATTTAAATGAGGTGGATTTCAAATCAATGATTATTTTAACCATAAGAATACCCTTGTATAAATTATTCTTGGTAACAAGTGGAGAATATCATCTAAATGATTTTTTCAAAAGGGTTACATTATCTAAGGATATTAATTTCTCCAAGTGGAGTAATTGAATTAATGATTTTGAAATACTAGAATAGGTTTAATGGTGGAAAACACATCATAAACTTGGAGGTATTAAATCTATTATTTTTTGGGATGTTGAATGAAAGTGGAATTTTTATATGGATTTAATATACGATATCTTGTTGTCACTACATATGTTGTGAGAAATGGAATAAAGCCCCATATAGTTCACAGTAATAGATTTTTATTCTGATATTAGATCATAAAAATATGTAGATCTATAGAAAAACCTAAGATGGTAAATCTTGGTATTTGAATGTGGTTACCTAATGTAGTCTCGATATTGAAAAATTGACATGAATTAGTATTTCTCTCAACTTTAGGTTCATGATGATAATGATTTATTATAGTTCATCCTAGGATATGTGGACTGGAAATCACTATGTATCCTATGATAATATACACCAAACTACACATATTTATTGACATGATATCTCTATGTAGATCATGGCTAATAAAATAATATAAATAAAATTGTTCCATTCTCGTAATACGCTAAAAATGAAACATGATGTACACTCCTAAACTGATACACAAAGAACTACAATATAGAACCAACTTATACATAAAGAATTAAGATTATATAATGTAACTATGTTTATTTATTTCATCTTCTTATTGGATGATCCAAAGAGTAGTATAGTTTTAAGTCATGAGATGAGGAACATAGTTCAAAATAAGAACATTCCAACAGGAGAATCACAATTCATGGCTATGAGGTTTCAAGTAAGAGTATCTTGCCTCAATGTATTTAAGATTCCAAAGGAAGTATCCAAACTCATTGAATTTTATTCTTTATATAAAATTTATACCTAATTATATAGGTTTACAAAACAAATATTTCATAATCTAGATTTTATAACGGACCGAATACATGAAAAAAATCCATGTTCTGTTTTAAATTCCCATAGAATAGTTGGTTTATGGAATTTTTAAATCTGTAAATAAGAATATCTAATTAAATTATCATAAATGGGAATATTTCATCCATTGATAATGGATTGAATACCTCCACACCATCAGGTAATAACATATTCGGTAATAGGACCTTCTCATTAAGATGAAAACATCCATATGGTCGGTAAGCCGATTATAAGACGTATTGATCATTAATAAGAATAATAGATCATTATTATATCATATACACTAATTAATTATTTCTATATACTGGGTAAATGAGAGGATACACTCCCTATTTCATGGGATTTCAATAAGTCAACATGGAATCAAGGATGTAGTTTATGGTGACTCAAACAAAAAATATATGATGTAGTTATCATCCCAAAAATGGATACTCATGAAGGGTTCAACAACTGAATGATTATGTCACAATGTATAGAACAAATTTTTAGGATAGGGGATATTATAAGTAATTTATTGAATACATTTTCATTAGAATTATTGGTGTTTCTCAATGTGATGTGTTTTTTTATGTTAGAAAACTTACTAATATAATTGATTAAGATCATTGTAACTAGGAAAGAGGATAGTATGTAAATTTTCTCTATAATAGAACGCCTAGAAAAAATAGAATAAATGTTTATATGGTATGATTTTTGTCTATAAAAGCTGTATTACATTACAATTTAATGGTTAACATTTTTTAATACTTTGAAAGGTAATTACTTTGTCACTGTGGAATTGAATTTTACTTAGGGAACCAATTTTGGTTTTCTAAATTTTAAGACATCATATTTTTTTAATTTTTATAATGCAATAAATTAAGACAAGGTCATTAAATTGGAAGTAAAATCATTTGAAAACTTGATTCTTTCTTTAGCTTCATTATATTGGATTTTTACCTGTTATGTCATTATTACTATTTTTTTTTAATTTTACATCCCTATCATTTAAATCATCTAGGGTTTATGTTTATATTCATAAATATTTTAACAAAAGTGATTAAATTTTATGCTCATGCACCATTGAATAAATTTGAGGAGACATATCCAAATATATGTTAATAATTGAACTAGAGAGTTGTATGCACCAAATGACGTATATGATACATGTCTAAGGTTGTATAAACAAACTTATATAACATATATACCCCACATATTTTTATGAAATATAAATTAGGATAAAACATGCATTTTATTTTGTGTTATGCTCCTATAACCACATACACAATGGGAATTCTCTAAATGTATAATCTCAACTCAATTCTTTTTAGATTTTAGGAAGTGTATCTCTTCTTAAGGAATTTAGCCTCACAAGATGAGTATCTCAGATCCGGAAATTTTTTCTTCATCCAAAAATCATAACTATAAATAGTATTTTCATAGAATATGATTTAAAAATCTTTATTTTACTATGGGAATGATTTATGGACTTGTAACATCAATAGTATTTGAGTCCACCTAAACAGTTGAGTAATGTAATGTGTGAATAATATAATAAGAAGATCTAAATAATTGAGAAATTGATACAAGTGGAGATATGTTAACTATTGGTAATAGAGAATCTATTATCACACTGTTATGAAATATCATATGGGGTTATGGGGGGAATTATTTTGGATAAAAACATGCATCTAGTTGGTAGGATGGAGGTGAATATAGAATATAATTACTAAGAAGAGGTGTAATTTTAGAGATAGATACACTCATTACCAGTTTCTATGAAAGGGGAAAACATGCTGAAGATTTACAAAAGGTTTTCATTATTTTATATTCATTAATAATGACAATATATAAGTATTGGAGTGCTGGGTGATAGATAAATAATCCAACCATGAATAATATGAAGAATGTGACCATAGTTTAATGGATAAAGAATAATTGAGTTGTTGCATTTGAATAAATCGCTGGAAAAATTCTACATAATAGCTATAATAATATAAAAATGGAGTATTTTATCTTTCGTAGAGACAATTTAAATTATAAATAATTTTGAATATAAATTTCTATAAAATTATATAGTTTAATTAGAATATATTCCCATATAATTTGATTATGACTAGTTCGAAAAACTTCTATTGAAGATGAGTTTAAATAAATTCATCGTTTATATAAAAATATAGTCGATGGATTAGAAGACCATCCCAAGATTGTTAAGAAATATGGTGGTTTTATAAATAATTATAATCACTATGATGAATTATAGTGTTGATTAAATTTAAGGATGAAATTAAATGGGAGTGAATATTATTAATGTTCCTAAAATTATTATTTAAATTATATAATGTACATCTAAAATAATAAAAATATGAATGGAATTCTTTTAATAATTCTAAATTTTATTTAAATATTTCAATATGTCATTTTATGTTTCTCATATTCTTATGTGATTATTTTTGAAAAGTTTTATCAATTTAGGAATTTGCGGGTATTGGTGAATTTGAAAAGGAATCGTACATCCTAAGGTTCATTTTTAACTTTTTATGGGCGGCCATTCATATGGTTGGATTTTTAAAATTTTAAAAGGAATAAAATTCTTATATATTATTTGTATACACGATAAGTTGCATTAGGAAATATGAATGGTTTATATCAACATAAAAAGGTTCATATAGGACATCAAAATGTTCATTGAATATTTTTACGGTTTATTGGAAAACACATAAGTTTCATTTCATAACATCATATGATTTGGTAATATATTAGTACTATTTATTCCAATGGAACCCCATAAGGATACTTATAAAAATTCAAATGTTTGAAACAATAGAATTTTTATGGTTCAAAAATATGGTTTCATAGGAATATCATTAGGTTGATCATAAAAATTAAATACTAGACTTCATAATGATACATTCTGACTTCATAAGGTCGTGTAAAATGTAAAATATCTATGATTACTAGATTCAATATATAACATGGATAATTAGAGTATTATTATACAATGATGCAGATATATCACATTATATTTTAATCAATACAAATAATTGAGAGTATGATCATTAGTCTCTTAATAAGATGATCAAAAAATGAGGAAATTATGAAAAATAATTTAAATATGACATTGGGATGTTATGGAAAAAAAGATACAAGAAATTATACCAGATCATGTTGAAGCTTTTATTTAGACTCAAATTAACATGAATCATTATCAATATATGATTCATGTTTTTTGGATGATTAACTGAGATAAACATGATGATATCCCACTCAATTAATCTATGCTTTTCAGGTATTAAAATTTGAAGATCTATATTTTTGATCATATCTAAATAGATTTATGTAAAAAAATTAGGATTGTCTAATGTTTTTTTCTTGTTGATTAAACATAACTAATTAATCCTAATTCAACCAGGGATTAAAAATATTTCGTAGTCATGCAAGAAATGAATTTTAAAACATACAGATGAATATTTGAAGATATTCCCAGAGATTTAAATTCCATGATGAGAAGAACCATTATATAATATTATCCATACAATATGGTTATAATAAACTAAGAGAGATTGATTGATATATGGGTAATTTTTTTAATACATTTGTGATAATGCTTCTTGAGCATTATGAAATAATAAAGTAGATAAATATGAAATGGGTATAAAAGGATATAAAATTTTAAAAAAAGTATTTCATGAAATTTAATAGAGATATAAGCTCAAGGAAAATGATCATTCAGGATCATGGGGGCTTACCTAGATGATAAAATTGAGTAAAATTAGATGGTTTGATTGTATAGAAGATATTATTTATTATTTTCAATATTAAATATATTGAAATAAAAAATCTAGGATCAAAATATATAAATGAATCTTAATTAGGGAGTTTAATGTTGTTGAGCTCTATTTATAGATAAAACTAGGTAAAAAATAAATCATGATTTAACAAAAAAATTGGGTATTAATGGAGGAGAATAATTCAAAATGAAATTATAGATTATGTTTATTTAATCGATATAGAAGGAGGAGAAGAAGTTCAACGAATCATTATATATGAAAATTAATAAAAAGGGAGAATGAAAAAAGAATAACTAGATTTGAGGAAGGCCCATGTGAATACAATTTTATAGATCAGACATTGGCCATCATTAACCTGGAATATTTATTTTAGTTAATATTTAGAAGACACTAAATTTTGATGTTAATAATTTTCTTAGGTTTAAGAGAACCCTAGGATTAAATTATATTAAAGATATAATAGTTTCTAAAGTTATAGAGATATAGTAGCATTATTTTATTCTCAATGATCGATGGGTAGTTGAGGAATCATTTTTGGGAGGATACAAAATCATGTTCATATAATGAAATACTATAAATGATAATGATATTCTTCATGAGGATAACTGGTTTTCTAAAACAAGAAGTGAGATTAAATGATTCATGTGAGTTATATATTTGTCAGAAAGAATAGTGGGAAGATATGTATGTGTAGGATACACTTTGGATTCATGATAAATATATACCATGATAAATTTAATTCATAATTTTATTTTTATTAAATAATATTTTTCAAAATCTGAATAAATGATTATTTTATGCAGTAGGTTTCTAAATATGAAACTAAACCATTTTAAAATATCATGTGTCACTATTAATTTATATTCATTTTGTAAAGAGGTTACGTTATATTGGGTACAATTGAAATCGATTCATTTTAATTCTAATAGGTTATATAGGTTCAAATACCAAAAGTTGAAAAATATAATATGAATATTTGGAATTTTGAAAATGCGACTCACATTAGATGGACCCCCCTATCAATAGACTACTATATGGTCACGCAGACATGTCAATTGGTGTCAAAGAACACAGTTCCCTCTAGTTTGATCTAAATTTTAACCCACCATATTGTTTTTATTATATGAATGTGTAGTGAATATTTAAATTGAATCTAGAGTATCCTTATATGTAATATTCAGTGTATATCACTGTTAGAAATGAAATAGAGTTTTCAACTATGGCATTGATAAAAATAAAAAAAAGTAAGGTAAATAATTGGTAAAATAATTAAGAAGAGAACGAGGAATCAAGATAATTATAGTATTAAACGGTTTTTTAAATGCTATGTTAAATATACTAATAATAATTCCTCAGAAGAACATAGATAATATTTTGTTGAAGAAAAATATATTAAATTTTTTTACATATCTCATTTATGAGGATAGATTATACATGAATAATTAATAGTGTAAATGGTTACCTACATATTTTAATTTATCATTGAATTGTATTATGAAAATTTGTAGCTATAATATGATAATAAAGAAATTTGAAAGGATTTAGTAACACAGTTGTTATAATGAATCTTTAACAATAGAGAACTAAAATTCGAGGTGAAATTCCAAAAGTAAATCGTAGAAAAAACATCAGCAATGAATAAAAATTATAATTTTTGTTAATGAGTATGTAAAAAACTAATAAAATTTGATATGTTAATATCAATTCTTTAGAAGAATCCCATAACTGATATCTTGGTAAAAATTATGTCTAGTTGTATGTGAATGAAATAAGAATCAAGGGTATAATAAACTGACCTTAATCATTATATAATATTGAATTAAACGAATAATTCACAATGAGGATATTATCAGGTTTAGAGTTTTAGATAATTAGGCGATAACTATTATAGTATATCTCAAAAATAAAAAATATACACTTCTACTCAGTTTCCATTTTTTCACAAAATAAAAACTCTTTTAAAAAATTGTGTCATGTCTTCTTCCACGTTTTGGATAGTATGGCATTTCCTTGATCAAATCCTTGAACCTATTAATCTTTAAGTCATGTGAAAAACATTTCAAAACATGGGATGAGCATAAAAAACTCTGTAAGGGTTATAAAATAAAGAACGAAATCATTAGTCCATCAATACATACATAACATAAACTCTTTAACATAACTCATGAAATCATATGATTTATTAATAACACATTGAAATAATAATTCATAAAGGTAACTTATGGCATCCAAATCATACATACATTTTATCTATCATAGAAACAAAGGGAGTTATGTTGGAATACCCATCATACAATATTCCCAAAATATCTTAGGAGAAATATTCACATTTACCTCTGTCATGTTACCCAATAAATGGGAGATCTATTTCAGACTCACCTGCCCTAGGTTTTTCACGGAACCACTCGTATACGTAAATAATTCCCAAGGACCATAATATAATTATAACACATAACATAATAATAATGGAAAGATAACATTCCCAAATTGAAATCAAAATATATCTTTTCAATATATTGAAATAATAAATCCAAAAACCATTTTCTATACTAAAATAAGTAATATATTATGTGGTATTTATTTTTCTTTAAAAACATTACGGCTTGTTAAGGAAGCCAATGATCAAATACTACTCGTGGCAGTGGAATGGTTGTTGTCACCGTGTACGTTAAAAGAAACATTATTTTTTTCTATTTAGTAAAAGGCATTGTAGAAAAACATTCCCATTGAATGAAATGAAAATTCAAAGGTGTTCATATAGCGTATAAATGAAAATCATGTGTTATAACAAAATATGCCTCAATGAAAGGAGTTTGAGACGAAGTCCCTTACCTCGTGTCCGACATGACCCGTTCATTCTTTAATCTCATGAATAATAATCTATAGTTAATTTCAAATTTCTTAAGTACCATTTTCATGTTTATTATTCCTTTTATATCACTTATTATCATGTTATAAACATTATGTAATCATTTATGTTATTAATGGTTGTTTTGTCGATATTTGGTACATGAGTCAAAAATAAACTTCTAATAATTACAAGTTGTTCATGTGGTCAACAGTTCATTATATACAGAATGATCTTCATGATTAATATATCATAGATATCATAGATATCTAATTTATACATTTATTTATAATATTATATAACATTTAGAGGTAATAAATGAAATGCACCGTTTATGGAGACGGTAAGCCATACGTACGCATGAACGCTACTTAAATTTCTATTTCTTATTTAATGGAATAAAAAAATAATGATATAAAGGTATATCATAATTCCAGTATAATATCATACATAATATCATTAGCTAAATCCTTTATACTTCCCACATAAGTCACTAACGAGCCATATGACTTTGACGGGGCAGTAGTCCGCACTTTCTCAAATGAAATTATAGTATTTACATATAATGGAAACCATAAAGGTATGATATAAATGAAAAATAAAAGAAGCATAAATAAAACATAAACATAATATATATCCTATATAAATATAGTTCTATCTTAATGGCCACCATGAGAGGTGGTAGGAGATAATCAAACAATCATTGCTTCATGAGGCGTTAGTTTTCTATCCAGAGAAACAGTATGTTATTCACACATTAGATGGAGGTGTGTGTAATTGTAGTTCAAATACATCTCATAACAACATCCTAGTATATTGAGTATAATGGTTTTGTTAAATAAGATATTAATAAAAAGAGTTTAGGTGTTGGAGAAGTAAAATAAAATAAAATAAGTTAAGAGTAATTGTTACATTTAATTTGGGTAACTCTCTTTGGTTTGAAACGAAAGGACTTATTAAAGTGAATTCTGTATAAGGAAAGGCTTCTAGATGGAAGATAGGGATCTTGTGAGATTATTTGGGTAGGGTTTGGATAATCCAAGGGGCTTGAGAGGTGTGAGAAATGTGTTATAATTGAGGGATTTTTATAAGGGGGAGGAGGTCCTCTTTAGGAAAGTGTGAAAATATTATTTTATTGTATAATGATATTCTATTTATAAATCTCCAAAACTAATAAAAGTCAGAGATAAGATGAGTAATGGTCAAAATAAAATAATTCAATAATAATTGGAAAGTTTTATGATATTTTGTTTAATATTTATAATCTTATTTATTTAAATCAATTATAAATGAGGTAAATATTGCATCATTATGCTGTCATAAATAATTTTGATTTTTTGATGTCTAAAATTTATAAAAATATACCATGATCTTGGAAATCTATTTATATTTTAAAATAATAATTATAGTCTAAAAGAAGACTTATATTACCCCAGTAAAAATTAATTTACAAAAAGATTTTTGTTTATGTCATTTTTGAATTTACTTAAGTTAATTAAAATAAAGTGTCATTATTACTCACATGGGGCCCCATGGGGTCTAAAAATCGACCCAAGGATTCTCATGGTCGGATGTGTATCAACCAATAGGATTCAGACACCTGTTATGGTAATTTGATATTATTATAGTAGTATTTGTTTACCCTTATTTACCAGATCTATCATTTAACCATGGTAAATAAAATATTTAATGAAGTAAATATTCTTAATGTATAAAATTTAAAATTACTTATTTACCTAATTTGGACCTCATGATTCATAATATGGGATCTATTTTTCTATTTTCAAATCACAGAAGTGGAATAATGTATTTTAAAATTAGTTCCCGCTGTCAAAATAAAAGGCGACTTTTTAAGAAATAATAACTATCAAAAGATTGAGACTTATTTATATCCAAATTCATAGTGAAATTAATTCCAATAACCAAAATTCGATTAAATTTTAAAAACATAATTGAATTACACATTAAAAACAATTAAATATATAATATAACCATATAAATAAAATAGAAACAAGGGCAGTTTGGAATTAAAATACCACATTTTTCACTTTTCATTAAAAATTGAATTTTATCAGAAAAATACCAAAATTTTACCCAAAGTAAATTTTGATATCCCTATTCCAAATAAGAGTTATAATTGGTCAAATAGAACATACAAATAAGACCAAAATTGGATTTAAATATGGCTTTCCATTAAAAGGTGGTAAATCAACCTTTTAAAGTAATTTATGCTTAAAATTAGATTCATTAACATTTTATGCCTCTAAATTTTATTTGATAAATGTAAAAGCTTTTAACAGACATGTATAATCATATTTTATTTAGTTTTGTTCATTCCCTCCAATAAAATTCCTATGAATTAACTACCAATTAAGATAATAATATTATATTATTATTGTGTAATGTAAGATTTCAAAGAAACTCGTTGTTTCGTATTGGGTACACCATTGAACATAGAAAACCCTTTAATGTAAAGTTAATATTCAATTCACAAATATGAATCATTATAAAAATTTATTATTTATTTATTTACTTGGGATGTTACATCCTTCCCCCATTTTGGAAATTGCGTCCTCACAATTTTATTCACTTATCAAATAAATGATGGTATTTATCCCTCATAGCATTTTTAGATTCCCATGTTTCCTCTTCAACTATATTGTTTTTTCACAAAACCATTACTTGGTGAATTACCTTATTCATCAACACTTTCCCTCTATGATTAATAATATGGACTAGTTGTTCCTCATAAGAGAGATTCTCTTCCAACTAAACAACCTTTGGGCTCAAAACATGAGATGGATCTGGAATATACTTTCTCAACATCAAAACATGAAAAACATTGTGTACCTTGGATAAACATGGAGTAAAGCAGATCATTATGAAACTAATCAAAATTTCTCTAGGATTTCATAAGGTCCATTGAACCTCAGACAAAACTTTCCCTTCTTAACAAAACACATCACACTTTTCCATGGAGAAACTTTTAGAAAGACATGATCACCTACCTCAAAAGAGAGATCCTCCCTCTAGTTATCCATCTAACTTTTCTACCTACTGTGATATATTATCATGTTCTTCTGAATCAAATAATATTTTTCTGCCATATCCTCTACCAATTATTGTCCCATCAGCTTCCTTTCACCTACTTCCTCCCAAAAAGCTGGAGTTCGACAATGCTTTTCATATAATTCCTCAAATGGATCCATCTATATACTGAAATGAAAACTATTATTATATAAAAATTCAACCAAATAAATATGTTGGTGCCAACATCTATGGTAATATATTGAATAAGAATGCATCATATCCTCCAATTTCTGAATTGTTTATTCTGACTTCCCATCTGATTGAGGATGAAAAGATATACTAAAATTTAATTCAGTACACAACGACTTCTGAACGTCTTTCCAAAATTTAGAAGTAAACCTAGGATCACGATTAGATACAATGGAGAGCGGAACACCATGAAACCTAACTATCTCTTTAACATACAACTAAGAAAGTTGATCTAAGGACAAAGTATCTTGAATTTGAAGGAAATAAGCAGATTTATTCAATCGATCAATAGTAACCCCGATTGCATTGTTACCACGAGATGTATTTTGTAATCCCACAATGAATCCATGGATATATTTTCCCATTTCCACTCTGGTATCAGTATAGATTGAAGCATCCCTTTTGGTAACTATCTCTCTACATTAACCTGAAAATAGGTTAAACACTTCACAGTAAAATCCACAATATATTTTTTCATTCTATCCCACTAATAATACTCTTGATGATCTCTCTACATCTTAGTACTGCCAAGATGAACTGAAAACAGGGACCTATGAACTTCACATAACAACTCATTCTTCAACTGTGAATCTAATGTCACACATAATATTTTCCCAAACCTCAAAACACAATCATTATCATAATTAAAATAGGCAACTTACCCATCTGAACTGAAACTAGCTTTTTCTGTAACTCACTATCTTTTTATGCACTTTCTTAATTCTATCTGATAGAGATGACTTCACTGACACCTGAAACAAAATAAAATAATTTCCCACACCAACAGATTCTATTCCAAAGTTCATCAAATCCAAAACCAAAGGATCTCATTCCAAACGTAACATGGTTAATGTAGAATTACATTTCCGAATCAAAGAATCATCCATTTTATTTACTTCACTAAGATGGTAATGGTTTGTGAAATCATAATCCTTGATTAATTCTTGCCATCTCTTTTTTATCATGTTCAATTATTTCTGAGTGAATATATACTTTAAACTTTTTTGGTTAGTATATATTTCACATTTTACTCCATAAAAATGATGCCTCGAAATTTTTAAAGCAAAAAAAGCTACTGTAGCTAATTGTAAATCATTTGTTGGGTAATTCAACTCAAGAGGTCTCAACTGATGCGAAGCATAAGAAATTACCTGAGAATTCTACACAATGGCACAATCATGTCCTTTCAACAAATAATCACTGTAGATAAAAAAATCACAATTTTTGGAAGGCACTGCCAAAACTAGAGCATTCACCAATCATATATTCAATTCTTGAAAATAACCATCACATTCTCTTATCCAAATTAACTTAACACCTTTCTGAGTTAACTTTTTTAATGGGATAGATAATTGTGCCAATTTTCAACAAACCTCATTTAATAACCTTACAAACCAAGAGATCTATGGATCTCATTTATATTTGTGGGTATTGGCCATTCTTCAACAACTTTTGTTTTAGCAGGACCAACAGTTATTCCATTATATGAAATAATGTGACCAAGGAACGAAACTTATTTTAACCAAAACTCACACTTTCAATATTTCCCATACAATTTCTTTTCTTTTAATATTGGCCAGAAAACCCATAATTGACAATCATTCTCCTATTTAATTTTTTAAAAAACAAAAAAGATCATCAATGAACACAACCACAATCTTATCCAACAACTCATAGAAAATTCTATTCATAAGATCCATAAATATAGCAGGTGCGTTGGATAACCCAAAAGGCAAAACTACACATTCATAATAGACATATATTTTACAAAACACAATCATAAGAATATATGCTTCCTTTACTTTCAACTGATGGTACCCTGACCTCAAGTCAATCATTGAAAAATATTGAACTCCCTAGAGCAGATAAAACAAATCATCAATATGAAGAAAAGGATACGTGTTCTTAACAATGATGTTATTCAATGTTCTACAATCAATGAAAAGTATCATTGTACCATTTGTCTTTTTAACAAATAAGACATGATCACCCCATGGTGACGTCATAGGTCTAATGAAAACATTATATAAAAACTCCTAGAATTGCTTATTTAACACTAAATGTTCAATTTGAGCCATTTGATAAGTGAGTTTTGAAATTGTCTTAGCCTCCGGAACTAAGTGAATAGTAAATTCAACTTCCTGATCATGTATAATACCAAAAAAATCGTCAGGAAAAACATCAAGGTACTCATTTACCACTGGCACATCATTAATTTTAACAGTTCTTTAATTTTCAACACTATGTTCAATGTAACATTAATTTCTATCTTTTTCTAGTTTTTCAGTATCCTGATATGTTATCAAAACAAAAGGGTTCATTCTTGTACACAAAATGAAAATATTTCAGAAAATAAACCTCTCTAGCTCTGCAGTCAATCTTAGCATGATAAATAGAAAGGCAATCCATGGCCAAAATAGCGTCAAACTCTACTAGAGGCAAAACTATATGGTTTGCAGGTAGATTCTTCCTGCACAAAAGGACATGAAGGTACTTATGTTTTATTTTTGTCTCAACATTTCCTCCAGATGTTTTTCTCATAAGTTTTTTATTCACATATTTAGATAAAATTCCTAATTTAATAGAAAACATCTCAAAAATGAAAGAGTGTGATGAACCAGAATCAAACAAATCAATAGCTTAATCTGAACAAACAAAAAGTGTACATGATACTACATTATTTGATGGCCCGACATCTGCTGAAGTAGTTTCAAAGGACTTCACCACCCCTTTCAGCTTGTATTCTAGTTGCTTTCCCTCAGTTGAGTTCTTCATTGGACACTCATTTTCATAATGACCCATTTCATTTCACTTAAAACATTTTTCTGATTGTAAATAATACTTTGTCTAACCATTACCTTGATCTTTTTCAGTGAAATTATGAGCCTTATTTCCCATTTTACCACATCGATGTCACTTACTAGATTTTAATAGACAATACCCATCATGCTTTTTACCACAATTTTCACAAACTGAAAACTATAGTTTCATAACATCTGACTATTTTGAAGAGTTCATCCCTTTCTCCGGCCACCATGACCTCTTATTCTTTTGTTTTTCATAGAACACATGATCATTAGAAAACTCTATTTCACCTTATCTGCACATCTAAAAAGTTTTTCATGACTTTTTAACTCCGAAGAAACATAATCCCCTCGATACTTTGGCAGTAATCCTGAGTAAAAAAGGTTGATTTTACTATCAATACCTCCTAGTAAATTTGGAGCATACCATGCCAATCAATTGAATTTTGCTTCATAAGCAGCCACTGAGTCATCCTATTACCTGAATTCTTAGAATTGTTTTTTCATCCTAAGATGAACCAACTTAGGAAAATATTTCTCAACAAACACACATTTGAATTAATTCCATTCAATAGCATAAATCTCCGTATTATCCCTGATATTTTTCACCATTGATTAGCTTCACCTTAAAAACGGTATCAAGACTAACCGTTTGATGTTCTGAACACCTCATGACATCAAAAATTTTCTCTAATGCTTTAATCCACCCTTCTGGTTGCACAAGGTTAGATGATCCCCTAAATGATGGGGGATGTTGCCTCAAGAAATGATAAACTATGGACATGTTACTCTATGGTTGATCTAGTTGATCTCATTCATGGATACCACCACCATTTATTGCATGAGTCAACTGTGCTATCACTATAACAAAATATTCAGTTCCAATTCTAACCATCTCAGGTTATTGATTTGGAAGTTTGTCTTCCTCTTGATGTCGTCCCAATATAGCTGCCCTATTTCCTTAGCGGAAACCCATTCTGAACATTGGAATATCTTAGGAGAAGAAACATGGTAATCTATAACTGCTATATTATTTCAATCATAATATATACTAATAATAATTTATGGACATTAATTTAACTATATTCTAACTCCTAAATTTTCCTAAACCGACCTCTGATACCATCTATACAGACTCTGCCATAAACATTACATAATATTGAATTAAATGATTAATTCACATTTAGGATCTTTTCAAGTATAGAGTTTTAGAGAATTATTCCTTAACTAATACATTACATATCAAAAATACCAAGTAGACACTTCTAATCAGTTTCTGTTTTTTTCACAAAATATAAACTCTTTGAAAATAAGTGTCATGTCTAGTTCCACATTTTAGAGACCCTGACTTTTCCTTGATCACATCCTTGACCCTATTCATCATTATGTCATTTGAAAAACATTTCAAAACATCAGATGAGCATAAATTGCTCTATAAGGGTTATAAAATAAAGAAAGAAATCATTAGTCCATCAATACAAAGAAAACATAAACTTATTAACATACCTCATCTAATCATAATATTTATGAATAACACATTGAAATCATAAATCATAAAGGCAACTTGTGGAGTCCTTATCATACGTACAATGTAGCTGTCATAGAAACATATAGAGTTACGCTGGAATGCCCATCACAGTATATTACCTATATATCGTAAGATAAATATTCACATTTACCTCTGTCACCTTACCTAATGCATTAGAGATAAATCTCGGGCTCACTTGCTCTAGGTTTATCATGGAACCACCTGTATACGTAACTAGTGCCCAAGGACCATAATATATTCAAAACACATAACAAAAACATAAAGCAATGATAACATTACCAAATTTCAATCACAATATATCATTTCAAGATAATGAACAAGTTATTGAAATAATAATTCCAAAAACCAATTTCAATACCAAAATACATAAAATATTATATGGTATTCATTTTTCTTTTAAAAACTTTACGGATTGTTAAGGAAGCTAAAGATCAAATAATACTCATGGCGGTGGAAAGGCCGTTGTCACCGCGTACCTTAAAAGAATCATTATTTTTTTTCATTTAGTAAAATACTTCATATAAAAAGATTCCCTTTTAATTAAATGAAAAGTCAAAGTTGTTTATATAATGTATAAATGAAAATCATGTATTAAAACAAAATATGCATCAATGAAAGGAGATTGAGACGAAGTCCCTTACCTCGTGTCCGACATGACCTGTTCATTCTTTAATCTCCTGAATAATAAACTAATTTTAATTTCTTCTTGCTTAATAACCTTTTTAATGTTTATTATTCCTTTTATATCACTTATTACCATGTTATAAATATATGTAATTCATAAAGTTAATAACAGTCATTTTGCTGATATTTTGTACTTGAGTCAAAAATAAACTTCTTCTAATTACACTTTGTTCATGTGGTCAAACGTTCATTATATACTTTATGATATTAATGATTTATATATCATATATATCATATAAATCCAGTATATACATGTATTTATAATATTATTTAACACTTAGAGGTAAGAAATGAAATTCACTGTTCATGGAGATGGTAAGCCGTACGTACGCATGAACACTACTTTCATTTATATTTAATATTTAATAGAATGGAAAAATAATGATATAAAGGTATATTATAATTCCAGTATAATATCATATATAATATCATCAACTTTATTATTTATATATCCCACAAAAGTCATTAACAAGTCATATCACTTTGAGGGGGCGGTAGTCTGCACTTCCTCAAATAAAATTATCGCGTTTAACAATAATGGAAATCGTAAAGGTATGCTATAAATGGAAAATAACAAGGCATAATGAAAACATAAAAATAATATATATCATATATAAATAAATTTACATCTTAATGGCCACCATGAGAAGCGGTAGGAGATAATCAAACAATCATCGTTTCATGAGGTGTTAGTTTTTCATCCACAAAAATAATATGTTCTTAATCCATTAGATGGAGGTGTGTGTAAGTGTAGTTAGAATAATTCTCAAAAATAAATTCAAGTAAATTAAGGATACTATGTTTCATAAAAAAAATAAAAATATTTTGGGGTTGTAAATGTAAAATAAATGAAAATAAGTTATGAGAAACCATTACCTTTAATTTGGGTAAATCCCTTTTGTTTGAACCAAAAGGACTTCTTGAAGTGACTTATGCCTAAGGTAGGGCTTCTAGGTGTATGATATGGTTCTTTATTGATTAATTTGGTAGGGGTCTGATGAGACAAGGGGATTTAGAGGTGTGAGGAATGAGTTAGATATGACGGATTTTTATAAGGGGGGAGGGGCTCTTTAGGGAAGTGTGAAAATATTATTTTATTATATAATGATATTAGGTTTATAAAGGCCCAAAACAAGTAAACTTTGATGATAATATGACTAAAGTTCAAAAAAAATCAACCAAAAATAATTTTATTGGTTTTAGATATTTTTCTAATATTTATGATCTTATTTATTTAAATCATTTATTAATTAGGTAAATGCTGCATCATTATTGTATCGTAGATAATTTAATTTATTTGATGTCTAAAAATTATAAAAAAATACCATGATTTTGAAAATATGTTTAGATTTCCAATGAATGTTTATGGTCTAAAATATGACTTATATAATGACATGTAAAAATTAATTTACCAAAAGATTTTTGTTTATGACTTTTTTGCCTTTAAGTTAATTCAAATAAAGTGTCATTATCAATCCCAAGTGGACCCATGGTGTACCAAAATCATCACAATGTGGAACATGGTAGGATGTGTATCCACCAATAGGATTTTGACACCTATTAAGATAATTTTATATTAATATAGTAATATTTTTTTACCCTTATTTACCAGATTTAATCTTTAACCATGGTAAATATAATATTTACTGAAGTAAATATTCACAATGTATAAAAATTAAAGTTAACTATTTACACAATTTGTACCTCCTGATTCCAAATATGGAATCCATTTTTCCATGTTCAAATAACAGAAGTGGCAGAAATTTTTTTAAAATCAATTCCCGATGTAAAAATAAAAGGCGTGTTTTTAAGAAATAATAATTATCAAAAGATTGACACTTTTTTGTCCAATTTAAAAGTGATATTAATTTAAATAACATAAATTAGATTAAATTATAAAAATAGAATCTAATTACACTTTAAAACCAATTAAAAATATAATATAACCATAAAAATAAATTAGATTAAAATGCAGTTTTGAATAAAAATACATCATTTTTCACTTTACATTAAAAATTAAATTTTATCAAAAAAATACCAAAAATTTACCCGAAGTGAATTTTGATGTCCCGATTAGAATGAAAATTTTTATTTAGTAAAATAGAACTTATAAAAGTGACCCAATCTATATTTAAAGAGGGTTCACCATTAAAAGCTAGGAAATCAACCTTTTAAAGTAAATTATGCTTAGAATTAGATTCATTAACATTTTAAGACTCTGTATTTTATTTGATAAATGAAAAAAAATTTAAATACATGTATAATAATATTCTTGTTAGTTCAGATTAGTCCCAACAATACAATGGCTAGGCGTTAACTACTATTTAAAATAATAATATTATATTATTACTGTGCAACGTAAGATTTTAAAGAAACATATTGTTGCATTTCGGGTATGCCATCGAACATAGAAACCCTTTTAATTAAACGTTAATATTTAATGCACAAATATGAATTATTATGAAAATGTATTATTTCATTCTTTACCTAGGTTGTTACAAAGGGCCTTCCTAATTTTCTACATGTCAGTATAAAACTTTATGTGGAATAAATTTCAAATTTAAAAATTGTTTTAGAGGTAATGTTAATATCATTTGAGTATGATAATAATACACTCATCATGAAGTTTTTTAGTTGGATTTGAAGTTGAAAAATATATATTAAACACATGTTGAATATTCCAGAATAGTTTAATGAAGAAGTGTTTCCACAAATGTTTCATAATGGATTGTTTCCTATTGTATTTGTTTCTTCCACAACGGCTCATATTGATGGAAAAATGATCTTGATATTATATAGAGAAATATTTTTTATAATCTCATGGATGAAGGTAACCCATACTTTAGATAAATTTATTACTATTTATATTTCTTTAATGTCTCTTATAAAATTAAATTTTAATTTTGGGTAAATTTATTTGGGAAAATATAAAAAAAGCATACTATATTATTTTCGGTGGATAAAATAATTTCCTAGAAGATAATTTCTCTAAATAGATCCCAAAAGTGGTGAAAGTCTAAAATAAAAGCAAGAGAGTAAATATGTCTAGACAACATTCATAAGAAAAATGATTTTCTTTGTAATTTTTATTGTAGGTGGAGGTTCTGTAATAAGGATATTGAATGATAGCACAAAATTAATTATTATTAATATATTAGAAGGGATATATTAAGGTGGAATATAATTAATGTAAAGGAGATTTTTTTGGTTATTAGAATATGTCAGATTATATTGTAACACTAGCTAGATCAATTATATTTTATATCTTGGAAAAAAAATTGAAATATAAAACAGAAGTCATAATAGGTTACATGTGTTAATTTTCATCAATATTATATATGAAAAATATTAATATGAGGGGAGAAAACAATAATTTAAATAATATTTTCTGATAAAATATGAAAATAATTCCATTGGGAGTTGAAAGATTAAATTATATGAAGAGGACACACCCAAGAAGTCAAATAAAAAAGATTAAAATGATATCTCAATATGTGTAAGATGATTATATTATTGAACAAAAAAAAATTTCATTGACTATTATAAAGGCTCCATGAAAACTAACTGACATAAAAATAAACATAATTAAAAAATATAATTAAAACATGGAATGAAAATCACAATTTTTTAGACATGGCATACCTAATGAAGAGATTGAGAGATTATATATATATGTTATTACATATAATCTAAAAATTTATATATAAGGTAAACAATTTCCAGGCATAAAGAAACAAAATTCATGAAATAGATTTCCTAAAAATAAGTTATTTTTAAAAATTTATAGAATGAACCATAAACTTCATATGATAAAAATTATTCTATAAAGATTTAGTGTACAAACAAGAACAATTCTAACAATGTTTTAGAAAAATATCTAAAATGTTTCCCTCTTATTTGGGGTTTTTTTTGATAATATGGTACAATACTAAAAAAATGAATATGACCTACCATGTAATGTAATAAATCATTTTCAAAATGATAAAATTACTATAGATGAATATATATACATTATTCATAATAATGTATAGATTTCTAAAATTAAAAATTCTATAAACATGAAGAGTTTATGAAATTTTTTATTTATAAAGAATGTATTTTTGGGATTATATCATTGTATTGGTACTATTACTCTCAATAAGGAGTTGATAAAAACCTTTAATATTCTGATGAATACAATCCTTAGGTCTAAATATTGAAAATTAATTGTGACAAATAAAAATTTAGAGATTGATGTACGCATTATTATCAATAAAAGCTAGAATATTTTTCAACTGTATACAATTTCAATAGGTATTATGTCAAAACATTACAATATATCATTCACAAAAACACAATGGGTATATAGATTTGAATGATATTAAATATTCTTAGAGTTTATTCTTAAAGAAAACCCATCCATGATAACGTAAATTTAAGATAATTCCTTAAAGATGAGATTTGTAGTTAAATATAACAGTTTTTTATCATGTAATAGATAAATTTAGATTTATGGGTTCCCATTCAAAACATTTTTTGGAGGAATAATGAATACATAAAAATCCTATTAAAGTAAGGTTTTATATATTTAATAAATATGGTGGCAATTTTAATAAAATTAATAGTAAGTCACCCATTCGATAGATTTATTTTAATTATATTGGTGATTCTCATGACTAGTTCCAAAATTTCATAAAAATATATTTTTGTATCCCCTATAAAGTGATTTTTATGTTGGCATGATATTATAGAATTTATATGGATAAACATGGTTTAAATACTTATGACACATTATTCCTCCACTAATCATGGATAATGTAGACTAATAGATTAATAATTTATTACATGTTGCTATGTAAAATTTTCTTTCATCCTTATCCCATGTGGAATTGACTAATACAATTAATAAGGTTGGAAAAAAAATAGGGAGACCAAAATGGGAGAAGTTGTTTTTTAATTTCATGGATATCAAGGTTCTATGAATTATTTTTCCCTATGAATATCATATTTATTTATTTTAATTAATTTGGAGAAGTTGCACTTCATTGAGAATGTAAAAATTGAATGAATAAGTTTTTCCCAAGTAGTGAATGGTTTGAAATCAAACATAATAAGGAGATATTTAAGTGACAAAAGGATTATATTTTTGGTATGTATTGACTATAACATTAAAATATATGTTTAATAGATTTTTGGTAGATGGAGAAATAATTCACAACTAGAGAAGATAACTAGTTTCCCATACATTTACGTGTAATGAAGAGTAGAGATACAATATTTGAATAACTATCATGACATATACTATGTATCAACTATATATATTAGATTATTTTTTAGTTAATCATCAAGGGATTAAATTAATTTATAGGTACTTGTGAATAAAAAATTCCAATAATTGTTTATAGTGATATTGGTAGAGTTGGATACTAAAAATGATTCCAAATAGTTTGAATAATTATTAAATAAGTTGTACATATAGTCTATGGTTTTGATTAAAATTATGTTTGTGTTTTGAGAAACCATCCCTAGGGAGTTTAGCAATATTTTCATTGTATTTAGTAATGAGAATAACATAGATTAAGGTTATATATTATTATAATTTTAAAAATTATTTGACGAAACTCTAAGGAAATCTGATGTGTTTGTTATTTTTTGATTCCATTTTAGAATAACATGATCAATTATGCAATATGTGATTTTTATTGAATTTTAAAAATGAATTAACATTATAATTATAATATATAAATTTCTAATGATAATCCTAATTATATTGTATTTGATAAAATATCAATGGTATAATATTCATAAATTTAATTTTGAACTAATAAATCGTCATTTTAAAATGTGGAAGGCTCATATGAAATTCTAATGGTTGAAAAGGGATTTTAAATGGTTTAATGAATGTTTATATGGTTCACTATAAAATATATGATTCATTTATGAACATTGTATTGTTCATCCATAACTTTATAAGGATCATTCTAAGTGATCCCCATAAGGTTTTACATTGGACATCATATGATTGAAACAAGTTACTTCTTATGTTTCCTTCAAAATATTCCATAGACACATCATAAGGTTGACTCCATATATTAGATTATTTATTTTTCAAGGTTATTTAAGGACTTAATAATGTCCTTACACTTTACTAAATATCTAAGAATTTTGGATTAGACATCTAACTCAGCTGATGAATGAAAGACTCTTCAATGATCTAAACAAAAAACATGAGATTGTGATATATAAAATGAATGGGTATGATGATATGTGGAATTTTCTGAAAAGGATAAATGTAGTAATAAATAATTATACATTAAACAAATATGTAATAGATAAATTCAGGAATAAATTATTCTAGAAATTATATTAGATTATTATGAAATATATTTTAAATATAAATATATCAGGATTATTTTTATCCATGATTCATGATTTGGTTTTTTATAATAAATTATATAAGAATTAAGAGTTTACTACAAAATTAATCTTGGATTATCAAGTATATAAATTTATAAGTCAAAATTGTTTGTTATACTTTAAAGGTGATATGGAAAAAAGGATGGATATAATTGAGATATTTTCAAGTGAACTAGAAAATAGAAATATATTATTATTTAAGATGAGATTTATATGTTTTTTCAGTAACAAAATATGTTAATTAAAATAACCTCTCATTATTATATTTATATATTCACAGAGACTCACATTCCATGAAGAGATGAGCCAAACTAAATCTGTAACAATACTGTATGATTTTAATTCAATAGTTTATATTGACTAATTAATCTTGAATAAAAATATAATAAATAAGAATAATATTATTTTAATTTTTTTATAGAATTGGTTTATGAAATATGAGTTTTTGTGATGGTGGTTTAACAACCACATGATTTTTTGGAGGAAAATTAATTTGGAGGATCAATAAACTATCATTATAAAATATTTCCTAAATAAAAAAATATATAATTAGGTTATTTGAGAGAATAAAGTTATTATATTTAGAGAGAGAAAATAAGTTAACAACTATAGAGATATGAAAATGGAGAGAAATTAATACCGATCTAAAGAAGAAATACTTTATGAGTAGTAATGAAAGAGAAAAAATATGGCATTATTTTTATTGATTTGATCAATTCAATTGATACTGGATGATATACAGAGGAAGAAGACCAATGATACATTGTGTTACTAGTGTTATAATTAATGAGAAATAATGTATAGTTGAAGAAGGATAACCTGAATGAAAATTTACCAATAAACCATTAGTATCCAAGATCGTTGTAAACATTGAGTTAATATTTTTAAACTTTTGGGTTTTTAGTATCATGGTTTGATCAAGTCTGAAAGATATTATGATCATATTTTGAAAATGGCATGAGGTTTTGGATATTTATATTGACAGATTTTCATGATTTTTTATTTTATGATCTATAAGAAATCAACAAATTTATTGGATAAGAAGAATAAAATATATTTAATTAGTAATATTCATCACAGATTGGTGATCTACATCTAGAGGTTGGAATATGTTTTGAATCAAATAATAGATTTTTTCAAATCTGTGGGTGTATTGTATTTTTATAGAATAATACTGGATAATATATATTTGAGGGGTTAACTGCGGGTTCAAGATAGAAATTTACAACACAACATGCAATTAATAATAATATTTCTAGTGTAAAAATCTATGACAATGGGTGAATTACTAACCAAAACATGTAGTATGTTCCAATAGATGGGGTCAAACCTTACAAAAATACCATATTCATTATTTTACAGTACATTAGGTATTTTAGTTTGTTGTTTCAAATTTGGTAAAATTTAAAAAAATCATTTTTATTGAAAAATATAATAGTGGTTCAAATACTAAATGGTTAAGATATTATAAGAATTTTTGAATGTTTGTAAATTTTTGTTATGCCTGATGCACCCCTCCCCCATGCTCCATTTTATAATAAAACATCCTTTGGGAATATCAATAGGGAATATTGATCCATATTTATGTTAATCTAATTTGAGTATCTCGATTAAAAGAATTTTGGAAATGAAAATGAGTATCCCTAAGTAAGGAATTTATTTGATATTGATTTATAATATGAGGCCTGATGTATGTTTGGTCAACGATGATATTTACAAATGGTTTTAAAATACAATGAAGTAACACCACCATGTTTAATAAAGGATATTACAAAAAATCAACAGATCCTGAAGTAAGGGGGGATAACACCTGAATGTTAATGTTTTATCATGATGTAATGGGTGGTATATTGGCCATTTGGATGTATAAAACCTATATGTTTTCACATAGTTTTCATATTTTATCAAGATATTTTACACTCTCAAAAAATATAATAGTGAACTATGAAAATAAATACCTTATGTAAAATAGGGGGAACATGGTTTATGTAGATATGTGATTAACCACTATGATTAGTTTAATGTCATTAGTTATGGATAATAGACCTCACACTTTGTGGTAATATTTTGATGATTGATATAAAGTAGTTTATGGTCGTAAAAAATGGACATTAGATTTTCTAATGAAAGGTATTATAAAATATACTATGAATTATGAATTTTAGAATCATATAGAATGAATATCATTCTAGGTTGTTCGAAAACATGGGATAATGAATTTCTAAAGATAATTTTAGATTAATGAAATAAATAAATCATTTATCTATCATAGTTCCTCAGGAAAGATTTTATTTTTTCCAGCTAACATTGACTTCAAAGCATGTTATATGGGTCTAATGATTATCTAACCACATCAGGCAATCATCTATATGTTACATGTTCCAATATTTGAAGACAACTAATCCCTCATCATATTTATCAAAATCTATTTATAATGAAAAGAATTTGGTTGATATTTCATAAATACCTCCTTAAGAATATTTATCTACGAATGATCTAGGAGATATTCTCTAATTAATTGATAAAATATGATAACATAATATTATATATTGATGAATAAACCATTTTTCATCTTTAACTATGATGTTTGTGACCTTGAGTCTTTCATACCCTTTGTGACTTATTATTGGGGTTCTCACATGGGTGAATCATATATTTTCGTTTCATTAACTCTATGATCCCCACATTTATAACCCTTTTATGCTAATACTTAAGGATACAGAACATACTTGTTTTATTTAATAATAAATGATCGTAGGGGAAGAAATTGGAAAGGTTTCCCATTTTGATATCCTTAGGTCACTTGATCTTTTGGAACTTGACCAAATTAATCTCTATGTAAATGCTCAATTATTTGTAAACCCTATATTATTAGACATGATGTATATTTTTTAACTACCTATACCAGGCTAAGGACATTATTTCACATAAACTGAACATATCCCCAGATCAACATGGGTAAATTGTTGAAATTAGGATTTTGGAGGTAGTGAAGTAATCTCAGTTAATTTAGGGTAATATTTTAAAGATATTGATTACTAAGAAATAGATGGTGTCTCTACTATACTGGTGATCATTAAAAGTTTTGAGGATAGTATTATGATCATTGAGGTTGAATGTTGTTTGAAAAGAACCAGATAAGGGGATATGAAATATAAAAATGACCTAGGGCTTATTCCTTATTGTATTTTTCTTTAAGAATATTTATTAATTCAAAGGTTCAACCAATTATTTCTATCACTAATTCAAAAAAATCATCATGAATGGATATTTTTTCTTGAAATAACTCTATAAATATTTTCTAGAGAATTTCATTTTCTCTCAATAAATTATTTATCTATTCATCATAAGATATGTCCTTTATAGCTTTATTAGGAAGACTAGTAGAATACATGAAGACCCCAATTTTTCCCACTGTCATGATGGGAGAAAAATTATGGGAGTCTAGGTAGGGAATCTAGTGATAGAATATTCAGTTGACATTAGAAACATGCTATTTTTTTGTATTACACTCAGATGAATAAATAGTGTTAAATATAACATTTTTTGGTAGCTGAGGTTTCACAAAACCATTATTCACCAATAATTTTACTTGTGAATTTCAGAAAATATTTTGGATTATATTTTTTTTAAGGATACACATATCTCAATCAGGAAAGTACTTGTTAGGAAAAGGTGAAAGTTATTCCAAAACATTTCATACCATATTGACAGAATTAGAGGCTCACATTATGTAATAGTATTCTTTATATTTGTTAGGTCTTTTCACTATAATAACATTGAATTATCCAAAGGGGTTCACATTAAAGAGAATCTTTATTGGGGGGATTAATCTTGTAAGATAATTTTGTTGGATTTTTCTATTTCTCCAATAGTGGGGGAATTGTTTCTACTATAGTTTGTATTGGTTAATGAATTCGTAGGTAATCCTAAAAAATTTGTATATATTGTTCCAACAACATCAAATTAGAGGTGTCTAAAAAGAAGAATGTCTTACAGTTAGAGTTATATAGATAGTTGGGATCATGATTTTTTGATTTATTAATAACCATGTGATAGAATTTTAATGATTCATAATATATTAGATTATCCAATAATCAAATGATTTATTATTCCTATACATATCCTTTTTCTATACTTCTAGTTCATTGGATATAATGTATAAAAAATGAGAAAAATGTTCCATGGGACAATACTGTGGGGTTTATCCATTATCAACTATCATTTGAAGTAGATATTTGATGATGAAGAAATACTAGTTCATGTGATATGTTACATTTTGTTACGGAAAATAATTAGGTCCATAATTTTCCCTTACATCATATATATTCATTATTACTGGAAACATGATAAGGTTTTCTTAATGGCAGAGATGGTGTACCATGTAACCTAATAATCATGAATGGAATAATTATCATTCATCCTATATTCAGTGTCATGTTTCCTCAAATGTATAAGATTGAGTGTAAAAATATCTATTTCTTCTTACCCTTTTTAACTTATATTTGATATTCATTCTTTATGATCTCTTTCCATTGTTCTATGAATATATTCTAGTATAAATTGGGATAATTTCACCAACTACCACAACACAGTAGGGTTATTTAAGGGGATGATCATGGTTGGAAATAATTAATGTATACTCTCTCTATGGTTATCTAATAATTTATCATTGGGTAATTATATTTTGAATGAGTATCTTAGAACTCCCCATCATGTAATGAAATCTATCACTCTTTTATTATATAACTTCTTGGAATTGTCTAGTTGAAGGATAATTGTTATACTTAAAATAGAGATGAAATTCGAGGATAATTTATGATAAAGGTCTTCCCTCAAATCATTAAACCCAAATGTATCATTATTATTCCAAATAAATATAATAACTTCAATGGTCTATATAAAATATTTGACTTTAGAACCCCTTGTTTTTCTATAGTTCCCATCATTGAACCAAACTAGAAATAAAAATGGATGATGTAACAGTGTAGATCTCTGAATCAATTTACCATTAAGTTGTTTTAATTTTTAATGATAGAGGAATGATGATACAAATCCCCAAATAGATAATATAGTTTCTTCTCTTCTTGTATAGGTACGTTTCTACCTTCCATAAAATCTATCCAGGTAGATAGAGTTGTATATAATACTTGATATACTATTTAATGAGTTACCCTTGAGTGATAATATTGAACTGATGGGTGAAGTTTCCCTATTGGTGGGAACAAAAAATAATCAATTAGATATCTATTCAAATGTGATTATTGATGAGATCTCTAATTGGTGAGGTTTCCCAATTACCACATTGTGGGTTGAAAAATATAAACCCATTTAATAGGTTTTTCTAAAAAAGGGGTGTTTTATTCATCCTATAAATCATACATAATTGTAATACATCACTTATGAAATTCAGAAATAATAAGATCAAGCATATCTATTATATCCATGAAGTAAAAATATTTATTCTTTGATTAGATAGTATCAAAAAATTTGGGTGGGGGTGGGTATTATATGTGCCCCTTTCCTTCTCCTTTTTAATAACCAGAAACTCACCAGGTGGTTTGCTGTAAATTATTTGAAGGTGGTCTAGAAGCATGAGATTCCCATTATTAATAAGTATGAAATATTTCCTTTGAAAACATTTTTTAGTGGAATTATCTTTATATGAATCATATTTTTCCTGATCATCAAAAGTATCTTGTTATGAAAGTTATGTGGGGCCAACATTGATTACATTTACTAATGTGGAACATGTGAAATAAAACACATACTTTTATGGAGAAGTTATTTCCATAAAAGTGGAATTTTTTTTCGATGAATGATACTGGAGATGATTATGGTTTTAAAAATACACCTATACCTTTAGGATAAGTTACCCCATGGGATATTTTAGTAATAGCTACATTTACAAATCTCTTCACTCTTAATTCACAAATTTTGTGGAGTGTCAATTTTCATGGGACATCACTATGTGGGCCTGCATGTGGGTTAATATGGTTATCTGTTGGTCAAATAATTCATAAAGGAATTATTGTTAGAGGTATGCGGATTTTTATAGTTGTTGTTCTGGGACTATCCCCAATCCACTATTTGGATATGTAGATAGGCCTTATAAATTTTAGAAGTGACAAAAATGTTCACTTGATCATGAGTTTCAATAGTGGGGTATCCCTATTGATAAATCATTCATGGATCCCTAGTCTTGATGACTGTGGAAAGAATAAATTTATATGTAATCATCAACATACGTCCTTGATAATGACCATGAAGAATAGATGGCCTTCACTTATGATGATCCTAAGTTTTTTCCTAGGCCGATTATACATCCTCCCCCACTCCTTATACAAAATAAGGTACTAATTAACTTTTTTGAGGACTGAATCATAATGTGATTCAATGTTTGGATGTGTTACATCTATTATCAACTAATGTATCCACATGGTTTTGGTCTTTTTGGATTTTTATCCTTTATTTAGTCACATTCAATTTCGAATAATGAAATTATTCCTTCATTGGGGTACCATTCCAAAATTTCAAATCACCATAGAGCATTTTATCAGATTGATAGAAGAAAACTTAAGTTGTTTTCCTTGTAATGATATAGAATTAGTAATATATGTAGCATGTGGATGTTATTTCATCAGTTATAGATTCATGGAAACCATTGAAAATATTTATTTTTACTCTTTCTATATATAAATATTGGCTCCTTGTGGTATGTTAATCATAAATTCTATTTGAAATATATGAGAGATTAAGAAACACATCTCTATATTATCATCAATATTATGGAATGTCCATTCAATGTCATTCCAATGTATATATTTGCAACTTGTTTTCTATTCTATTTCTAATGGGTTTCCATCCCCTGGGACAATTTTTCTAGTTTTGAGTTCGTTTTGCCTCTCACTCCTTCCAAATTAAGGTAGTATTTCGATGAAAAAGTGTATCGATTATGGATTTCTTATTGATTTGAGGATAGGAGGAAGTCTCATCCTTTAAGGGTCTTATTTCTTCATTCATCGCAATCTTAATGATGTTGGTCTTGTTATTTAAAAATAACTTATAACAATTCCAGTTACCCTTATGTTAATTTGGATGAATAAATTCATACATTTAAGAGGACACTACACATGATAATTATAATATCTCTCTTTGGACCAGTTATTGTGGTCACCCTATAGCTTAAATCCATATAGTTAGTCACATATCAATGATTGAAATAGACTAAACTGAAAAAAGGTGGGTGGTGTTGGGGAGTCTATATTATGCCCATGAAATGGGATTATTATGCATACAAATAATGAGAATATGAACCCACATAGTTTAGTTCCATTTAAATATCCATGTCATACCTTTTACATGAATAAAAATGAACCATAATGGATACTTTTATGAAATTTCATCCCGAAATTCATTCAAGAAATTTATAGTCATATAGAGTGGGATAATACATTTAGATGGTGATGTATCTACCCGTATTTCCAGTTGTAAGGGAATATTATACTACTCACATTTTTAATAGAGTGATTGGACTATATCTTCCTTATGTAAGGATATGAGGCAATGTAATTTGAATCACATTTTGACGAATGCGGCATCTTATACTTGTTGAATGGGGAATGTTATGCTCATTGCCTATGGAGTTTGATTTATAATTCAATTTAAATAATAAGGATAATCTTGATTTTGAGATACCACCACTTTCAGGGGATATAATAGATAATAGTTTTGGGATAGAACCTCTGGGATGCCTCCTGTATATCCAAATCCAATAAAAATAAAAATTAACTTAGTTCATGTTTTATAGATTGAGTACATGTGATTGGATGAATACATCCAGTTTAATGTCATATGAAACAGATTATTTTTATATATAATCAAGTCATGTAGTGGGGATTAGTTGGAAATAGCTTCCAAAAATTAGGATGGTGAATGAAATAAAAATCATCTTCCCATTCTGGTTTACTATGGAATGTGAGCCAGGTGAAATTATTTAAGAGTTCTAAGAAGAGTATCTCAACAAAAGGTATTTTGGAAAACCAATATGATTCTATAGACAAATGGAATATGAGGAATCAAAGAATAATATCTCCTGTAGAGATGTATTAGGAAACCAAGAGGTTTATAGATAATTAAAGCATATTAGTAAACAAATAAGAATATGTATGTTTTGTTCATTCTATGAGATCAAGTTGAGAGATGATGTTATTAAAAATGAAAAACTTTCTAACCCAACATGAAATGGTTATTGTGTGAATCATGCTTTTACATGGGGTTTAGTGATAAAAGAGGAGGGATTAGGATTATAGCCACTCCCATCTGTTGAAAATATTCAAATCATGGGGTGTGAGGGTAGAATCCCCATGGTATGGACCTCCAGGATACTAGGACGATGAATTGGGTTAAGTGGAACCTTGTTAGGCAACCTAAGTGAATACAAAAATAGGTCGGTGGTCTAGGAGAATGGGTTCCATGGTGTGTGACTTAGGAAAATGGGTTCCCATGTATGCGACTTAGGTATATGGATGTCTTAGAAGTAGGCATGAGTGAATGAGTTCCATGGTGAGTGACCTAGAAGAATGAGTGTCCAGAAAGAATTCATAAGTGATGTCCAAATTATGGGTGTTGGGGAACATGTATCATAGTGGTTTGGTGTCATAGATCCCAATAAATACAATTAAATATAGCATCTTTAGTGTAGTATTTTTGTCACCTTACCATAGATTTGATTAAAAAAACACCCGAATGATGGATCATGTGCTCTAATGTACATCATCAATTAGGTATTCATTGCACATTTTCCTATTCTTGGTTTGAATATATCCCTTCATCCCTCTTGGTTTCAAAATTTGAGTAAATGTTCACCTTTTAAAGGTTACCCTCAGCCAAGGATCTCAATTATGGATGGTAACTACCTAGGGAACCAAGGTTTGGATTCTAGGTATGTATGTGTGTGGTGTGTTCACAATATAATCATAGAATGCATTGTAGTGTTAATAGAGTAGGGCGCCTAAAGTAGGGTGCAATTTAGATATGCATACACATTTTAATTCTCAGATATTTTTGTATATAGATATATATATATAATTTGTATTATGTTCCAAATCTTACTTCACATGAAACACCAACCTAAATTGATCCATTAAATATATATTGTTATTAAAATATAAGAATAGTAAAACCACTAATAAATAAATAATTTTTTAATAAATTAGAATATGAATACAAAATATGATAAGGAAAACATATTGTTTTAAAAGGGAATTTTTCAACAAATGAAATTATTAATTATATATATATATATTGAACTTCCATTCTGAAGATAAATTTATAAATATTAAAATATAAATATAATAAAATAACCTTTATTTTTTAATTACACCTTACAAAATTATCCTAATGATATATTTTTTTATTTTATGAAAAAAACTTATTTTTCGGTGAATAGTAAAAAATATTGATTTTGATAATACTGTATCTTTTATAAAATTATAAAGTTAAAATATGACTTAAAATTAATTGATTAATTTCTTATATTAAAATATAAATTTATAATGTGAAATGAATCATCTAAAAACACAATGTTGAATTTATAAAACCCATGTCAATTGTTTGGGAAACAATAGTAATATTTTACTCTAAAAAATATTATTTTTCACTTATATTAAAAATTATTTTTCATCCCTAATTGAAAAAAACAAATTAATTTAATTAATATTTTATATCATTATGTATATAATATTTATTAATTTCTATTTTAACTGAGTGATAAATGTGTGATTATTATGATTAAAGCTAATGACTATGATAATAGTGAAAATATTATTTGTATTGAATTATTTTATTAATATTGTGTGATTTATATCTAATAAATTAAAATGATATATTTAATATAAATACATTGATATAATTTATAAATGTAAAAAATATTTTAAATGTAATTTAATTTGTAATTAATGTTATATAAAATTAAGAACACATAATGTCTATAACATTATTCTTATACAAAAATGAATTTATATATTTAAATTTTTCAATTTAAAATTTATTTTTAACTTATTTATATAAAAATTAAAATATATGGTGATTAAATATAGTTTCCTCAAAATATAAAATTTTGTATTACGGGTTTCCATATATTTTTAATAAAATATAAAATAACTGGACAAAACTAGATAGTATGGTAAAAACAAAAATGGAAAAATAAAAATATTAATTGGTAAAAGGCTTGAAACATTTGAAAAAATTATGAAATTGATTATTATAGTATTTATCAACCTTTTCTCCCACCAGACTCGACTATTCCACTTTATTTAACCATTCACCCTTGAATAATTCCAAGACATTATTTAGAAATAATGGTTATATACAAAAGTTCCCATTTCATCACATATAAAAGGGGATCAATTCTACCACGTTAGTATTAACCTATAAAATCATATTTAATTCCTAAAATATTCGATATTTCTCTTTTATATGTCTACATTAAGTGATAAATATTTTTGACATAGTTAATTATCATAATCCTCCCATTTCACAAACAATTTCCAAGGGAAATATCATGTTTCAATATTTGTATTCCTTATTCTTTAGTATTTTCATATTAGTATTCATCAAAAAAAATTCATAGAGATACTATAATATAATTAAAATGTATTATTAATATAATATAATATTATTATATTAATTTATCATGAGTTATTCAATCTTTATCATTTTATAAGAAAAACAGAACATCAATTATCAAGTGTTTGTACGAACTACTATTGGCACGAAACCATGTGGTTTGTTTTCCACACACACCATTAACATAAGAAAAAAGGATCCACGTGATGAATTATTAATTTTAATATTTCAAAATTATAGTTATAAAATGTAAATATTTCATATACCTTTATTCTATCCCATTTTTTATGATATTGGATCATTAATTATGCTGACAGAAAACAACCTTCTCAAAAACTGAGGAATTTGTTTTTCATAACCATCTTTCATGGACTGTTTTAAGAATAAATTTAATGATGGTATATGATATTTATTACATTTTTATGATTTTTTAATTTTTAAATAGAATATACAATTATATTGATACAAATAAATTCATTTTAACTCTCTTATTTGTGATAGTTTTACAAACTATGTTAATGATGTTATAATGTTTACATCATGAAATATTAGAAAATATTATAATATTATAACACCATATAATAATAATTTATAAAAAAAATTTAAATTACTCTTTAATGGTTTTATTTATATTTATTATACTTACTAATGAATTACATTTGGACCATTGAACATGTCAATACTAGTTCTTCCCAATTTCTAATTTCACAAACCTTACGTTTATCATTAACCAAATGAAAATATGGTTGGATGAATAATTTAAACCCTAGTATTAAAGTATATTTTATTATATATGAATGATAAAACATATTTTTAATAATAAAATATTAACAACTCCATTACAAAACTTGTACAAAATAAGTAATCAAAGTGTCTAAATCTAATGATGAAAATTAACCATAAACAAAAAAAATATTTTTTATAAATGATTCTAAAAGAAGATTATAAAGGTTTATTGGTATTCATATGGTTTTGAAATAATTTATTAATAGATATATTATTATTATAGAGTAACTTATATCATATTCAATTAAGTAGGGATAAATGTTAAGGGGTTCTTTCTCTCTTTTTTCAAATACTTGTGACTAGTTTGTTATTACAAACTAGAATTTATTTTATATGTTTTATTCACATTCTCTTTTTCCTTCATGAATAATTAATACATTTAATTTCATGATATTTTAATTTCCATTCCTAGTTTACCCTCTGATTCTTTCATTTCCAATTCTGTATGGGGTTTCATAAAATTCAATCATCATTTATTGAGTTCATATTGTTCTTCATAAACAACACATTATTCCATTTGATTTTATTTTTTGTTATTTATTTCAGAATATTTAGATTTCTGACACATATAACCTTTTCCAATTTTTTTTTTGATTCAGTAAGTATGTCATCTATAAGGGATTTGGTGAACTCATATTTCATTATTTGAGTAAAAATTTATTTATTGAGTGTCCTTACACTAATTTTGGTAATTACTTATGTGCCATATTTCATAAGTAATTTATAGTCATATCTATGGTTAAAGTATTTATTTTAAATAAATGGTTTTTTCAAATATTTTCATTCTATTAATGGTAAAGTATTTTGATTAAACAAATCCATTCTCATATAAACATGGGGTCTCCTCCATTTCAATGTTCATTATTTGGAAAAATATTTTCCGTTATTATTTTGAAATAAAAATTTCTATTTACTCATGTGATATTCGTATTATCAATAACTAATTTTTGAAGGGTTTATTTACAACCTATTATAATGATGTGGATTTTAAATAATGACATTTCATAATAATTAAGAAAAGGAATTCCAACATTTCAAAATCAATTATTTTATCTTCCCATCTAAATTTAATATTTATAATTTAAGGGACATCTTATTGAAGTTTATTTTTAAATTGAATATTTTTTCCAAATTTCTCACATCACATTATTTAATCCTTTATGCCTATTCAAAGATATTTTCTTGACAATAAGGTTATAAAAAGTAAAATCATTCCAAATGTTTTCACATTACAATTTTGAAACCATTATATATTTCTAAATCCCTCATAATTGATATTTCATTCCAAATTTGTATTTCAATAATGCCGTTTTTTAATCTGAAAGAAGTGAGGTTTCTGAAAATAGCTTTTTAAATTGATGTAAAACATCAACCTTTATTCGAAGCATAATAGAATTATAAAAAGAAAATTTATGATTTGGTTTCCATTTTCCTATTTATCTCAAAATTAGTTATTATCAAAGAAATTATTTTTTCAGGAATAAACATCAAGAATTTTGTTTAAAATTGCTATATTAGAATGAATGAAGTTTTGTTATCAATCATTTTCTTTCTTGAAATTAATTATATTGATACTATATAAATCTATTGTGATTTTTTTTTTCATTCCAAGGGTTATTTATGTTGTAGTAAATTATTATTTTTCATTTAGAACATGGGTGTGGTAGTATATCTACCTTCAATGAATTTTTTTATGATTTTATATCTCTTGAAATTAAAATTTTCTATGATTTTTGTACTCTAGTGAACAATATCCCACAGGTTTTGCTACTAATTTCCATATTGTACAATGAGTTGTGGTAAAAAATCAATAATAAACCATGACTTGTGATACTCATGTTAATAGTGGGACACTAGTTATAATACTAGATTCAATAATTACCATGGGTTATAAAACATGAGTAACTAATCGCCCCTAAGGTATGATTCCTAAGTCATTAATAGGTTATATGAAGTAATACCTAGGACACTATATAACAATGTATAGGTTTTTGAAACATGAACAACAGTGTAATGATTTCATATTATCTCTTTTTCATGGAAATAAATATTTAATTCTATTTTTAATGGAATGTTTCATTTTAATGTCATATTCCTAGGATTATACACCTTGGATGGTTCTTATTTTCGGAAACTCTTATTTCATTTTAAATGGTCATTCATTTTAGATAAAATATACTCCTATCATGACTTTGGGAACACTCTTATTGATATATGATACTCTTATTAGGAAATTTCTCTCCTCATGTTTTTTATAATTATAATGATTGAATACATGATTCTATCTGAATGAGTTTTTCACTTACTGATCATTTGAGATCACCCCATTCTTTTATTACCTTATCTAAATGAATTTCCTTAAAATAATTTACATAGAAAAATGTTTTGTGTAGATAATATTTGGGGGATATTTTGAATCTATTAAATGTAAATATGGGTATAATAGGACAAAAATACATTTTGAATGAGATTAGCATGGGAGTTAATCCTTTAATAAAATAAATCCATTGTTCTTTGCATTGTGTGGAAATTTGAGAGACGTAAAGTTTTACTTATATAAATTATGTAATATATATGTTTATATTGGGTCCTTATATTTTGATTCATAATAGGGTTTATTCTTTTATGAGAAGAAATTTTGTTAATTGTTTTACTATGATGTAAATACCACAACCCAAGTACCCCAGAGTCAGTGGTTACATTATTACATTGCAACAAGACATATGGAATTACATCCTAAAGGATCAAATATCTTATTAGTCCCAGAAGACCAGATACATTGTCAAATATCACATTATAATTAAAAACATAAATTATAATATATTATTTTCTTTGAGATAACCATTATTCCAATAATCATGTCCCTTGATTTTAATTATAATATATATCCTAAGAATCATTGAGAAAGAAAACAAAAGAAATGGGTGAGCTCAAATGCTCCGTATGGGTATTCATACAATAGAATATATCATTAACAAATAAGGAATAATCAATATGAAAAAATAAATACCTAAAAAAAATGATATTTATTTAACAAATTGAACATAAAAAATAATATCAAATTAATAACTTATGATCAAATAATTCAATATAAATAATCACATGATATTGAAACTAATCAACGGATATTGTAACTACTCTAATAATTACATGGAATACAATAACTAATCTCATTGTAAAGGAATGAATAATTTTGGACATCATAACTATACATTTACGTACTCATGTCATGAAAAATACCATAAATTGGTATGGTCAGATATAAAATTTGAAGAAATATTTTTTCATGAGTCATACTAATGCATTAAGGGGAAATAACATTCCCCACACATTACATACTAAAAATAATTATTTCCACATACTAATATGGAGAAAAAAAATCACTTAAACTTTCTTATTGAAAAAAACATAAAAAATGATGAAAATTTCTTTTTTGAATAATCATAATCAATAAAATATTTCATATTGGAATCATTCATATAATATGTTAAAAATTTCCCCAATAAATAAACATAATCGTTAACCATCCTCAGTAATATAGATAATGGTATCAAAATAGTATATCTATATTCAGTGTAATCATTAATCATATAATTAAATAAAAAGTATAGTATCATTAAAATATTTTACCAATGATGAATAAGTAAAATAATGGTATTATTCATTGATAAATATTAATACCATAAAAATCTCATTAACAAAATTCTTTGGGAAAAATCATTTTCACATAGAAAATCACATTAAAACACTTAAACTTCATGAATTTAAGGGAAACAAATATCTTAAAATAATCATGGAAACTTTTAAATTAATATTCAATGTAATGAGTGGTAATGTTTATTGGTAATTCAGTACATGCTATTAGAAACATTCATTTCTCATTTTTATAAAAAGGTAAAAAGTACATATTAAAAAAATTAAACAAACATTCATTTAAAATCAAAAAGTAAAATTTTAAATATGGGTAATTTTTTTAATAAATAATTTAGAGTATTTATAAAAAAACATAATTTTTTTTTTGGGATAATGAATAGGGATGAAAAATGGTGTTCGATGTCACCCATTTATAAACAATTCATCAGTAAATCTATATTTTTTTGGAATAATAGCATCATCTATGATGTATTTTTTTGTTTGGTGGTTTCATTCTCTGTAATTTGATTGTTGTTACATAATATCCATAATTTTAATAATTATATACATACAATATTAGTCATTATATTATAATTTATAATATTCCATTAATGTTAGAAATAGAAAAATGAGATACGTTGTTCATGGAGACGGTAAACCATATGGATGCATGAATGTTGTTTTTATTTTTTTCATTTGAAGGAATAAAAGAGAAATAAATTTTTTTTGACATTATATAATAATTAATAACTCATATAAATTATATTTAATAATTAAATATATACATATTAATATTAATTACAAAATTAATGTAAAACGTATCACAATATTATGTGGAGGTGACTATCTACATGTACGCACGAGAAACATTATCCTTTTCAAATGGATTTCAAGGTAATAATGTAGAAGTGATATTATTATTTCAGAAGTATAATTATGTAATGAATATCACATGTATATATATTTATTAAATCTATCATTATATCAATCAGTGAGAGAATGGAATGCAAAATGAATTACATCGGTTCGTGAGGCGTAATCTTCTATACAAAGAATCGATGACTTTGTTTCGCATTTGATGGAATATGGGATTGGTATATGATATTAAACTATCATATAAAATTTTAATTATATTTAATATTCATTATTTATTATTTCATAATATTTTTTTCTGATTTGATGGAATTAGAGTAAGAAATAAAACAAACATGCATGGTCAAGAACTATACCACTTATTCAGAAAACCAATTTTGGTTTATACATAAATAATTCCTAGAATGTTTTTATGATAATAATATTGACTCATGGGATTGGGGACGTATTAGAAGAAGTTATTTTGGTATATGTTGAACAAAATAAAGGGATTTTTATGTGTGAACATGATAGGATAGGGGGTGTCTTTTTATAACTGGGGAAGAGGACATGTTTGGATTTGTTGAAAAGAATAAAATGTACGCATGTTTTATAATAAATAATGGACAAAAAATATACCATTATTTATCCTTATATGATATACAGTCTATATATTTCCAATAAATATACATTTTATATATTTTTATGTCATTTTTACCGTTTTCTTTTTTAACCCTTGATAAACTTGTATTAACCTTATATACAGAAATTAATTTTTTTTATTTTCAATATAAATAAGAAAATAAATTAATTTGGAAATATTATTTTTATTAATAATTATTATCATTATGAATAGTTAATCCAGTTATCAAAATTATTTTCACATAATTTTTAGAATATCATTTAAAATTAAACATGATGGCTTGATGAAAAAAGGTTTTCCGAAGATAAAACATTTAAATGTATAAAAATATATATATCAAAATTAAATAATAAATTGATTCTAGTGACCCTAATTGGTTTAATAATAATATAATTTTACTAATTTTTCATTTAAATTATTTTAATATACAATATAACATTGTAAATACATTAAATGAAAATGAAATTTCCAAAAAAATCACGATTTTTTGGGAAATATTTCATTTAAGAAAATTATAAATATAAAATTTAAGATAATAATCACATGATAATTTTACATTGTATTTAAAAAATAAATATTTCAAAAAATTGTAAAAATTATGCTTAAATGTACACAAAATGAAAAGAATTTCCATTTAGAAAAAAAATCCAGAAACAATCATCTTTTTCATTCAAATACATTTTTTTTCATTTATACTTATTAGGTAACCAATAAATTAATTTCATAAATATATAATACTTATATATTTCATAAATATTTTTTACTATTCATTACCACTAATTTAATTATCAGGTTATTATAGTATACTATTTTATGTTTCATTTAGAATTGGAGAAGCATGTATTGAATGATTCTAAGAGATTAAATTTATTTAAATTAAATATATATTTTAATTTCTTAGGGTGTTAAATTATTCTATTCTTTAAAAAAATTTATCATCTATATTTCAATTATATCACCTCATGAAAATATTTGACTAGTTCTTCATTATAACTTCCTGAGGTTCCCATCTCACCTCTTTTATCTTTTGATTTCTCTAAAGTTCCATTACCAACCTAGTAGTTTTAATATTCAACTAGTTATTGATAGTATTTAATCTAGATATGATATTTATAGTAATATATATCAGTTTCCAATTTAATTTCATTATAGGTGTGTAAATGTGTTTTCTCTGTAATTTACTTCCTCAAAAATCATATAGGGAATAAATTGTGTACCCTAGGAAGACTTGGTTGTATTGAAAATTGGTAAGACACATATCGAATTATTTATAGAATTTCATAATTTACAATGTATATGAGGCTGAGTTTAACATTTATACCAAATCTTGAATCACCCTTCTATAGAAATACATTTAATAAACGTGATATACCACTAGAAATTACAAATCTTCCCACCAACTGTTAGCATTACTCTTTTATCTTCTTTGAGATTCTTGTACATGGGTTTGAATGATCTTTAGATTTATCAATTTATCCTTTATATGTTATAGTTTTTCAAGCTTCCATTCACCAATTTTATCCCAACAAGTTGGAGTATGAAATCTCCTTTCATATAATACTTCATAAGGAACCATTTGAGCACATGAATGGAATATATTGTTTTACAACACTTACAAAGGTAATTTGTAATCCCACATAACATGAATTTAAATATAGAATACATTCACATGTCATATGATATTTAAAATGTACTTTTAGATTATAAATCTATTTGAGGGTGATAAGTTGTTCTCAAATTATGGTTAGTATCAACAGGTTTCTAAAACATTTTCAATAATATGGAGGAAGATCATGGATCAAGATCAAAAACAAAATTGAATGAGGTTTACCATGAAGTTTAAAAACGTAATTAATATAGAGTTATTTTTTGACCTTAAAATTTAAATATTATTTTATAGAGTGAAAATGTGTATATTTAACCACAATCCCTATCATTACATGGTAATGTCATCCCATTTCCATATAGAAATAATAAGAGGTTTCAAGACACTAATATGATGTTATCTCTCAACCATCTCCTATTGGGAAAACCAAACACAACGACACATAATTAACCATGTAAACCTTTGTATTATCCCAAACAAATTATTCAATAAAATTACTATATATATTATTACAACCAGGTTGTATAGAGAAAATTTCCCTATGATCTTCATAAAAAAATTCCCTCTTCAGATTAGGTATAGATGGAAAATATAGTTTCTTTCAAAATTTACCAATTCCATCTTCACAAAATAAGTCTTTTAATTTTATATCATTCACAACGTTAATTTTTATTTCAAAATTTTTATCATCAGTTGGAGACCTTTTTTTCATTTCCAACAAAGAGAGATTGGTATTAAATTTAAAAAGGATTGATGTCTCCCTTTCCATAATAATTTTAATATTTATCCTTTTTAGATCCATGAACATAGAATCCTTTTCAATATTCATTTTTAGGGCTCTATGATAATTTAGTCTCAATACATATATTACCTTATATTTCTTCCATGGGCGGTTGTGTATTAAGATATCATAGTCATTGAGTATCTTGAGCTATCACCATTTCTTCATATTGAACACTTTTATATTGAGAAGATGTGTTTAAAACTATAGTTATCAATATATAACTCACATATTTCACAATTGATAAATTGTATTGATATCTTCAATGAAAATATTACAACAACTTACTTAAGATCTTGGTTTTGATAGTTTTTCTCATTAATATTTAATTGCATTGATGCATAGCATATAACCTTATAATCTTGAAAATTGATACAACCATGTCCCTTATTCAGTGATTTTCTTAATATAAATATTCAGTCATATTCTAATGGTAGAGTAAGAATTAGATCATTCATCAATCTCTTATTCAATTATTAAAAACATTCTTCAATTCCTTCTTCCATTAAAACATAACCCCTTTAGGAGTAGTCTTTGTCATCGAGTTAGCTAATCATGATTTTTTTTAAATCACTGATAGTAACCTACCAAACCAATAAATCTAAATACCTTAGTTGTGTTCACTAATATAGTTCATTCTTGTACTTTCATTTTCTTTAAAATATCAACTAATATTTCATCCTCAGAGAAAATATAGACAATAATATAAACTTTCTGAAGAAAGAATTTACATTTTCTAAATTTCTTATATAACTCTTTTCTTATAATAGTCTAAATATTTTCCCACAACTGATTCTCATGTTCATTATAGATATTTGAGTCACCAACATATAATCAACAAATATGCAATCATATTTATATAGGTATTACTAAATAATATATTCATTAAAAGACTATAGATGGATAATTAGTGAATCCTAATAGAATTATTGTAACCTTTTAATGTTCATAACTCAAATGAAAAGCTTTCATTATAATTATAGTGCTCTGTCACAAGATATAGTTAATTAGTGCATCAGTCTAGAGGGACATGCAGCCTTAGGCAAACCTCCCCATACACCCAAGGCTACCAACTATAATATAGTGTCTAATCAGGTGATAGTGTGAAGATTTTATAGTTTGGGGATGATAATAATAAATGTTATACATTAATAAAACATTACATAAACCTAAAAACCAAAAAAGAGGAAGAATATAAATAACCAAGTTAATAACAAGCCCTAATATACAATTTGATACATTAGATAATGAATATATGTTATGATAGTCATAAAAATAGGAATGCCAGATCTCCCATGGTTGAGCATATAAGAACATACTCAAAGCTCATACATAAAATCTATCTCCATGAAAAGAAACCAAATTTCCCTTTTTCCATAAAACCCATTCACATGTACATCCATTCTCACTATGGTCAAGATCATGATCCCAATCCCGCTCCTAATATAAAATCCATAATGTTTATATACATCTTGAGGGGACTTTGTAAGGTGTGAGTATGAACTCAGTAGGTCCCCACCAACATGTTTCAATCTTTTATCCATATTTATCTAGTGTATACGTATATAATTAAAAATCAAATTCACTCAAATGAAAAAATATGTAAACCACATTAAATATTATCCAATACCATAAAGAAATTTTTACATATATCAGCAAATGTCAAAGTGGAATGATGCATTCACGATCAATCATACCAAAAGATCCTAGATATCTCATATGCATACATGACACCCACAAAATCAATCCTTTTAATAATGTATGCACCAAATATCCAGTAACACTAAAATCCCATCGAGTCCCATAATAGGTTCATTACAAGTCCCTCATAAATGTACTTTAATAAATCCCATTGTCTGAATAGACTGTCATCCCAAGGCATAGTGATATCCATCCCTCGATGAATTTGAGAAAATTCCTGCTCAATATCATTAAATCCCAATAAATGATGAGATATATCCTCCCATCATCCTGACCCATCATCCATAACTTTCATGGTGATTCTCAACCCCCATATGATGGTCTCACTCACCATAAACTCAGCCCATCATCCATAAATGTCATAGAAGGCCTCATCCCCCATTAGATTGTCTCACAAACCTTCAATCATGTATTTCTAAGGGGAAAAACTTTTCCATAACGGATGGTCAATACCATATCCAATACCTCTAAATCTATGGAATCATCCACCCATAATTATTGGCCAGCAACATCTCAACTATTTCCTCATATATGTGCATACAAATCAAATGACACCATTGGATAATCACAATGTTTGGGAATCACCAACACTTCTTAAGCCACACCAAACAAAAACCTCACTGCCACTTAGGAACCTCATCAAACATATATTTCATGGTCATCATCATCATCTTTGACCTAATGATCACATCACGCCAATTTTGATTGTAAACACAATACCACATGTATATGGCCATTCCGGAAACCTAATGAATAGTTTTATCTCAATACCATTGATCAACATCACCCCATGTATTCCAGGCCCTCCCAACACATTACTACATAACCATTTCAGTCATAAAAAAAATATTTATGTTAAAACAATAATGATAAATATCCAAACCAACAAAATACTCATACCACTAAGGTCTTTCCATTTGGGGATCCATTTATTTCAATAGGTATAGAAATTCCCATCGATATATTACAATATTAAAACAATAATAATAATAACAGAATCATTACATAAATAGGCCACACATGGACCAATCAAACACATATAATTAGGGATTCGTACCATATAATGAAAAAAATAATTACAAATCTATGAACAACCAACCATATTATTTTAAGTACTCAATCATCAAATACCTCCTCATATCTAATATGACATGAGAGAAATCAAAGAATTTAAAGAAGACCTATGCAATTGGGAAAATGTGTTTAAGGGAAATATCATTCCAAATAGAAAATTAAATGATGAAATGATATTATAGGAATCATGGACATACCGATATTTTTTCAATGAACCCCACGGTGATCAAATAAAAGCTCAGATATGGGATATTGGCTAAATCATAGAGGAGGATGAAATGGGAGAAATATCTTTTGTTTGAGCACGAATAAAGAGACAAGAAGGTATATGAATTAAATACGAGGGGAATAAAGGTAACTTCACAGTCATCAATGAACCAAATTGTTAGTCTTCACCAATTGGATAACCATACACTAACCATGAGATGTCAATATCTAAATGCACCAACACCTCACATAGATAGGCGCACAATTTGTCAAAATATAGACAGACCATGCAGATCACCTATGCTAAGAACTAAAATCATATAGAATGGAAATTTTCCCCACATATTATGTTTTGTATAACCGTTTCTGAACAAAAAATGTGCTACATGGTTTGGGATTCATGGATTTCACTAACAAGGAACCAACCATGAGCCCAATGTTGTGTATCATTAAAATTTGGTCTTCAATATCAGATGTCTTGAAACAAATCCAAACCTATAATACCCTTAACATGACCTAATAACCATCTATGAAAAATATACTAACTCATTTTAATTCTATATATTATGCTTCGAATCCTATGTCTGTTTTTTTTCTATCTTCTAATCATAAAAGATCAAATCTACCCAGGAATTCTGAACAGTTCAAAAAATATGGACATTAATACATCCCCAACATAAGATAACTAGTCCCCAATATTTTTGGTAACACAAACATATGGAACTAAAATCACTGATATCAAAAATATTATCTAATTTGACCCTAGTTACTCATTTATAATCCAATTCCTACTATGGAACTCCCCACCAAAGGAATGTCCACTCCATTTCTCCCCATACCAACCAAACATTCTGATTATTCCTCTAATCAACATCAGAATATACAATCCCCCATATGACATACCATCATTCCAATACTTCTTTAAATTCACTCTCTATACCCATGTCACACATGAAAATGATGATTGACGAACCAGAGAAAATGATATCATGTTATGTATCTCATCGAATTCCCACCACGTACCCGTGTCACACTTGAAATCCAGAAAGTCCTTCATCACAACTGATTCCCAAAATACATGTGCCGCACTAATGGTCAATAAATAATCTGACCTCATATATATATATATATATTCATTACAAAAAATGTCTCCATTCCTATTCATCTATTACAGATAATAGATCATACTTGATACCCACATACTAACTAATGACTGATTAGTTCAATTAGAACATGTAAACATCATACACCCAAATCATTCATCTCAATATAATAAAGTGAAATTATAACCATAGAGTACATTTAACCACCACTGGATCCCTAGACTCGTTTGACCCTACCAGATAAATAACATGTTCCTGGCCTGAAGCTCGACTATATGAGGCCAAGACTTCTGATTGAGATACACCAGCTACTGCCTACTAACCCCACTATCGGGTCTCACACACTCTCTATAATGACCTGAAGATGGAGTAGTATCCTAGATATGAGATCCTAGTACCACTTACATTCATACATCAGATCCCTATGTCCTACCCACTGTGTTACTCACATATTATTAAGAATTATTCATGCATATCCTCTCTTAGTGTCCCATCTAGATGCATGTCTGACACTCCTTCAGAGGGTGATCACACTAGGTCCAAACATGTATCGTCTACACAAACTAGAAGCACACCATTTAAAATCCACTATATGATTGTCTTCCTAAATCCCTAGTCTAAATAACTTATTAAGACTCCTTAGAGACTCGCTTTTGGGTACCCAAAGCATAACATTTAGTCTCACAAGGTGTTATCACCCATCTCGAATAAAGCATGTCCATCATGTGTCACTTGGCTGTCAATGCCAAATTTTCTAACATTGAGATTGAGATCAAACTATATATGTTTACCTTCACCCTAATGGATTTTCATAATCCATCCATGAACCCTCTCACCATGGAGATGCATTTTCATACCATAAATATTTTAAATTGGGTTAGTTCCATGATATTCAACACATAATCCATAAAAATGTATCCCCTTATTACATGTTCCTGAAATCATGTGCTTGATCATCCCTCAACATCTTTGGGATGATATGCTAAATGAAACTAGCCTCAAAATACATTTATAATAGTCCACCGTGTTGACTAGCACGTACCTATACATCTCGCTAATGTTTTTATATTCCCATGAGTATATATATAGCGATGTTCACACATAGACTTGTTGGTGCCTCATGAATGTCAAATATCATCTACACATACATTATCTAGTACTCTATCACCTACGGTCCACCCTCACCCTAATATAGTGGTGGTTTCTATGACTAGAACTCCAAAGTTAGACAATACATAGATGGTTCATCTCCTAGATATCCATTTTCAATAATATGTATGAATCACAACAATCTCACCAAGAGATTATCCTCTATCCATGTCCCAAAATATTCCAAATGTTGTGTCTACCCTCAATGCCTTATAACCTGTACTTAGGGCTCATAATCATCCTAGCCTTGGGGGGGGGGGGGGGGGCTCATCACGAACCTCAATGTACTAATCTCATTCATGATCTAAAGGAACCACATTTCCACCCTCCAAAGATTTCCCTAGATCTCATCAAGGTGACATCATTCCAAAGAATTAAAACCAAGGTAAATAGCTATAATAAGAGTCATATATATCAAAAATAGGGAAAGCGGTAATTTTCATCACATCTCAACAAAATTACACTTCCCTTCCAAACCCTTGTCACAAGTCATACAAACATTTAGACCCCTTCCTAAAAATATCACATTCATGTGTCACATATCTATAATTTCAGATATCGTCATCATGAGTTGGCCGAATATAATTCCAACATGAAGCAATATAGGAAAACATTGTTTAGATTTTTTGACATTTTAAATAAAACCCCATGTTCCTTATTCTTACGCACCCTTAACAAATTTTTATCTATACATACCAAATTTATATAGGATCAGATATAATCACATAAGAACCACATACATGGGATGAATAAGTAGAATTACAGTAAAATTTGATACATAAAAATGTTTTTAAGGTATTTAAAAAAACAACCGAACCATTTTTTTCATTCCAATTTTCAATCCATGGTCATTTGAACATGAAAATATCATATATCCCCACATGCATAACATTATGAATTAATACCCCTCCCCTTCCATACTGATCCAATGGTTGTAATCTCAAAATCAAATAACATCATACCCAAGTGTGCCACTCGTGGAGGAAATTAATCAAATCTAAAAGTGAAATCACAAAATCAGCCTCCCACTGATAGAAATATTTCATTTCCCACATGTATGAGATTGAAACCACCCAAACCAGATCTCCTTGATTAGTTTTGAATAGATCCATGTTTTCAATCTACCATAACCCAAATAGTAAGACCAGAAATGAATTGAAAATTCATTGATATCATTTGATGTTTGCTGAAACAAGAGACACATAACCAGGGCTCTATGTTGGAGGACTATTGGCCCATAGCAGTGCTTCTCCATACACCAAAGGCTATAAACTAGTAGTGAGTATCGAATCTGGTGATATTTTGGATATTATATAGATTGGTGATGATTATAAGAAAACTCTTATAATAATAAAATATTGTGGAATCTTTCACACCAAACTCTATAGAGGAATATAAATAAACATGGACATAAAAAGAAAAGGGAAAAATCATACATATCAATTAACATATACATTTCATTATAGACATGATAAAATAGACATACATGATCTATCATAGAAGATATTATTTGAAATTAGTCAAATAACAAGAAAATATAGTCTAGTTCAATGAAATAAACCCTCATAGTCATTCTTCAATCCATACCTTGAATCTATGCATCAGTGATCATTATAGTCCAAAGCATGATCTTGGTCCCTTCTTTGATCTCAATGCCATGCGGTCTATATGCTTCTTATGGGACCCCTGTAGGGTGTGAGTGTGAAATAATTTGGACCCCACCAAAAATTTATTGTATTAAATCCATATTTATAACAATGTGTGCATATATAAATAAATAGAAACTACATTCATGCATAAAAATACTTAACATTCATTACTCATGATTAACAACTAAAATGATACATTTATCTACCTTAACAGATGATTGAGTGGAACAATGTATCCATAGTCAATAATATTTGAATAAATTTGGTATCTCATCCACATACTTCTAACCTGACACCTCATTCCATTTAATTATGGAAACACCACCTGTCAAGTAACACAACTTCCAATTATAATTCCAAATCTTTCTATCACAAATCCCTAAGAATTCCACAAAAACAATAACCATCAACTAAATATACCAACATCCCAAGGCATGGAATGTTCTATCCCTAGATGAATAATAATACACTATTATCTCAATAATCTGACATAATAATTAACATTGAGATCTATCCTACTATTATCTCATCCCATCATCCACCGTAGTCATAGTGATCCTAAACCCCATTGGATGGTCTCACTCAATATTAATAATGGATTTAAATATTTACTTCCTCCTACATAAATAATGGTCAACACAATCCTTGATGACTCTAAATCTATGGAGGCCTACACCCATAATAATTGGTCAACACCACCTCAACTAATCCATCATCTTTGTGAACATGACTCTAATAGAGACTTTAACCCATCATGGTGAGTGGTAATCACCAACATTTATAATTCCACCCCATCTGAAAACATCATTTCGACATGTGAACCTCATAACCCATTAGTGGCATGGTTATCACTATCCACCATAACCCGAAAATCACATCGCCTCAACTATAATTTTTAACACCTTCCCATATTTATCGAACAACCTCATCCTAAGGAACCTTGTCATCTAAACCCCAATGATCGAAATCCCCCCAATAATTTCAAGTCCCTCCCAAAATGTTTCCATGGAACCAATTTAGTAATATCACAATATAAATCAACAAATTAACACTATCACAATAAAAATCCAAACCGTCTGAATCCCAATACCACTCATGTCATTCCATTCAAGTATCAATTTATTTTATTTGGTATGGATATTCCTATCTTCATATTCAAATAGTAAAACCATAAAATAATAATAATAGAATTATTTAGATGGGACTCACTTGTAGCACTCACTCATGTGTATTTATGTTTTAAAACCATAGCATGTGTAAAAATAATCATACAACTAGGATCCTCTTACATTATTCATATTGGTACTCACTCATAATATATAGTCCACTAAACAGTCCCAAAACAAGAAATATTACGAAATCTAACAAATACCAAAGAAATAGGGAAAATAATCATGTATGGAAATATTATTCCAAAGGTTGAGGGAAAATTAAAATAGAAAATTTTGGAATCAAGGGATTATTGGTATTCTTCCAACACACTAGATGGTGCTCTATACATAGGTCAAACAATGGTGATTTGAAATAGCAAAGAGGATGAAGAAATTAGAGAGCTCCCCAAACTGTGGGTTCGACTGAGGATAAAATAATGGAGGACAATTAAATATAAGGTATGAAAAAGGTACTTTTTCCATCATAAAATACCTCATGGTTTGGTTAACCATGTTTCGACCATAGAGTGCCACTTTCTAAAGGCACCACCCCCTTGCATTGCTAGGTACAATATTTTTCAAAATGTATGTATCCCATAAATTTATCATTTGGTAATAATAACTAATAGTTTTCAGGACAATTGTAACACCCTAATATTTTATAAGATATATTGCTTTTAATTTCTTACATATCTTCTGTTGTACGCTACACCAAGATTATCTAGCGCTATACGCAACACCGTATTAGCTTGCAGTATACGGAACACTAATCTTGGATCGTGCTACACACAATTTCATGTTTGTTTTGATAGTAGTTATTCTACACAAAATTGAGTGAATATATATATATGTATATTCAATGTATAAATGAAATATGGTTGGATCTTGTTATACACAACAACAAAGAAGTCTTGTACAACACACAACTATGACTTGGCTTGCATTACACGCAATCATGACCATCCTTGATAGCGTGTGTTGTACGCAATACCGAGTTTCACTAAACAACGATATGTTATTAAAATATTATATAAACTAGCCATTATGAATATTAATACCGACGTTTTGAAAATTTATAAATTTTATCATTCAAAATGGACTTCATTTTTGGATTCGGAATATCGAAATTAGCCTAGGGTGAAATTTTGGTATTTTTCTAAAAACCTTCCATTTTTATGAATAGTCAAAATAATGAGTTATTGGTTAAAACATAATTTTTATTTAAATAATTATTTATTTAATTTTATTTTATTTTAGGTCAAAAATTTTATATAATACTTATATAAGTTGTATTTAATTCATTGGAGTCATTTTATAATAATTTTAGATATTTAAAATTTGTATTGAACTTTTCACTGTCTTTTACCCACCTCCTAGGAGAATTTGAAAATTTAAAAAAAATTATTTTTACTGCTTCTGTGAGTGGAATTTCGAAAATTTGAGTGACACTGTTAATTCCAAGGAGTAGAATGTGGTTCAATAAGATAAAAATAATTTTTATTGAATAGTAACTTTTTACTTTTTTTAACCACGGTTAAAAGTAAATAGGGTAATTAAGGGTAAAAATGATATTATTATTATCCTAACAAATGTACTAATTCTATTGGATATTTGTAATTAGACCAAAAAAACCTTAGTAATAAAATATTACCATTTATGTCCACTTGGATTAGATTAGGACACTTATTATTATTTTAATTAAAGAAGAGTTTAAAGACTTAAAATCAAAGTTTAATAAATAAAAAATGATTAATATAGGGTTATACAATATCTAAATTCAACCAAAAATATTAATTACAAATCTAAAGATATTTCCTACATAATGGTATTTTATTTATAATTTTTAGAAATTAAATAATTTAATTTATTTATGACACAATGAGGATACAATAATTACCTTATTAATGAAATATTAACATAATTGATGTTATAAATACACAAATAAATGTAATTAGAGACTTTTTATAAATTAAAATAAATTTATAGGTTAATATGACATTTAATTATTGACTTAATTATCTTTTTTCGTACTAATAAAGCTTTTATGAGTTTGAAAAAAAATCAATTACCAAATAGTGTCGTATTTTTCATAAAATAGTTTTTAAAACAAATATTATATTATTAATTTTTATTTTATTCCTAAAAATATGAGGATCGTCCAAATGACTTAGATAATGTTACATATATTAATAATTAACCACTTGGGGTTATTTTGGCATGTTATTGTATGTTTATTAACCATATAGTGTAAGAAAACAAGAAGACACAGTAAAAGTTAAATTATTTAACTTAGAGTTAAATATAAATGATAAATTTAAAATAGTAAAATAAACTTGTAAAAAACATATTTTTTGAGAGTATTTAGACTCTTCCCTACCTTAGCATCGAAATAAATCAATTTGGATCTATTAAAAACCGAAAATGACTTTATTATGAAATAATATTTTATGTTTTTTCCTAAAGTCCCCCTCTCCTCCCTTATAAAAGGGAACCTCCTTCCTCTTCTCTTTAAACAATTTTTAGCCTTCATGCTCGGACAAACCCTACCCATTTCCCTTATCAACTTCCCTAGAAACATTATAGAGGTTCTGGTATCCTTAAATGACCAACTCTAGTGGCTTAAGAGGAGGTTAAGAAGAGGTGCGTCAAAGAAGAGGTAATATGCTTTACCGATTCTTTCCAATTTATTTATTCTTATACTTCTTATTCTTTATTTTTTCCATCACAAATTAATAACATCAGTATCAATCATATACTGATATGTTATTATAAATATTAAACAACCATATTTCATTTTCTATCCATCCTACGGAAAACCAAATCACCGCGCGTTGGTACGTACGGAATACCGTTTTTACGCCGTGGTGTAATCTGTTTTCCACCACCACCTTACATGGATGGGTATAATGGTGTAAATAAATAACTATATATGGTTATTGAAAAGTTATATTTATTCATAAATATTATACATACACTTCTATACAATTCCACTATCATGGGAATGATATCACTGCTCGTGTGTACGTACGGATTACCGTCTCCATGAACGCGATGAGATTCATTTTCCATGATTAAACATTAAAGTATGATTATAATTTATATATAATAAATAATACTAAAATATATTACATAATAATGATACTGTATTTATGTACATATATTTTTCATTTACTTAATTCCATTTAATTCAATAAGGAAACGAAAACAGCGTTCATGCATACGTACGGCTTATAGTCTCCATGAACGGTGTATTTCATTCCGTTTATCGATCTATCATATATACTTATATTATGATTATTATTATATATAAATCATGTTTTAAATTATTGAATTATGTAAATCAGGATATAAGTAATAATATCAAGAACAACATGTTGAAACAAGTACGATAAATGAATCGATTTTACCCAAAACACTGCTTTAACATAAAATTTACAAAAGAATGAGTAATTAAAAGTCATAAGTGAACCATATATGATATCATAACAAAAAATATGATTCTGTAAAAATTCAATGATATTATTTAAATAATTATACAGGAGGTTAGGATACATACAAAGCATATTGGACATAAGGTAAGAGATAATTTTTCAAGCTCATTTTTATTCGAGATTGCTTATACGTAAGTATTTATTAGGGTTATATTTTTCATCCATGTACATATAAATGTTTTTCATAAAGTGTTTAATATTACTTCATGTATTTTTAATGTCATGTTTATCACTTTTTGACTTTTACATTGTTTTATGGAAGGAATCATTCTTTTGTCTACCATACGAGGATCTTTTTGGATTTTCCGGAAAAAGCATGAGAAGAATGTTTTTTAACTTATACGGCATGAATGGATTTTTAAGATTTCATAAAACCTTATTTATATAAAAATTACTCTATAATATTTCATTACTATTTTCAATAAAATCCTTTTCTTTTAGAATTTCATGGCATTTTGCTAAAAGATAAATTTTTGAAGAAGAAAGGATATTTTCCTCAAGAATTCATTTCAAGTGTTTTATCAAAACCATTTTCCATATAAGAGGACGTTATTTCAGATTTGTATGTTTCAAGTATAATGTCTCTATTATTTAGTTGGATTCAATTATATTATGATAAAATAATATCCAATTGTTTTATATGGATTATGTTATGAGGGGATGATATTTATGAAACCCATGTTATTCTTTGGATTATGACGAATGATTTGTGTTTATATTGTGGAACAAGTAATAATGATTTAAATATGAGATGGAGGGACCTATATCTCCCTCCAAAGCATTGGTTAAAGATTTATATCTCATGAGATAGACATGGCTGGAATGGTATGTTAATCTGGTTCAGTGATACAGGACTGGAATGAGGAGTGAACTCGATTTCAGAAAGGGACATTGTCCACTAAGATGGTATTGGTAGTAAGGCCTTGGATAATATGGAAATCATACCATGTGAATAATGGTTTTACTTAATTACATGTTTTATTCCCATGCTATTTTATCAGGATTGATGTTCCATTATGATCTATGTCTTACGTACTACCAAGATTTATTTCACAACTCAAGATTTTGATATTTAAACATTATGTTCATGTTTTTATGTTAAAATGTATATGGTTTGTTTTATTTTCTCCATGCTTACCCTTATTGATCATTTGAGAACACCTTTTATATGTTTTATTTTCCCCAGGATATAAAGAAAGGTTTTAGGTAAGAAAAAATGGAAGATCTTTATGGGAGATTTGAAGATCATTCACCAAGATTAGAAGATTATGTTTCATGTTTCCAAAGACACTAAACTATTATGATCCTTTGGTTTATATTTTTGTTATGTATTATGTATTCCGCATATGTAATGTAATTTCCATGTATGTCAATCATTAGGTCTCTACATTTGGTATCCGGGGAATAGTTTAGTCATCCTTTGGAAACTAGGATTCGAAATCATTAGTGAGATCCCTAGAGAAATTTCTAAGGTATGTCTAGGGATGTCCCTAAGGTTAAGTAAAAGTATAGGTTATAGTCCTAGAATTAAAGTAAAGATTATATAATTAAACCTAATATGTTATAGATTGAATGTAATCCCCCTTTATTATGTTTTTTTTCCTCTCATACTATTCTTTTTGTGTTTTTAGAAACGGCATGAAACATGAGGATTCATGTTAATGGAGAATATGATGGAAAATGGAATGATATTCTTCAAGAGAAACCAAATGAAACGGGATTTGGAAGTCCAAAAGTCATTATTATTCCTAATCAGAAATCTCATAATATGATCAATAATCTCAACTTTGGTATGTTTCATGGATCGTCTAATAAGAGAAAGATGGAGTTTCATGATGATCATAGAGGAAAGAAAGTCCAATTTCCCTCATGTAAATCTTGTGGGAAGAGGCATCAAGGCGAATTTTTCAAATGAACTGGAATATGCTTTCGGTGTGTAAAAGAGGGACACAAATCCAGTAAATGAAAAGGAAAAGGTTCAGTTAACTCCATGTACAAGGATAATTGTATTTCTAAGACATCAAAAAACGGTTAAATGTTTTAAATGTGGAATGTATGGGAATTATACAAACAAATGCCCTAAGGGAAAGTCTCATTTAGAGAATAAGCATTGTCGTATGGGTAGTATTTATGTTGATGAAGATGAAGAGACTAAAAATGATATATGATATAATAGAAGTGTTGAGGAATAAAATGAGGAAGCTCGGTAAGTGGTTTAAGAAGGTAGTGGAATGATTGTATGGTAATCAAGAGTCATGTTGTATAGGTAATTTTATGGTACTATGGAATAAAGAAACATCTAAGGATTCTAACAAAAAAAATTTTCCCATAGTATTTGAAAATATATATTGAATGGTACCGGTAACCATAAAAGTTTATTCATATATTTTTGGAAAGAAGATGATATGCACATAATGAATGGATAAAGAGATAATGAATTGTTTGATAGTATTAATGAGCTCATGACTAATATAAGGAAAAAGTTATATCATGGATTGAGTATATAGAAATTTTGGGATTTTGGTATGTCGAAAGAGTTAACTTTTGGAAAAAATCATGTTTTCACTAAGGTTCAATGGGTATTCATTTTTTCAAGGGAATACATGATTAAGGTATTCACAAGATTATAATGTGACCAAAAAGATATATCAAGGATAAATGATGGTGTTCACATGCTCAGCAGATGGCATTTCTAGGAATTGTTTTCTTTATACAATGAGCTTGGAGATAAGTATTTTAGATAAGCCAAATGATTTAAAATGGATTATGTTGGACATAAGTTAGTATTGTTTAAGGTAAGAACTTTTTTCGATATTATTGATGGAATGTTATAATGATGTAGTTTTAGAAAAAGGAAAAAATGCAGGACAGGCGACAACCTGTCGTGTCGGACAAGGATGTGGGAATCGAACCCACAACTGATGTGCGACAGGCCTTTATCGTATACCACTGGCCTATAGGAAGTCCCTGGTTAGTAAAAGCTAGTTTTTATCATATTAAGTGGTATGAGAGATGAAGTATAAGTCCATTTTTTGGTATAAAAAATGATTAAACTCACCATATATGGACTTATGTATATTTGATAACTTTTTCTAACCTTTTTTTTGAGATAGATGGAATGACCCATCATTCTATCACATGATCTGTTACCAATGCACGGAAGAAAAATCCAACTTCATATCTTTACGAGATGATGTGGAAATTGTTCATAGAACAAACAACAGTCAGATTGTACCAACAACAAGTAAGTATTTCATTTAATGATCTTGAAAACAAAAAATGTTGTCATAGTGTCCTCATATCTGATAAATCAGATAGTACCTTTGATGATCACAAACTTACGGCTTTGTGATTTATGGCTTTTTCATAGCCATGTTCTCTACCACTCTTCATTAGAACTTGGTGGTTAAATTTCTCTTTCATTCCATATTTTCACCTATGTCCTCCTATGTGGAAACCCAGTGATTAGTTAATTTGGGTGACTGTTACATTTCATACTTTAGTTTTTAAAGTTTAGTTTTGGTATTCCATTTTACGATGTGGGTTTCTATGAAAGGAACTCTCATGTAATAAACCATTTATAACCCCGACGAATTTCAATGGCGAAATTAATTTTAAGGGGGGTAGAATGTAACACCCGAAGAATTTATAAGATATATTCTTTTTAATTTATTTCATATTTCTTATTGTACGCAACACCAAGATTATCTTTCACTATACGCAACACCGTATAAGATTACAGTATACGCAACACTAATCTTGGATTGTGTTATACACAATTTCAAGATTGTTTGATCGTAGTTATTCTACGAAAAATTTAGTGTATATAAATATGTATATATTCAATGTATAATTGAAATATGGTTGGATCTTGTTATACGCAATAACAAATAAGTCTTGCACTATAAGAAACATTGACTTTTCTTGCATTACACACAATCATGACCTTCCTCGATAGTGTGTGTTTTACGCAATACTGAGTTTCACTAAACAACGATATATTATTAAAAAATTATAAAAACTAGCCACTATGAATAGTAATACCCACGTTTTAAAAATTTATAAATTTTATCTTTCAAAATGGACTTCATTTTTGGATTCAGAATATTGAAATTAGCCTAGGGTGAGATTTTGGTATTTTTCTGAAAACTTTCGATTTTTGATGAATAATGAAAACAATAAGTTATTGGTTAAAACATACTTCTTATTAAAATAATTATTTAGTTTATTTAAATTTATTATAGGTCAAAATTGATACATAATACCTATATAAGTTCAATGTAATTCATTGGAGTCATTTTATAATAATTTTAGATATATAAAATTTTTATTTAACTTTTCACCTTCTTTTACCCACCTCCTAGAATAATTTGACAATTTACATAAAACATAATTTTACCGCTTCTGTGGGTGGAATTTTGAAAATATGAGAGACATGTTTAATATCAAGGAGTAAAATTTGGTTTAATAAGAAAAAAATAATTTTTTGGTGAATAGTAAGTTTTTACTTTTTTTACCACGGTTAAAAGTAAATAGGGTAATTAAGGGTACAAATGATATTATTATTACCCTAACACATGTTTTAATTCTATTGGATAAGTTTAATTCGACCAAAAACAACCTTAGGAAAAACATTTTACCATTTAAGTCCACTCGGATTAGATTAGGACACTTATTATTATTTTATTTAAAAAAGAGTTAAAATAGTTAAAATCAATGGTTAATAACTAAAACATTTTTAATATAGGTTTATACATTATATAAATTAAACTAAAAATATTCATTAAAAAGATAAAAAGATTTCATACATAATGTTATTTTATTTTTAATTTTTATACCTTAAATAAAGTAATTTATTTATGAAACAATGATGATGCAGTAATTACCTAATTAATAAAATATTAACATAATTGATGTTATAAATACCCAAATAAATGTAATTTGAAACATTTTATATATTAAACTAATTTTATAGGTTAATATGACATGTAAGTATTGATGTAAGTAACTTTTTTCGAACTAATCATGCTGTTATGATTTTCGGAAAAAAATCAATTTCCAAATAGTGTCATAATTGACATAAATTAGTTTTTAAAACGGATATTATATTATTAATTGTTATTTTATTCCTAAAAATTTATGGTTCGGCCAAATGACATATATAAGGTTATATTTATTAATAATGAACCACTTGTGGTTCGTTTTACTTGTTATAGTATGTTTATTAACCATATAGTGTAAGAAAACAAGAAGACACAGTAAAAGTTAAATTATTTAACTTAGAGTTAAATCTAAATGATAAGGTTAAAATAGTAACCTAAACATTCCTAAAACTTATTGGTTGAGATTATATAGACCCAACCCCACCTTAGCTTCTAAATAAATCAATTTGGATCTATTAAAAACTGAATATGACATTATTATAAAATACTATTTTACTTTCTTACAAAGGTGCCCCTCTCTTCCCTTATAAAAGGGAACCTCCTCCCTCTTCTCTTTACAAAATTTTGAGCCTTCAATCATGGAAAAACCCTGAACATTTCCCTTCTAAACTTCCCTAGAAACATTATAGAGGTTCTGTTCTCCTCAAAATACCAAATCTAGTGCCTTAAGTGGAGGTTAAGAAGAAGCGCATCAAAGAAGAGGTAATATCCTTTACCGATTCTTGATAATTTATTTCCTCTTCTAATTTTTCTTCATTATTTGTTTAATAATAAATTAATAACATTAGTATCACTAATATACTGATATGTTATTATAAATATGAAACAAACCTATTAAATCTTTTATCCATCCAACTGAAAATGAAATCACCGCGCGTGCGTACGTACAGAATACCGTCTCCAGGCCGTGGTGTAATCTATTTTCCACCACCACCATACATGGATGAGTATAATGGTGTAAATAAATAACTATATATGATTATTGTATAGTGATATTTATTCTGAAATATTATGTATACACTTAAATACAATTCCACGATCATGGGAATGATATCATCGCTCTTGTGTACGTATGGACCACCGTCTCCATGAACGCAATGAGATTCATTTTCTAGGATTAACCATTGAAGAATGATTATAATGTATATATAATAAATAATCATGAAAGATATTACATAATTATTATACTGTATTTATGGACATATATGTTTCATTTAATTAATTCCATTTAATTCAACAAGGAAACGAAAACTGCGTTCATGCGTACATATGGCCTACCGTCTCCATGAACTGTGTATTTCATTCCATTTATCGATCTATCATATATATTTACATTATGAATATATATTATATATAAATCATGTTTTACTTTATTTAATTATTTAAATCAGGATATATGTAATAATATCAAGAACAACATGTTGAAATAAGTACGATAAATGAAACGATTCTACCCAAAACGCTGCTTTAACATGGAATTTACAAAAGAACAGGTAATATAAAGTCATAAGTGAACAATATATGATATCATAACAATAAATATTATTCTGTAATAAGTAAATGACATTATTTAAATCATTATACAGGAGGTTAGGATACATATGAAGCATATTGGACATAAGGTAAGGGATAATTATTCAATCACATTTTTATTCGAGATTTCTTATACGTAAGTATTAACTAGGGTTATATTTTTCTTCCATGTCCATAAAAATGTCTTTCATAAAGTTTTTAATATTCATGCATATATATTTAAATTAATTATTACCTCTTTTTGACTTTTACATTGTGTTATGGAAGGAATATTTCTTTTGTTTACCATATGAGGATCTTTTTGACTTTTCCGGCAAAAGCATGAGGATAATTTTTTTTAACTTATATGGTGTGAATGGATTTTCACGATTTCATAATTCATTATTTATATAAAGCTTCCTATACATGATTTTATTATTATTTTCAATAAAATCTTTTTCTTTTAAAATTTCACGGCATTTTGTGAAATGAATATTGATTTTGAAGAAAAATGGATATTTTCCTCAAGAATCCATTTAAAGTGTTTTATCAAAACTGTTTTCCATCTATGATGACATTATTTCATATCTGTATGTTTCAAGTATAATGTCTCTATGATTTAAAAGGCTTCAGTTCTATTATGATGAAATGATATCCATTTGTTTTATATGGATTATATTATGATGGGATGCTGTTTATGAAACCCATATTATTCTTTCGGTTATGATGAAAGATTTATGTTTATGTTGTGGAACAAGTAATAATGATTTCAATACAACATTCATGGGACTTATATAGCTCTCCAATTCATTGGGTAATGATTTATATCTCATGAGATAGACATGGATGGAACGATAAGTTAATCTGGTTCAGTGATACAGGACTGGAACGAGGAGTGAAATCGATTTCAAAAAGGGAATTTGTCCACTAAGATGGTCTTGGTAGTAATGCCTTGGATAATATGGAAATCATATGATGCGCTTAATGGTTTACCAAAATTACATGTTTTATTCCCATGCTATTTTATCCCGATTAATGTTCCTTTATGATCTATGCCTTACGTACTGCCATGATTTATTTCACAACTCATGATTTTGATGTTGAAACTTTATGTTCATGTTTTGAAGTTCAAATGTATATGGTTTGTTTTATTTTCTCCATGCATACCATTAATGAGTATTTGAGCTCACCCTTTTTATGTTTTCTTTTCCCCTGGATATAACGAAATGTTTTAGGCAATAAAAAAGGAATATCTTTATCGGAGATGTTGGAGATCTTTCACCAAGAATAGAAGATTATGTTTCAAGATTCAAAAGACACTAAACTATTACGGTCCTTTGGTGTCTTTTTTTATGTATTAAGTATTCTCCAAAATTAATGTAATGTCCATGTATGTCAAGCTTTGGGTCTCTACATACATACACCCCAAATCACTTGATTTTTCAATTTTTTTCTTCGAAAATTATGTTTCACATGCATAGGGTTTCCCAATTATTACTTAATGTGTGTTATTCAGGTGCCTTGTGTTGTGCCTCTTGAACATTTCATCCCAAATACTATCACTCTTGAATCCAAACCAAACATCTGAGACACTTACTGGGACTTAACCCCCATAAATAAGAACATATTAATGTATTTTAATTATCTAAATAATGTTCATAGGACCTATTTAATATTTGTACTGTCCACTGAAATTAAAAGAAAATATTTTCCCAGGAATTACAACCCATTCAAAAAATTGAGACATTATTAGAATACCATAATTATTTAAATGAAATTAATAATACACATAATGATGTTAAATCATTTTATAATATTTGTATCCCTGAAGTTGATCAAATAAATCTTCAATATGAGTTATAAGATACAAGTTCTATATTTTAATATCACTAATTTCTTTGAATTCAATGCACAACCTCATAGATCTATATTTCATGATAATGAAGTGGATAAGGGATGTCTACGGTGAAACACAATGGAATATAAATATTTTATCACACTACTTTATATTTTTATTCACATCCAATAATTAGATAGTGGCCATTATATAGGGAGTCTTTGATATTAGTATTTTATTTGGGTTTAAATAAACGGAAATGTAAACATAATTTAGCAGTGCATGTCCAAAAAATTAATCAATAAATATATATAAAAAATTATATTCAATAGGTACATTCTCAATTTAGAGATAAAATTTTCATAAAAACATTTTTAATTCTCCAATTCACCAAAAAACACATTCAGAAGAGCTATGGGGGTGGATCTAGACATGAGTTAGATGATTAATTCTCCCCTCTATTGATAAATACTTCAAAATATTCATCACGAATTATAATTTCATTATCCGTGAAATAATTTTTTCCACCAAATTTTGATATTTAATCCCTTAATGACGACTTTATACAAATAAAACAATAGTATAATATGGATATATGAAAATATGGAACCTTTATGTGTAATAGTGGGAACATATTGAAACATACATATTTAGGTGAGACTTTGACATTGAGTCTTCACTGTTAAATCCAATCTTGAGGTGCTTGGAATGTAATAAATTTTCATATAAAATAATGAAGATAAAATTTTTTTAGTTCTTTTAGAATCAAATAAATCAATTTTTAATTATAGTAAATGTTTAAAGTAAATGAAACCATATCATTAGGGACTTCAACCTCAGATATTTTGATCATATGGGCTTAGCCTTTCAATATTATCATTTTCCAGGGAAAATATCATTGATTCTTGTAAAATCATTCCCAAAATTCCACATCTCCTAAAAAAGAATATTTACACATTAGAATATTATTTCAGTCCCTTGTAGCCATGATAATGGATGATTTTCTCTCCAAAAATCTAGAAAACTCATATTCTCATCAATCATTTCTATGGTGTTCATTTCACATTTATTAAAATATGGGAATTCCTCCATTCACTTCTTACCAGCTTCATTATTTTATATTCTAGAGTTATCAACAATCCATTATTTATATTTATTCCATTTAAAGATACGAGACATGGAAAAATATTTCTATGTTTAGATAGCACATGATATTATATCTTCATATAATAAGAGTGTTTTGGATAAAAATTAAATTTAAAGGATTTGATTAAGCCCATCAATAAAGTGGTCAATATATCTCTTCTTTATAATATATGTAATATATATGATTCATTACTATCCATGTAAAATATCTTCATTCTTAACTAAATTTATCTCCTCTTTTTCAATCAAACACAAAAAATTTCTCTCTATATCTGCTCATTTATCAGGAGGAAAATATTTTTTTCTATAAGGGTGCCCTAAAATGCTTAAATTTCATATTTTATGTTTATTATTCATCCTTTTTGGTTTTAATTAAATACCAATATTGATCCAACAACCATATGAGATTAAAAAATATCATGAAAACCTTCTCTATTTCATTACATCCCAAAGGGTAAAATATATTCTCAAATGAAGTTATCCATTTCTCACCAAAAAAAATGAATTTGTAGTCTAATTGATTGATGGGGTTTATTAATAGATTAAATGGTAAAAAATTGTTTCACCATGTCGTTGATTAGTAGAATGCTCCACACATGAAATCTTATTTGACATAACCTGAGTCCACACCCCCAATATTTCTATAATTCATTTATCTATAATTGTAGCTCCAACTCCATATTAATTATCATTAATTGGAAGGAAATTACTACATGGAATATGAACATTGATATGTTTTCTATTACAACTAAAATATTCTGTTTATATGAAAGAAATTACAATATATGTGATCATAACATTGGGAATCATAACGTATAATTTGAATTGTTGTAATGAACGTAACATAAATATAATATCTTGTATAACTAATTTAAAAAAATATACATGGTACATTTATGAATATTATCAAGTCATAAAAACATATTCAAATCCTTTAAAGGGTTTTATGAAGAAGAAATGTCAATTATCCCAATCATATCCCTTGTGAATGTCAAACTAGGTGTGTTGTAATGCCCTTTTTCAGGCAGTTGGTGGCGATGGAGTCAAATACCAATGCGCCCATTTTTGAAACATTACCCATAGGTACAATTTGGATAGATCCACATTCAATTGTTGTATCTAGACATGGATGTATTAATAGGAAAACTGCAAAATATTTTCCTTACTCAAACATGGGGATATTATCGTATACTTATAATTTTCCTCAAAGACTATTACAAGTCTATATTCCATTATCCATGTTTTCATAAATATAGGACCTAAGGATTCTTCTAAACATTCTCATGTAGAAACTATAATAACCTTCACCCATGTTTTCTAGATACATTGGTTACTTTATTACATTTGAACTTGACAAAAGGATTCTCACCCTGAAGGACCAAATAGTTTTCTACCATTTAAAGACTTGATACATACATGAATTCAATATTCCAATTGAATAATTAAAATCACTCATAGATTTTTCTTTGAGAACATAATTATTATTTTAAATGTATATATGCATATCAATCACAATACACTTCCTATAACCATGTGGAGAAGAATTATAATAAATGGATGATCTCTAGTGCTCAATAATGGTATGAAAAGAGATATCATGAATAAATAATTGATGGTTAATATAGAAAGATAAATAATTGAACACATAAACCTTTAAATTAATAACATGAATATGATTAATAATATTTCATGAATAAATGATGATTAAACAATTCCATATAAAAATCACATGAGCTTAATTCATACCCATTTTTATAACTAATTGAATAATCATATGTACATCATTAAATAATCAAATAATGATGGAATATATAATAATAGACATCATTATAATGCTATCAATTCATCATCTCATGACATCTTAGATAAATTGGTAAGTCCTCAACAAAACCACAAGCTAGTTTTTCTAATGAGACATACTGATGCATCGATGGGCTATAATAGGTTTCATCTATCACTTACTATGTCTCATTCATTCTTTATATGAAAGGGGAGAAACATAATCCCATAAATATTTATATTGAAAAAATATTATTCAAAATATTAATAGCATCACTATACAATAAAAAAATCAACATAAACTATTTTATTAGAAGCTATCATATAAAAAGATAATAATTTCCCCAATTAACAAACATAATAAAAAACCTTATAACATTTTATATATAATAGTATCAATATAGTTCATTACTAGTCAAAATAATAACAACCCATCCAAATAAATAATAATGATGATATCGTTACAATATATTCCCATTATAATATAAGTAAAATTAGGATTATTATCATTGATAAATATATATATCATAATAATTAAATTAAAAACATACTTAAGGAAACTATACTTTTTTACTTTGAAAAAAACCGTAAATATTTCCAGAATATTAGGAATTTTATTCTATAAAATGAATCAAAGAAACAATGAAATGATTCTTAAAAGAAATAAGTTGTCATGGTGGTGCTTAATTTAATACATTCCATTACATACATTATTTTCTCACTACAGTGAAAAGGTAAAAAGTACCACTTTTGGAAAATGAATATTATTTTCCATTCAAAATATTTTCAAAAAATATAAACATAGTAAAACATTTCCTGAATAAATCATGTGGAGGATGTTGAAAATATTTTTAAAATATTTTTAAAAAACAAGGATATGAATTAAAATAGATTCTCAACCGAACGGAGAAATAAAATTATCATTTCTTAAAAATATTTTATCAATACATTTAAGTAATAATGTGAAGAAAATAGTAATATCATATAAATTTTTTGTGAATAATAATAGTATAAGAAATATTTTTTGTTTATTTTGAGATAGATCATAATATTTCATCACCAAAAACCTAATCATAATCAATCCAAATAAACTATGAGATTGTAATTATAAAACTATTATCGTATTATAAATTTTTAATTATAAAACCCATGAAATAAATTACATCAAATAAATATTTAAATATCATTAATATAACTAGATTCATGCTACACCATATCAAATTATGGGTATATACACCAATGAAAATAAAATGTTCTGGATTTTACATATTTCTTATGAATGTAAATGTGTGATGAGAAACCCTTACCACAGATAAAATTTCCTTCAAATTTTTTTGAAATTATATAATAATAAATATATATTTATTAGAATCAAATTACATATCCATATTCATATATATCACACTATAAATGATTGATTTAGAAATTTTTATCACTGATTTCTTAACAATTATTTGTTAAAATTACTATTTTATATAATAACTACTTCATTTTCATATATGTTTTATTTTAGTACTTTATTTGTTTGTATATTTATTATGATTTAATAATATAAATTTTTTTTACCATTATATAAATTTAATATTTTTTCATTAAATATGAATTCATAATTTTACAAAAATGTTACATATAGAAAAATGAGTTACACAATTCATTGAGATGTCGGGCTGAATATACGCATGATCTCTCGTTTCAATTTTTCAACAGATATATTGAATAGAAGATAAATAATAGTTAAACATTAGAGAATAATTATTATATCTTATAAATTAAATATATTCATTAAATCTATTCCCATTACCATTCACATCAAGAAAAAATGAGAAACATATCACATCTCTACGTGAAGGCGGTATTCCACACTTATGCACAAGAGACATTATACTGTTCCAATGGATTGAAAGGTAAGAATGTTTATGGGATATTATAATTAAATAAGTATATTTTTTTAAAATTGTTTACATAAACATTATATCAATAATTTTATCTATTTATTAGATGCAGTGAGGGAAAATGAATTACATTGTACCATGATGAGGTAGTTCATTATAGAAATTATGGATGTTTTTGTTTCCCATTTAATGAATCATAGAATGGATATAGGTAATTACAATAATATAAAAAATTATATTTTTATGGATTATAATGGGGTTATTACTTCAACATATTTGGATAATATTTGAAGGAGTTAGAGGAATAAAAAAACGATGATTTATTATTAAGAACAATGCCTCTTCTTCAGAAGACCTTTTTGGATTTAAATCCAAAGCCTTCATAGAATATTTCTATGATAAATAAATAGAATATATGTTGATTTAAGGGGTAAAAATAATTTATAAATTCAGTAATTTTATGAACATAATTTCTTTTAATGATTTAAGTGGATAGGATATGGTGTTTTCTTTTATAAATGGGAGAATGGACACACATGAATTTTTTTAAAAGAATAATTTTTAACCTTATTTCACTAACGAAAAAAGGATCCAAAATGGCTAATTGTAAAACATTATATGGTTTATGGTCTAAATAGTTCCATAAAATATAAATTATTCATATTTAATGTTAATTTTGGCCCATATTATTTATTAATCCCCTGATAAAAGAGTTTTAATCTTAAAACTGATAATTAATATTTTTTTAGTAATCATTATGACACAAAAATAAAATTACATTTTTTTATAATATTTATGAAATTTTTTTAAGAATGTGGAATATATTTTTCTATAACTAATTCATATAATTGGTGTATTTTAATTTAAATTTAATCCCACATACATGATTACAAAATATTTTTCCAAAGAATTTTTTTTCACAAGTATTCAAAATTTTTATATCCAATTTAATCCTAAAATTTATTATAACGAGAAATATTTGATTAGAAATAATATAGTTGAACAAAATTTACTTTTAATTTTTTTTAAAATTTTTTATCATTCTAAATTCTTTAATCGAAAAGTCATTTTTTAATAAAGAAATCAGAATTTATCACTATTAATTGAAAAATTAATCATTACATGAAATTATAAAAACAATCATTCGAAGATAATTTTGAAATATGGATTTAAATGATTACATTAATTTATTAAACAAAAATGAAATTGTTTAAAAATTATTTTTAACAATAAATGTGAAAAACACAAGGAAACCCCATTTTAGAAAAATACATTTTTTCTGAAAATATATATATTTTAATTTCAAATGATATATATTTTCATATATACTAATTTTATATCCAATGAAATTATTTTATAAATGTTTAAACTATATTTATTAAAATTTAATTAGTACTATACATAACTACAAATTTTTCGTTTAAGATATAATAATATATAATATTATTGTTTATTTTTACTCGGTGTTGTGTGTATCAAAAACTATGAGATTTAATTTATTTGAAATGAAATATATATTTTATTATAGAGAATTGTTGAATAGGATTAGATAATTTTAGTGAAAACCCTAAGGATATGTCTATTTATTGGATAATATCATGATGTTTTTAAAATTTTGAGATTGTGTGGATATTATTGAACTGGAATACCTATTTGTATACTGGAATGTTGATGTGACCATGGATCAAATCCACCTAGAGTTTATCACTATGAAAAAAAAATATTGGACTAACAGCTAAATATTAACCCTGGTTAATAAAGACTGTGCCTAATATTGGACACCTATCTAGACACAACCTTCTGATATCATTGGGATTATCATATATTTTTTACAATCAATTATTATGTATTAAAATGGAATCTAATGATATAATACATACCTAGTTAGGTTAGAAAAAACTTATAAGAATACGACAAAGGAAATTATCAGGTAAACTTAAGGTGTTTTAGGTTGATCCAATCATATAATTGTGGAACTATAAGTATAATAGGTTGAAATGATGGTGAAATTTGATAATAGATCATAGATTTGTGTTTTCACATTCATATAACCATTTACTATAATATGATTAAAATTATCATAACAATTTTTTTGTAGTAATGTTTTTGGAAATATGATTATAAATACGATGATATAAAATGTATGTCCCTATGAAATACTAAATAGGTATATTTGGGATAAATAGTTTTTTTTCCTTATATAGGATAACATGAAAGAAATATCTATAGATTATATATCTTGATTTTTTATAGATATCTTATATTCTACTATAATAAGGGAGATATAAAATTATGAAGAAGTATTTTAATTAAAGGGTAAAATGTAACACCCAAATATTATCAAATATATATAAATATATATTTTAAATTAATACTATGTTCAAATATATTTATCCACATGAAAAACCAATCTATAACGATATGTGAAATATTTATTATTAAGAAATTTTGACAATATTAAAAACTATAGTTAATAATAAAAATTGAAATTAATTATAAAATGTATATAAAATATGATAAAGAAATAAACATTATAAATTGGAATTTTTCATGAAAATAATTTTTTGTTAATATAAAATGAACTTTCACCTAAAATTCAATTTTGAGAGTTCAAAATTTTAATTTTACAATACTTTCATCATTTATTAATCTGACATAAATTTTTTATTTTAATGAAAATTTTCATGATTTTTTGAAAATAATGGTTTTTGTGGTGAATGTTACAAAATACTGATTTCCACTAATATCACTTTTGTGACTATAACATAACACAATAATAAATTAAAAGTAATGTAAATTTTTTATATTAAAATATATATGTATAATTTTAAAAAATCATTTCATAATAATATATTTAATTTAAAAACCCCATGGTTAAGTTTTGGGGAATGTAATCAATATTTTACTCTAAAAACTATTTTTTCGCATATATTTATAACTAGTTTTTATCACTTATAATAAATAAAGCTAAAAAATTTATTTCTTACTTTATTTTAAGATTTTTATAATATTTATAAAGGCTAATATCATTTTATGCATAAAATTATGATTACTATAAATATTGTTAATGTCCATGATAATGTTGTTATGGTTATTTTCATAGAATTATTAATTTAATGTTCATTTATTTGTAACTAATAAATAAATATGACATATTTTATAAAAAAATATGATATTATTTTTTGAAATTTATAATAATATTTATCACTCATTTAATTTGAAATATATTTTATATAAGATGAATAAAACTTAATTGTAAAAACAATAATTTACAAGATGAGTTTTTCTATATATTATATGATTTAATTTAAAATTTAAATTTATATTATTTATAAATTTTATTATATTATATAGTGAATAAATTTAGTTTCTAACAAAAAAAACATAAAAATAGGGGTTACCATATATTTTTAAAAAATTATAACTTTCATAGGTAAAAAGTAGTATCTATTGTCAAAACAAAAATTGTAAAATGTAAATACAAAGATGGGGTAGAAGGCTTGGAACATGTTCTAAAAATGATCTAAAGTAAGATGTAGTGTATTTACCAAATATATATCACCTATAAATCTTTCACTTCACTCATTTGGATGACTGATCCATTAATAGTGTCTTTCTATTATTGACAAATAATGGATATTCACTAAGGTGCCCTTATATTCACTGGTTAAAGGGGTCACTTTCACCACTGCATGCTAAAACCATCCCTTAAAATTTCATCTTCAAGCATACTCATTATTTCCATTATATAATATGATCTCATTTCCATAAAATGTTAATATTAGGTAGATATCTTAATGCCTCTATTTAAATCGATATTTCTAAAAAATATTAAGTTATCAGAAATATTATTTCTTACTTATTAGTAATTTATTCTGAATAATATTCTTAAAAAAATATTTTATACAACATAATATAGTGACACAATTATTAAAAAAATATCTTCTTCTTAATAAATAAATTTATCAATTACTATTCACTCATCTTTACCCACTAATAAAAACAAAACAGCATTGATCATGTCAATGTGTGGACTAATGACACCATGAAGCACAGAGGATTGTAATTCATCACATCCATTTATAGTTTGTAAAAATAATTTAGTTTATTAATTAATATTAAAAAAATTTAAAAAAAAATTGTTCTAAATGTATAATTTTTTAATAACATCATTCAAATTCATTTTTTGGGGAATGTGATCATTAATATTTCATATAGATGTCTACCACCTTGAGGAATCATGAATTTTTTAATCATCATTAGTCATCAAGGTTGGATTTAAAAATTAATTAAAAAAATATGTGATATTTATTATTATTTTAATATCATTTAATGGATATGTTAAATTTATATAAAATATATCCTCACTCATCAAAATAGTATATAATGCTATTTTTTGGGTTGTTTTTCCACCTAAGTGAACAATGTTATAATATTTACATCATAACTGATTAAAAAATTCCATATAATAGTAATATAATGTGATATTAATTTATATAATACACATTATTTATTTTTTAATGTTGTTATTTATTCTTAATATATTTAATAATTTATTACCTATAGATAGTTAAATACATTGAAACTAGTTATTCACTATTTCAATTTTCACGACCCAACCTTCATAATTAACAAAATCAAAATCTTATTTGATGGATAATTGAGAAACAATTTTTATAGTTTTTGATTTATTATAGGTACTAGAAATTTTCTAAATAAAATAGAATAGACAATTCTGTTACAAAACTAGCACTAAACTATAAATCAAAGTTTCTAGAATTAAATGATGAAAACAAATCACAACTGAATAATATAATTGTAAATATTGATTACAAATGATGTTTATAAAGGTTTATAGGTATTATTAACGTTTCATTATTAGTTTTAGAGATTGTTATGGTCATTATGTAGGATTATATAGAACATTCATGTAAACAAGAATATAGTGTAATGGTCTCTTTATCTCATTTTCAGAAAAATGATACAAGTTTAAAATTGTGCACAATAATTTATTTTATAGGTTTTATTCACAAACCCATTTTATTCATGTATAATGAATATATTTCATTTCATTTTATGTCAATCATTATTTCTTGTTAAACGACACATTCTTATGTTACGTTGACTATAAGGGTGTTGGAAAATGAATTATAATTCATTGAGTAAGGAATTTTCTCCTTTAGATTATTTCATATAAGTTTGGACCATTCTAATATTTGATTTTATTTTGTTTTATATTCACTTTTAATATGGATGATTTGAATTTATAAAATAAAAACCTCATTCCATATGTTTCACGATTTATAAATTATGACATCTATACGAGATTTAGTTAACTCAAGTTTTCTTTCACTATGTTAAAATAATATTCTATAAGCATAATTACTATAAGTTTGATAAATTATTCTATTTTATATTCCATAAGAAAATCAATATCTTATATATGTGTAAAATTATGGTTTTAAATAAAAAATTTCCCTTCAATAATTTATTTATCATAACAGTGTAACATTTTTTAGATAAAAAATTTATCCATTAATGATGAGGTTTCCTTTATTTTCATGATCATTATTCTAAAAATAGTATGCCTCTCATATCAGGAAATACAAATTTGTTTTTACTAATTTGAATATCCTATTTTATGTTCAATATTTTCTAATGGATTTTATACTACCTATTCTTACAATTTCGAATTTCAAAAAAGGCATTTAAAAATACTTGAATTATAGTTTTTCTTAAATTAAAATTTAGTTATTTAATCATATATTACAATTTTTTTAGATAACCTCTATGTATTCCCATAGATCTATTATTGTTTTATTAGAAAAATATAAATTTACCCCATAGTATTTACCTCACTTTTTTTGAAACCATTGTGTCTATCCATGGTTTCATTTTTGTAAAATATTTTTTAAAATGTAAATGTTGTCAAAACCAAATCTCATTATATATTTAATGCAATTATTTAATATTTATGGACTCATTAATAATATTTATTTTCATATATTGTTTTTGAAAATGATTTATCCACAATTCAAAATAATGACCTTTCAAAAAATGAATTTGCAATGTAACCTATTACATTATCACTTATACTGCAGATAAAAGAATTATTAATATCTATTTTGTGATTTCCCTACTATTTTCTTATTTATCACTAAATCCATATTTCCTCAGTTTCTATTTTTCCCAAATGGACCTCTAAATGTTGTTAAAATATATTTTTTGGATGACAATTTATTTGAATCAATAGTTTACATCTTTTACATCAATTTTGGTGATACAATCTGTAGATGTTGTAAAACCCATTTTCGATTCCATTGGTTCCTTATGTTTTGGTTAATGCTTATTTTTAATTAGCACCAATATGTATGGATAATATGTATATGGTTTATTATATCACCCTCTAATGTAGGGATTATTTTTTTATATATAATGAGATAAAAATAAGGTATGATTTGTGGTTATCATGTCTTAGATGGACCATAAGTTTGGATACATGATCTATTAATGAAACATGAGTTTTGATACTATATTCCATTAGGGAACATAATTTATAATAAATGAGTAAATATTGGAATATTATTTATCATAATTGAGTCACTAATGGGAAGGAGTTATGAGTCTCGATTCGTCAATGTGCTGATATAAGTAATTTGTGAGCCATAATGTTATTGTCATAATATTTCCATACCTCAACCACTATATTTTGATTTCCTATGATTATGTTTTTACCAATGTTTCTTGTTATGTTTTTTATATAATGTTATTTTTTATGTTATATGTTTCTCATTATGATTGATGAATCGGGTTTTTTATCTCATAATATTTTTCTATGTTATATGTTAGTTAATTTGAGATTAAATTTCCTCCTAACATAAGTTTTATTCAACTCATATTTTTAAATAATCTTTTTAATAATATATTTGATCTCTAATCAGGTTTTCTCATATTCTTATGATCTTGTACTTGTTTAAATATTGATAATTTTTTCATTTTCTGTTCATTTGAGCTCACCCATCTTATTTCCTCTTTCCTAGGAAATTTTATTATATATATCTCTAGAAATAAGTCATATGAAGATTTGATTTATTTGATATGATGGAGGTATAAAAAATTAATATTATCATAGTGTAACAAAATTTCTTTTTGGATGGTTAATATATGGGAACAAATCCTCAAATACACTTAACCATCCATTATTAGGATTATGTGACTATTTTTGGGATTTAATGTCCAACATAAAGAAACCATGTAAAATTACAATACTTTTTCTTGGGTCACTATACACACAAGGAGTGGGGAATAATTCTTAAACTCTATTATTCCATAGTCATTTATACATGTCAATAATGTGGGTTAGAGGATCATTTTATAGGATACTCTTGGACTGGGACACCATGGTTTGGTATAATGATTGTCTTGAAATGTTGTGGAAAAGAAGATATGAATGAAAAAAACCATAGCATGTAACATTTGGATAGGGAAGGAAGATATAATTGTATGGTTGAAAAAAATAATGGTGTTATTCAATAATAAAAATTCTACATCAAACAATTAAATAATTTTATCTGTAATTCCATTTTGGGTCATTTATTTATTGAATAGAAGATTATGAGTAGAGATATGCTTCAATAATCATATAATTACTATAATGGATGTTATATGTGTCCAAAATTGGTATTTAGAGATACTAAAACGTATCAAATGAATATAGAAATATATTCAATAAAAAAGATAAAACCCATGACCCACTATTAATGGGAAATTGTCATGACAACATATCTAGATTGGGTGATGTTTTAGAAGTGTATATAGCCCTTAGTATGTGAGTGGTCGACCATTAAATAGAAATTTTATTGGTTTCATATTTATTTATTTTGAAACCCCTTCCTCATCGTCGTAACTCATTTCATTCGAGTGAGGGTCATATCATTGATTCCATGGGACAGTGCATAGAACACATTTCTCAATCGCAAAAGAAATTATTTTAAAAAACCTAAACTTATAAATTTTTTTGTTATATGATTTACTAATTAATTTTATAATATAATTATCAATATAATTATTTATATTTTTAAGGTTGTATCCTTTATGATTCATGTTATATCTCCAAATATTTTTATTATAATCAAAATTTCATATTATTAATAAAACTTCTATATAATTACTAAACGTCATATAAGTATATGTTGTTTTATTCATTATCCATTAACTAACTTTTGTATAAAGGAAATTTTTATTTCATTCAAAATATAAATTTTTTCTCAAATAATTTTTTAATGTATTATTCATGGACGTTATATTTTTAGCAGACCATGAACATATGGATTTTAAAATTATTCTGATGTTATTTTATTGGTTTTTTCTATACCATTGTTAAAAGGGTTTGTTTTAAATATTTTATTTATATATCATATGTAATGGTTTATATTTATAAAATTAATTTTGTTATAATTATTTTGTTTATGTGATTATTATTATAAATTTTTCTCAAATGTGATAAGCTTATATTTAGAGAAATAAAGTTTTCATTTGTAAAAAGTATGGGTCATTACATTCGTCCCAATTCCTAAATTTTATCCATGAAATTCCTACTAAAATGATAAAAAAATAATTAGGGTGGCTTTTATAGTACATACATAGATTAACATGTTTCATCGTTATATTTATGATTTAACCATAGTATATTGACAGGATGAGTGGTATTGTTTCAAATAAAATTATATATATTATATAATATTCTCATTGGCTTATGAGAGGGTCAGTTTAGTATATAACAAACACTAAGAGGGGTGAATCTGTGTTGGGTAATTTTTAATCCAATTTCATATTTCTATCCATGTACCTCTTAGACATGTTAGGTTCTTGATTATCTTATTATCTTTTCCCTATCATATGCAAGTTTATGGAAGATGTAAAGATAGCGCACAACATTTTTATGAGGTTCACTACTCAATAAGAGTATCAAGTAATTAGAATGATATAAAAATTATCTTGACCCTACAAACACCAGAAAAAAATCCTTTTACTGTGGTTACAATTAGTAGGATATGAACTTACTCTCTTGTGGAACAATGAAAACAATCCAATATCATGTGTTTTACAGTACTTGGATGGATATTTATACTGCCTCCCAAGACAGTCCTCTCCTTATTGAAGTTTAGTGACCACAACAAATTTATCCAACACCTTAGTCCTATTTGGTGCCATAGTACTGCTTTGATCTTCATATCTTTACTCGTTACACGATCAACAACATGAAATAAACTCATCTATCCTCTTCCAATCAACAAACTAAATCCTTCTGAAAAATTGTATTATATCAATAAAAATAATATGAATGTGTTGTGTACTAATGAAAACTGAATTATCATTAACCAAAATTATAATGAAATGATGTCATTTTCGTCATCAAATCTTATTCTCTTTATTTCGCTTTCTTATTTAGTGAAAATCCAATTGCACTGGGATTTTTTTCGGCTTAATCTTGTTTGAATCAAAAAATACCTTTGTGATTATTATCATCTCAACATAGAATCATCGAAATCATTTTTCCCAGAATAACAATTAATCATTTAACAAAAAACACTCTATTTTTCTTGGACACAAAGTGGGTGTATTATAACTGAGCACTAGTTCTTCTAACCTCTCTTCATGAATCACTAAATGCTTATGATTTTAACTTGTGTCGAGTGTCAATAGATCATCTTCATTACAAAGCATGATGAGGGTGTAAACATATTTTTCATATATATGGTATTTATCCGTTTTTCCTATCCAATTTTCAACACATACTTAGTTACATGATGTGAGGAATGTGCATCATTGATAGTGTTCCCCTATGAGAAATGCCTCTGATTCATGGGAAACTCATTCCCCACGTATAGTCAATGCTCAAAGGACCACACATACTCTGCATATGACCTTTTATTTAGAGGATTCCTTTCCATCCACACACTGATTCTTCCTCCACAGTCTACCACCACTTCTATGGACTATCTCCTCTACCATGGAAAACTTCTTCCTTTGCAGAAAATTCTCAATCACAAACTACTAACATTCCAAAAAATTATCCTAGTGACCATATTCTCTTTCATAGAATTCTTCTTCGAAAACTCTTTTGACTTCCCAAAATTATTCCTCTGAGCAAAGATGTTTTCTAAATAAAATCAATCTCACTTAAAGATTAAATTAGGGTAATTTTTTTAGGAAAAGAAATCGTCAAATCCCACTAACCTAATTTTACCAAATCATTGATGCATGAAAGTCTTTTCCACAGACTATGCTTCTTCTGTGAGTCGTATTTCCCTTCAAGGTATGCATAGAGCCTTTCATCCGTTAACGTTTCTGATTCAGTCTATAAATGGTGAAAATCCTCTTAGATAAAAACTATGTTCTTCCAATGACCAAAAATCATCCCCTGAAGTGTGGTCCTCCCATTTACCATTTTCCCTATGTGGTATGCATAACACACTCTGCGATCCACCTATCACTGCTATATAAAAGTAATGTATTTTCCAATTTTCTTTTATCGCTCTTCATACCTCCTAGGTGGTCTTTGAACTTTTATTCTTGGTCAACGAACTATTCTTCAGGTAAATATTTCTTTTTCCTATAAAGTAACACTCGATTTTTTGGCCTAAAATTTTAGCATACACTGGGAAATAATGCCCCCTTGAAATATGCTTGGACAACACCATACAGACGATTTTTCAGTCTTTTATTTCATAAAAAATAACATCTATCTTTATATATATCATTTTATCGATCATTTTCAGCATTATCATTTTTTCCGAGGAATTTATTAAAACTTCCCTATATTCCAACCACATATTTATTTCCAATCAAATCATAAAACGTTTGGAAACACATTTTCTATCCCTTTCCATCATAATGATTACATTAGAAGTTACCCAAACAACATATTATATATTTGAAATAAAAATTAGAAGATCATCTCTATATTTTATGAGGATGGTTAATAACCAATTTAATTTAATTTCATAAAATGATTCCATAAAATTTATCCATTCATCACATTCAAACTCAACATATTAAAACAATTAACATGTTTCTCAAAATATCAAGACATGAGGACTTCATCCAAGATCCGTTTACATTGAATATACTTCATCATATTGAGCACAATTAAATATTCTTATCTAATGGATCACTATTGTCCACCAATGAAAATCATTTGAAAACAAATATAATCAATACAAAAAGTGGTCTCTTCATTGTGTCCTCATAAGAGTGATCATGATTTAATTATAGAACCTCTTGATTCATCACATGTGAAGGATTGTGTATATAGTTTCTCAATAGGTATATATGGAATATATTATATACTTGGGATATTTTTAGTGGATGATAATGTTAATATGACACAAATATAACATAATAAAAAATATCTAATGGATTAATGAAAATATGATACAACTTTCCCTTCATCAAAATCTCATGACTTCCTCCCATTGAAATATTTGATGAAATAATTTATCACTATTCTAAAACACCAGGTCCCATTGATAATTATCAATATAACTCTTCTATTAACTTTGTACTTATATTAATTTTTATTTAATGACATGGAATGTATCATTCTTCTCTTCTACATGTCACAATATTAACATATTTCATTTTATAATTATTCCTATTGTGTTATTAATAAAAATTTAATTACATATTTGAACTTATATAGACACAAATAAATTATTGACTGATGATTTTTGTTATTAAATAATCCATTGAAGGTGTTGATCTCATCCACTTTTGAAGTTAATTAATAAATCTCTAAACATGTTCTCAAGGGTCATAATCGACTGTTTATATTACCAATCTATATTAATATGATTTATATTTCTATTTATTAGCATTATGATGAATTTATTTTAAATGATCATCTAAAACAGTAATGTGAACACTATATCTCAATTTAATAGAATCAATAGTGTTGTTTCATGTTATCTCACAAGATTTATGTAACCTATCATTCCATATATCAAAAGTGATAAGTGTAACGACCCATCCTGAACCACCTAGTCTAAGTTGAATACCACATAACATCATTAATGCCTTCATATATATAGAAGGATTCCAAATAGAAATGGGTGTCTAAATCTATAAATAGGGAGACTATACACTGAGTATCATGTAATAGGAATAATAATAATCAATAAAAATATATTGAATAGTTAGAGTGAACATGAGGATTACAAATAAAATGCATGCATGTCATAGAAATAAAAGAAGATTCTAAAGTGGATAGCCTTTGTGAATTATAATCCATTGGTAAATAAATAAATAAAAATAAATATAGGGGGTCCTCTTGATCCCATATTAGTCTTCTAAAAAATATTTTCTCTCTTTATTAATAATCAACCTTATGGATATTACTCTTCTTTAGATCCCACATGAAATATTCAAGTGCACTGACATTCCTGTGTATAGATTTAATATAAGACATAGTAGGATTCCACTATTGCTCTATCAAACTATATGTCTCATGGATAATAATTGTATGCTTGGAAAATAATAAAATCCTAATGATTATACACATAAAATATCAAACTGAGTGGTGGTGTAAAAACCAAGCCACCAAAAACCCCTTGTTATACCCATTTCATCTCTATGATGGAATGATAATCATGGGTTGAAATATAATATACTAACCTCAAGGTTATCATTTTGACACATGGAATCCACATGGAAATTTTTTTCATACTATCTTTAAACAAGGAAATTGACATGCCACTTTAGAATTTACAAGGAATCGAGTGGCATGCTACTCAGAAACTGAAGGGTTCGAGTAAGTGGGATACATAGGAATATATAAGGTAATGAGTATTGGCGTGTACCATAGGAATCTACAAAGCATCAAGTCACATACATCCCATAAGGCTATAATGCCTCACCATCATCATCACTACACAACATTAGATCATCCCTTTATGGGTAATATATTACACTGGTCCTTTATCACATGCACTAAGAACCACTCCTTTAAAATTTAAAAAATAGATAATAATAAATGTAATAGTAATTAAAATTTACCACAACATGATAATTATAAAATCAGCATATATCCCATAAGTGAATCTACATAAAACATGGAATCTTTCTAACACAACAATTTCTAGGGAAATAATTTCATAACAGTTACACAGGAAGCATATACACCCACATGTGGTCAAGAGTAGTTAACAAATAATAATTATTCTTGGACCAAATGATCATATCATGAAAAAAATGTATAATGAAATCCCAATAATGTATGTATCTTCTAACCTCATGGTTTTCAACATTAGCATTATGTTTTTTGAAGGTATCATCACATGAACCATGTTTACACACCAACGAAAATATGATCCCATGCCAAGGGCTCCTTAGGTTGATCACTATCAATAAGGATCTGTAAGATATTTCTATGGAGGATGAAACATGTTTGGAAAATTTGAGGACTCCTTGATGTATGGGAGGGCCTATGACATTGAAGTTTGCAGGAAAATATACAATGACATAGGGGATGTCCTCTACGATGTATAGGTTCACTAGAATACGTTCACCACAATTCAGAAGGATGAATAAGGTGAATTACCACACTATAATATGAACTATTGAAAAAGATTATGAGTGTTATTGAGTATGGATACACAAGGAATCTAACCAAAATTTCATAGGGTCATCAGGGTGACATGGGACAGTGTCTATAGCCCTTCAAGGCTATTAATAATTTCATATGGGGAGGTTGATCAGGAGATTTGATGGATAAATACCACATGGAATACCTCCCTTTAAGACTAACGAATTTCCATCAAAATTTTGATGAAAAAACTCAATTCAAAATAGATTGGAAAAAACTGAAACCAATTAATATCATCCTATCAAATTATCTCACACACAATTAAAACTAAATGAACAACACAATAAAAAAATTCAAAAACAATACTTTATTTAAAGTAGTAAAAGAATTAACACTCGAAGACTTCCAAGTGTACATGTTGTACATAGTGTTAGGAATTTTTGTGTGGTTTAAGACATCATGAATCATCGTAGTGAATACTGTGATTCAAAATCAACTTGGTGGTATTGATAGACCTAGACATTCCTTTTATAGTGTAGAGTCTGATCCATAATTGGAAAATGAAATAACTAGATTACTATGAAATATCCTTCCTCCCATCGGAATAGTTAATACACATTACAGTTACCACACATGGTTATGTAATATAGATTAGGAAACACACACAAATCATCACCAAGTTTCCTAAATTCCAATTAAACTCCACCCAAACATAGCTGGACTAAGAAAATGTGAAATAGTGAAAAATAATCTAATTAGAGAAAAATTATTTAAAGGCTTTACAACCCCCTAATTAATTATCATATTTAATAAGTTTCTCAAGGTTTCTTACATTAATGTATTCTGCCACTATTCTCAAATGTCATTCTCTAATTCCTACGTCCCTTCTTAGATCTTCCCCTACTGCCCTTGAGTTTGGGTGAGTGGTATAATCTACCCTTGTTGGATATTTTCACATTGATAAAAAACATTCACATAACACTCCCCATAATATGTGTTAGGCTCTAACTAAATATACTTACAATCAAATAATATTCCGGTGATTAGTCATGTACGTCTAGAGTCATGACACATGAAACATTTCATGCATAGATCAATTGTGAGAAAGAAGATCCATATGGTATTCCACTAACCCTATCCACTTAGTGATATCAAATGATCCATCAAAAAAAGTTGGAATCTTTCCCTTTATCCTCAGAAATATGTGCCCTAAATAAGCAGTTACTCAAAAGAAAACTCGGTGGACCACAAAGAACTCCACAGTCCCTAATTTTATTTTTCATAAGATCTATGTTTTCATTGAATGATGACCAATATCTTATGAATGAGATACACTCTCTCTGAGGTCTTCTAAACTATACTATGTCACACAAATGCTTCCTCACCTTCCTCATGGAAACAAAGTGGTGGATGACACAATATCCTATAAATTGACTCATAAGATGAAATCAGAATAGAATCCAGGTAATTATTGTTGTATGAAACCTCAATCAAGGTTATTTGATCATCCCAAGCTCCGTATAAGTCTGAGACACAATCTAAATGTGCGTCATCTAATAAGGGTAGTGTTCACTTAGACTATCCATGTGTTTGACAGTGGAATGTTGTTCTTAATCTCGGTTGGAACACTTGGTCATTCTTCAATCCCTACTAAAACTATGACATAAAACATGTGTCTTTTATTGATATAGTTCTCATGGTAAATCCATGTTGGAATGAAATATCAGGGAAATATATCATTCTCATCTCCTCCACTGAGTGTGTTTTTAATAGAATAAAAATGAGAATCTTTTTTAATCGATCAAAAATCAACCCGATTGCATCATAACCCCTCGAGTTCCTTGGTTACCCCATCACAAAGTCAGTATTCAGTTCCTCCCATTTCCAAATGGGTATAGGATGTGGTTAGTGAAAACCACTAGGTCATTGATGCTCATAATTCACCCTCTACTATGTACAATATTGATATATGGAACCATCAATGGATTCCTTAATCCTTAGCCACTAGAACTAGCATCTTATTTTATGATACATCTTGGTTCCACCAGAATGTACATACCATCTAGAGGGGTGATAATCAATCATTATTTTCCATTTTATGGAAATGATGAATACTACTATATCATGTAAAAAATAAAATCATCATCATTCATAGACCTTGTAGGAATTGAGTTACCATTAGTCAGTTATTCCCCCATTATAGTACACTTTGTGTCTAACTCCTAACCAATATTCACCCTGAAAAAATGATGATTTGATCACTAAAAGGAATAAGTCATATATCTCTCCTCCTCGAGAGAATCCATCTTCAAACCCACTAATAAGATCATCACGTTACACTACTCCTCTAAATGACTCTCACGAAGCTCTTGATCAACCTATGCATTATGAATTAGAGTACCTGCATTGAAGATATTCATCCCAAGTGAATACAAAATATAAATATTGAATTCCTACATATATTCCATCTAGTTCCTATATCTTAGGTTTAGATCAAAATTTGTGAAGATACAGTGAAGTAACATGTGGTTGAAGTAATCAATGAATCTCCAACATGAGATATAGTGTGACCAACACTTCATTTCGCAGACTATAACGGCTAGATCAAGGTCATGTGTAGGGTAGTTCTTCTTGTGTGGTAACATGTAATTAGACCCATAGGCTACTAACATCTCTCCCGACATTAGTTCTACTAATATATCGTCACCAAATTCATCACAATATATTCTATGTCTAATACCATACCCTTGGAATATCCGTATCGGAGCTATCATCCACCACAACATTAGATCATGTCATTCCACTTAACACCGATATGACTAATATAATTTAACTCCCTTGTTTATTGGTGAATTCATATGTGCTATTTGTTGAGAGAAATACTGGATAAACCATTTGTGATATCCTACTAAACCCTAAAATATCATAATATTAAACTTGTTCTTGGGATATATCCACTACATGACTACCACAACATTATCTGGGTCCAAGGATATAGTTTTTTGGACACCATAGGTCCTAGTAAATTCCCCTCATGAATTGGAAGCCACACATCAAAAGAGTGACTCAATGTTGATGTGATTTAATCAAACTAATGTCAACCTCAAGGTTTTTATCATTTATCTATATTAACTATGAGAAAAATAGGATGTATTCAATGAATAACATGAATAAATAATCTTGGTATGGGTCAATGAAATACATCATGGGGACTATGAAAACTATCTAAAAGTTACCCAGCCAAAACGTTATCAACAATAAATACTATAGTATATACCTATATCAAAACACTACCTTAAGAATTTATCATCTCTAACTCTCAACTAGTGATATCCAAAAGAATTCCAAACCTTGGATTATCACATGTATCACCAAAATTTATTGAAAATATAATTGTTCTTCAGAAATGGATAATGGTTCTTCAAAGTAAGCCAGTTGAAATTATTGTAATCAATATAGTGCCAAATAATACTATCCTCTATCATGGGAAAAACACAATTTCACCGTATTTCCAATTATTAAGCCTGATATATCATTTTTTCCGAGTCATGCAAGTTCTTGTTGAGCTCTATTATCTCATTCATCGGCATACGATATGAGGTTATCAGTGTTTTTTATGCTCCTAATATGAGATATAAGTAAAATATAATTTTTTATCTAAGGTAATTCATTTGGAGTCTTATAATAATACATAAAGATATATTTCTAGGACTGGAGTGATAAATTATAAGGATTTCACTAATCATTCCAAAAAAAAATCCACAATCTTTGATGTGATCAACCTGAGTTAACTCAAATGAGTGTAAATTCTTCTTACTCCTAGTTCCCACCCTCTGGTCATCATGATCATCTCTCGCTCAAGTGATTTGAATGATATATTCCCCTGATATTAGTCAATGTGACCTCAAAATAAATCTACTTAATCCATGTTGAGGATCACATGGAAGGTCTTCGTCATTACTATCATAAACTCCCATAGATTTCCACAAGAAGTGAAAATTATAGGACACTCATGGAATCACTAAAAATGGACCAATTTAATATATAGTATTATATAATGTGAGACTCACATAGAGGATAATGTGACTGGTAGGTCAAGTATAAAAAAAACTTGTGAAACAAAAAATGAATTGGATGCAGTAGTACAGAGAAAAGAAGTAGGCATAGTGGATGTGATCATGACCTTACCTATAACATTAGATGGCCCCTACCCACAATATGTTGGGATCTATTCCACCATGTAAAAAAATATAATATCTGCTATATGATTCAGTCATTGAGGAATATGACCATTGGTTATGGGACACTACGCTAAATTGCCCTATGTTGCGCTATGGTACCTTCTAATAATAGAAATTTATGCTATGGGGCCACCCACAAATCTTCTCCAACAAACACCCCAGCACCCAAACCACTAACTAATCCTCATTACTCATCCTAAAACATATTAGAGAGATGATTTGATTCAAAAATAACAAATTTGTACACCAATTCAAAAGAACAAATGATCTAATATCAAAATTTTGAATTTCTTCTAAATTTCACAACCCATAATAATGTGGGTCCTTATATTTATTTCACTTGGATATACCAATAGGGGGTCCAGAATACCATCAAATTATTACAATTGATGGTATGACTAATAGATTCTAGGATTAAATCTATCATTTAATATCCATGGTGTCACTATAAGATATTCTAGGTCACCAATCAACATTTTTCACCCATTGGTAGACATATAAAGATTCTAAGACATCATTCAGCCTTTACAACTAATGGACTATTTGGTATAGATCCAAACACACCATAATCTATTTAGGACACATGAATTTTGTTGTGGCCTTCAATTCATATATTTTTTCATATCTATTAATATAATTTAGTTTTTTTATTTTGAAAATAATTTTTTAATTGAATAATTTATTATTTTTTATGAATTAATTTCAAATTTTAGAAACTCATAATATTATTCCAAAATTTTTATTTAATTGGTTAATATTAGTATTTCCATTTATTTACATTTCAATGAGTAAATATCATTTACAATCAATTGTATTCAAATTTTGTATTTGAATTTTATTTACTCTTTGGTTTTATTTTATTATTTCATTTTTAATTATTTTATAAATAAAAATTTTAAATAATTTCACATTAATTAATAATTTATACATTTATTTTTTCTAATTTATTAATAAATAAATTTTCAATTTCCTATTTTATTTTTTGTATTGGTGTTTATGTTTTTTTATTTAATTGGCGATTTGTTAGTATTTATTTTCTAGGTGTGGCAAGTCAAGTGGCCATATTATGTAACTAGATTGTATAACTAAGGTCAATAATGTTACAATGTCCTATATTTTCATTATATAAAATTTCAAATTTTCATGTATCCATTCCAATTACCATAATATAACCTATTATAAAGAACTCATTTTATTTTACCATATCGAGGGATACAGTCTCATAGGTGACTATTCATATTGAAGCTGCCAACTTACCACATACCAACCCCAAATGACATCCAGATAAAGGGACACATTCCCATAAGTGACCATTCTTGATGATTAATCAATCCTATGACCCACAATATATCAATGTGACCATAAATAATAATGATTTCAATTATCATATTATTGGGATGAAGCAGTGCTAGTAACTAGATTATATTGAAGCCCAAAATTTTAAATTTTATGTGAATAAATGGATTTATTTTAGGAAGAATCCCAATGAAAAAGTCCAAAATATATTGAAGATGGTTAAAAAATTGACTTTTTAAGGGTAATTTGAGACCAAATATTCTATCAGGAAGTTGGTCCGAGCATGATAAAAATTTGGGTTTTTGGGAGGATTAAATGAAGAAAACTGATTCACAATCTAGGTTATAAGCCAATACTCAACTAAAAAATATGTTGGTACATGAAGATGTCTTTGATGTGTTAATCTATGGATAAAGATTCTTATAATCATGTTTGAATTATTCATCTTATGACTATTCACGAAGAATAAATGATAGAAGATCATGGATGGGTATTTATTTCCCATAGAAGGTGATCGGATCACATGTTGGATTTGAGTAGATCATCAAAGATTATATGATTGTTGATCTGGAAGAATTCTTATGAATGGTTTTCATATATTCATTTACAAATGATTTTAATCAAGGATGGAGGTGTTTTGACTCAATCAATGGTTTTGGGTGGATGATGGTGATTTATTTTCATGATCAAAGGATATAGGGACCTTGACTATTCCCAACCCACAAGCAATGTATTTGTTGAAGGGTTCAAACTACATGTTCATTGTAATTCCCAAGTGAAAATAATTTGGTGTTAATGTTTAAAAATTCCCATGAAACCCTAAAAAGAAGTCGAAATAGAAATTAAGAATACAATCATAGAAGGATAGATCCCATATCAGAAATTATAGGAAGTTAAAATGATTTAAATGAAAAATACAAATGAGAGGGTTACATTTTAATTGTTTATAAGTGTGAATAATGGGTTGGTCCCTTTGACATAGTGTGCTTGGAAATTGATGTCAGGATTAAAGAACAATGATTCTTAGAGAATATTTCATAATATTTAATGAAGAATAAACAAGAATTAATCAAATAGGATATGCATCTAGGTTATTTCATTTAACTAAATACAATGGATCACAAGGAATTATCACATACATTAGAATGGGTTTATTCAAGTAAAATATAGTGTATAAAATTCAATACAAATTTCCACAAGGATTCTTTTTAGATGAGAAGAAGAATTAGTCATTTTTAGGTTTAATGAATTTAAGATATGGTGTTACTAAAAAATGGATAAAATGGAAAATTAATTCATTTAGGGTGGGAGATAGATTGTGGAGTACATCAAATTATCGACAAAAATCTAAAATCATAATAAACAAAATATATTTAGATTATAGAAAATGTTATTCATACTAAATTATGATCCATAGTTTCATCCTAATAAGAAATTAGAGATCTATCAAATACAAATGGACTTAAACTCATGAAAGAAAAATTTATATTTCTCTTAACTTTATCCTATTTTGAATATTTAATTTAGTTTTTACTTTCTCTAATTTTGAATTCTAAACACATGAAATACATGTACTTGGGAACTCATAGGAATTTCGTGAGCAAGTGGATTTAAAATTATTCATTTTTGGGTCAACCAAACATGTTGTCCTCAAAGTCCAATCCTCAGTACTATCTGGGGATCACACATAAATTAAAAGAGAACATATATCAATACATAAAACATACCTATTCAGATCAAATTCTGTGCTCAATTAGAACACATTGAAGGTGATTTTTTTTGAAAGAATCATATTAGTAAACCGGTATATCACCCAAATGTGCTTAAAAAATCCATAAGAGTGATAATCATCAAATTCTGGGTGCTAGAAATGTTATTGGATGATATCTTCAATGTCCTTATGACCACTACAATCCTTTTCCTTCGATACTTGAAGGCATTCATAGATTTCCACTTGAGAGAGAGACGTTCTCTCTAGAAAGCAGGTGGATAGAGGATCTCATTCACGAATTAATGAATATTACACTATCTGAGATCCTCTCTATATTTATAGTGGATGTTTTAAAGACCATCTGGGTTTCCCCATCTCCTATTTATTTAACACCCACTAAATAATAATTATGATAAACTAAAAAACATAAAAATTATTTATTACTTTATCACATACCTGTAATATATATGAAATATGATTTTTGCTAAAACCATGTCATTTGTATCAACTCCCCATTACCATTTTACATTAAATGAATGTTGAATATTAAAATTAATGTTCCTTTTATAAATATTTTCTCATATTTACATAACCTGTAAATACACTATATTAATTCAACCTAATTATTCATAAATTTAATAATAATAACTTTATTTATGTATTTTGTGATCAAAACTGTGGAAAAAACTCAGACCCAATGGTGGGGCCCACCATGTCTAATATACCTATTAAACTAAATAGGGATGATTCTTGAATACACTATTATTTGTAACCCTTTTGGAACTTATCTTGATAACCATGACTAAAATACATAGAAAAATAGTGGAGTCCAGAATATGATGAAGGTCCCTAAATAGATAAGGATTTTCCTAGTAACGATAACCAACCTGCAAACATGTATTGTGTACTATAATCTCTCTGCTTTTAGATATCACATAATGAAGGATGTACACTTGTTCCATCACCCTTTTAATTCATTATTATTTGTTGATCTAACCAAATAGATTTATTTTTCTAATACTTTGTAAAAAGTCTTATTAAATTAACACCATCTTAATCAACCATGTTAGAGATATATAACATCATTTACTTGGATATTACAAATCCTTTCTTGAACATTCAACCAATGTAATTCCCCCCAATGACGTACCGAATACAATATACCTCACCATGATTTCATTATAATGGATTTTTTCCTTGAATCAACGTACGCTATCAAATGGCACACCCAGGTATTGATTGCAAGTAAAAAGACCAATACACATTTAATTTTATAGAAATAACCAATGACTCCCAAAACATGTGTTGTTTCTTTTGGGAGGTCTACCCTTTGATCACACTATAAGATACCACCATGTTCGAACTTCATGGGAAGAAGTCTTAATTCTTATGATCCCCCATCACAAAATAGTCAGACATGAACTATGTCAAGATAGTATGATGTAACTGGACCTTAAGACCATTATTATGAATAATTACATAATATCAAGAGGTTACCATAATAGAATTTTATTTTATATAACCATTTGAAAGGAAAATTAATCTATGGAAATTACCATTAAATAATGTATGCAAAAATATCTACAATATAATGGTAATGAAACATATAATATAGAATAATATATACAAAAAATAGTAATCAAAAGTACTATATAGTTATGTCAAGAGAACCCACTATTTCAACACACCGAATTTCACTAGAGCCAACATGCTAACAATACATGATTACTACACACATTATAAATATCATGTGTCTCCTATGTAACAATATTTGCTATTGGTTCTACTATATTTCAACTGTGTTTTTATTGTACTATATGTGACTTCATATCCTTGAGTAAATGCTTTTCAAGTGATGGTATCCCTAAGTATATCCATTTTTACACTGTCATAACATGAAATCTTGGCTAGTGATAGTAACATAATTACCATAATGATATGACTTTACTTGGTATGTGTGATTATATAAACTGGAACCAATATTTAATTTTAACTTTGTCTTGGCTTCTATAAAAGAATTAATGTTCTCAATGTTTATATGTATGGATACCACTATATTATATGATATTTTCTTGCTCAACACCATTAAAAAAATATGATACAATATAAAATTGATCTAAGGAAGACTATTTTTGTGCCCCACAGTAACTAGTATCATTCTTCTCCACTTACTTGGTACATATCATTTGTACTTTCCCAAGTACAATCAGATTGGTCTGAATTAATTACTTTACATCCTCCTAGTAATAACTTATATTTTCCAACCATAAATAATATTTTTTAAATATAATTTCATGTACATATCTTGGAATATTTGATTGATCCTTTCCTAAAGTATATGGAACATGTAATCTCCTCATATACATCTGCATATAAACATAGAGGCATTGATACCATGTGAAATTGGCAACAATTCAAATATTGAATTGTTCCAACATGTATTTTTCAATATAATGTCAATATATATACGATTTCATAGGTCAAAGAACCCATCATATATTCCTCAATAGATCCTGTTCCCTTGAAGTTAGGTTTCTACTATAATTCTATCACTAGATAATTACTTTCATCCTTTTGTAAACTAACTATAAGACAGAAATCATCTTCCCATATTTTTTCAAACATATTTTTCACATTAAATGTTTCTTCTCAAACTATCCTCTTATATAAAAAAGAAAATATAAATTCCATATGAATTTTGTATGATATTTTTTCTTAGTTTACTCATATACTAGATTTAAGTAATTTTCAACCCTTATTGGCATCAAATGGTGTCATCATCCAATTCTAGTTGTGTCGCATAAACACCATCCATGATTGGAGGTCATGAAATCCAATGTTCAATTAAATGATCTTATATGTTATCTATGAAAAGTAAAATTATAATGGATTTAGTAATATTGATTTGGTATTTCCAATCATGTCTTATTATTACATCACTTGTACCATCCATGTATCAAATCACATGAATACCCACATAAATATTCAATTTATAACCGCCATTAAAATTTGAAACATGGAATCCAATATTAAATTTTAACTTATCATTCAATTCTTAGATAATTATTAGATACTGATCATTTTTAGGAATTATTATTCACACTGTTTAATTTATGACCTTCCGCGATGAAAATAAAACCAACACTATAGATTTAATCTTCTAATACAGTATGTGTCACCGGAACATTTCACTTCAACAAGAACTTGTGCGACAAATTCCTATGCCAACCATTTTTTCAACATGAGCATTGAATATATCCATGTCAATACATCTCCCACTATCTCAAATAGACAAGTCCACCACTATATAAATTTTTAGTCAATCATGTGACTACCACTTTTCTGTATTAAGGATGTTTGTAACATCATAAGCAACAGTCAGGGTAATTACTTAGAAGAGAAATATGTTTATCTTGATGGATGTTTGTTTATATCCTAAAAAACTCTTTGCATCTAAACACATGTCCTATGACATAATGGATTTCCATCATACTATGCCTTGTATGATATCCATTTGACTTTTTTTGGTATATAGTTATGCTATTCCACCATTATTTTGCATAGCATGTCATTAAATGTGATATAAGTTACTGTAGGTTGTAACATTGATTCATCATAACATTTTTGTATGAAATTTGAATTTATGAATTGGTTCATTGTACATTTTTTTGATCACATGTAATAATCATTGTTGATCCTCTTTATTATAACTATAGTCGTGATGTAGATAAAGTAATATTCATTTAGGAATTACTCAACATTAAATTATCTTCATCGATGAATTCTTATTGATGATATTATTCAACATGTCGATCCGAAGAAACTAATATCTTTTAAAAATTCATACCTAACTTTACCATTATATAATGAATATAAAAAAATCTAATGAAGCATATTTTCCTATAGATTTCTTTGTAATATTTCACATTTTATTGTTGAAATAACTCCACATGCTTAGTAGAATAACATTATTTCTAATGGTTTTTTTCTCCAAACTAAGGACCTCATTAATAACAAATGTGTTTAGACATGATGATCCTAAATACCATAATGGGAATATTCTTGAATTCCACATTTAGTTTTTTTGACAATAAATTATCTTTCCAAAACTAGGTAAATAATTTTTACATTTTATATTCATTTATTATTTCCTCTGAATCAAGTACCATTGAGCTTTTTTTGAAGTATGTTACATGAAAAATCATTAATTAATAAACATGGAAAATGTATCTTTATATACAAGTGGGACGTGAGATAAGTAATTTGTTTATACTCAATATATTTTTCAACAAGAATCAATAATTTTGAAAAAAGAATTTATTTTCTTCTCACTATTGACATAGGAATCGCCCTTTCTGAGCTTCTTAGAGAAGACACCTTCTTTATCGTAATGCTTCTATATTTACATGGTTACATTATTTCCATACACATATGTTAAAGTTTTATTATATTTAATACACATAAAGTATGTTAGAAAAAATAATTTTATTTGTTGTATATACACTGAAGAAGAAGCCGGTTCTTGCCTATTTAATTTAGTTCATTAAATTTTCAACAGCTATAAATTTATCTCATAATATGTGATGAAAATAAAATCATGTTTAAAAACTAACCCTTATTATTTGAAGGAAGTTAGGACGGTTCCTTTTGCGTAAATTCCCATTTTCCTTTCAGCCATTTCTTCAAATTTATTCACCAAAAGAACAAAAGATGGTACATTCTATAATATTCATATTTCTTGGAAAACATTTCCTAAAAGGTAATGAAGCCTTTATACTATTCTATACATTTATTATCCTTAAATGAAACTTGAGTAATTTGGTGTAGGAATGAGATTCCATAAAATATCATGATTTTCCTTTTAAATTTACATATAAGCTATTGTAAATATCACATTTATACCTCACTTCACTTTCCCTTGTAAACATCTTGTCAACGTGACTACATGTTATATCAATTGTGTCCCAATGTTATAACCACAAAAAAAATCACATGTTCATGATGGAATTATGGCATTACCATAAAATGATTCAAACATGAGTCACATATAATTATCTTTACACAATTTGTTTATGAGGTGGCTTAATAGGTAGATGGACATCAACACCTTGAATTTACAAAATAAAAGTGTTATGTGCAAGTGCCCATATTAGACTTAGAATTTCATGCTAGTTTGGACATTAACATTTTCCAATATTAATAACCATTTTTCATATGGTGGTACATTTCATTTCATATAAAAATAAAACTTCATCATATTAATACGTTTATTTTGATTACCAAATTGGACATTACCAATTAATTTAATAATTATATGTCTCCCTCTAATTTATAGAATTATTGAACACTAGGTGCTAGAATCAGAATAGTCTTCACTTGAGTATTCTAGAGGAAAAATCCTAATGCCTCCCCTTATAGTGTAAAATATTTTAATACACCACTAATGAGAAGGTCCAAGGTTGGCAAATGAATGGCCAAATACATCAACTGGAGGTTCTTCGATACGTTGAGTGATGTCCCAATATATACATTCATAACATTATTTTCTCAATGATTGCATCTAAAATGATAGCATATTAGATTTTTCTAATCCCTACTACCATTTTAGTTATTTCAATCCACCACTCACCTAAGAGCTCCCTAGTATTAATAGGTACCCTCAGATTTGGAATTACGAGCACCCCAAACACACAGTATTGATCCAATATGAATGATAGAAGTTAGTAATGATTTAATATTTATTTGAGGGTTTTTGAGTTTTTATGTCAACAAATGTAATCCCTTGTTATTATGATTTATCATCGTTATTTTCATGCTCAAAAGTAAACATTAATTGACAAACATACGTCATATCATTATGAATTTTATTATTTATTATTTTATGTATTTTTTAGCTATTAAAAAATGTATAAAATAGTAAATAAATTCATAATTGTAAACTAATACCCAAATGGTCTTGAGCATCTAAAATGATATAGGGGTATTATACCTAGGTAGTATCTGGACTCCTGATATGGATTTCCCAAGTCTTGTATGTCCGCTTCTCATCTAGAGCATCACCTCATCTGAGCGGGGTCTACATCACGTATTACATCGTCTTGGTCAACGTACACCACCTTCTACTTGTGGGGTCCACATCATACATTGTCTCCATCCAAAGTACAAATATACTCGCACATAAATGAGTGGGACTAGGGGTTTATTGAACATAAGATAAAATTGGCCATGTAAGCCCTTATAATTTTTTATTGAATATAAATATGATTCACAGAGCATCATTTTAGTAACTACTTATCATAATCACCACATAGAGGTAATAAATAATTAAATAAATAAATGCACCCAGACATACATAGGTCGGTTCTCAAGATTTGAAAGTGAGTATTATAATATGTGGTAAAATTTAAATAATATAAATTATGTATGAGGGTATTTTAATTAAAATAAATGAATTTATTAAAATCAAATAATTTAATTAATATTAGGTACCTTAATTAAATTAAATTTAGTACCAAAAATTATATTTAATTAATTAATTTAATTTAATTACTAAAATATATTAATTTCACTCATGTATTAAAATTATTATTTTATCCAAAATTATTATATTTAATTAATATAAATTAAAACTAAAATTAAATTAATTAATTAAATTCGAATTGTCCACCCATTCCCTAAAACCCAAGTGTTCCCAAAGAAGGTCTTGTTGAACTCATGTAGACCCATATTGGGCTGATAGAATCCTATATTGGGCTAATATGGAACATGAAATCCTTCCCTGTCCTCTTATAAGTCGATGAACTATCCCGACCCACTTAGTATTTCTGTAACCAATAAAGGGAGATTAACAATTTGCTGGGAGGTCCGGTTAACTTCTGTAATTGCATCTGGAGGAACCACCAGGCGGGTAGTGGCTCAATTTAGCCTATTCGCTCAGGAGTGCATTGGTAGTCCCTAAAAGTGGGAGGCTACTATGGTGGGCCTCACGGGGTTAGCCAGTTGTCTACTAGTGCATGGAGAAATTGGAAGAGTCTCTATGCAGAAAGTTTGTTAATAGGATATGGGTGGCCAGTTGCAATTGAATGTTGGTGATCTCCATCTAGAAGGGGTGCACCTGGGTGGAAGCTCCACAAGGTGGTCTGGTGGTATCATCAAGCAACATAAGAGAATCACTTCAGTGAGGGGTGGGTGGGCTCTATTTAAGAAGTTATATCACCATGCATAAGGGATTAAGTGAGCCCTAAAAGGAGTGCCAATCCATTTTAGGGGATATTTCTCTGGTAGAATGGCAGTGGCATGGTCTAGTGGCCATTGGAAGAGCTGCTCGAGGTAGGGAAGCATGGATGGAAAACTAGGGGTTGCAGCAATTTCTAACACTAGGTCAGGGGAAAATATAATGGGGGAGATGGCCTAAGGCAGTAGCTGGTTCCAGGTAGATACATGGGGTGGAAACCAAATCTTCCATAGTAAGAAAAAGAGGTCCCACCCATAGAGAAAAAAACACAACTCTTTTTTTATTACTCTTGAAAAGTAAAAACAACCACCGAAAATTTGTTTCTTGAGTGTATTTCCACATAGAATACCAAATAAATCAACATGCCATATAGATAGAATAGTTTTATAATTATAAAACATATTATTATAATGAAAAATGATAAAATTAAAATCGTTATAAAAATATAATTATAATAATTATGATCATTAAAATTATAATGTCCTATTTCCACAATTCTGGTGCCATATGAGATGGTTAGGAAACACTATTTCGGCCATGTTTCCTGCCCAAAAATTGTTCTTATTAACTATGATTCTCATTGATAGTTTAAATAGATAAAATTTTAAATCATGTAAACTTAAAATAAATTCGTATTAAAAACATCAAATGATCATATCATATCCATTATAAATCTTATCAATGCATGATTTGTTTTATTGGTTCCAAAATCAAATCCTCTATATAAATTTAATGAAATTTATTTTTTTGTTTCTTAAGAAATTTACACAATCTCTCTGATACCAATTAAACTTATTGGGTTTCTCATCGAAAGAAGGTGAGATGGGGAATTTAAAATTATTCATCATTGGGATGATGAATCTTTTCGTCACTGATGGTTTGAGCCCAAGTACAATCCAATCATCTTGTGTAAACTAACAGAGAACATCAATTAAAACAAAAAACATAACTACTCAAATATGAAGTCATGCATGACTACAACTCATCAATGATGATATTTTCTTGATGGATACATGGTAGTAACCATTATGATCATCCTGAAATGCATCTAAAATATATAGGATCTCCAATCACTAAATTCAATGTGCTAGTGAGACAATCCAATAATATCATCAATGTCCATATGATCACTGCAATCCTATACCATCGATTCTTAAAGGCTTTCTTATATCATCACATAAGAGAGAGACTGCCTTTCTTAAAAGAGGAAGAAGATAGAGTCTCTCATTCAGTAATGAATAAATAGTACATGATTTGAGATCCTCTCTCTCTCTATTTATAGTGGATGTTCTAGATATCTAATAGGGTTCCCCAACCCCCATTTATTTAATGTCCTCTTAATTAATAATTTGGATGAACTAATCTACATCAATATTAATTATTATTTTATATCATACCTATACTATAAATATAATATGTTACATGACAAAAAATTCATTTAACTTGACTCACAAATCATCTTAATATTAGACAAACCAAGAATATATAAAATAATTAATCATATATTTATATTTCTCGTATTTACTTAACTTTTTATACTTTAAATAAATTCTACCCAATTTATCATAACATGAATAAAAATGAATTTATTTATTTCACTGGTGATCAATACCATGGACAAAACTTGATCCCCATGGTGAATCCCACCATATCAAATATACGTATTCAACAAAATAAAATGGATTCTTGAATGAACTATTGTGTGTGACCCCATAAGACCTTATCTCGATTGCAGTGAATAAAATCCACAGACAAAGCATGGAGTAGAGAAAACCATCAATGCCCGGAAAGAGATAAGTGTTGTAATAGAAATGACAACTAATCTATGATCTTGTACTGTACATTACAATCTCTCCATCTTTAGATATATCATAACTTAGGAAGCATACTTGTGTCATCACCCTCTTCTTACTTTATTATTTGTTGATCCAACCTGATGTATTTACCTTTTAACTATATTGGCAAAAGACTTATGAAAGTAACACCATCATGATCAAGTTGGATTGATATATATTAAAATTTTGTATTTAAGTGACAAATCATTTCTTAATCATTTAACCAAGGTCTAACAACCAATTATGTACCAAACACAAGCTACCTCGCCCTGATTTCATTACCATGATTTTTTCATCCATCAATGTATACAATCAAATGAAAAACATTGGCAATGATCTCATGTCAGGAGACCAAAGATCATGTCCGTAGATAGGAAGAACCAATGAAACCCCAAAAATGTGGGGTTCCAATTGGAGGGTCTATCCTCATGATCTCACAACTAGAGATCACCTTGTGCAAACATCATTAGAAGAAATCTCAATGCTTATGAGCCCTGAACACCAGATATTCAGAAATAAATTGTGCATAGTCTTTATAATGTAAATATACCATATGACCAATGTTTAAAATTAATGTCCATGTATCTCAAGAACTCTATTATAATCTGGGATTTTCTATAACTTTTTGTTGTGATAAATCATCTAAGGAAATTTCCATTAAATAGTGGACACCAAAATATCTACACAATAATTGTAAAGAATCATCATGTATAGAAAATTGTATACATTATATGGTAATCAAAATAAATCATAGTTGGGTCTAGGGAACCCACTACTTCAACATGAACACTGCATAATTATTATGGAAATTTCATTTTATTGAATTGTAAATACATTCATGTTTTATATTTTTTCCTATAGCTCAACATCTCACTCTACTAGTATTTTATTCTTCTAATAATTATCTTTTTATGATTGATGAATTTAGGTGAAAAAGGTGATCTGAATACTATTTTGAAATACTTTCCGATGGTTTAAATTGCAATATTTGAACATAGAACTAGTTTAGTTTGAATTCAACAAGGAGTGAGTGTTCATTTCGTTGATGACTTATATAATTGTATGTTCTATTCATTTAAAATTTAATAATAATCATCTATTCACCAAAAAATTTGAATTAATTAACCTCATTACCTTTTAGTAATGTCAGTTAATCCTACCATTGACTAGTTATATCTCTACTGAGCATCACTCACAACACACCTATCATCATAAAATGCTATGTAAACAATTCTCATACATTTTCATTATTTTAGTCCCCATTTTATGTATACGGATTAAAATAATCCCTAGGATCATCTTGACCTCATTCATAAAATTTTACCCATCTCACTAGTCTATTAAAGAGTTGAAAAATATAAATGAAAATGTGATGGTTGTGATAACCTTCAGTTTGATCGAAATTTAACAACATTTATGGGGATGGATTTGTGTATAGTGTCTTATGATGTTGAAAACATATTTTGAAATAATATAAAAAAAGTAAAATAAAATTATATAAAATCTAAACTATAATAGTGATGCAAGTGTTGATACATAAATATCAAATATTTGTGTGGTATGTGTCTTTTGAAGACAATTTTCATAACTTGTAATTTTAAATTTGGTCGTTGAAGTGGTAGTAGTACCTTTTGGATATGTGTAAGATAAAATGGATTATTCGATGTATGGGAATCAGTGATTATATACTTTTTGTGTGACTTATCCTTGTTATAGAAATATTCTTTGGAATTGTGTCTATAACTAACCATGAAATCTTGATCTTTATAGAGAGACCAAAGAATTTTATAATTCAAAACCATATGAATAATATAAATAGAAAAATATTTTATTGAAACTAATTACTAAGATTAATTAACAAGAACTAGAATTTAATATAAACAATTCATACACTAGATCAGGGGAAGTTGGTTTGACGATTATGGAAAAAGAATAATTTAATGTAATAGTAAATGAAAAAAATGTATTTTTTGAACATGATAATATAACTTTTATGGAAGGTGGAGAGGATTAATCCATGAGTGAGAAGGAAAAGGATTCAGATTAAATATTTATACAAAGGCCACTTCAATTCCACTAACAGTTCTCAAAAGATTAATTAGAAAAGGCTCAAACCATTGTCATTATATCACCTGAACCTATCAAATTTATAATCTCTGAACAAATGGTCTTTTGGGATTTATAGAATTTTAAAAAAAGAATATAAATATGAAAATCTATTCCAAGGATATTCCTAAAATATATTCTAGTAAACCTATATTTGAAACATGGGATATATTAGAAGAACAAAACAAACATTGATTCACTAATTAATATTTTTTAAAACTATTAGTAAATGTGATCTTCTATATTTTGAAAATTTCAACACATTATTCTATTAACATGTGCATGATTAAATGGGTAAGGGAGTTATATTTGAAGAGAAATTGATTAATGAATTTCGAAACACTATTTTTCTCACTATAGATTCCTATATGTATTTATTTATTGAAAAGAAAAATTGTTCTAACTTACTCTATATGATTATAAACATTTAGAATAACTTGTATTTGATTCATATGAAACTGAACTGGATTAGTCAACATTCACAATTTTAGTGAATGAACATTCTTGATGTGAACCTGAAGGATTTATTTAGTACACACTAGATTTAATAGAAATATATTTTTTTAACAGAAGTAGTGATGGATGTGTTTTTTTATTTTGTTAAGGATTTTTAGGAAGAAGATTTTTATTTATCGTAACATTAACTTTTAAATGATAAGAAAAATATTCATCCAAGGTCTTGAATGAAATCATAAATTTTATTGGGTTTTTTTCATTTTAATCTTATAGTATATGATTATAAGGTGTTTATCATGAACCCCCAATATGTAGTTTCCCCTATTAAATGTTGCACAGTTGAGACTACATGGTTTTATAGAAAAAATGTTGCTGACTATGCTATTAAACTATAAATTTTGGAATTTATTTTTGTTAAAACAAACTAAAAGTGGTTATTTAAATTGAGGTAAACAATGTTAAACAAACAACAATCAGATTAATAATAGAAACTAATGGTAGATATTATAAATCATAATAAATATTGTTTGAAAAATATAAACTAAAAATAATAAAAGTGGATAAGTTTCAAACCTCAGACCCAACCTTTATCATTATCAATAAATGTTATCCACTTAAATTATCTGATTTATTCTTCAAGACCTCAAAATATAAATTTATATTTTCTAGAAACAACATTAAAATATAAAATATTGGTTTTCACTATTATGAATGTGATTATATTGCACAAAAACATTAAAGAAACCTAAACTTATTTGAGTTTTTCTTCTCTCTGAGGAATGATATCTCAATGAAATTCAAACAACAAGAAAATTATTTTACTATCAAAAGATTATATTATATAAAAATTTAATAATATTGATACAATAAATAAATGTAAATCCTTCAATCAATAAAAATTTTTACCTAATAATTCCAATGGAATTAGTTTATAATGAAAAAGAGAAAAATAAAAAGGGAAATTCCCTCATATTTCTACTTCCCACTACAAGTTGGGTTTTAAACATTAATGATTTGATTTCTTCATGTATGAATAATTTTTTCCGAAAAATATTCTCCAAAAAATATCACTTATTCTCTATAATTTTTTTGGAATGTAGTGGGGACGAAATATATAGTGAATAGGGGTAGACAATATGTAATTTTTGTTGATATCATTTGAATGTTTTCTTATTTTATACCTGGTTGGATGCTAAATCAAAAAGAATACTTTATATGGTGTTTTTTTAACTCATCTTATCTATTAAACACAAAAAATTGAGATCAATTAAAAATTTTATAAAATATAACACCTGAATTACAAAGGAGTAATATTTCTAACTAAAGTGTTTATTCATCTTTATCCAATTTGTCACATTCATCAACTACATTAATGAGATGTTTTCAAATTGATTTATAATAGGAATCTATTCATTGGAGTAATATTTCTTTTATAGTTGGAATAACATTATTCAGTGTTATTTATCTTCAGATATACCTTATTTATTGAAGATAGTTTACTTCTTTTAGGCGATTCGTCTTCCTATTTTAAATGATTTTTCGGCCTCAAGATAGTCAATTCAGCACATGATCCAATTGGAAAAAATTAATTTCATGATCTAAAAGATTATAAAAAATAAATAATTCCAACAATTGTATTAGTATTTAATGAAGTTATTCACAAAATACCAAATTGATATAAAATACTTAAAATTCTAGAATCAGTGAATTTTCATAATTAATCTCAAAAATTTTCAAAACTCAAAATCTAATGAAATTTGAAAAAAATAAACACATTTTCTGGATTAAGTAATTAGAATACACAAAAATAATAGTTAAAATATAATCTCTATATAAAACTTCATTATTAACACAAGGACCCCATCACATGTGAGCAGTCAAAATAAGTTTCCATAGTAGAATTCAAAACACATGTCAAAGAAATTGAATAATAGTAAAATCATGTTACCCAACATATATAGTATCTTTAAAAGATGATGTTGATTATTATTCATTATGTTAATTTATTCCATTCTAATATAATTTAATACTATATGAGTATGGATTCATACTTTACCTATTTCCCTCACAAAATATAGTTTTGAATTAAAAAAATATTTCATCATCCTAATAAAATCATGGTTCACTATTTTCATGAAAAAATTATAAATCAACACCCAATTTAGCGAAATATTTTTCCCCATATAAGGATGATGTAGGTATTATTCTAAATTTTAATTTTTGGTATGTATGAAACGTCAATGTCATTAAGATAAAAGGGGATGGTTTGGATTTTTAATGATCATGATGTCATGATTCTAGTTTCCACAGATGCTTGGTCTTGTACGATTTCTTTTTGGAATAAAATCATCAAGAAAAAACAAAAAAAATTAATGGATGGACTACACCTTCTCTAATTCATTTCAATTAGAATAGTACTTTACTCCCAACATTTTATTTTTTTAAAATAAAATCTATAGAAATGTACAATCTTTTCCCGTGATATATCTAGAAAGAAAGAATTTAATTTAAATGATATATTGACAAATTAATATTGTTCAATATAATAATATTCTTTCAATTGTTTTGTTTTCATCCACCCATATACCAAATCATGATTTTCAAAATCACAATGTCATCACCTCCCACAAACTTTTGATCTTACTCAAATCATACAATATACATAAAGAGAAGGTTGTATAAGGAAATTGGATTCTGATGAAGATAAATAACTTGTATTACATGGATTATAAGATCTCACATTGATCAAATGTATAATCATTTTTAAATAAAGATAGTTAAATTTTCAAAATGTTTTATTCAATCATAAAAAAATTTCCTTATTCAGTTAAAAAATCATTACAGATCCCAGAATTTTAATTAATAATGGAAAGATCAAGTTAAAATATGAATTATTTGGCTCACTCAAGCTGTGGTGTTATTTTGAGGAAGATTTAATAATGGTACATATTCCTCAAGGGAAATTGATTCTAAACATTATAATGAATTAACTTATTAACATTCATAATTTTATCGTCTTTTCAATAATTTTAACAATTTTGATATGAAACAAATCAAATTTCTGTAATAAAGTTATATCAGTTCCATGAATCTTGTATGTTTATTTTGTTAAATATATTTTTCACTTATAAAATATAATTACTTTAAATTAAGAAATTTCTAAAAAATAATAAAAAAAAATTTTGAAATAAAAAAAGAAAAATAAATTTGGATAGAAAACACAAAATACCTAATATACCGAAGATGTTTTCCCCCCACATATATGTTGTATGATTTCATCATTTTATAATAGTTGTATTGTAAAGAGGTAATCAAGATTATAAGAAATAGAAAAACCAGTGGAGAGGAATGACTCAACATAGTTTGTATTGTACTATAGTATCATTGAGTAATCCTCGTAAATCCTAAATCATACAAAATAAGAATAGATTAAAAACCTAGGCATCCAATTTTTATTAATAGAAATTAAGTTAAAATAAAAAACAATGAGAATGAAAAATAACCTTGGTTTGGACCCCCCATGTGGGTGCTAGGATTTCACTTCCCCTATTAATGTTGTTATATCTTATCATATTTAATTCAATTGTTGGTTTAATTTCTATCACATGAACCACCAAAATGAAAATTCCCTAGTATTATTCAGCTCACACAACTTATATAATATCCCAAAATTAGAATTATTTATGATAACCTCCATTTATATATGATTTCAATGATATAGTGGAAGAGGGAATAAAATGTACGGGTAACTTTTTACCACTAATTGCTCACAATCAACCTCCACCAGTGTTTGAAATTAAATTTTACGGTGTGGTTCCTCATAAATTTAATATTGAAAATGATTTTTTTCATTTAAATATATTGGGGTACCACTATCCTAATGTATATTGGTGTACTCATTAATTTGAAACAATATTATTTTTTCAATTTCATCCTTCCCTTATTCTTCAGAAGAAAACTCATACAACCTATAAGAAATTGAAAATAAATTTATATAAGAAGAAAGGTTTAATAATTTTTACCAAAATACTATAACAAAAATTGATCATGATTTTAGACATGTACCTATGTTTTCTTATGTTCTAGTTATTTTTTTATGGAATATAGTTGTATTGAAAATACTTAGTAGCTATGAATCCTCTCAATGTTCATCAAATATGAATGGAAATGGATTTTCATCTTCTTTCCCAAATTTTGATACAATGGTTCTAATTTTTCATCCCCAGAACAAAGGATTTCATAATGATTTTTTTAAAAAAATGAACCCTAACAAATTTCCAAATATTATTGAATTAAAATATTCAAATCAAGATCCATGTCAATGTTAGTGTTTACATGTGAATATAAAATGGAGTAAAAATAGGGCCAATTGATATATCAAATATTTCTCTAATGGTAATTAAATATAAAAAGTTATTGTGAAATGATTTTCATTCACAGGAGCTTCTTTTTGATATTTTAATTTTTTTTAATTCTATTAATGTTGTGGGAAGAATTTCAATTTTTTCATACTTTATAAATCAGAAAATAAATTCATTAAAGTATAATTTTTTTTATAGTGAATTATTTCTTTTCTATCATTAAATATTTTTTTATCAACCATAAATTTTTTTAATTGAGATTGTAAAAATTATTCATTAGTGTAATACTAAAATTTTTTTTGATCTGGACTACAACAGTAGTAGTCACCGAGAAAGTGTATTTTTTAATGAATCTTGGTTAGTGGATAATGTCATATAAAATAAAAAAAATTAAAAAAACTTAGGTAACCTTCTTTATAATGACACTTTCTAATAAAGTGGTTTTTTAAAGAAGCACTAATCAATAACTTTTTCTTTAAAATTTATAATAGTGGTGACCACGAGGTTGTATAATGAGAAGATTACAGAAAATGATATCAAACTATAACTTTGAATATTTTTTACTATTTAATTAAAAATAAAAGTGGATATTTAAATGAAGTGAAATAATGGTAAACAAAAAAATAGATTAAGAGTAAAAATTAATTTTAGAGACTTGAAATCAGAATTAATATTGATGGAAGAAATATCAACTAATAATAGAAGAAGTGGAAAATATTAAAACCTCAAACAGTGCCATTATTATTACTAATAATTTTTTTCAAATTGAATTACCCAATGTTGACTAAATGACATCAATGTATACACCTATATTTCTTTAAAAACATATTGACATCAAATAAAGGCTTTATCCTATTATATAAGTGATTCAATTGGCTATAAACCATGGAGAATTTGAGACATATTAAACTTGTTGTTCTCAATAGGGATACGTCACCACAACAACATTAAACAATAAGATAAATATTTTTTTATCATAATTACATTAATAATATAGAAAAAATATAATACTGTGATAAAAAATAAAGATACCTCCTTCAATGAAGAAATTTTTTTATAAAATATATCTAATGGAAATAGTTTGAAATGAAAATAACTAACACAAATGGGTAATGGATTCAGATTATCACAGCACACCTCTATATGTATTTTATTCAATAATGGATTGATTAATTAATGAAAAATACTATTATACAGAAAACATCCACATCAATATCTGACTCCCTCACTTTAACAATGATTTTATATGAAACATATATGAAAATATATAGCGAATAGGTGTAGGAAATATATTGTTTTGTTTTTTTTCATTGAATTTATTTGTTTCTTATGTGTTGGAATAAAAAATATTAAAAATGACCCATATTTAATAATTTTGAAACTTGATTTATAGATTATTTAACAAAAAATTTGAGCCATTTTACATGACTTTCAAATGATATTCCAGAATTATAAAAAAGATCTTCCTTATAACCAAAGTTTCTCCTCATCCTCCAATCTGTTTCATTCATCAATTTTCATAATGGGAAAATTTATCCATTATATTTAATTATAATATGATACATTGAGTACTATTTTTTATACAAAACATATCCTCATTTTGAGGTATGGATCTTGGTTTGTGCCTTATTTACTGAAGGTGGATCAATTCTATATGATCATTCATCTTCTAATTGTAAATAATTTGTTTGGGCCTCCAGATGGTAAATTTAGCACTTATTCTAGTTTTATTAAATGAAAACCCAGATAAAATGGAAAAAAATAATATTCAGTATAGCATTATTATTAGGAATTTTTTCCCAAAATAGAAACGTGATGAACGATATTAAAATTCCAAAACTATGGAATTTTCAAAATTCAGCTCAAATCTCATCAAAATTCAAAAAATGATTCCACTTTATAAAAAATGAAACATTAGTTGGGATATATTCACTGAAATAAAAATAATAATTAATGAAAATATTTGTACTATCAACAAATTATACATTAAATTTCTCTTCATTTCTAATGATTACATGACTTATACGAAATTTTTTGACACCCCTCTTCATGAAACTATATTTTTATGTTTAGCTCATCATGCCCCCATTTTTAAAAATTAAAAGATTTTAAATGACTAAGGTTTTTTAGGGACTATTTTACATCTTCAATAAAAAACCTCTTACCTTTTCACAAGCTAATTTTCATTATGGTGTTTTGTTTTTAGTTAATGAGATTAAGGGGTTATTAAATGAGCTTCAGGTAGTCTCTTGATCTGTAACTAATTTTGAGTGTCTTTTATTTTCTACGAAAATAAAATTTTGTGATAAATCATGTGCTCTTATATAATATTCCATTTAGTATATATTTGATGATAAGGGGTGTTCCTAATTTTTTTATAGCATATAAGATATTTTATTGTGCGGTAACTTGTCTAACTGTCCAAAAAATAAACATTCTTTAAAAAAAATTGGGAAATAAAATGTGGTAGTTCTTACATATTAATCCAAATATAGATAGTGTATATGCATAGTTTCTATGAGATTTTGTATGGAACATTAAATAAGAATTTTCATGGGAGGAAACCCATGATCTAATAATCTTTTTCTCATTTGTGTTAATTTTCTTATATTTCAAATAAAAACCAACTTTTCTTTTTTGTTTATTAAAGTCCTTGAACCTTTCCATTGTTTTTATTCTTACTAAATTCAAATGCAGAATTTATTATTCATATCATTTGGAATGTTATTGTTTTCTCATAATAATAATTATTTTTAACATGAGGGATTTTTACTTGAGCGACCATATTTATCTTGAAGTGTCAAGGGGGAGTAAGTTTGAGTGAGTGAATTTGCATGAGCTGTGGTCATTATATTTTTAATATCTGAATGAAAAGATAAAACCGACATAAAATATCAAATTTATATTTTTTCTAAAGCATCACAGATATTCTTATTATGAAATTTCTCTATCACCTCCCTTATATATTATCTAAAGATATTTTATACTTAAATAATCAATTCTAGAAACTACAGTCAATCTTTATTCTTATATGATGATGAAATTATTAACCTCTTTTCATTAAATAATCACATATTAAATTATAAATTTTACATTTAAATGCATAAATATTATTCATCCTCAGGGGTGTCTTATTTTTTACTTATATTTATTTATTTAGTACCTATAGATTTTTAAATTCTATGGTAGTTGATTTTTATATTCAGAAAAATGTTCTATTAAAACTATAAAAAGTTTTTATTTCTTATAATTTCATTATTAATCAAGGATAATTTTCAGTATTTTTTGTTGTTTAATTTTGATTTCACATCATGTTCATTTTTTCTAATACTTTGAAATTCATTCCTTAACTCACTAATATCATGGAACATTTTGAATTCTATTGATTTTAATTATTCAATTTATGTTTATAGTAAGGGAACTTTTCATGATATATGACAATGTTGTAAAAAAATTGTTTTTTATTATTCATACAACCCATCAATATAAGAGTTAAATTTTTTGAATTTTCAAATCATTTGGAAACAATATTTTTACATGTTTACCATCTTCCTGAACCATTATTTATATTATTTCTTATTTTCAACTCCATATTTAAAAATTTAATGGTTGAAAATGATCATTTTGTATATTGGTACTAGGTTACGTCCTATAGAACACCCCTACATACCTTTTTGAAAAGACAAGGGTGATTTTGGGGACTATTTCAATTGATGTGCTTAAGGGGTTTATGAATGATCTTACGGGAGACTCTATATCAACAACTATGTATAAATGTTTTGGAAATTCAATGAATGTGAACATGGGTTATGATTCTTTTCCTCCACTATGAGATTTCTTAGAGAAGATCTTTTATGATATGGGGTGTTCCTAATATATTTTTAAATATTTCATAATTATTGACAACTAGTACTAATGGCCAATAATTTTAATTTTATTTAGAAAAAAATGATCTAATCACATGTGATGGGTCCCTAATTTATAATCCAAACACTCCTAGTGACTATGGATAATTTCTAGAAGAGTCTATTTAGATATATCAAAAACAATGTCTCATCATAGGCATCCCATTAATTAATATTTTTTTATTTATTGTGTTTTTTTCTCATTTGAATAAAATACCCTCATCTATTTTTATGCATAAAAATCCTTGTACATGATAATTTTATTGATTCTTAATACCATTCACATAATTAATTTCATGGTAAAATCATTTTGAATATTAATTTTTTCTCTTAATGCTATTTATTTTTTACATGAATGATTTTTACATAAGGGGCCATGTTTAGAATTTAATGTCATTAGGGGTGCTTTTGATGTAGTGATTGTGCATGAGGCGTGGTCAGGATAGTTTGATTGACTATATGAAAAGGTGGAACCAATAAAAATCATCAGTATCAACAATTTTGAATGAAAAATGATCTATATCTTAATAAAATAGGATAACAAATCTGTAACTAATCTATGGTTATTTTCTTCTTAAACATCATTTTCTAGAAAATAATTGTAATATTTTTTTGTAGGATCTTAAATGTATTAACCAGATTTTTGGCTATATTATAACATGGAAGGTTATAGATTATTTATTTAAATGTATATATTTTCATTTTCATAGGGGTAGTCATAATTTAATATTCTATGTATTTATTTGTTTCCATTGGGTTTTCTAAATCAATGATAGTGGTTTTGAATATTTGTAAACATGTTTTTTGAAACTCTAAATATGTTTTATTTCTCAAAACCACATTGTCTGTAATTTGTAATTTTTAATATTTTTCTTTTTATTATTTTTATGTGATATCATTTGGGTTTTTATGCGGCTATAAAATTCACTATTGAACTCACATATAAAATGAATCTTTTTAAATTTAATTAATATATTTTATTTCATGTCCATTAAGGTACTATTGTGTATGCTATGTGACTAAATTGATTAAAAAAATGATCATTTATTTTACATATTAATACTAGATTTTTCTATGAAATATTTTTATTCATTTTAAAAACTTCTTAAAATTTTCTCCCACATTGTGATAAAATAATGGATACAATTATTATTTATAATTATTTCATAGGGGACTAAATTTAACATGGTATATAATTAATTAAGAACCCATCAGACCCCATAATTACTTCAAAATTGTTTTTAAGCATCACTTGGTAATTTTCACTAGGTGAAATTTTTAATAAAAAATTACGGATTTGATTTCACATTTAGTAGACTAAAAATTATTACCTTAGTTATTTAATTTAGTAAATAATTATTATTTCCCTGTAAATATGTTTTTATTTCCCACATAAAAAATTATGTTTCATTAAATTTTGGGAAAATGTTATACATATATCAATGCATTTTATAGTTTTAATTATAATTTAAATCATAATATATACATAATATTATATTATGAAATGAAAACCCAAATCCATGTCGAGCTACGTATGATTTAGTATTTTCATTATTTATTCATTAATTGGGTATTGGGATACTAATTCCACAAATAAATTACCAGCCCACTCCATGCAACAACATGTTTATTTTTTTATGGATTCTTAAACTATTTGTTACTATTAACTATGAATTTAAAAAAATATAGGAAATATGAATTTGTTAAATTATATTTAAAACAATATATATTAATCATTTTTTAAATATTTACTAATTTTTAACAAAATATTTTTAATTACAGAGGGTTTAAAACTAGTTTTAAATTGAGATAATGAATGAGGTAAAATATTTATGAAAAACAATTCATTATGCCACTACTGTTTTTCAATTTTTAGAATTATTTTATTCCATTGAATGAGAAAAATAGTTTCTTAATAATAAAAAAAGTTATAAATATTGTTTAATTTGCGTGATATATTTACATAAAACCCCCTAATATTTTTTAATACTGTGGATTTTTTAAGAATCTCATAGGAATTTTCACTAGGTGAAAATATTAAAATACATTAAATGTTATGATGCCAGTTTTAAGAGATTAATATTTATTACAAGATATATTTCATTTGGAAAATCATTTACCTTACGCACTTAAAAAATTTATTTGGTTATATTTTGGAGAAAATGTTACCCAATTTTTATTATAAAAGTTCTTTTTAATTAGAATTTAACTATTAAGATATGAATTCAAATGGATTATGAAATAAAAAACCTAATACAAATTGAACCAATTATTCTTTTATTCTTTTCTTTCATTATTCATTAATAATTTGGTCAGATATTTATTCAATCAATGAATTATCAGTCAACCACATCCCATAGTGGGCATATTTTTCATTCCTTATTAAATTATATATGTTTGTTCCAATATAGGTAAATAGATGTTTCGAGTTCTTTTTGAATGAAAATTTATATTTATTATATCCAGATTTAAATTTTAAATTTTAATCATATTTTAAAAACAGTCAAAATTTTTGAACTAAAATATATATATTTCAAGACGGTTTTCACATTGCTAAACATAAAAGATTACTTAAGGGAATATCAATATTAAATAATTCTTTTTTAGAATTATAGTATTTAATTTTTTTGAATTATTTTCAACTGTTGAATGAGAGAAAATTTTTGGTTTAGGAAATGGAGACTCCTATGTGTGTGTGTGGGGGGGTTATGTGATCATTATTTTTTGTAATTATTCACGTCATATCTTGAAATTAAATGATTCTCATGTAAATATATTATATTTTTTGTTGAATAACTTACAATTGAGGGTGAGTTTTTGTCGAATTAATAAAAATATTATATATATATATATATATATATTAAGATATTAATTTTTTTTCTCAATAATTTATAGTGTAATGAGTAACCATTGTTAACTATTATTTTTATTCTTATATTAGTGTTCCAAATTTTATCTATTAAGATATTTTTATTTTCTTAATTAATTTACAATTTTTTATTAGAATAATAATTTTCAATTTTTTAATATTATTTTAATAATTGATAAATTTATTCATTTTTCATGATTTTTTGTAACTACAAAATGTATCAATTTTTCATTTTTTATTTATTTATTGGGTTTTATTTTTACTTTTGTGTTTTCAATTTAAATTTATACTTGTTTCTATATATTTTTTTGGTGTGGTCGGTCAAGTTCCCATATAATATAATTTCATTATGCCCATTATTACTATAGTGACTATTCCCCATCTATTCAACTCATTCCATACAAAATTTTATTATGACTATGAAATGAAATGAAAGTGAACATATTATTCACAAATCATTTGAATATACAATATAAAGGGATACAATCCCTTAAATGAATGTGGCTTGATGATTGAAACTTAACAGATTATCTTTCGAACTAACTGAAATTTGAAGGGACATGGTCACTTAATTCATTATTCCTACTAAGAAGGTTGACCTTCCACACAAAATATTTCAATGTCCCAACAAAGATAAATGGGGACAAGTATGTGTTCATCAAGATATACCAAATCCAGTAATTAGATTTGATTGAAGACATGATATTTGGTATTGAAGGGAATAGAGAGATTCGTTTTTGACTAAGGCCAAATTCTAATGTCGGAATAAGATTGAAGATAGGTAAAACCAAATTTTGAAGTGGGTTAGGTTTGGGATTATTTCTTCTGCCAAGATGATGGTCAGTACATAATAGAAAAATGGTTTTTGATGATGATTTAATGAAGAGAAATAATTTTCATGCTAGGTTTACATTAATGATTGATTATAAAATGAGATAGGCTTTGAGAGTGGCTTAACTGTAGTAAGTTAACAAAAGAATTTTTCAGATTTCAAATTTATTATTAAATCAAATAAACCAATTATTGAAGACAAAAGGATTTATAAGACTGGATGATTTTTTCATTCCATTGAGGGTAACTTGGGGATGTTCTAGATTTTTTTCAAGCTTCTCGATCTCTATTTATAATGAGATTTAGGAATCATATTGCAGTTTTGAGGGAAATTGTTTTATGAATGATTCTAATAGAGTACATATTAGTAATTAATTGATCGTAGGAAAGGGTCAATAATGGAGATCCGAGATTTGGATATTTTTATTTACTTTGTGAGTTTTATCAGTTGTTATTAATTTATTTTTAGGTTATAAGAAGATTTGGAAAATGATCTTTCTCAACACATATATTTTTTATTTTTTGAATTGTAAAAACTAAGAGTTCAGTATAATGCCCAAGTGAAATTCATCTCTAGTTGATGTTTGAAACACCAGTAAATTCCTTATCGATAGGGCATGTCATGGGGAAGATCAAACTCTTGGAAAGGTTGATCCTCAATAAAAAATAAAGGGGAATGTAGAATTATTTGAATAAAAAAAGGATAGAGACCTTATAAATATTTAGTTATAGGATATAAGAAGGGGCTAAGCTATTTGATAAGGTATGATATGAAAATGAGGTTGATCATTATGCACAAGGATTATTCTCCAAGATCAAGAAATACTTTCTTGAGACTGAAGAAGAATAAATCAATTGAGAGATATGTTTAGGTTCTTGATTTTAACTAAATAATTTGGTGCACATGGGTTTTCTTACATCAATTTTAATGTATTTATTCAGGTCACATGCATGGTATAATATTCGGTGAAAATTTCTGCATGGTGTTTGATGAGTAGAGTGAATAACAATGTCATTTCTGATGATATTGGTGATAGTTCATATGTGGATTCAAAATAGAGAAGGAAATAATTAATTCATTCATTGGGGGAGATATATAAGCGAAGAAAGAACATAAAAGAGGAACATGCATGCTCCCGTGTAAGACCATATCTCTTGAGCTATGTGGTGAGGATTCATGATAGAGCATGATCCAAATCATTGACATAACAAAAAACTGGAAATTGAGCAATGGGAATTGAACATCATATTTAGGGTGTATAATTTATAATTCACATAACATAACCCTATCTTTAATATCCATTTATTAATTTTTTTTCATTATTGAAATTCTAAAAACATGAATTATACCAAACTTTTAATTGAGTTTCACAATCATTTTTGGTTAATCAAATTATGTTTGAGTTTTATTGTTTTATAGTTATACAACTCCCCCTTATTATATTGTATTCTTTCAATTAGTTTATTATTTTTTCATGATGAATTAAGGTCTAAAAAGTGATGTCAGGACTATTTTAACTAGTTTTCCTATGATTAAAATCATGAGATTAAATTGTATGACTAGGTGAGTGTGTGTTCATTATTGAGTGAGAATTCATTTTGTGTATGAATTCTAATTTTTCATGAATTATTGATTTCATTATTCATGAGAATCACTAGGTCATGAATTTTTTTCAATTGAATTCTCATAAATACCCTTTAGGCATATATCTTTCTCTTGATATAGTTTAGGTCTAACTCCACTTACACATCACTCACCCAATATTTATCATTATTACTCACTATTCACACATTAAATATCTCTTTTTCATCATCATAGTAGTATTTTTTATTAAATTACATCTAAATAAACCCCATATAATCATCTCGGCCTCCTTCTTTATCATTCATCCCAACATGACACTTTACTAAGCTGTGGAAAAGTATAAATGAACATTTGATGGGTGTGGGGACCTTTGTTTTGATCAATTTGATAAAAAATGTGTATAGGATTTCATGAAGTTTACATTATCCTATTGTGGTATAAAAAATTAGGTAAAAAATGTTATAATGTCAATGTTGTTTTCTGTTATGGTAGAAAAATTAAAACATGCAGACATAACATGATTGACGAAATGAACAACACTGAAGATTAATATTTTTTAAAACATATACTTGGATATGATTATATATAACAAGGCACCATTGGTATATAACTAATATGTTTTATACTCATACAATCCATTGAAATCATAATTCTTGTGTAGACCACTATGTCTATCTTTTAGTAAATTGGATATATAAAATATCACGTTAAATTAGCATGATGTTTTTTGGGAGACAAGATTGAGGAGATATTCGTATCCCTATAGTTATTAGTCTTTTATTTTTTCATTTTCATTGTTTTAATTTTTTATTTGATTGGGCATGTGTGTTTTCATTGATATAATTATGGATTTTTAGCATTAAGACATTATTTTTTTACAATTTTTTGTTAATATGTAATTTATACTTATCACTTATATATAATTCCATATAATTTCTTGGATGATATATGATGATTTATTCTTCATACACTTTTTTGTGATACATAAAGTATAGAATAACCACATTGGAATTAGACTCATGAAGCTTATCAATATCTTAGTATGTTAATAGAGGCATGCCTATGATCACACGAAACCCCTAGGTCAGTGTCATTTCCATAAGTTCTACAAGGATAATTAAGAAAAGTTAATATAAATATTTATTAGATTATTTATTATTATGAGATATAAAAAATGGTTCTATATTGGTTAGATCATGGGATATACATAAATATTATGATTAGTGATCACTTTTGTGGGGGGATCCCAATATACCAAGGGTATCATATACATTAGTTCCTTTCTTAATTGAATTATGATCATGAAATCCATTCAGGAACGATGTTTTTGGATTGAGATTTATATTTTTCTTCTTCTATCATAATATTGATAAAATACATGAATTATTGAATCACACTAGGCACATATGTATACACAAAATGAAAATGAAAACCAATGAGTGTCAAATTAATTTCAAAATTGAAAATGGGTTTTAGAAAATGATTTTTATTGGAAATACTTATTTATATTTGAGATTTGATTTTATAATGCATCAATAATATATTATTCAATGGTTTACTAAATAAACTATTAGTGGTTTTACAATTACAAAAACCATAATAGTTTTTAGTGAACCAAATATTATGTAATGATTTTTTTCATAATGATAGAATATTATGTCTTGTAGTGGGTTAGTTCATGTTTTAGATTCCCTATGTATGTTTGGCAAAAACAATTGTTACTAAAATATTGGTTGTTTGACATTGATGTTTTTTCGTTTGGGAGACCCTAAAATGGGTAGTGTTGGCATGTGATATTTCTTTTAGATTTTGAGGTTTAAATCTAGATGGTGTGAGGTATTATAACTCTCTAGTTAAGGTTTATGGTTATTCATGTTAGTCTGTTGGTAAGGTATGGGTTTTTATGTGGTTGGTTAGAACTCAATTTCCACTGAGGAAAATGACCGGGTATTTTTTAGTATAAGAGGTGTATATGATGATGTGATAATGTAATATGGGTTAATTGAAAGATTATTTTGATGTTTGATTAATTCTCATTTAATTTATGATCACGATTTTGGTTTTTTAGGAATTTATTATATTTTGATTAGAAATCAAAGCTATATTGGATAATTCAGATAGTTATGTAATGTTATACCTCAATTATTACCAAGTAATTGTCACATTAACTTACCTAATGATTATAATTATTTTCTCTATTAAAATAATAATTTTCCATAAAAGATCCATGTTTTGATATTTTTTTTATAAGAGGTTCTTTGGGCATGAAGGATGTGGACATGGAAAATCTAGCAATGACATGAAGCAATGGATATGTGATAGTGCCACCGGATGGATGATGAAACCCACTAGATAGTTGGTAGAATCATGGAAAATGTATTTCCTACAAGAGACCTTCCAAACATCTGTTGGTGTTTCCATCCATTTATCCACTCTAGAGTACACAACCGAATAACCACTGGTAGCCAACATCTAGCAGGTGGTGTCAGGTTGGGATGAAATTGTGTCTGTCTGAATAGTATTTTTTTCCACTAAAATAACCTTTTAAATAATAATCATATTTATTCAGACTCTATCACAGTATTAATGATTTTAAAGGGTTCTCTAAGGCTTCATTGGCTTCTCCAACACAAATCCTTGATCTCTTGATCTATTATTTGATCTGAATGTCTTGAATTAGTGATTTTTCATTTGAATTGGGGAATTCCTATTATTTACCTCTTGAATCATACTATTACACCCTTTTTTTTGGGGATATATAACTATCAATTTGGGAATTTTGTGTTTCACATTTATCTTTTTGCTAAATATTTGGATCCTTCTTTTTTATCTTGAGGAGGTGGTGTGAAACATCTTCATAAGGTCTATTTTGGTATTATAGTATGTGTAACATAATTAACTGAACATTCACACCATTTATAAAGACACTTAAAATTAGAATAAACATTTATAGTTTAAAAATATATACATACACACCATAGATCTCATTGGGTTAGTTAGAGAATGAGACCAAGAAACATTACCATCCCAAGAGGTTTCATATCACTGGCCTTTGGTTGGGATTTGGAACTTAGGACTCTAGTAAAATAAACTAGAATTTTTTTATTTGGTTTAAGGAATGACTAAAATAGTAAACTATAATTGGGTCTTCTCTTGCCTTCTGAATTAGTTATTGGCAATTTTTGGATACAAGAATTGGAATTTGACACCATTTAAGTATTAATTGTATCACTTGGATTGTGAATTACTAAATGGTATAAAATTGGATGATAGAATAACATCATAGGGGAATAATGACATAATTTCATTTGAAATGGTAAATTTATATAAATGAAATGTGGATTGTAATTATTAAAATTATTATGATAATGGGTTACAAAGCATGAAAAAGATATTGGGGTTTCATTGGACTATTAACAGGAAACTAATTGTATATTGAAAAAAGAAAAAAATTGGAATGATAATTAGAAATTAGGATGAATTAACCAATGTGGAGTATTTTCACATATTGGAAATATTTATATTCTAGTATTATTTTTATCTTTCTTTTTACAATTAAATATTCATTTCACTATTGGCATGTGTAGTAGGCTTAAGGATCATATAAGAGAATCTAGCATGGGAAATTGAACATAGTCCATCGATAGGTGGAATAATGAATTCTTCACATTCATGGGTAATATAACTTTAAATAGGTCCATGGAATGGGAATCCTCAAAGAGTTTGGTATGGTTGGATAGATATATCTAGAATCATGTCGAAGCATGTGTTGGCTGACCTTATGTGTCAAACAAGAACTAGGGTTTCAGTGGGTTTATTTAGATCTTTTACTTTTGATTATATAAAAATTACTTGTATATCATACTATTAAATATAATTTTTCAAATGAATGATTTTATTAGACACCATTAAGGGCGTCTTAATGGGTTTTACTCACACCTTGTGCAGGCCTCTATTTGATACCTGGGAAAACTCTTTCAATGTGGGTCTAGACAAGGGAAACATACCCAAATATTGATTATTGATTTTATTATTGGTACTAGAGCTATTATATGGGATTGATAGTGGGGTTTGTGACTATTTATAATAGTTTTTATTTGTTATCTTTACTTTAGTAGGTTACTTATTTATATTTCAACACAATATTTAGTTTGGGAAGTATTATGGCATGACATGTGTTCATCTGTTTAATTTGATTTGGAAACGTCTTGTTTATCTATGGGAATTATATTTTATTGATTGTTTATCATGTTTTCCACTAATATTATTATTCTATATCATAGGGCATAGTATCTATACTATTCTCGTTATACCCACATTTATAGCTAGTTTCCGATGACATATGAGGAGGTGTGTAAGAGTCTATATAACTACTTGTCTTTTACACATGTGATATTACCATTTAGTGGATGTTTTAAAAATGAGTTAATAGATGCCTTTTAATTTTCATATTTTATTTGGAGAAGGTATACCAGAAAATAAGATGTTTTAGGGATCAGTATTGAGCTATTTTGTGGGTGTACCTATCCCTTGTGTGGCAGAAATCTAATTTCTTCCTAGATTAGATTTCTATAAATGAGGTTCTCTTGTTGTAGTTGTGATGTTATTTCACATTAGGTGAAGAACTTGTTTTTTAATGATAATGTTTTTTGATATTATACTCATGGACTAGTTTATAAGGAGGTGATTTTACATGAATCGTAGTTGTAACACCCATTTCTTCAACTATATGTTTCCCTTTTAATAATATAGTAACTTGTGTTGTACACAACATCGAGTTCAAACACACCACAACCAATCAAACCTTCCGTTATGAATAGCAATACCCACTTTTTGAAATTTAATAAATTTTATCTTTCAAAATGATCTTCATTTTTGGATTGGGAATATCTAAATTAGCTTAGGGTGAATTTTTTGTATTGATCTGAAAACATTCAATTTTCGATGAATAGTGAAAAACAATAAGTAATTGTTTAAACATGAAATATTATTTAAATAATTATTTATTTTATATAAACTTATTTTCGGTAAAAATAGATACATACTACATGTATAAGTTTAATGTGATTCATTGGAGTGATTCTATAATAAGATTAGATATGTAATAATTTTATCGAATTTTTTACCGTCTTTTACCTACCTCATAGGAGCATTTGCAAATTTCCATAAAACATAAATTTACTGCTTTTGTGAGTTGAATTTCAAAAATATGAGATACATGGTTAATATCAATTATTAAAATGTGGTTCAATAAGATGAAAATAATTTTTGGTCAATAATAACTTTTGACGTTTATTTACCAAGGTTAAAAGTAAATATGGTAATTAAGTGTAAAAATGATATCATAATTAGCATAAAACATGTCGTAATTAAATTTGATATGTATAATTAGGCCAAAAATAACTCATGAATAAAATATTATCCTCTTTGGTCCACTTGGATTAGATTAAGACATTAATTATTATTTTATTTAAAGAAGAATTAAAAGAGTTAAATTCAATATATAATAACCAAACCATTTCTAATATATGGCTTCACACAATATAAATTAGACTATAAATATTTATTAGAAATATAATAATATTTCCTACATAATGGTATTTTATTTATAATTATTAGATATTAAATAATTTAATTTATTTATGGCACAATGATGATGTTGTAATTACATTATTAATGAAATATTAAAATAATTTATATTATAAATATCCAAATAAATGTAAATTGAGACTTTTGATGTATTAAAATAATTTTATAGGTTAATATGACATGTTAGGGTTGGTTAAGTAAATTTTATTCTAAGAGATAATGTTTTTATGTCTTTTAAAAAAATCAAATACTAAATAGTGTCAAAATTGACATAATTGAGTTTTTAAAAAAAATACTGTATTATTAATTGATATAATATTCTTAATAATATAAGCTTCCTCTAGAGGACTTAGATAAAGTTATATATATTAATAAATAACCACATGGGGTTCTATTGTCTTCTTACAGTAATTTTATTGACTATATAATATAAAAATACAAAGATACATGGTAAATGCCAATCTATTTAACTAAGAGTTAAATCTAAATGTTAAAGTTAATATGATGACATAAACCTGTCTAAAACATATTTTTTGAGAGATTTGAGAGCCATACCCACCTTAAACTATAAATATTTCATTTTGTATCCACTATAAACTGAAAATGATTTTATTATAAAATAATATTTCAAACTTTTCCTAAAGTGACCCTCACCTGTCTTATAAAAGGGCACTTCTCCTTCTCTTAATTTCACAACTCCAAATCCATTTTTCTGGGACATCCCCTGACCAAATATCCTCCCTAATTCCCTAACATCAACCTAGAGGCCTTATGTTGATCATAAATCCAACATAACGATCCCTTTTTATCACATCAAAATGAATCACACTAAGTAGAGGTAATAATTTCACCACCCTCTTCCAAGTTCTTTTCTTCTTCCACTTCCACCATCTTTGTTGTTTCCATAGAAAAATAATAAATCTAGTAAATTATAAATAATGTAATGTTATTATAAATATGGTACAACAATATTCATTATTTTATCCATTCTATAAATGACAATGTCATCATACGTGTGAACGTATGGCTTACCGTCTCCAGGTCGTGGTGTTGTTTGTTATTCAAACACTTCATTATTTGGATGGGTATAATAATGAGTATAAATGATGTAAATAATAAATATAACATGATAATTATTCTGTATATATGATATACTGTCCAATTACAAATGATTTCTCCATCAATATAATTATATTGTCCCTCATGTGTACGTACGGATTACGATCTCCACGAACATGATGGGATTCATTACAGATTGTAATCATTCAAGAATTATATTCACATTATGGTTCAAAATAATGTATATGAACATTGTATAATTATTTATATTAATAAAATACATTCAATTCATAAAAAATGACTTACATAACCAATAATATAAAGGAAAATGAATCATTTAACACCCAAAACGATGATACTATTAAAATATTATTAACAAAGAAATATTAGAAGATCATATATGATATCATATTTACGTATATGGTTTTTTTATAATATAATAAAGTTTTTTTAACTATTATTCAGGAGGTAAACGTACCCTCAACGAAGGAAAAGTACATGGTCAGGGTTAATTTTTAAATCTCTTAATTACCCGAGTTTGTTTTTACGTAAGTATCTACTAAGACCTCTTTATCATCCACACCCATATTTTCTTAAAAACGTATTTCAAAACATTTTATCTATTTACTATAAAATGGGTTAAAGTAATTTCAACCCTTATTTAACCTTATATGTTTTTAAAATAATCTTTCCATCATTTTCCAAACAAGGTACATTATGACCTTTTCGAAAAAAATGAAGGAAATAATTTTTTTTAACATATAGGGTGGGTGCTGTTATTTTCTGCCGTAATAACATCATTGAAGACTCGCTTACAATCTTAGAATAATATTTTCAAAATAAATGTTTTATTTTATAATTATTTGTATTTGAAATGATTTCAATGTAGAAAGAGATATTTCTCTAAAACAATTATTGATTTAATCTATTATCAACATTTTAATGATGGATTTTAATCTTGTTTGAAATTGATTCATTATAATAAAAATATTCAAAATTGTATTAATGGTTTTTGGATATATTTTATTGTGGATGTGTTATTTTTATACCATTCAGGGATTATGGATAAAGTGTTTACATTTTGTATGATAGTTTTAAAACGAATGCTTATGCTATGTTTTTACCTTTTCATATGATGAATGCATTCGACTTAGTAAGTGGTGGGTGGATCCCACTATAGCTCCTTGATGTATCAGTAGGCCTCATGAGACAAAATACTTTATTTGCATAAGGCCTTGGAAAAATATTATTTGTAGTCTAGGCATAAGGCCTTGACTATGTGGCTCTAAAGTCTGGAATTATGCATTCCAAAATTATAAAATTAGATATTGAAATTCCATGTGATTATTAGACTAGTAGAATATCAATGTGAATAATTAAATGAAATTATTTGATTTTACCTTTGACATATTATGACGAAGTTTAAATTTAAAAGGATTTTTTTTTAGTCTTATACATTTCCTTAAATATTTATGCTTATTTGTGAAAGTTTCTTCTATATTATCATCCTTACTGAGCATCTGATCTCACCCCTTTCTAAGTTCTATTTTTTCCAAGATGTGAAAAAGTATTTAATAGTGGACCAGTAGGGATAGGCTAAGTATATAAGTTTGTTCAAAGGGGAAAAAAATTTGTTGATGTTTTTATTTCATGATGTAATCTAAAACTTATGAATGTATCTAGTAATTCCAAGGATACAAAAATAATCATTATTTAAGGACATGATTCCTTATATCATTTCAATGTTATGTAATAATTCACAGACTCTGTGTAACTGGGGTTAGGGAATTAAAATTGGTATCAGAGAAAGTTAAGTACAAACCTTGGAAACTAGATTTAGAAAAACTACGATTTGAGAACACTACCCTGAGATAGGCTTTGAGTATTAGTATAGGAGAGCTTCTCAGAATTTTGGTACTGTAGATATTTTTTGAGTTTTCCATGAAATACATCCATGTCGGGATACGAGTAGGTAGAGGCGGCTCTAGAAAAGATGTACCTTGATTTAGAACCCGAGAAAACCAATTTGAGCTAGACTTGAACGAGAACTGGTGCACGACAATGGACCTTGCAAAACTCTTGGTTATGAAACTCTTGGGGATATGATTGGGATAATTCAAATTTCCTTTACAATCCATTATGAAGAATTTATAATTATATACTTCCTAAAAAACATTTTTATGATTATGGATTATATCCATAAACTGTTCAATTTATGTTAAGTGTTTTATAAGTTCGGATTTATGAATTGTGGTTCATAAACTAAACTATTGTCTGCCATTATTTAAAAATGGATCCTAGTGGAAGGAATGAAAACTATATTAATGCACATAATTCATTTAGGGGTTTCCCTCCAATATAAGATAATTATTGTGGTGCTAGTGATGCAACTGGTGCTGATCAGCTTATCACCATACTGGGACAACTCACATAGGGTGTGAATAATAATCTTATCCATATGGAGCACCCTAATCCACAACGTGGAGGATCAATGATAAACTGATTTATGAGGAGACAACCACCAACACTCAATGGGACTAAAAATCAATTTGTAGCTGAGCAATGGTTAAGTTCCTTTGAGAAAATATTACATGCATTGGGGAGTAGTGAAAGGGAAAAAGTATTCATTGAAATTTTTTGCCTCACCGGAGATGCAGATCAATGGTGGAAATTGATTCAAAACAAAAAGGAAGATGCTGAAGTGTCAAATATGGAATGGAGGGAGTTTTCAGTCAAAACATCTAAGGGAATTATCATTGCAATAATGTTTTTTAAGCAGTTCCCATTAGGGAATGTAAATGTTCTTTATCTACTGATTTTATTGTCATACCCATGATTGAATTTGATATAATCCTTTGCAATGATTCAATTTTTGAACCTGATGAAAAAAATTATTATAAAAAGAAGGAGGTTTCAATTGTCAATGATAATAAGGGGTACATTTTCTTTAGAGTAGAAACATCACCCCTGATTCTTATCTCGATCCACCCCCAATAGATCAACTAAATTCAATTATTGGGGATCAATAGAGTGAAATAACTATGGGTGAGGAAAGGAATGATCAAATAGAAGATGTACACATTGTGCAAGAATATGTTAATGTGTTTCCAGAGGATTTACCTAGACATACCACTTAATGAGAAATTGAATTTTCCGTTGATTTAATTCCTCGTTCAAGGCACATATCGAAGACCCCTTATAGAATGGAAACTGAAGAATTAGTGGAACTAAAGAAATAACTAGAGTAATTGAGTAATAATGGATGTATTCACCCTAGTGTTTCTCCATGGGAGCCCCTGTTCTTTTTGTTAAGAAGAAACATGGATCTAGGAGGTTGTGCATTGACAAAAGGGAGATTAATGCTATAACAATAAAGAACAAGTATCCCATACCTCGCATTGATAATTTAATCGATCAACTTCATGGAGCTCAATATTTTTCAAAGATTGACCTTTGATCTATATATCACCAGTTGTGTATAAAGAAGGATGACATTCTGAAAACAGCATTTCGAACCAGGTACGAGCATTACAAGTTTACAGTAATGCCTTTTGGATTGACTATTTCACCCTATGTCTTCATGGATCTAATGAATAGAGTTTTCAAGTAATATCATGATGACTTTTTAGTGGTATATATTGATGATATTTTGGTATACTGAAAACACTATAAAGATCATGAAAATCACTTGCTCATTATTCTAAAGTCTCTTAGAAGAAATGAATTATATGGGAAGTTTAGCAAGTGTGAATTATGGATTCAGAGGATTTCTTTTCATGGACCTATTGTCTCTAAGGATGGAATCTCTGTTGATCCTTCTAAGAAAAAGGCTATCCAAGAATGGCCTGCACCGACGAGTATAACTGAGGTACGAAGTTTTATTGGTTTAGTAGGTTATTATAAGCATTTTGTCCAGAATTTATCCCGTTTGGAAAACCCATTAACCAATATCACACGTAAAGGGGTTTAAATTGATTGGACAAAAGAGTGTGAAAATGTTTCGATGAACTGAAGAGAAGATTATTACATGCTCTCATATTGACTCTGCCTTCGGGGAATAATGGGATTATTATTTATATTGATGCTTCAATGAAAAGAATTGGTTGTGTCCTTATGCAGAATGATAGAGTTATTTCTTATGCATCACAATAGCTAAAAATTCAAGTGAAAAACTATCCTACTCATGACCTTGGGTTATTAATTATAATATTTTCTCTGAAAATATGGAGTAACTATCTTTATGGTGAAAAATTCATGATTTATAATGATCACAAGAGTTTAAAGTATATTTTCTCATAGAAAGAACTAAAAATGAGGCAAAGATGATAGCTCGAACTACTCAAGGATTATGATTTCACAATACTATACCACTTGGGGAAGGAAAAAAAGGTGGAAGATGCTTTGTGTAGAAAAGATCATGGGGTTTTGAACAAAATGAGAGTTGAAAGGGATCCTATTTCCATGTATCTAGTAAAAATGGATATGGTAATAACCATGGAAGGTGAAACATAAATAATTTATCAAATGGTTGCAAAACCATCTTTACTATAATGGATAATGATTTCTCAGACTGGTGATGAGGAGTTTCAAAAGAAGATTAAAGATGTGAATGATGGGAGATTGAGTGACTTCATATATGAAGATAGAGTTTTGAAATTTGGGAAGAGACATTGTGTTTCCAACATACCTGATCTTAAAAGGGAATTGTTCGATGATTCTCATAGCTCAAATTTCCCTATACACCTTGGGATCACAATTATGTATAGATATTTTAAGGAATGTTTTTGGTTGGACAACATGATGATGGATATTTCTAATTTTGTTTCAAGATGTATGGTTTGTAAACTAGTGAAAGCTGGAAGGCAATAGCCTGAAGGATTCATGAAACCTCTTCCAATAACTTAGTGAAACTAGGATAATATTACGATGGAATTTGTCATGGTCCTACTAAAGACTCCTAGAAGGAATGATAAAATATGGGTCATTATTGATCATGTTACCAAGTCATCACATTTTCTTACTATAAGAGAAGATTTTCCACTTGAATGTTTGGAAAGACTATATATTAATGAAGTTGTAAGACTCCATGGTGTACCTCTATCGATTTTTTCTGATCATGATCCCCGTTATACATCAAGATTCTAAAAAGTATTCAGAAAGCCCTGGATACTGATCTTCATTTGAGCACTGCCTACCACCCTCAAACTGATGGAAAATCAGAATGGACTATACAAAACATAAAAACATGTAGAGATCTTTCTCTCTTGACTTTCAAGGTATGTGGGATCAATATTTACATCTTGTAGATTTTTCCTATAACAATAGTTTCCATTCAAGTATTCAGATGGTTCCAAAAGAAGCGTTATATGGAAAGAGATGTCGCAAATCCACTTGTTGTGATGATGTTGGTGATAAAAAACTCATAGGCTTAGAACTTGTTGAGGAAACAATGGAAAAGGTGAAGGTTATCCAAACACACATCAAAGCATCTCAAAGTAGGAAGAAGAGCTATGCCGATAACTAAAGAAAGGATTTGTAATTTATGGTAGTAGATCATGTTTTCTTGATGGTTTCTTCATGAAAGTGAGTTATATTATTCAGTAACAAGGGTAAATTAAGTCCCAGGTACATCGGCCCTTTCAAAATTCTAGAACGAATTAGGTCTATAGCTTACCATTTGACAATGCCGCCAAGTCTCTCCAAAGTTCACGATGTGTGCCACGTATCACTATTGAGAAAATACATGCTTGACCCAATGCATGTACTCACCTATGAGGAAATTGAACTGGAACCATATCTATCTTATTGTGAAGATCCGGTCAAAATTCTTGATACAAGAGAATAGGTGCTGAGAAACCGGACGACTTGTCTTGTAAAAGTTATATGGAGAAACCATAAGATGGAAGATGCATCATGGGAACCCAACAAACATATGATGAAGCACCACAAGAATCTTTTTATGCCGTAATATTTTAGAAATTTTGAGGAAGAATTTATTTTAAGATGATTAGTACGTAACAACCCAAGCATCAAAAGTACATTTCGTTTTGAATAATACAATAACCTATGTTGTACTCAACTTCGAGTTCAAACACACCAAAACCAATCCAACTAGATGTTATGAACAGTAATACCCACTTTTTTTAAATTTTAAAAATTTTATATTTCAAAATGTATTTCATTTTTGGATTTGGAATATTGATATTAGCTCAGGGTGAATTTTTGGTAATTTTCTTAAAAACATTAAATTTTTGATGAATAGTGAAAACAGTGAGTTATTGTTTAAAACCGACTACTTATTTAAATAATAATTTAGTATATTTAAATTTATTTTATGTAAAAATAGATACATAATACCTATATAAGTTCAATGTAATTCATTAGATTAATTTTATAAATAGTTTAGATATATAAAAATTTTATCAACCTTTTTACCGTCTTTTACCCATCTCCTAGGAGCATTTTCAAATTTTCATAAAACATAATTTTACCACTTCTATGAGTTGAATTTCCAAAATATGAGAGACACGATTAGTATCAATATGTAAAATGTGGTTCCATAAGATGAAATATTTTTTTGGTGAATACCGGCTTTTATCTTTTATTTACCAATGTTAAAAGTTAATAGGGCAATTAAGGGTAAAAATGATATCATAATTACCCTAAAACATGTCCAAATTCTATTTAATAAGTGTAATTCAAACAAAAACAACATTAGGAATAAAATTTGATCCTCTTGGTTCCACTTGGATTAGATTACGACATTTATTATTATTTTATTTAATGAAGAGTTAAAAGAGTTAAATTCAATGTTTAATAACTAAACAATTTTTAATATTAGGTTAAACACAATATAAATTCGACTGTAAATATTAATTAGTAAGAAAAAATATTTCTTACATAAGGGTATTTTTTATAATTTTTATACAATAAATAATTTAATTTATTTAAGACAAAATGAATATGCAATAAATACCTTATTAATGAAATATTAAAATAATCGATATAATAAATATCCAAATAAATGTAAATTGAGACTCTTGATTAATCCCACTAATTTTATAGGTTAATATGACATGTTGGGGTTGGTTAAATAAATATTATTCTATGTGATAAATATTTTATGGCTTTCAAAAAAATAAAATACTAAATAGTTTCAACATTGACATAATTGAGTTTTTAAAAAAATAATATATTATTAATTGATATATTATTCATAAAATTCTATGGTTCAGCCAAAGGACATAGATAAGGTTATATATATTAACAATGAACCACATGGGGTTCTCTTGGCCTGTTATTGTATGTTTATTAACCATATAATATAAAAATACAAAGACACATGGTAAATGTCAAACTATTTAACTAATAGTTAAATCTAAACGATATGGTTAATATGTTGACCTAAACATGTCTAAAACTTATATATTGAGATCTTTTCGACCCATCCCCACCTTATCATTGAAATAATTCATTTTGGAACCATTATAAATCGAAAATGATTTTATTATTAAATAATATTTCAAGCTTTTCCTAATGTGACTCTCACATCTCTTATAAATGGGCACTTCCCCTTCTCTTAATTTCACACCTCCAAACCCATTTCGCTTGGCCAAAACCTGCCCCAATATCCTCCCAAATTTCCTAACTTCATGTTAAAGGCCTTAAATTGATCATAAATCCATCCTATGGAGCCCTTTTGATCAACTCAAAAGGAAACACCCGAAGTATAGGTAATAATTTCACCACAAACTTTCATGTTCTTTACTTCTACCCCTTCCTCTTTCTTTGTTGTTTCCATACAAAAATAAAAAATCAAGTCCCTTATATACTATTATTTTATTATAAATACTTGACAACCATATTCATTATTCTATACATCCTACAAATGACAAAGTCACTATATGTGTGTACATATAGCTTACCATCTCCACGTCGTGGTATAGTTTGTTATTCGAACACTAAATTGTTTGGATGGGTATAATAATGAGTATAACTGATGCAAATAATAAATATAACATTTTAATGATTTTTTATATTTGATATAACAAATAATTACATATGATTTCACCATCAATATAATTATATAGTCACTCTTGCGTACGTACGGAGAACTGTCTCCATGAACATGATGAGATTCAATCCCCATAGTAATAATTCAAGAATAATTTTCATTTTATTATTAAAAATAATGTTTTTATACATCATACCATTCGTTATATTAATCATATACATCCTATTCATAACAAACATCACTTACGTAACAATCATATAATGCAAAACGAAATAGTTAACACCCAAAATGATGATACTACTAAAATATTATTAAGAAAGAAATATTAGAAGATTAGATATGATATAATATTTATGTGTATGGTTCTTGTATAGTTTAATAAAAATTATTTAACTATTATATAAGAGGTTAATTTACCCTCAAACAAGAAAATTTATATGGTAAGGGAAAATTTCCAAATCTCTTTATTATCTGAGGTTGTTTTTACGTAAGTATCTACAGAGACCTCTTTATCATCAACATCTGTGTTTTCTTAAAAATTTATTTCAAAACATTTTTAGTATTTACTGGATAATGGGTTAAAGTCATTTATACCCTTATTTGACCTCATATGTTTTCTAGAAAATCTTTCCGTTGTTTTCCAAACAAGGTACTTTTTGACCGTTTTCGTCAAAATTAAGGTAAGAATGTTTTTTAACTTATACGGCAGGTGCTAATATTTTACACCGTTATAACATCATCGAAGCTTCCCTTACAATCTTATAAAAATATTTTAAAAATAAATGTTTTCTTTTATAATTATATAACTTCTAAATGATTTCAAAATATAAAGAGATATTTCTCTAAAAAATATTTTGATTTCATCTATGTCATCATCCATTTGATGGATTTTAAGCTTTTTTGAAGTTGATTTATTATGACACAAATCTTACATATAGTATTTATGGTTTTGTGATATGTTTGTATATAGATGTGTTTTTTTATACCATTCATGGTTTATGGATATTTAATTGAAATTTTGTATGCTAGTTTTAATAAGAATGTTTATGTTATGTGTAATCCTTTTCATATCAAGAATGTATTGGACTTAGTAAGTGACGGGTGGAGCTTGCTATAGATCCTCGATGAATTGGTAGGTCTCATGAGACAAACTAGTGTCATGGCACAAGGACATGGCCAAATCTTATTTATAGTCTTGGCACAAAGCCATGACTATGTGGTTATGAAGTCTTGCATTATTCATTCCATCATTATGGAATTTGATATTAAAACTTCATGTAATAATTTGACTATAATAATATCCATGTGAATAAGTAAATAGATTTATTTGATTTTATCTTTTCTATATTATACTGAAGTTTAAGTTTAAAAGGCTTTTGTTTTAGTGTCATACAATTCCTTAAATTTTTATGGTTATTTATTACATCCTCCACTATATTGTTATCCTTAATGACAATTTGAGCTTACCCCTTTATATGCTTTATTTTTTCTAGGATGTGAAGAAGTGTTTAATTGTAGACCTATAGGGATAGGCTAAGGGAATATGTTTTTTCAATGGGAAAAAATGTTGTTGATGTTTTTATTTCATGATGTATTATAAAACATATTAATTTATCTATTACTTCAGTGGCTACTAAACTAATCAGTCTTTCATGAAAAGATTCCTTATATCATGCCAATGTTATGTAATAACACACCGACTCTGGGTAACTGGGGTTAGAGCATTACAATAGTAGGCTCTTTTAAAATCATGTTAACATTAATTTTTTATTTTTTGTGTATATTTATTACAAAGAAATCTACTTCCTTGAATTATGTTTAAATTGAATGACATGTTCAATATAAAGGAATAAAACGTTATTCTTCAATAACCTATTATTTCACTTGAAAATCCAATATTAAAGTGACCATATTCCTTTAGTTATCTATAATATTCATATCCCTCTATGTTTTATTGTTTAAAAATACTATAATTAGAATATTTCTTGACTATTATGAAGACAATTCCTATGTGTTATCTTCTCATTGAGCGTTAGTAGTGTGTTAAATAACAAACACACCATTCAGTAGATCTGGATTGTCCTACATCTTCTATAAAGAAGATGGATTATCCACTCAATGATATTTTCTTATGGTTCATGGAATCAATAGAATAATATAATATTTTTGCCTTGAATATACGGTCTGAATAAAGAGTTTCAGTTATATTACCAACCCTTGTTCACTGGGGTGGGAAGCCCCATGTAGTATAATTTTAGATTGACCACTTTTAGATGACCATTAGTGACATATGGACACACATGGAGGGGAGGGTGATTCTTGTTTCCTAAATTTTATGTGGACCAACCCCGAAATATTTGTATATAATTTGACAATATAGACAACATGAGGTGATAACCTGGAAGGGATTCCTAGTGATGGTTCTGAGAAATTTTTATCATGAGGCTTCGAGTGATAAAGGGATCCAAATATCATCCACTTGATATAGAAGGGCATGAATTTTATAGAGTATGAAGGTAATTTAAAAGTCTTATGAAATTTTAATCCTTCACTAGTAGGAGTTGATAAATATATGGTGAAGAGCGTAGAAGATTGTCTCTAGTACGATTTCAAGTCATATGTTATATCATTTCAGTTGAGTGATGGTCAAGAATCTAAGGGAACCTGGATCTTGCTCTCATCACAGAAGGAACTTGAAGGAGGCCTTTAGTGGTGGGAAATAAATATTCATTAGGTGATCTAAGTATTCCTCTTCCCATGGAATGAAGTATCACTATAAGAATTTTCATTAGGCAAGTAATAGTATGCGAAGGCAGTGGTATGGATAGATATCTTAGAATGGTGGTCATGTGTAGTGTTTTTAGTGTGGTAGGGCGGGACAATAATGCTTTAAGATTCATTTCTCTAAAGTGGTTTTTAAAAATAGAGGTTTTATGGGACACCTATAGAGGTTTAGCCGGAATACATGGTTGTTGAGTAGTTGTGGAGGATTGTTGTAGAGAAAATCTTCTAAAAAAGACTCAACTACCATCAACATATAGATACCAAGATTTCTTCAAATTTATTGGGAGGGGTAGGGGAAGTTATACACCAAATAATTATTATTGGTATCAGTAGAAAGTATAATATCAAGGGAGTTATGATTGAGCCCATGGATTAGGGTAAAATCAGATTCATGCTATATAGTCTACTTCTACATATCTTGATGTGGGACCTTCCATTGTGAGAGGTTAAATTCCTATATCATCTACCATTCCTTGAATTTTTTTTGACATGGGCGAATAATATTAATTTATATTTAATCAACATTACAACATCATGCCTTTGGGTGTAGGAATAGAGGATGTGGTTTTAAAAAATGATGATATATCATTAGGGTGCGATCAGAGGGAATCATATGGTATATGTTATGTTCTCAGGAATTTGGTGTCTACTATGTTCATACTAGAAATGATTATTTTCAATTTAATTCTATATATGATTTTTATTTTTGTGTATTGGGATTATATCTACTGTTATTATTGGATAGTGAGAATTATATCTCTATAAGGAGAAGTTATATCCATTGGGTGAATAGAATCTTATGGTTTTTTCATAAAGGAATATTTTAATGTAGGTAGTATTTTGGCATGGACTGTGAACAAATATTTATTTGGGATGACGGTGAGTTGATACAGTGTAATTTTCTTCTATTGGCAGACCACATTCATAATTCCTTCTCTACTAAGTTATCTAGCATTCCATCAAAGTTTGAGATTGTGTTAACTTTTGATATAGTGCCTATAATTGAAAATATTTATATCCCACATTATAGGATGGAAGTAATAAAATTTTTAGAGATAATGGTTCATTTAAAGGATCTAGAATCTTTGGGATTCATATGGCATTGTATGTGTTTGTGGGATTCTATTTTATTATTTTCCATTAAATTCGAGTGAACATTATTTTTTATTGTCGATTACCAGAGTCTGAACTTGATGAAAATAAAGAAATAAATTACCATTCCGTGAATCTAGAATATCTTTGATCAGCTAGAACGTGACGATATTTTCTCCTAGATTGAATTGAGTTTAGAAAACCATCAGCTTAGGGTGAGACTGACAAAAATTCCCCTAACTTGTTTTATGATAATGTATGTGTTGTAAGAGTTTATGGTAATTCATTTTTGTCTAAAAAAACACTTATGATATTAATGGACCTAATGATTTAGATCAAAAATTTTTATCTTGGTCAGTTTTTTGTGGCTTTTGTTGAAGACATCTTAGTGAATTCCAAATGTTTAGATGATCATGTCCAATATATTTACATTACACTATGTATGTTGAGGGATAATAAGTTATATTCCATTTTATCTAAATGAAAAATATGTATTAAAAAAGTGTTCTTCTTAGGCCATGATATGTCCCTTTCTAGAGATTTAGTGGAACTAGAGAATTTGATATACACGGTATCATTGAAGGGACCCAAGAAGGTCATTATGATCTAGAGATTTCTATATCTGGGGGGTTATTAAAATAATTTTATCCAAGACCTCTCCGTTATGGGAGCATTGATGTCCACTATATTGTTTAATGGTGTGATTTTTTGGTTGGTTGGCTACATTAATGTATGGTAACTAGGATTCCATGTTATGGTTTACCCCAGTACTAATCCTCACCTTACCAAATTTGAGTATGTAGTATATAATGTATTTTGAAATAGTAGTACCTAGGATCAATGAAGTTATGATAAATGGGAATCATGTTTTTTCTTATTAATATAGATATATTATACAATATAAGTATAATTACCCCACTCACTTGAATATGTGCAGTTTAGAGAAACACATCATGAGATTTTGGGGACATTATCTATTAGTTGATGGGATTGTGGTCTACCAGGATCCAAAAATCCCAATATATATCTTCTTAAAGTAGAATATAAACCTTTGGCAGAGGAGGTGGGTTGAATATATTTTTTCATTTGACTCTGAGATTCATATACTCCTTGAATGGGAAAGGTATTTATTTATTCATTCAGTTAAAAGAAATGCAAAAAGGAATGTGGGATTATTGTGATTAGTTGTGTCTCATAATGATATTTTTATAAAATGTGTCTAGATGTTTAAGAGTATCAGGGGACAATGAATCTAACATCTTCCTATTCCCCCCCACATATGAATAAAACCATGAATAAAATTTATCTAATAAAGAGAGTTTATCCTTGAGGGAAATATTTAACTTTGGGGAGCTATCATCAGGTAGGTTCCATGAAAATTATGAGTATATTCATTTACATATCCATATCATCATTACAACAAGTATGAATGAGGATATGATGAGTGAATTTCAAACATCTATATTGGTTGTATATCCTACTTTAAAGAATATATATTTAGATCTCCATATAAAATACTGGTGACCAGAAATGAAGAAGGAGAAAGTAGGCTTTGTGGTGAAATGTTTCAGAAAACAATATAAAAAAACAAATAATCAATTTCCTATAGGGTTACTACAACATTTTCCCATTTCTGAATTTTTGTTATATAGTGTCATAATGGATTTGTTTGAAAATATTTTCCATGAAACTGTAGATTAATGATTCCATATAGGAAGTAATTTATTGAACAATGAAGTTACACCATTTTATTCATATGAGAGAGACATTTATAATTGATGAAATGTGTAAGTAATATATATGGGTGATAGTTTAAAAACATGGTGTTCTATAGATAAAAATTTCTTATTGAGATCCTTTCTTTATTTAAGAGTTTTTGTAGGTCCTTAGAAGTTTTTTAGATTGTGGATTCATCTATGTACATCCAACCATCATTATACTGACATCAAATAAAAATGGGAAATTCAAATAATTGAGGAATTTTTTCAAGCTTATATTCTGTAACTCTTTGATTTTATGGATCAAAATATGGAATTAATGGTGTTTTCATATAATAATAGATTCCAAACGTTGATCAAAATGGACCTATTCAAGGACTTCGAAGAAATTTTATCTTGTTCACCTTTATACTTATAAGACTTCCTAAATTTATCCCACTATGTATCTAGCCTCATGAGTGAGATATATAAGTAGGTTTAGTATATTATAATGTGGTTTGAAATGGAATAGAACAAGAAAAAATCCTGTAATTAAAATACAAGGAAATCTCTAATGTTTGATGTTAGATTGTATGTTATTCTTTTGGTGTATCCTAGTCTTTGTAAAATTCATATCTAGACATAGTGGAAGCTAGAACTACGATTGTATTATCATTTGAGATAATAAAGATAATTGGTAATGTAATTTTTTGATCTGATATTTCACAATGCTAATGTGACATGCAAGATGTGTTTCACATGTTGCTATATAAGTGATGTAACCCTAATCATTCTAATGTGACTGATGTTGATGTTCTTGAGATTTATTACAACAAATCATTTAAAGAGATAGTGATATGTATTATATAATTTAGTAAGAATAATCATTGAGGAATACTCATTCTTCTCAAGAGAGTATAGTGGATGTATGGTCAAGTTTGGGATGAGACCTAGGATAGGGAGTCTGATATGTGAGAAATGTGGAACATGTTATTAATGGATATATTAAAATTATTTTTGGGAGTAAATCTATGGGAAGAGGTAATATGTGGTGGGGAGGTTGTAATACCCCTTTCTATACCATGTACTTTTCTCTTAATACACCCTATTGAATCTCCATAGGTTTTTGTTAAATCCCACATTCTTTTAAAAATGGTCAATATTTATACCATTTTGTGTTTTTGAGGTGTTAGGGGGATTGGAGGTGGAGGAAAAATGGATAATAGTATTGTAATATATGAATGAAAATGATTTAGTTCCACTAGTTATCCAATTTAGTCCACCAACCTTCTGATGGAATGGGTGGTACAATATTAAGGCTATTAAAATCCCACAAATTAGCAGGTGAGACACACTAGTTAGATGGAAGACTCATAAGAATATGTGTCTTATACAAAATATCCATTAACCAGGTGATAAAGTCCCACTATAAAATTATGGTGTTTCTATATATAAAGATCCTCTGGATGAAACCACCAGCTAGCCAATGGTAGTCGATCGATATTTGGTGGCATGAGGATGGGAAACAATTGATAGGTGCATAATTTTATTTTCTTTCACCAAAACGCCATTTTATTATTTTACATATCCTTAATTAAAACAAAACTAAGGATTTTCAATTTTTAAGGGTTCTCCATGAATTACCTGGCATAACAAGTAAAAATCCTTGATCTCATGATCCTTACTTTTACATAGATGCCTTGGATCTATATTTCTTTCACAGAATTGGTGAATTTTTCTTATTTTCTTTTAGGAAGTTCATATTACATCATTCCATTGGGGGATTTATAATATTCGACAGGGTATCATGGGATTTTCATTTTATTTGAGCACTTGATATTGGGGTATTCTTTGTTATCTTGATGTAGGTGGTCTGGAACATCTACCGATGATCTATTTTTTTTTGTTGTATATAAAAAATGTATGATCACATTAAAACACTGTGTGTATTTCCTTTTATAATTATATTTCTATTGTCTCATTTCAATACTTATATATAGACTTCCCATTGATCCTGTCAGGTCCATTTGAAAAAGTGACTTGGAACAAATAACCTTCGGAGAGGTGTTCCTATAATAAACCATTGGTTTGATCAAGGAATATACAAGTCCAGTACTATCAACTTCAATTTTGTATTTATTTAAGGGAATCAATCAACATGTGAATTTAATATTGGGTATTGGATTGACATGTGAATTAGTAATTGGGAAATTCTTATACATGAATTGGAACATGAAAACATTGAAATGTTAATTGGATCACTCATCTTCTAAATGTATTATTGGTATGAAATTTAAAAATGACATAATGGTCTAGTGCATTATTAATATATGACTTGGGAAATGGTATTGGGGAATAAATGAAATATAAATTGGAAATGTTACAAATGTTACGAGAATTTGTAAATTGGTATGAAAATTTTATTCCGTTCTCTTTTGGAAATTTGTATGAAACTGGTACATGGATTATTAGATTAAATATAATAAGAATTTTTAATTTAAATATATTAACCAATGTCAGATATGTTAAATTTTTTGGAATGTTTATTATTCTTGTATGATTTGTCCTTTACATGCGTTTGACACCTTAAATATTCAATTCACACTTTTTATGATTAATGTGCAATGGGAACATGTAACAAGCTCTTGCATTTAAATTCACATAGAGTCCATTAAGAAATAAAATGATAAATTAACCATTGATTTGGGTAATGCATCTGGATATGGGTAAATTCCATGAGAATACTCATGGAATGTGGTAATTATGGATATATCTATCTAGTATAAAGCTAAAGTAGTTATTTTATAACAATGGGTTTTCAACCTAGAACTCAAGTGTTAACGTGTTTATTTAGATGCCATATTATTTATGGAATAATTACTTATATATAATTCTATTACATACAGATTTTATTAGAATTAATTTTTTAGAAACCATTGGTGGTGGCCATCTAATTTTATCTCATTGCCTTTTCTATCATCCATTTGTGACCCAGGAAAAATTCGAGGATATAAATATAGAAAAGGGAAAGTGACTATGATTATCATTTATGAATTTTTTTCTTAGAACTAGAACATATATTTGGGACTAATCATGGTTTTTAGGAGACATTTTGTGTGTATATATTTTGTATATGTCCTACAATTGTCTAATCACATGACTTTCAACTTGAAATTTCATTTGAAATATAATATGGAATTATGTGGTCTAATATTTTGGTATAGATTTGGAAATTGTATATTAATCTATGACAAAACATTAATTTCTATTTTTTCACATTTTTCAATATTATTTATATTTTTTATCATAGGGTATAGTTTCACCAATATAATTTTTTGGCCCTATAAACTAGTCAGCATCCCCTAGTATACATAGAGGCTTGCTTGAGGTCATGTGTTGACCCATCTCATCCATGCAAGGGAGAATCGGGCTGGGGACATATTATATTGTATTTAGTGGAATTCATAATTTGGGAAATAGATCTTGATATTTTATCTTATAAACCATGTTAAATAATTAGGATATTATGGGGGATATTATTATTGAATTGAGTATTGAGGTGTATTTGAGTCTTCTTGATCTAAGGGAGTGGGATAATGCATCATATTGGTGGAAAAAAATTTGAGTGTGAATGAGTTTTAATAGAATCATTGGTAGGAGCATTAGGTTTTTATGGTTGATGATATAGATAAGTGATGGATTATTTATTGAGTTTTGATAATTAGGCGTTTATCTTGAAATTTTTGAGTGATGATTAATAATAATGTATTGAGGAAATATAAGGTGAAATATGAGAATACCATTTTTATGTATAACCCTAGTAAACTACCTTATTGTAGGAATGTAATAAAATTTTAGAGATATCCATAGAGTGATTTATAAATAAGAGATATGGTGGTTCTATTTTTTTATGTTATCAACAAATCCTACAAAGTCCTTAAAGTGTTCTGGGATTCCAAATACTATTTTATAAGAAAATACCTTGTGGGGGTTTTCTATTTTTAGTGGAATGATATGCTCTTATATTGTTTGGAATGAGTAACACATAAAATATAGTGATAAGAGACATTGTTAAATCTAATAGAGATCTACATTGGAGAAATGTTTTTTAGATGATTTTCATTTAGATGTATGAAATTATAGTTAGGGGAACTATAATACATTTGGATTGTTTCTATGGGTGAGGTTTGGTGTGTCTATAAGGGATGAAGAATATTGATTGTTGGTAGTGAAGATTAATGTTTTGTTGAATCATGTGATGGATATTTATGATATATTAAAATTATAATACCATGAAGTTGGTATCACTGATTGAGGTTATTGATATTTTATTAGAAATAATAATTTAGGGATATTTCTTTAGAATATTTGTATTTAGAGAGTATGGAATTTCTGGGATTTTTTGGATAATATGTTAGTCGGGTGTATCTTATTTATCTTTTACAATGGGCCCATGTGTTAGTGGATAATGTTCAATATCATGGTTAGTAGAAAAAATGAACCTGGATAGATGGAAATCGAGTTTTAAAATCCATTCATGTATAGTAGAATTATTATTCAGATCTTATTTATGGATCGTACCAGATATATTGATTCATCTATTTTTGTTGGTAGTAACATTGAATTTGATATCTAACAATAAGTATGGTTATCTGAACAATATAGGTTGAGATATTAAGTATTCATGATTTCATTATATTTTTATGACATTTTTAGAATAGGATAAAATATAATGTTTCTATATTGTTATATTTGAATAATCTTGTGCATGGAGAGTCAACGTGAACATTCATATCTAATTTGGAAGAAGAATATAGTTATATCATTATATATATATTTCAAAAAATTAATGATGCATATAAAGTATGAGATTAATATATTTCTATGGAATGAAAATTTGGATAGATTATGAATGTTTATAGTGAACTATATTGATATTAAAATAAGAAATTAGTTTTAGAATCAGATTAAGACAATCATGTTAAGAGTTAACAATCATCAAAGATGCATTCAAAGGATTTGAATCCCTATAATGCAGTGATTGTAACCTCTCGTATCATTATAGGATGCTGAATTTAGAGAAAAAATACTTCTTAGAATAAGTGGAGGATCAAGTCCTAATAGAAGATGTTTAAGAATCATGTAGAGGATAACTAAAATTAATTACCAAGTTTTTCGGCTTGGCTACCCCATAATGTGAGGTGTTTCACCATGCAGATATGGGTAACACTACCTTGGAAAATTGGGATATCTTGGTGCTTTAATGGATGTGGGAATTGGGTTTTCAATAATTTGGTCATGATTCAATGCATCCTTGTCTTGGTTCATAGTACCGTTAAAAATATTTCAACCACACTATGTGTTCTTGGAATTGTTTGATCGAGTATAATCCTTTTGGTCATAATGTAATAGACTCATGTGATAGTTCTTTAACTAGGGGCATGTTTTTTTCTTTTTTCCCCACATTCTAAAGAAGTTAGGTTCCACGGAGGAGGGTGAATATTTTCAAGCCCTATTCTCTTATTTCATAACCATGAACCCCCGATAATCATCATTTTATCATACAATTTTTTGGAATTTTTTTCCCACCTAAGATCAAGTAGAACACTCTCTATATTTTATTTATCTTCCATTTCTTCTCATTCCACTAATATTGGATGGATACATATATGGATTTTAGAAGGAATCTATTAATTTTATGTATATGAATCTATAAATATTTCGACAACTCTGTAAAAAGAATAATTTGGGATAAGAGAGAATAAATAAAACACGTCATTATCATTTTCATAGATGTAAGTGACCAAATTACTTTTTTTCTAGATTTTAATAAATTAGTATAAAATAAAATTGTTTCATGATATAGAATATTAATTATTTATTACCATGAATATTAAAACATTTTCTATGAGTTGTTTCCATCCTATCATATGAGGATTTAACCATGGGATAAAACTCAAATAATTTCCAACCATAATACATTTTTTCATTAATATTGTGGAATTAATTATAATGTTTTCTAAAAAATGTATTTTATCTTGGGGTACATGATACTGGATGGGAATGTTGATTGGGAATACTCTAGACTTGGAAGAAGTCTTGTAGTGGAAACTATGGATGGGTATAACATCAATATGGGGTAGATGATTCCTTAATTAACGAATCATGTGATGGGAATTAATGTGGTTATGTGAATATTATTGAGGTAGTGGGTGTCGGATGTCGTGTAGGGATTGTTTTTTAGAAAATTTATAAGGGGCAAAACATATCATATGAGGAGAATAATAAGGACTACATCAATGATTTGGTGGATCAGTATATGGTCAATGAATATGTTTCATGTGTAGTTTATTAAGCTATTATTGATGAAAAAATAATGGTACTTGTATTTTGTAATAAACCATGATTATATCTAGATAATTCATAGTGCCGTAGGAAAAGGACTTTCATGAAGGATAGTCCATTATTGGGGTTCGATGTTAGTTTCAATCCCATGAAGTGTCCTAGAAGATATAGGTAGGTATTTAATTTAAACTATGTGGCCTTCTCAAAAGGGGATTATTGGGTAGGAATGGTTGTAGTGGTGCTTTGTTAGCCATTATAAAATAAATTATTTTGATGGACAGGTTTCATAGATTAGCTCAAGGGTGTTACCAATCATCATGAGTGTTCCTAATGACATCCAGATAAGGAAGTGAAAATATTTTTTTTGGGTATTATGCTCTCCCTATGAGTTAGGAGTTCATATAGGTTGAGAATGAATGTTTATTGGTAGGCCAAATATATATTGTTAATTATGTATGAAAATGGTACCTCAGAGTATGTGGGTAGGTTGTTTGTGGATTTTTTTCTACCCACATTCATAAAGAATGGATTTTTGGAATAATGAAATCAAATTTAATGATAACAATATATTTTTAGTAGTGGTGTTGGAGAAAAAAATAATATTCATAGAAGTTCTATTTAGATTTGTTGGATGTTTCTATATAAGAGACAAGGTTACATAATTGATACAAACTCATGTGATAGTTTTACTTTGGTGGATATATTAATCAGGACCCTTGGGACTTTGTAAATCATTATAGATGAAAGTACAAGATAAATGTTATGTCTAGAAGTCATAATATTAATTAGTATTTATTTTTTGGTTGAAATATTATTGTGAAGCATTAGGTGTGGATTTTCTTTAGAATAGTGATAGGATATGGGGCTATATTATCAATAATTTTTTCATTATGTCTATATTGATTTAATTTATATGAATAAGGTGTGAATGATGAGATAGATTCATAGTTTATTGGGGTCTAGGATGTCATGTTACATGACCTATATGTTCATTAAATTGGGTTTACATTTATTACTTCTTTCCCTAATGAGTTTACTTTTTAGAATATATGGATAGGCCAGTATATATTCTAAGAAAAAATTTAATATTTTCTTCCCATTACTTGAACAATAGAGATTCTGGAATTTCATCCATAATTTAGTTTCCTTAGTTAGTATAGTATAGATTCTGAGGAAACGTATGATATTTTCCACCAATAGTTATCAAGATAAAGATTATGGGATGTTACCAAACATTTATTTCCCATGATCAAAATGATAACTATTCGAGAAACATTCTAGAATGTAGATCCAATAGAAAGAATATTAGAGATTCTTGTCATGCCATGTAGTTCAGAATATCCCATTGAGGGATTGCAGTCGATGAAAAGTTATACTAGCTAAAACTGATTGGGCCCGGTGTTGTGGTCAGATTATTAGTCCATGATGACCTCAATAAATTTATTGAATATAATATTTTATTTCATTATTTATTTTCTATAAATAATTAAATAGATATTACATTTCATATATATGATTCTGTTGAAGGATCCCTACTGAGTTTTACTCTCATATTCATTATGATATCCTTGGTAAATTTATAGACCCATATGTTTCTATTAAAGTTAATAGGATGAATGGGATATTGACATAGTGTGGAAAGATAGATATTTTTATAGGGGACTGACGAGAGACTCATGTTGTTGTAGTTATGTATCCATTTTATTTTGCATCCCCCTACTTTTCTTTTTCACTCTATTGTACATGTCGGTAATCATTTATGTATGTATAAATATTATGTATAGGTATATATTGTAATAGAACTCTTATGATTATATATTATTAATGGTTATATCATAGTTTTAATTACCTATGACTACTATGATAATATCTGATGATTTTTAATTTATTAAGTGTTGTTTACTATGATACGAATTGTATAGTATCATTGTGTTGTTATTATACTCTCACTGCTAGTTTTCAATATCTTGAACACAAGGAGGCACACATGAGGTTATTTGGTTTAATATTATTAGCCATGGTTTAGGATGGTAAAGGATAAATAACTATATACATGTTCTCCTATAGTTTCTTATTTAAATATTAATATTTTATGTGGTCTATTCTATATGGTCTATTCGATATGGTTAATTCTTTGGGAGAATGGTTTATAAAGAATTAAACCTCTAGATCAGGGGAATGACAAGACAACTCTTTAGGGAATATGTAATCATAATCCATAATAACTGAATCATCATCCCTAATAATGCTTTCCTTTCACTCAATAATTTGAGATATATTTTTGGTCTCATAATGTTAGAATATATATTTTTGATAATGTTATTCTAATGAGTTAAAAAACACTCCTTGAAATTGAATAAAATTATTTGAATGTTTGGGATAAGGAAGACGACGTCCCTCTGTTAGATATTGATGCTAGCTCTATATAAGGAAAACCAGTACATAATTTTTATAGCATTGAATTATCTAAAAGGGATAATAACCAAATTTTATATAAGTTTAACGCAAAAAAAAAATTAATAGGGGATTAATTGTATACTGGGAGGATAATTATTTCCCATTTTTTCACAATATAGAATATAAACTCAATCTCTATGTTGTGTGTGAATATTTTAATTGAATTTACAAGATATGAATGAGTTTTTTAAATAGGAATCAAATAGAGAACTAAATATTGAGGAATGAATTCTCAAATTCATTATCAAGCTCTAACTCAAGGATAGTGATAATTTTATCTCATTCTTACTCCCCCAATATTATAGGTTGTAGTCATCAATTATCCTAAAAAACCCTTTTCTTGGTGCTCTTACAAGTCCTGTTTCAATGTTATTTATGGTCTAATCAATGGATCTTTGGGGGGGGGGGATGGAGTGAAAGCTTATTTTTGACCAATATATTGATTTTATTCTTTATATCACTTCATTATTCATTAAATTTATTCAAGTTATTTATAAATGAAGAATCCCATTACAATATTGAGGTAGTTTCTAGGTTTTTTATTCATATACTTTTGAAATGGGACTTAATGACTCTTATTCCCTTTATAGACCATTCTGGAAGAACCTCTGTAATAAAACACTATTCTTATATTCTAATCTATAATCTCAAATGACAACTTCAATTATCAAATATCTAACTCCACCTTATTTGTATGTCAAACTATTTAATCCTAGCTAGTAAAGTATAAAATTTATAAATACATTTGTATAATATTTTTACGACTCTAAAAAATGGATAAAAATTAATTTTTGGGAAAATATAAATGATAAATGCCTACCATTCAAGACTTGTGAATTATTCCTTATATAACAAAATTGAAACATCCTTACATCCTTATGAACAAGAAATTCCCTTTCAATTTTAAGAGTGGCATTTAGTAGGAATTGATTTTTGGATTTTTTATATAGTTTTTCCTATTCTATTGAGTAAATTTTTTCCCTTTGGATTGGTATTTTTTATTAGTTTCCACTCCTAATAGAATTGTACCTCTATGTGATAAATGGATATGATCACATTATATTCTATAAAGAATTAAAATAAATTTTTTATAATATAATTAATCATTTTTATAATGATTTTTAGTCTACATGATACATCAAAAGATGTTGATCATTATTAAATAAAGTACAAAAACAAAATTTTATTTCTATTTGGAGGATATAGTTGACTAACAAGACTTAATATATAATTCATAACTTGAGTAAATTGGGATTTTATCTCTATGAGGTTTTAAACTCCCACTCCCATCATATTGGGTGTATATTTTGGAAAATCATTTCATTTCTCATCACATCTATTAGTGACATGATTTTTATACTTTTTTACCATTTGATAAGTAAAAGAAAATTTATTGATGAGACAACTCAAATTAATATGTATATAAAATATAAATTGTAAACATATAATTAATAACTCATAAATCATTAGCATATCATAACAAAAATCTTTTTATGTTTCAATATATGTAATTTTAAATATATTTCATATTATTTCCACTAAAAAATTCAAAAACAAAATTATACCATAATATAAAACAAGATATAACCCCAACATTCAAAACAAATAATATTCAAACATTTTACATAAAAAATTCATTTTAAACACTCTAATAAATCTAGAGGTCCAATTTCATTGTGATAATTGATATAAAAAAATTAATATAATGATATTTGATTTCTATATTAATAAATATCTATTATAAATCATCATATTATTATTACTAAAGGGGGTGACATGAGTATTTATATAAAATAAAGGGTTGATATAAAAAATATAGTGAAAATGTATAAAAAGGAAGAGAAATCATAGAATTGGATAATAAATACATTGAATAAATAAATAGAAGCATCATAATCCGTAAAAAACATACATGGAATAATAGATAATTTGTTATAAGAGAATTGAAATAATGATAAACAATAGAATATGTAATACATATAGACATGTAATCATAATCTTATATTAAATCTCGTTTCCAAAACGACCTAACATACACTGCTTGGCTCACAACCCATGAACCGTAAATAATATATCCTGAGATTTAAGAAGTAAAAAAATGATTGAGGTCCTATATAATTATAGTTTCAAACAACACATAATAATTTGTAATTTATACTTATTCCATATATAAATGAATCATATATATATTCTAAACATAAAATAATAGAATGAGAAATAAAAGGGTTACATAATGATGTAAAAAGGCTCTATTTGATAGGGAATATTGTAAATAACCAAAATAATAAGGGAATACATTATATAAAAAGTTAAAATGTCATTTTCAATATATAATAAAATATTTTATCACATGAAGTTATGAATAATGTTGGTCTGGAATAATAATATGAATTTGGATGAGATAGAATGAAAATAGAACATTTTCCTTTGCAAACATCATAGGTTTTACCATAATGAATCAACATGAAAGGAACCACTATACTATTTATATCCTCTATAGAAAATTAGAAAATTTACTATAAAAATTTAAATTCAATAATTTTTGAGATGGATAAAAAATAATAGATGAAGATATAGCTCAAAAAACAAGTGAATCATAAGAACAAAAAAATACTAGGAAAGAACCCTTACCTTGAGCCCCAAATTAATTAAAATGTATTATTAACTACTAAAAAGTTATTTTACATTTTATAAAAACATTATTCAATAAAATTATTAAGTTTTTTTCTCTATATAAAATAGTTATTATAATGATGTATTTATTTATATAATTTATATTCATTGTGTCAGTTATTTTGAGGTTTTACTGTTCATAAATCCAACGATTGTTTAAGGTTATAATAATGTTCTATAGTAAATATTTATATTTTATATAATAAATAAAATCTTAATTGTATATAGTTATTTTAGTTTTATAATTATGCGATTTTCATAGTTTTTATGGTGGATACAATGTTGGGAAATTTCTTCTATAATCTAGTTTGAAATGGTTAAAATGTATGTTGTTGTATATATTTAAAATAATTATTACCAAGATTTTATAATAATTACCTAATAATAAACATGATATTAATTAATTACTAATTTTATAAAAATAAATATACAAACTTTTAAAAATTATCTGTGAAATTGTTTTGTGAGAACAAAAAATATTCCTTCACTAAGGTGATATAAAATTGCCACAGGTGAAGAATATTTTTAATAAGATATTAAAAGAAGTGGAAAAATAATAAATAGATAAGATTTAAAAAATTATTGGACTATAATTATTATACTATTATAAAGTTAATTTTAATTATTATTTATCTTATGAATGGAGTATATGTATAATTTAATGGAAAAAATTTGGGGATATAGATTATACTTTTCTTGACTCACCCCCTATGGACTGCATGTGAAGCATTCTATGGAGGTCCTTTTGAAAAACCTAGAGCCTCAAGAACATAGATACGTTTATTATTATATGTATTTTGGTATATCTTTGGTAACGGAATACATTTAGGGATATAGGACAAATGGGTGGAGGAGGGGTGTTTTAATATCCCAGGGGGTGTGTATCTTTGAATAAAATATTTAATACATTATTATTTAGGCTCAACAATATGAATTGTATTTATTATTATAAAATTTACTAGTGTTTGATAAAAATATATAAGTATATGTAAAATTTAATGAAACCAAAAAAATAAATGGACAATTAATAATATAATACACAATGTAAATAGTCAAATATTATATTTTTCTTAAAAAAATTATTTAGGATTTGAATTTTTTTATTATTTTAGATATTATTTTTATATTCTTTACAATTAATTTTTTACTGATTAATTAAATTTTATATCCTGAAATGAGATTTATTTATTATTGAAGCATTTCTGTATCATAATGATGTCATAAAAAATATGATATTTCAAAAAATAATTTTTTTACCATTCATTATAAATATTTTAAAAAAATTTAAAAAATCCCTTGTATAATTTAGAATAGAAGTTTCCAAAAATGAATCCAATTTCATCAAAATTGTAATCTAGGTATATTAATTTTAAATTCTAATTAAAATCATATTATGTAAAATAAAAATTATCCTAAATAAATTCAATTTTTTCTTTTATTGATTACAATTATATTTCCTATTATTTCATAATTATTATATGAATTTTAATTATTTTGAACATATATTTTTAATCAAAGTTAATTTAAAAATTAGGTAATTTTAATATTTATATTTTATTGATAGAAATTAAAATTTAATAAAGAATTTAGAATATTCTTTTTTTAAAAAATTTTCTTATATATAATTTAAGTTTTATCATTTTAAAATTTTGATAACATTTAATTTAAATTTATTTATTCATTGACAGTAAATACTAATTTTTTGTAATATTACTATTATAAATAACATTCATCATTTAGTAATTACTCCAACAATCAATTAATATTTAAACTATCATATAATTTAAAACTTCTTATTAACAAATATTATTTTCTTCCTTATTCATTCCCTCAATATTTTATCCATTATATTTTTATTTCATATTAAAAATTCCATTTTTTTGAATAGTTTTTTATATTTATTATTTTTTTGGAATTGCTATATTACTAAAAAATCATGACCCATTGGATTTTCAATTTGATTTTATTTTGTTAATATTTATTTCATACAACATTATAATATTTTTAATTTAAAATAATATATTTACCATTCTTATGTAATGTTATATTTAAAAAAAACATTGTTTTTATTTTGTAGTGTATGTGATTTTTACTATATGATATTCTCATGTATAATGACAATATTTTTCATTAATGTAATTTTTATGAATTTTTAAATTATGTTTTGATTCGTTCATAATACCATAAGTTCAAATAATATATTTTCTATTAAGGGGGATAATATAGATTAAGAGTTTTTCATACCAGGGAATGCTATGCCTTCAGTATTTTATATATCTTAATAATATGTGTGATCAATCCTAATGTGTTTATTGTTATTTTGTATAACATATTTCTTTATGTAATGCCTTGAACAAGTAGATAGTGTCTGATATGATGCACCAGGTGGCCTCATTTATTCCTCCACATACAGAATCTGTTTTTGACTTCTAGAAAGGGAATGAACCATATGCTAGGTTTGACTATATCTTCAATATTAGAATAAAATAAATAATATTACAAATTAATGAAATAATAATTAATAAAAATATTATGTAATTATACTGTCTATACTAATATCAACTTTTTTTATAACAAATATCCTCTTATTCAATAACCCAATATAGGGATCTTCTTTATAGTCAGATCCTTGATAATAAAATCTACATGCACGCAGAGAGTCTAATACATGATGTGAGTAATTAAACCATATAGTAAACCACCAAAAACCCATTTCATAACTGTTATACTATATATTTTATTGAATTAATGGATAAAAATTATCTAATTTTAAGAAATTATGAAAAATTATGGGCTCATCGGGAAATGAACATACCGTAATAAACCATCACTATACTTTCATTGATTCCATATAAGAAGAAAAATTCATTTTCACAACATATAACTATCAAGTTGTGTATAGTACCGTATCACATATGTTATGGACCATTAATAAAGTATGATAAAAAACAACTTCACACAATTTTTGGTTGTAATATTACACCAAAAACCCACACCCAATCACTTTGGGTGAGACCTCTAGCTTAAATTTTATAAAAACACTAAATCACTCGGGGTAGGGTCTCATGCTCATTCTCCACATCAACAATATATCACTTATGGTGTTGTATGAGAGCTATAATTCATAATATGAAGAACAATATGAATCATGGTCACTAATATGTCTTTATTTGCTTATAAATTTTACACTTAACATATTAAATTTAAATGTCTATTAATTGATAAATTTATGTTTTATTTAATTAATTTATAATTCTTTTTAATTTGTGTTTAAACTTTTTAATCGTTTAAGAATAAGTTTTATAAATAATTTAAAAAAATTGTATCCTTGAGTTTGTTATTTATTTTTTGATGTTTATTTTAAAATATTAATCTAAATAAAATTTTTAATTTTTTTTGATCAATTCAATTTACAGTTTCCTTGTTTTTTCATTAAATAATTAATTAATGTTTATTTTTTAATTTATTTTCATTGAAATAAAATTATATTTCATTTTTCTTTATATTTTTGATCATTTATTAATTATATTAATTAATTAGTTAATCGATTTTTGTTGTTACCTTGTACTTATAAATCATTAATTAAAATTAAAAATTATTTATTTTGATTTTATTTCATTTCCATTATTTTTTAATTTATTAATTACCTAAAAATTGAATTTATTATTTTATTTTTTAATGAATGTTAATTAAGTTAATTTTTAATTCTTTTGGTTGTAGTGGCACTAATGTAATCTATTTATTTCTATCTATTTTTTAGCATAATTTACATGATATTCACATAGGCCATCTATCAAGGGGTCCATGTAGCCATTTTGAAAAGGCTTTACATATCAAATTTTTAAGGGAAAGGCAATGTAGCAGATTTGTTATAGTGTTTAGTGTAGATTAATGTATGAACCCTTCTAACATGCATCTATTTACATCATGACTGAACTCAATTTGATAAAACATGATGTTGTGTTGGTACAATAAATCCAATCAATGCCGTTGTTGAGAACCACATTACCTACATTGAAACTTGCTGCTTGTGAAAAAACTACATCTGAGGTCCCAATAATTATTGATGAATGTGGAAATTTTATACACTATAAACATTAGATCCTCCACTATAAAATTGTCCCATGTCGATGACACAACCTCTATGAAGCCAATGTTTTCTGAAGAAGAAAACTTAAATGATTTTGACATGGCCAATGATCCACCACCGTATATTAGAGACATTGTTTCCATTTCAAGGGCAAGGGATCCAACACACCCATGGGTTTAACAGATTCTTTCATTGAAGAATTAAATAGTCTAAATCAAACCCATGTATGAGGAATGATAAGACTAATTGAATAGGAGTTTAGATCTAAAATCTTAAACCACTATTTAGTGAGGAATAATGACTATTGGGCCTTAATAAATCATCAAATTTCATTATGTGAAACCGATGTCTCTATTAATATCAAAGTATACAATTTTTGAGATGAGTGGATTTATATGTGGAAGTAATGATGAACTTAAGGTCATGTTTTGATCTCTCATATAGAGAAGTCTAATAGCTGTATTTTTTAAATATTGGATCTATATAATAAAGATGCTCACAACATATGTTTTGTTTTTTTAGGTTTTAAAAAAATATGAGTTGTTTTGTTAGATGTCACCACCACTAATAGATTTGATGATTCAATTCAATAAAATAATAGAGAAAACAATTCTTTCAATTATATTAATCTTTTCCCAACTAGATCTGATGAGGATTCAAATTTTTCAGGGTCAGTGGTTTTTGGTGTGTTTTTTAGAAGTCGTGTGGCCAATAGAAAAGGTTGAATGTGATGAACATAAAAATCACTCTAATATGAAGCTGGGGATTCAATGGATGATGGTATGAGTTAAGGAATCCTAATTCAGTGCTTGCCTAAAAACAGAGATTGATATTTAAATAGAAGATGGGGTGAAGATTCATGTTTTGATTAGTTTGTTCTCATTATTCATGTTTTGGAAGATTAGTGTAGATTGTCTTTGATCAATCCAGTTTCTATGGTTTAAGGGACTAGAATTTTAGAACACCTCAAGTAATCATATTATATTATAAGTAAATTGGTAGCATTGGAATAATGATTGAATAATTAAAATAGATGTTGTTAGGTTACTCTAAATAAAATAATAATAATAATAATAACTGAAATATAATTTTTTTATTCTAACAATTACTATAACATGAGTAGTGTCAAATTAATTTGATGTTTTATTAATGAAAAATGTTTTTTTATTTGCCAAACCATAGTATTTATTCTAGTTAAATTGTTCTTAGATTAAATCATTTCCTTCAATCTGTTGATTTTCTCTTGATTTATAGCTATTAAATAATCAATTTAGGTTTGGCGATTTCTTTTCCTATCATTTCATATTATTTTATCTTCTATTCATTAACTGATATAAAACTAATCAATATAATTTTTAACAAGTGAAAAGTGTTAAATATTTTTAAGAGTTTTAATATCATATTTCGTTGTGTTTTCTCTCAAAACATGATTGGTAATTTCATGTGTATAGGGAGCTCAATTGTGTCTTAGAAATTGATGATCATTGAGCACTTTTACTGACACATATGAAATGATATTAAAAACAAATATCTTAGTTGATGAAATAATATTTCTAAAACATAAATAGATTCATGGTTTGACATCCAAAACTATGTGTCAAGAGAAATTATGGATTGAACTATTCCAAATAATGAGTAATGGTTGAACTAGGATAATCATTATGGAATGTTGTTATTTGTTCTAGCTTCTCTCGACTTCACACACTTCCATATGTTTACAGTTAATTTCCTGAATTTTAGTTTACAAAAATATAATAGTTTCTTCTATAGTCATAAAAACCCCCAATAAATATATTTTTTAGTAAAAATAATTGAAATTAAAAAAACATGATAGTAAAACTTATTAAATGTAGTCTGGATGGGAGACAACCATGGGTGTTTCTTTACTTGATTAGTTACTAGATTATAATCTTGAGGTTATGATGTAACAACATCACAAAAAACCTCACACTCCAATTGACACCATTTATAGGTATGATTCCAAGGATTATCAACAAAAAAATAAGTTATTTGAATTTTAAAAAAATTACAAAATCTGATAAGAAAAAATTGAATTTCTCCCATTGTTGGATGAATTGGTAAGAAATTATTCCTACTACACTTGAATTTTATTCAATACAATTAATTAAAAATAATTAAAAATAATTAATGAAGAAAATATAGTGGATATGAATCCACATAACATAGTGGATTTAGCTAATGATTATAATGGATTCACTCATTTTTCCCTAAGTTCAATATAAGAGAGATTAAAAATCAAGCGTATGATTATGGAATCCAAGAAGTTGAGTCCAAAATTATTGAAAAATAGCTTCATATTAGGATCTATTGTTTCTAGGTTGAGGTATAATAATAAGGGATTACAAATGATTTATTTTAGGGATATTTTGACCATTTTGGAATTTTACTTTTAGATCACATTGAATTTTAAACATTAATTGAATCCCCTTGTTATGACATTATAGGAATGACACCCACTTTTAATGGATAGTAATATTTTGAATTAATTGAGGACAAGGAAATGTTTATAAAGAATACATGGATAGATTGTATATAAATCTTGAGACAGCCTCTATAAAAAATAAATTTGATCTAGAAATTGAAAACAAGGTTGTTCAATGAAGGGATAATAATAATAAAAAGTAATACATTTAAAGGATGTCCTTATAAGTCATATAAGGACTTGGATACTCCTATATCTTTAGAGAAACATATGGTCCATTGAATAATTTTTCTATCCCCAACTTACATGTTGAACCACAATACGAGGGGGATGGGTACATTAAACTATTTCCAATAGGGTCTGGACATAGAAGTGGAGTTGAAAAGCTCTTCAAAAGATAATATTTTGTGGTTCCTAACAAAAAATCTATATCCACTTATGGATATAGGATGAAAAAAAATTTATCTATGAATATCACAAACTACAGCACCCAGTGGGAGGTTGTACGGAATATTTCTCCTCTCTTTCTTAATTTTCTATTCACATTTAGTTCTTGTTTTTAAATTTCATTAAACTATTAAAGTATTATAGTTTATATCGTATGAAATATAATTGAAAAATTGTTAGTATACACATTTTCATGATTTTCAACAAGATTCTAAGATAATTTTTCCTTAGTTAAATTTACTTTAAGGTACTCTCTACAATAATTAGACTATATACATGGTGAAATATGATAATAAAAAGAAGTTACAAGATAAATATACATGGAATAATACTCTTAATCCTTATATTCTTATTTTACATTACATAATAGGAAATTTTATGAAATTTAATGTCAAAATTATTTCATTTTAGAAGTCTTGATGATTTATTGAAGGAATTTTGTACAAGTAAGATTGGTTTTTCATTTAATCTATGAAAGAATTATAATTATTCATTTTATGGAGTTATTATGTTTTAAAATATTCTCACTTTTATAAGGCTTTACATTTTTCACGTTCCTGCTATCAATTTGAAATTTATTTTAAAAAAAAAATTAAATTGAAACGAAAATTTCAATATGAAATTATTGTTAAAACCTTATTTATTCGACTATATAATTGATTTTTTTAATTTTAAGTTACATTCCTATCATGATTGACATTTTATTGGCTGAAATCCATGTGGTGTAATCCTGAATGTCTTTATAATGATCACTATGATTAGAGGAGGTTAGAAGTAGTCTAAAGGGGATTGGAAACAAAAATATAGAAATATAATGATTATATGCAATGTAATTGTTGTTCAAGAATTTAGTAGTGTTGGTTTATGACATGAAAGATTTTAGGGTTAAATAATTAATGGTCAATGCATTTTTTGACATAATTTAATCCTTAATGATTACATGACATGAAAGGGAATTAAACAATTATTAATTCCTTAATGTTTTGCATCTTTAAAGGTGGAAGATTCTCAATTTTTCTTCAATCCCTATGGACATAAAGTCTCTAACCCGAATTCAGGGGATTTTTAACCCTCCTTCTAGGAATTATAGGGATTCCATTGATGGGGATCAAACCTTATCCTTCCTTCATTGATCCATCAAAATCCTTCATGATCCAAGATGTGTTATTCTATCATTTTCAAGTGGGTTATCCTAGTTTGATATAGTTTTCTTCTTTTATATTCTCACCATACTATGGTAGGTGATCTCCATTATTTCTAATGGAGTTACCTTGTTTGTTTATTTTGAGGTTGTTCCATGTAATCCTTGGATTGATGTAGTTCTTTCAAGAGAGGTTATTAGAGATCTGTGACATGGTATGTTACCTTATAAGGAACATGGATAGATTTTGTGGTTGGTATTCATTTATTCATTCTATTATTTACATTATATGAGATACTGAAATAGGAAATGAATTTAGATATGAATTTTATGATATTAACATAATAATTATTTATCCATATTAAATTAAATTAGAAATCATTTCATTATATTTTCATTATATCATGATAGTGGTTTACATGTTCATTATCTAGAGTGTGTGACATCTAGACTGAAGGAATTATAATAATTTTTTCTTGGTGTAAATTGGTAAATAATTTAATAGAAGTATTAATCGAAAACTCAATGGTTAATGAATAAATAAGCATGTTTAATGAATTAATTTGTGGTTATAAATTACTGATAATCCAATTATGGAAACCGTGCATGTTTAATTGAAATTGATCTTCCATATGATTAATAAAATTGAAAAATTATGTGAATCTTGTATGTGATTGATGATACTTATTTAAAAGTAATGTTAATTGATAATGGTACTTCTCTAGTTTGTTGAACAAAACTAAGTTCTTATATAATTTATTTTGATTGATATTTTGTTATAGATTGATTCATTATGTTTCTTGTAATTCGAACCTATTAATAAATTAAATTGTTAATTAGAGATGGAATAAGTCCCAGTTATGTGGTTAATAAAATTTTATTGGTATTGAGTTCTCATTCTCTTGAGATGGTCAAGTGCCTTATTTTGGATATATGAAATCTCATTTGTATAAGAAGGATTACTACCTTATTTTGATGGCCCAGTTATCCTCTTGATATCTTATTTGTTTCTAATGCTTTGTGTTGTGCTATGGATATGAACCTAGAATATTTGGTTCTAGGATGGTTCTAGTCGTATGTGTAGGGGATGTCCAGATGTAATGTGATTCTATGATGGCTAAGCCTGGGATGGATACTGTGGCATGTGAGAAGGGAGGCTTGAATGTTGTGGTTGTAGATGATTCTTATAATAGGGAGACACATATGTAGAGGCATGTTTTGGTTGACGGGGAAAATGTGGGTGATGGAAGTGTTTAAAGATGGGATTACTCATTGATGAGATGTTGAGAGATGGTATTCTCTATTGAATATCATTAATGGTTGATGTATGTGTTTCTTATTTATCTACATTCCTTTCCTTACTTCTTGATGCAACTTGATGTGCTTGGTTGCATGATCCCCCCGAGTGGTATCTTAGGATGGATTTTTAAAAGTACTAATAAATTTAATGATGCTAATAGTGATTAAATAATGGTTTCACCCATTAGGTTGGATGATGATGAATAAAAATTCTTCAAATATGTTAATCATATAAAACCATGGTTTTGGTTTGGACTATTCTTAGAGGGAATATACATTAGTCTAATGATTAATGTAATGATATGAAATATAATATAGAATAATTTAAATTGTTAATTAATGGATAATTAATGAATTACAATTATTAATTGATTTAATGTAAAGAATGAATTTAATATTTCTATTTTGAATGATTTTATCCTTATAGGATATCTGGTCTTAGAAGTGGAAGAAAATAGTGTGAGTGATGTTAGATACAGTTGAGTCGAACACTATGTTATTCCCATATTGAGGTTGTGAGATATATTATATCAATTATATTTTGTGATTTCATATCATTCCCCACCCATGTGGGTTAGAGAAACAAACACCAAGTGGACTTTGGAAGGATGTTTTCACTAGAATCATAGTCGGAGGATCGATGGTTGACTACCCCCTATGGCCCCACTCTCTTATCTTGGTAGTTATTTGTGATGGAATACATTGTTGTCAGTTTTACCATATATATGTACATAGGGATGTAATGGATTATATTTATTTCACACACATGTGTTAATAGATATAGTATTCAAAGGATTGTTATAGGTATGAAGGGTTTAGTTGTGATGGGTTGAGGTACTTACTATGTGTATGGAATTTAATGGATTTAGGTATGATACTAGATGTTTGATTTATATCATACAGGTTGTGGTGGATTCAGAGAACTAATTGGTTACTAATCATGTATATTTGGATGGGATGATATGGTTATCTGACGGACAAGGTGCATGTTGTGATGCCTTTCCATGGTGTTTTTAGGTCGGATTACATTTAGAGGGAGACGCTCAGGACATGCGATGTTGCGGTAGTATGAAAAACCAACAGGGAAGTGGGAGTAAGGTACCCATTATGTATTATTACTACATAATATGATCTCTTGTATACATCACTTGGTGATAGTTATCCATGATGAGTCTAGGAACTTATTTTACTTGTTTAGGTGACGAGGTAGATTCACCTTTGTTCATTGTTCTTTAGCATGCTTTCATTATCATTTACAAGAGATTCCCTAGATAGTATCTAATTAAGTATACTTTTATGATCACACTACATATATTTAAATTACCTTTCAAGTCAATTGGAGTAGGTTGGATATTGATCTAGATATTACAAGGTTAATGTTTTGGAGAAACAATTTACACTTCGTGGTCATGAAATAAATTTCTATTTTTTTATTTTTAGTTTCCCATTTATTTTTTAGTAATTTATTACACATTCATGTTTATTATACCCTTGGTTCTAGTTTCCAACCTGATAACTATTGGATGTAGGACTTGGGTAGTCAAAATCATTATCCCCTCATTGCCGTATCATTGTGGGGAGAGGCATGATAGAGTAGTTTCAAAGGATCTGGTAGAGTGATAGGATGTAGTTTATTGTTAGGCATAGGTGAGACTAAAGTGGTTTTTAGGGAAACAATGTTAGTAATTTTTAGTAAGAGATGTATACATGGGAGACTGAATGAGCCATGGGTATTTAGGCCCCCTTGTGATCTGATGTATATACCATTATGTTTATTAAGCCACCTAAATGAAGTGATACTGGTTTCAGTGTAGATTCCTAGGAAAGGATCATGCATCATTCTTCTATGAACCTCTATTTGAGAAGGGTAGTCATTATTATTGGTTAAAATCATGATAAGATAATAAAAATTAATTTATAAATTAATGTTCAAAATTCTATATTCGAGGTTTATAAGCTCTAATAGTTTTTTCTTCATGTAGGTATGACTCTAGGTCGATGTCGTCATTAGGTTTTCCTAAATATGTTCAGCAAGAGGTGCCAATAGATCATTATAGAGTGTAGGATGAGGACTAAGACACTTGTAGGAGGACACTATGAGAGTTTAATTGACCGAATCGATAGAATTATGAGGGCTCTGTTTCAAATTTAGTCACAGAATACTAGTTGGAGGATGTTGAGATAGCATTTAGTTCCATTTGTGCTCTATAGTAGAACTAATTTTTTTTCATCTATGATGATGTTGAAATGGGAAGTGATGCAATGGTGTCTCTTGTTCTTCGAGGATCATGAGGATTCAATAGTCATGTGGGAGATATTTTGAGACTAGTTCAGAGTTGAGTTTTATTATTCGACCTCAAAGGAGGATAGTTTAAAGGAGTGGGATATCCTTCCTTTGGGTTTACTAATGTGAAAGTCTATGTGATATATTTTAGGACTATTTATCATAAGACTTATAACTATTTCTAGATGAGGATTCCTTGACTTGGAATTTGGAGGTGTCTTTTCAACAAAATATTCATCCCAAGGTTACCATATTTTTAATGAAGACATATCTCTGGGTGATAGAGAGAGAAGAGATTATCGAGAGGATGATAGATAGAACATTGTTGTTGCGGTATGGGAGTCATAATGATTCCTCGGGAATAAGATCTATGGTCTATGATTCCAAGTGGTCATCAATAAGATTAGAAAAATTGTTCGGAAGGTTGTGGAAAGCATCATGCATTAACATTTCTAGAGCCAAGAAATCCATAAATCATACAAAGTAACCATTTTTTCATTATTGGTTTATTCTTTTTTTATTTAGTAGTGACACACTCCTTTATCTCATCTACCCTTTTCCATTCTTTGGTACATGGGGTATTGAGGGTGACACTTCCTCTGGAATTTACTACACCATTAAGTGGTTGATCAGAGTTGTAAAATGCATGTAAATAATGTAAGTTAGTACTGGGGATGGAATGTTCTTAGTTAAATTTCCTATGTTTTCAGATTAAACCATATTACATCATACTCGACATGGATTGGCTGAATTACTAATAGGATATCAGGGATTAATTTAGTAGGAAGGTTTTGTTCTATGATGCTGATGGTGATCCAATGATGTATTTTGGAGATCGAGGCCCTCAAATGGGTCAGATGAATGTCCTATCCATATCATCTTGGATCATCAAGATGGTTTTGTACTAGTTGGAGGGTTAGCAATCATTGTTTCATAGAGTTGTGGAAGAGTATCTTAATGTCTTTCAAGAGGGAATTGCAGTTCTACCCCCTCAATAGTAGATCATGTTTGGGGTTGAGAAACATCCAGATGTTTCTCCAGTCTCAATGTCACTGTCTAGGATGTTGCCTTCTGATTTTCTATAGTTATGAGTATGGCTAGATGATATATTAACGTTTGTTTTAATTCTACTGAGTTTGTCTAGTTGGGGTTTAGTAGTTTTTTTCAAAAATTATGCAATTTGTAGTTTTAAACATTTTATCACTTATCATCAATTAGATAAATTGACTGTAAGGAAGTAGTATCTTCGTACACAGATCAACATTTTATTTGATCAACTGAAAGGAGAAATTTTGGTATCATAACAGACATATAGTATATATATAATTATATGTGGGAAAAGGATGGGGTGATTAGAAGACATATTTCCATTGTCTTTATTGGAATTATGTGTTTTTTTAAATATTGTTATGTGTTATAAATACTCAAAATATGTTCATGGGATTAATGAAAACCATGTTCACAGATTTCCTGGATAATTTCATGGTGGTTTTAATCAACAAAATTATTACATACTCAATGTCTAAGGATGAGCATGCAGACCATCTTCATGCTATTTTTAGGAATTCATTATCATGAGAAGTTATTTATGTTGTTTTCAAATGTGTGTTCTAGGCTCTTTAAGTAAATTTATTTTCGAATGTGTTATAGTAGTAGTGAGTATATGTGGATCCTTCAATTATAGAAGAAATTGTTTCTTGGGTGGACCCTAATATAAGAGAAAATTTGTAGAGTTTCTTGGGTCGTTCTAGTTTTTACTAGAGGTTAATAACCGAATTATCTCAAGTTATAACACCTCTTACATCCTTGAAATAAAATTCTTAAGTGTTCTTGTTGACTTAATTATGTCATCCGTATTTTGAGTAACTGAATGAGAATTACTTTAGTGCTCTATTAAGATATTTTCAAGAATATGGAGTTTTGTTTGAGGATTTCATTGATGTTTCACATCATTTCACTGTCCCTATTCTAATGTAGTTGATATCTATTTTTTCTTATTGTTCAAGTAATTTACATCCCCATTATCATAAATAACCCATACAAGATCTCGTGTTGGAGGCAATAGTGTATTCTTTGAATCTATGATGACATTAAATCATTCGTGAGGGTTTTATGGTTTTTACAATCCATATGAGCCCAAGTTAATCCTTTTCTCCGTATGAATTAAGCTTGCATTATCATTGTTTGATGAAATTATTGAATAATTATTACATTGAACTATAGTATATGCTATGAAAGTGAAAGTTTGTTGCAGATGCACTGAGAATCATGTCACTTCATGATGTTGTGAATGAATTTTGAGATCCCTAGATAGTTATGGAAGAACTCTCAGTGATTCATCTTGATATAGGAGAGGATTGAGGTAGTTGTTTTAGTTTTTAGATGATATTAAATCATCATAGGTGAATTGGGTGGACGATTTCCAGTTGGGAGATTCCCAGGTGGAGTTATGAAGATACTGAGTTTTATTCGTGATTCCCTTTTATGGATGATATGATGATGGACATCCCTGGGTGTTATCTTAGGGAAGTCGTTTCATTCTTTTATAAATGTGTGAGAAGTTTCCTCAAGAGTTCCAATGTTTATATTTGGTGGTACATCAAATAATGAAAAAGATGTATCGAGCATTGAATGGACATTTTTAGTGGTATGGGATAAAGTGTGATGTTCAAGAGTTTGTTTCTTTATATTTGGTCTACCATAAGTTGAAGGCAAATCCCCATTTTTTTCAAAAAAGTTTCCAACCATTATATGTTACCTAGTTGAAGAGAAATGACATATCAATGGAATTTTTTAATAAATTAATTCCATATTCATGAGTCAATGATGATATATGGGTGATAGTGGATAATTTTATGAAATCATTACACTTTATATAAAGCATAGAATCGATATCATTAGTGGTTTTATCAAGGAAGTGTCTGGAGGAGGTGTTGTGAGTACATAGAGTCAGAAGGATGACTATTTTTTATTAAGAACCATGTTTTTCCTATAGGGTGTATAGAGGCCTCCAATTAGATTTTTGTTCTTAGTTTTGCGGTAGAATTGCTTTTCATCCACCAAAAGATGGTCGAATAGAGCATACCATCCATACTCTTGAATAAATGTTGTGATCTTGGGTCCTATATTTTGGATGTTCTTGGATGACGCACCATCCCATGGTTTATTTTTCTTATAATAATAGTTTCTAATCCACCATTGGTATAGTTCCATTTGAATCTTTTTTGGACAAACCAAATAATTCTCCTATATGTTGGGATAGGGTTGGAGAGGTAGAAATTCTCAGACAAAAACTAGTACAGAGTATAAATGTAATTTTTAGGCAATTAATGAGAGGATAAAAGCAAAAATGAATCACTAGAAATCAAATTACAATCATAGGAGGAGTCTTATGGAGATCTATGTGGTATATGATCAGTTTTTAGGTGACTACTCATTATGGGAAGTGAAGGTTTGGTCATTGGAGTAATATTTTTCCCTAGTTTTAGGGACTTCTTAGGTGTTAGATCAAGTTGGAGCTATGGCATATCAGATATAACATCCCTCGAAGATGAGTTGGATACACAATGTTCTTCATGTGTCACAGATTCATCATTATCTTTATAAAGACTCTCTTTTCATCGATTGGTGTGATATAAATATAGGTGATGATGAAACATTCAAGGAGTGACACATAGAGATCCATGACTTCTAGGAGAAGGTTTTATGGATGTGTTATATTCCCTTGGTTCATAAATTGTGGCAGCATTGATATTGTGAGTAGATTACCAAGTAAATTTAGTCACATATGTGCACTCAGTACCCCATGATTTTTCTTTTTTTAGATCTACTATTATAATGATCATATTTTATGGATGCTGGTCCTTTTGGTTTATGAGTTGGATTTATCTTGTTGTTTATTCTATATTTACTACCCTTTGAGTAGTATATCCCCTGGGAGAGTGTTAGGAGCTAGTTATTGGTTATAGTTATTTTATGGCTTTTCTCATGTCCCTACGATGTTGTGGTTGATCTCGTGTGGTGGTGATATCATTGAGAGGAATCCCACAAGGTGAATGTTTAAAAAACCATATTTCATTTCAACTATATGATAGTTTTTTGGATTCTGTAGGATGATAAGTTTTTGAAGGGTATCTAATGTATTGGAATTGATATGCATTTTCTAGTATTTTTTGATTTTCAGATGCTTCTGGTTATTGGAGTAGTCTGGAATTAGTTTCATGAGGTTTGGCTAAAAAAAGATAAAAACATGATGGTTACACACAGTGTATGTGTGTTTCGTAACCATTGTACTGTAGTTCCATGACATGTATGTTTTTGGGGTTAAATAATAAAAATGTGATTCATTTTTGGTGTCAACCAAATAATGATGATTATATGATGTGAAATGGATGTACTAGTTTGTAATTATCCAATGATGTTAGTAATCAATGTGTGTAGTATCTTAAATTTTTCCAAACCATAATGAAAGAAACATTGTGATATATTTGTTTTGAAAAATATTTTTTAATTGTTGAAAAGTAAAATTTTATATGATAATGTTTTGGTTTTTTTGAATTGGACCTACAAAATTGTAATGAGTTTTGTATGAATGTAGAATGTCACTAAATGTTCAAAACCAAAAATAATTTTAGATTGTTTTTTTCCGTTCAAAAAATACGGTTCTAGACTCGGTTTTTAATTTTTAAAGGAATCAGAGATGTAATGATGTGGAAAAGATTTTTAAAATAATGTTCCTTTATGAGTTATAATGTTCTAAAACATTATAAAAAATGTTAGATAGAACTTTATTGATTGTGAAGTATTCATAACTCATGAATCATAGTCAATATATAATATTTTATAGAGTAAGAGGAATCAAAAATATATTTTCGGTTCCAGATAAACCTGACACTGAAGATGAATGATTTCAGAATGTTCAAATCCTGTGAAGATTAAAGTATTTAAAATTGGTAGAGTTAACAATTCCATCATAATAAGGTTAAAAAGGAAAAATATCATAATGGGAATAGAAATAAATAGATATTTTAATAGGCTTAGAAAGAAACATAAATCATAATGAGTAGAGAATGAAATAGAAATCCTATTGAGCTGAGAAAGTAGCAGAAATTGTAATGTGTTGAGAAAGAAAACAAAATCATAATGAGATGAGAATGAAATAGGAAATATAATGAAATGGGAAGTAAAGAGTAATTTTAATGATATGATAATTAAATAAATATAATACTGAGCTAAGAAAGAAATAGAAATCCTAATGAACTAAGAAATAAATAGAAATTGTAATGAGCAGAGAAAGAAATAGAAATCATTATGTGATAAGAAGGAAACATATTCCTAATGAGATGGGTATGAAATATATTTATAATTAGGTGAGAAAAAATAATCTTTAAAATTATAAGAATATTAAACATAATCATAATGATCTTATAAGAAAAATGATTTTTAATTAAATAAGAAGGAATCATATTTGTGTTAAGTGAATAATGAAACAGATTTATAGTGATATCAAAAGGAAACTAATCCATAATGATCTGATTAGGAAGAAGAATAAAAAAGAAAACTCTATAAGTTTGATGATGATATTAAGAGGTCAAAACATGAAATTCAATTGGGCATAAATCTCAATGAAATATTAGAAGGGTTAATAAAGTCAAAGATAAAGTCTAAACGAAAGCGATTTTTGAGATTTTTGAAAATTTTGAATGTGGGGAATGTTTTCAAGTTTCCTTACATTGTTTTTATGAGTCACCTGTAAATAATTTCTTCAAAAATAATTCATTTTGTAACATTTCACATATGTGTAAAATGATGAGTGCTGAGGAGGTTAATTTAATGTTATATCCAGACATAAATCTTTTGAGGAGGAGCAGAAAACAAAATGGTTGGTTACCAAAATGTGCAGGATCATATTGAGATGACCATATTGAAAAATCATACTATGAAAGAACCTATTGAGAATTTTAGAAGATTTTATGTAATGAAGATTGAAAATGAATTCATCAAACTGGGTTCATCAGATCTAGTATCATTGTATTGAGATAATCTCGACGATCTAAATCAAACTATTGATTCAAAATGAGAAATTGTGGATCAGTTTTAACAATGATGATATATGGGTGATAGTGGATCATTTTATGATATCATTCCACTTTATAAAGAGCATATAATTGATATCATCTGTGTTTTTATCAAGGAAGTATTTGGAGGAGGTTATGTGACTACATAGATTCATAAGAATGACTATTTTTGATTGAGAACCATGTTTTACCTATAGGGTGTATAGAGGCCTCCAATGAGATTTTGGTTCTTAGTTGTGCGGTAGAATTCCTTTTCATCCACCGAAAGATGGTCTGACAGAGAAAACCATCCATACTCTTGAAGACATGTCATGATCTTGTGTCATAGATTTTTGATGTTCTTGGATGAGGCACCATCCCATGGTTTATTTTTCTTATAATAATAGTTTCCAATCCACCATTGGTATGGTTCTATTTGACTATTTTATGGACAAACCTTGTCATTCTCTTATATGATGGGATAGAGTTGGAGAGGTAGAAGTTCTCAGCCCAAAACTAGTACAAAGTATAAAAGTGATTGTTTAGGTAATTCATGAGAGGATAAAGGAAACACTGAATGACTAGAAAGCAAATAACGATAATAAGAGGAGTATTATGGAGATCTATGTGGGATGTCATGAGTTTTTAGGTGAAAAATCATTTCGGTAAGTGAAGGTTTGGTCATTAGAGTAATATTTATCCCTAGTTTTAGGACCTTTTTAGGTGTTAGATCATGTTGGAGTGATGCTATATCAGATAGAACATCCCTCAAATATGATTTTGAAACACAATGTTCATCATGTGTCACAAATTCATCACTATCATCATAAAGACTCTCTTGTCATCGATTGGGGTGATATCCATATAGGAGATGACGCAAAATTCAAGGAGTGACACGTAGAAATCCATGACTTCTAGGAGAAGGTGTTATGCATGTGTTCTATTCGCTTGTTTCATGACTTGTAGTAGTATCATTATTTTGAGTAAATTGCCAAGGAAATTGAGTCATAGATGTGCACTCAGTACCCCGAGATTTTTATTTTTTACATCTAATCTTGTAATGATCATCTTTTATGTATGCCGATCCTTTTGGTTTATGGGTTGGTTTTATCTTGTTGTTTAGTTTATATTTACTGTCATTTGAGAAGTATCTCCCCTGGAAGAGTGTTAGGAGCTAGTTGTGGGTTACAATTATTGTGTGGCTTTTCTCTTGTCCCAACGATGTGGTGGTTGAGCTCGTGTGGTGGTGAGATCATTAAGAGGAATCCCACAATGTGAATGTTTAGAAAACCATATTTCATTTCTACTATATGATTGTTTTTGGATTCTCAAGGATGATAACTTTTTGAAGGGTATCTAATGTATTGGCATTGTTATGAATTTTCTAGTATTTTTTTAGTTTCAGATGCTTGTGGTTATTGGAGGAGTTTGGAATTAGTTTCAAGGGGTTTGGTTAAAAAAAGATAAAAACATGATGATTTCACACAATGTATGTGTGTTTCACAACCTTTGAACTGTAGTTCCATGACATGTACATTTTTAGGGTTAAATAATAAAAATTTGATTCATTTTTTGGGTCAACCAAATAATGAGGATTAATTGATGTGAAATGGATGTACTGGTTTTTAATTATCCAATGATGTTCGTAATCAATGTGTTTAGTATCTTAAAATTTTCCAAACCCTAATGAAAGAAACATTTTTATAAAGTTGTTTTGAAAAAGATTTTTTAATTGTTGAAAAGTAAAATTTTATATGATAATGTTTTGGTTTTTTGGAATTTGAACTACTGCATTGTAATGAGGTTTGTAAAAAATTAGAATGTCAATAAATGTTAAAAACCAAAATTAATTGTAGATAATTTTTTTCCTTCCAAACATAGGTTTCTAGACTTGGTTTTTAATGTTTCTAAGAATAGGATTTGTATTGATGTTGAAAGGATTTGTTAAAGAATATGTTTTTATGAGTTATAATGTTCTAAAACATACTAAACAGTATTAGATGACACTTTAATGATCATGATGTTTTCTTAAATCACAGAACATAGTAAATATAAAATGTTTTATAGTGTAAGAGGAATCAAAAATATTTTTTCGGTTCCAGATGTACCAGACTCTGAAGATGAATGATTTCAGAATGTTTAAAGCCTATGAAGATTAAAGAATTTAAAAGTTGTAGAGTGAAAAATTCCATCATATTGAGGGTGGAAAGAGAAAAATCATAATGGGAATAGAAATAAATAGATATTGTAATAGTCTTAGAAAGAAACAAAAATAATAATGACCAGAGAATGAAATTAAAATCCTACTGAGATGAGCAAGTTGCAGAAATTGTAATGAGTTGAAAAAGAAACCAAAATCATAATGAGTTGAGAATGAAATAAGAATTATAATGAAATGGGAAATAAAGAGTAATTTTAATAATATGATAATTAAATAAAAATAATACCGAGCTAAGAAAGAAATTGAAATCATAATGAACTGTGAAATAAATATAAATTGTAATGATGTAAGAAAGAAAGAGAAATCATAACGAGCTAAGAAGGAAACATATTCATAATGAGATGGGAATGAAATAGATTTATAATGAAGTGAGAATAAATAATATTGAAAATGATACAAGTATTAAACATATTCATAATGATCTTAGAAGAAAATGGATTTTTAATTAAATAAGAAAGAATCATATTTGTATTAAGGGAATAAGGAAATAGATTTATAATGATATCAAAGGAAACTAATTCATAATGATCTGATTAGGAAGAAGAATCAAAAAGAAAAATCCATACGTTTTATGAAGATATTAAGAGGTCAAATCATGAAATTAAATTAGGCATTAATCTCAATGAAATATTAGTGGGGTTAATAAAGAAAAAATATAAATTATAAATGAAAGTGAATTTTGATATTTTTGAAACTTCTGAATGTAGGGAATGTTTTCAAGTTTCCTTAATTTTTTATGAGTCACCTATAAATAATTTCAAAAAAAATCATTCATTTTGTAACATTTTACATAATTGGAAAATGATGAGTGATGAGGATGTTAATTTAATGTTATTTCCAGACATAGATCTTGTGAGGAAGAGCAGACAGCAAAATGGTTGGTTACCAAAATGAGAAGGATCATATTGAGAAGACCATATTGAGAAAATCATACTATGAAATAATCTATTTAGAATTTGAGAAGATTTTAATTAATGTAGATTGAGAATAAATTCATCAAACTGGGTTCATCATATCTAGTAGTATTGTATTGATAGAATCTGAACAATCCAAATCAAACTGGAGATTCTAAATGAGAAATTGTGGAGTAGTTTTAACAATGAATTTATTATATTATATCACTCAGTTTTTTATAAGAAAAATTCGTAAACTAACGTGATTTATTAAAATCATTCCTCCTTAGATATAAAAGGTGTCTAATGGGATTTAGAATATGTTATATTCACATTATTATAACTATAAATTTCTATTGACCCTTGGGAGTTTCTAAGGGAAGGATGTATTTTATCACACTGGGGAAAATCCTTATAAATATTTTTTGATTTAATTTCTCTCTAAATCTTGCATTCAAGATTATTTAAAAAACTATAATAAGGAAATAAATTATATGAGGATTTAGAGAAAAGTTTTAAAATGGTATTAAAACTTATAAATGTGAAAAAATAATTCAACACCTACTTTATTAGGTGTTAGAAAATCCTTCGGAACTTTAATTAGTATGATAGTAAGGTTCTCTTTTTGAATACATATCAAGAATAATATCAATTTTTACCACAGATGATTATTTCCTACATTTAATGGAAAAAATATTTAGGATGAAAAAATGTATGATTCCATATCTCTTATGTCCTGACCTAGACGTTTTTCATGCTGATATTAATGTGCTTCCACCTATTAAGAAAGATGCACCTATAACATTTTATGATAATAGAAATATATTAATTTTTTGAAAGGGTAGAAATGAAATATGTATGTCTTTATGAGAGAAGTTTTATCAAAATATGATGGGGCTCAATATTTTAAAAAGTATACTGGAAAATTTAGAATGTATTTTCTACGAGAATAATAAAATGAAGGAATAAATGATACAAAATTCGCATAGTAAGTATGTAGACATTGGAATGAGATGAAGAGACCATTAATGATTACATCACCATAGTAAATGAAATTTTCATAACTTGAGAGGATTCAAAGATGTCCGGGAAGGTTCTGCAATTGTGAAGAAACATATTCCAAATATCTGGTATAGATTTTATTCTAAGATTTCCTCTTTAAAATATACTGATGATTTATCTCTTGGTGTATTTCATAACATTATGGTTCATTATTAATTGGTAAAAGAGCTAATATTTAAAACTAAGATGAAAATGGAATGGATTTTTAACTGATTAGAAAGATGAAAATTCATGATGTTGAAGATGTTGATCTTTATGACACTAAGCATAAATAGAATAATGGGTAGAATGATAAAATCAAGTCACTTATGTCCATGAACTATTAAATATTAAGAGTAAAATATATAGGGAAACATCCTCTCAAATTTTTTGAGTGTATTATAATCAAGAAAATTTTCTATGAATTTCCCGAGGATTGAAGATGGAGAATATTGAGATGATTTTGATGAAAAGACTTAATAGAAATTGTGGGGAAAATTTTATAAAGAAGAAATGTCATCCCATATATCCCAATATTGTTTTATTGGGAACTTAAGAAGTATGTTGAGTAAGAAAGATGAATCAGACTCAACTAAAAAAAATTAATTCAGAAGATGAATGTTTAGAAAAATTAGAACCTTCATTGAAAAAGATGAGAAAGTTTAATACTCATAACATAGTGAAGTAGAAGTAGGTGAATAATATTCTATATATTATCAACTCATAATAAAACTTCTTGATGGTCTTGAGAAAAAAAAATCTCTTAAGAAATAAATAAGAATGATAAATTATTAAAAAGATGAATTTATCGATGGAATAAAATATACCCTTAATTAAAAGGAAAAATACATTCTATAAATTTTATGTTACAAACATAGAACTGATGAACAGGTAACTATGGTTGGAAATATTAATAAGAAGCAGGTAGTTAAGAAAGAATATGTTAACATGTTTCAATAAAAACTTCTTTAGTTCAAAAGTACATTGACGAAGATGAATGAAAACATAAAAAATTCTTCTAAAGTCAAAAAGTGAGACTTCTAATGTTGTTGAGAAGGCTCAATATGAGAATTAGGTGAAACTTCTTCTCACCAAAAATATTTTTTATATGATTTGTTTAATATTTCATGTTTTGGAAATGTTATTGGGAAATCATGGGTGGAGAAATTATTTTAGAAACTTATAAAATGTATAAATGTATAAAACTCCCCAAAAAGACAAGATGGTAGATATATTGAGTATGTTAGAGCTAAAAGAAATTTTCAACTCAATAATGTTTCTACAGAGAATGATATTTCTTAAATAGAAAATCAAATTTGATGGCTATTACAAGTGTTTGTTTATAAATGGGAATACATCATATAATATTTGAGATTAATTATTTATACCCTCAAGAATATTTGAGATAAGTTGAATAAATGGTGGAAGTGGAATGGGAAACATTCCTAACTAAAAAAAAGCTAAAAAAGTGAATTTCCAATATGTTAGAAACATATCAACAAGAAAAAAAATTCAATATCAGGAATAATTTTGTTAAAGATGTGATAAGTATTGTCATCATGCCAAAAAAATTATTACACTCATTTTGGAACAAGTTTCATAAAATTTTAATGAAAAAATTTTTATAGGGAATAAATTTGAAGAATAAACCTTTTTTTTGAGACATCTTTTAAAGAATATAAAAGGGGGAAACCATGGATAATTGATACTGGTTATTCTTTACATATGATAAGTGACATAAACATTTTGAAACTTGTTGATTTTCATGGTGGATGAGCAGTCACATTTTTTAATGATAGTTCATTAAAAATCAGAGGAATTATAATTGCTTGGATTTAAGATAAAAAGTTGATATAAAAGGAATTATTAAATTTTGATGGGATAAATCATCCCTTACTTATTTCAAGTAAACATTATGATGATGGAAAATAATTTTTTTTATGAAAATATTTTTGTATCATCAAATGTGTGATATATGGAATATTTATTACAAAAAAAGAAATTACTAGTGGGAATCTCTGGAAAATATTAGAATTCAAATACTCGTATTACATGTTGCTGAAGAATAAAAAATTTTGACATTAAAGAATTGGGTACCTTAGATGAAAAAATATGATGAAAATTTATAAAGATGATATCATTCTATAATATCTATAATTGAAAAGAAAAGAAGATGTTGTTTGTGAATCTTTTCAAAAAGGGAAGATAAATAAAAAATTCATAAAAGAGTTGAGATTCAATATACTAGACCACATGATAGTATTAATTATAGTTTTTGTGGTATGTTGAGACATTAATCAAAAAAAGGTTATTTATACATTATTGTTTTTATTGACTATTTCACTCAGATGAAAAACATCAAGTTTATGAAGAAAAATTCAGAGGATATTAAATGTTAAAATTCATTATAAAATAAGATGATAATGAAATTGGGGATTCCATAAAGATGTTGAGAACAGATAATGGAACGAAATTTAAAAAAAAGTACTTTTGAAACTTATCTGAGAAATCATGGTATCAAAAATCTGTATAGTGGTCCCTATACTCCACAACAAAATGTAGTAACAAAAATAAAGAATAAATATTTGGAGTAAATGTGGAGAATTATGTGAAAAAATAGAAAAACATTCAAAATTATATTAGAGAAAATATATTATTAGTGTTTTGCTTGTTGAATGTATATACTTGCTGATACTAGAAACTCACATAACTCCTTACGAAATATTGTATAAAAAATAATTGAAGTACATCAACATTTTTAAAAAACCCATCTTTTCATAATATAAAAATTTAGATCAGGTAAACAATGGTGAGAATGTTGGGGAAAGATCTTTTTTTTGTAATGTACACAATTGAGGATGTTAAAAATTATGGAGAAAAAATTTACAAAAGTTGATGGAATCATGTGATATGAATGTATTTTAAAATAAAATTTGTTTAACAAATGATTTTTTTGGATGATGAGGAGGATAATCTAGATATTTCTAAAAATAGTTAAAGTATGTCAAAAAAATACTAACCAAGAATCAAAATAATCATGTGATGATGAATGTTTTGGTGAAAGGGAAACTTTGAAATTTCTTATGTTATAGAACAATTTGTGTCCTAAAATAATATTGGAAAAAAGAATGCTCTTATTCAGGCCAGAAAAATATTGAGATTAATAAAAACAGAATTCTATAATGTCAATAAATAAACCAAAATTAGGTTCAAAAGGTACTCAACATAATGAATGGGTAGATTATGTGATTTAAGTCTTGGATTAGATTGAGAAGAATAAAACAAGGACACTTATTCCACATCTAGAGAAAAGATGTTATCTGAACAAAGAGGTTTTATTGATACATGTTTATTGAACTTGGAGAGGTTTCATGAAACAGAGAATGAATTATTTTTAAATGCTATGAATAGGCGGAAGGTGTGGAATTTTGATGAAAATGTTCTTCAGTTTCATGATTAGAAACTATTACATTGTTTCTTTTAGTGGCCTCACATCAAAATCTCCAAGTTTATTAGATGTTGGTAAGGACATATTTCTTAAATGGTGATATCGAGGAAGCAGTTTATATTAAAGAAACAAATGGTTTTCAAATTGATTATGATGAAAAAAAGGTCAGTAAATTGAAGAAATCCTTCAATGTGTTGAAACAATACCAACAAGCATGGTATTCTAACCCTAAAAATTGTTTTATAATTTTGAATTTTTCTTAAGGAAAAGTTGACACGAATATATATGAGAATGATGTTGACCCATGAAAAATTATTGTAATTGTTTACGTTGATGAAATATTTTTTAATGGGCATATATAAGATAATTGAAATACATTACTATTTAAAATGAAGAATAATTTTGAAATGTCAATGTAAGGAGAATTATCTTTATTTCTTTTCTTAGAAGATCAACACATAGAAAAATATATTTTCTTATCTTATTAAAAGTATTCCATGGAATTGTTTAATAATTTTGGCATGGAATAATAAAAAGAGGTTACCGCTCTAATATCTATGTACATAAATATGAGAAAAGATGAGTCTCTAAAAATGTGTGAATCAAAAATATTTTCAAACGATTATATGATGTCTAATTTACCTTATAGACTCAACACTTCATATTTTTTATGTTGTGAATTTGTGTTCCAGGTATTAATGTAATCCAAAATAATCACATATGTTGCTATAAAATTAATTTTGAGATATGAAAAAGTAGAAAAAATCACATGTGTGTTTATATAAAAGAAATATTGAGATGAGTTATTGTGGGTTTACTGATGCCAATTAGGCTGGATATTTTAATGATAGAAAATCAATGGCCAGAAAGAATATTTTCAAAGATGAATGTTTTGTGAGATTCCAAAGTAAGAAAAAAAAATCCCAATAACATTGAGTATAGCTTAATCAGAATATATTGTAGCCTATAAATATTATACTTAAATGTTTGGATGATTGTTCAATTAGAAGATTTAGAAATTAATGATTCTAAATCATTAAAAATAAATTGAGATAGTCAGTATGTAATTGATATTTATAAAACTTTTATCCAACATTTAAGATCAAAACACACTTATTTAATATATCACATTATAAAATATAAGGTTTCTAGTATAAATGTTATGATGTAATTCATCTCAAAAATATTTCAAATTGTTTATATTTATACAATATCCATGCCAAAAGATTTATGTATGGAATTGAGTTTGAATATCAGGCCCAACCTCCTCCCATGACTTTCTAAACCTCATAAGTAATTACCCCATTGTACTTTCGTTTATGTTGACCAAGGGGCAGATAATGTAACAAATTTTTACATTTAAGAAGTTTTTAATTATATTTGTTATATGAATCTAACATTCTAGTTATCATAACATTTTGGAGAGAAAACGAAATGTGAGAGAGGATAATATAAAAGTGAGGAAATTTTATCATCACATCTCCAAAAAAAAGTTTCCACGAAAGCATGGACGTCCTTAAACAACATTACATTATCGAGTATTATTTTTTTTGGACTCACTAGTTTGAAAAATGATATATTTTGACAAAACTCAAAAAAAACATTAGTTGTTTATAAATTTTGTGTTGTGATAATTTTTATGATTTGGAAAATATGTTAATAATGGTTATAAATGAATAAAAATGGGGTATTGAATAACTTTGATAAAATTGTTTTAATGATCCTTTTTTATTTTTGAAAAATAATACATTTTGCATAATAATGTTTTGTTTTTTTGGAATCAGACATAGTTCATATTAACAGTTTATTTAAGAAAGCTAAAACACCCTAAATATTAATAACAGAATATAAGGGGGTGATTTTTTTCCATACATAGGTTACTAGAATTGGGTTTCAACGATTTTATGAAAAGTAGTTATAATGATGTTGAAGTGGTTTTTTGAAGAATGTGAATCTAGGAGACTGAAATTTCTAAAACATTCGAAACAAAGTTATACAGTGAATTGATGATCATGAAGTTCTCCTAAATCATGAAATATAATATTGAAAAAAAATCATTTGAAAAGATATAGGATTCATAATATTGTGTTAGTTCTAGAATTTTTAGACTTATAAGTTTCATGATGTCAGAATGTATAAATAAAATGATGATCAAAGAATTCCAAAGATGATAAGTAAATGAATACATTATAATGATCTATGAAAGAAAAAATAACTCATAATGATCTAATAAAAATATATAAATAATAATGGGCGGAGAAAGAACCAAAATTCAGAATGGTCTTAGAATAGAAGCTAAATCCAAATGAGATGATAAAGAAATAAAAAAATGTAATGAGAAAAGAAATAAATAGAAATAATAAATATCTATGAAATAAACAGAAATCATAATTAGATAAGAAAGAATTAGAAATCGTAATGGGTTATGAAGTAAAAAAATTTAATAATCTGAAAAAGACACAAAAACATTAATTAGTTGACAAAGACACATAAATTATAATTTGTTGAGAAAGAAACAAGAAATCATAATGGGCTAGGAAATAAATAAAAAACATAATGACATGAGAATGAAAAATATTTTTAATGAGATGAGAGTAAAAATGATTCATAATGAGATAAGAAGGAAGCATATTTGTAATGAGATGAGAATGTTACTTATTTCTAATGATTTGAGAAGAAAATATATTTTTAATGAGCATAGAAGTAAAAATATTCATAATTTTATGATAAGAAAATATATTTGTAATGAGTTTAGATGGAAATAGATTTGTAATGAGATGATTACAAATAAGACACAAAAATAATATTCTATATGTTTAAATTAATGTTGAAGAGGTAAAAACTAGAAATTCCCTGGTGCAAAAACCTGAGAGAAAAATGGGAAGGTTTCAAGAAGTCAATGATGAAGTTTAAATGAAAGTGATTTTCAATGTGTTGAAATATTAGGAAGTATAGAATGTTTTCACGCTTTTTTTTGAGTCACCTATAAATAGTTTCACAAATCATTCATTTATTTGGAGACATTTCATATAAGAGTAATAGGTGGACTTCTAGTGGAATATATTGATAGTTATTTCTATAAATATATCTCTGGAGGAGGATCAGATAGCTGAATATTTTTTATCTAATTGGGAATTATCATATTTAAAAGATCATATTGAGTCAACCGAATTGATCAATATTGTTTTGAGAATTTGAGTAATGAGTATTGGGAACAAATTCATCATACTAATATCATTAGATCCATCATCATCATATTGAGATAATCGGATCTAGCCTCATTATATTGGAATAATCATATCCTTCCAAAATCTGATAGAGTATTTAGTCTGATCAATTGTGGAGCAGTTTCAAAAAAGCCTTTTTTTGTTGGCTCGATTTGTTTTTAAGAAAACATTGTAAAATATTAAGAGTCAGTTTAATCATTCCAATCGAGTCATATAAGCTGTCTAATGGGAGTTCATACAAGTTTTAATCACTTCTTCATATTAGTGAATCTTAATAGAACTATGAGAGTCACTATAAAAATGATGTAGGATCTGACACTAAGGATGAACCTTGTAAATTTTCCATTCATTACATTCATGACTACTTTTTCATTCCTGAGTATTTACAAATATATAATAAATAAATAAATTTTAATAGTTTTTAAGGGATATGTTCTAAAAATGTTTTGAAACTTAAAAAGTGAACAATTGATTCATCTCCCGAAGCAGTTGTTATTCGATCCTTTTGTACTTCACCTATATACATTATATATATCAAATAAATCTAGGATATCCTCATCCATACTTCTAATAATATTTGGAATTCCTTTAGTGGGGACCAATCCTTGTCCTTTCGCCTTCGTTTCAATCCAATCAATGGTGATCTATAGTGTGTTATTTATTCATTTTATAGTGAGTTATATTAGTTTGATCTCAGTTCCTCCGATATCATATTTTTATACAATGAAATTTTATCTCCCATGTTTTTAATGGAGTTTCTATTTTTTTTTGAAATGGTTTTGTTCTACTTTTTTTTTATGGTGTCAATTCTTGAAGGAGATGTGATCAATGATCTATAATGTGATTTGTTCACGTTTGATGAACATTGATAGATTCTGAGGTAGGGGATTCATTAAATATCAAAATTATTTACATGAAATCATAAATTTTTCATTCATTAGACCCATTGAATAAAAATAAGTTTAAATTCATAATTATATAACATGATTAATGAAATTTTTTAGAGATCACATGTCGATGTTGTTTATTTACACCTTGATAGTAGTTTTCTTCTACATTCTCAAGATACTGTTATATCTATTCTTAATTATTTATTAGAATATTCTTCTTGTTGGAAATTGGTAAATAATTTAAATCCAAAATTAATTGACAACAATTCCCTAGAGAATAAATATGAAAATTTAATAATCTGGTTATGGATGTAATTTAAAGATAATAAAATTATAGTAAGTGAGAATATTTAATTGAAATTGATATTCTATGTAAATAATGTAATTTATAAATAATTTTAATCATGTTTATAACTGATGATAATAATTAAAAATGTATGTTAATGGATAACAACACTTCTCTTGGTTTTAGAACCAAAGTAAATTCTTAAGGGATTTTTTTACTGTAATAGTTTGTTATTTCTTGATTCCTTAAGGTACCCATAGTTTGAAACAATTAATAAATGAATCAATTATTTCAAGATGGAATAAATAATTTGTGTGTGATAAATATAATTTTTTAAGGCCTGAGTTCATGTTCTCTTAAGATGGTCAAGTTCTATGTTTTGGTTTTGTGATAGCTTGTTTTCAAGAGATGGTTGAATACCCAATTCTGAGGGTCGAATTTATATATTTATTTCTAGTATATTCCTTCTGATGTTTTTGTTCTTTAGATTTTATCCTAATATGGATAATCCAATGATGGATATTATGGTATGGGTGAGGAGGTCTAGATGCGATGTGATCCTAGGATGCTTGTTGTGTTTTGTGGGTAGGAAGGCCCACATATTTATTGTAGGAGATGACTTCTATGGTGGAAAGATGCATTGGTATATACATGAGGTTGTAGGGGATGACACTAGTGTTTATGGAAGTGGTTAAAGATAATAATACATATTTATAAGAAGCAGAGAGCTAGTATACTCACTTAAATATGTTTACTGGCTGATGGTTAATTTGCTTGTTTATCTTTATTCCTTTCCCCACTAGTTGAGGAAGCTATATGTGCATGGTTGCGTGATTCCACTTTGAGGTAGATTAGTATGGATATATAAGAGCACTGGGTCAGGGAATGATTTTAATAAATAAGAAATTTATTTTGAAACCCTGAGGGTGGTTGATGATGAATGGAATTCTTATAATATATCACTCTCATTAAACCATGGATTTTGTTTGGATTATGCATAGATGGCATGGACATTACTCTGATGACTAATGTAGTGTAATGAAATGTAATGTGTAATAATGTAAATGGTTAATTAATTTATAAATAATTTATTAGTAAATTGGATTAATGTATTTTAAAGAATTAATTTAATGTATCTCTTTTGAATTTTTATATTATTATTGGATGTCTAGTTTTAAAAATAGTAGATGGGAGTCCAAATGATGTTAGTTGTAGTTTACTCCATGACTAGGTTATTCCCATAGTGTGGTTGTGAGCTATATTATTTCATTTATATTTCGTAATTTCATATTCTACACCACCCATATCGGTTAGAAAAACTGACACCTAGTGGACTCTATGATGGTGTTTTCCCCAATATCCCAGTGGGCCATGGATGGCTGACTACCCCTTCTAGACTTTTACTCTTCTATTGGATGATACCTATATTGGTATGCATTTCAGTATGTTTCCCCATATATTTGTTTCAATTTATTTAGTGGTTTTTGGTTATTTCACCAACATATATTCTAAAATATAGATCAAATGTATTATTTTAGGTATAACAGATATAACCTTTAATGGATTGGGGTACTTACTCAATATATGGGTTGTAATGGCTTGTGGATTAATACACAATGTTTAACATAAATCATACCCATTTTGATAGATTTATAAAACTAATTGGTTAATATTCATGGACATAAATATGATATTATATGCTTATGTGATGCACAAGGTGGATCTTATGATCCATTACACATGCGTTTTCTAGTCAGCCTAGTTTTGCAGAGGGATGCATAGGACATGCGTTGTTGGTGAAGTGAAAATAATCTTATTGAAGTTGGAGTAGGTTGCAATTGATAATGTATTACTATAATATATTCTCTATTGTATGTGTAAATTAGAGAGAGATAGCGGTGGTGAAGCAAGAAAATTTGTATACATGTTTACGTTATAACTCGATTTAACTATTTTTAACAATTCTTTATCCTGATTTATTTACCTTTTGTACAAGAGTCTCTCACTTGTGGAAAAAACGTTTAACACATCCGTATTTTTTATTTCAGTTCTATATAACTGACATGAAAAGATGTAGAAATATATTTATCACATTCGTTAAAATATAACCGATGTGATAAATAGATGAGAATCAATTTTTTATGTCAGCTACAAAATAACCTATGTAATAAAATCTGAGATTAGATTTTTGACGTCGGTTATTTTATAACCAATGTGATATATCATATCTCTGTTATTTTTCACATTGGTTATAAAATAACCGACATGATAAATCTAATCTCCTCAATTTATCACATAAGTTATCAAAAGAACCGACGAGATAAAGAAACATTTCTCACGTAGGTTATAAAATAATCGAACAAATAATTTTATTTCGACCTCAGTTATTAAATATCCAATGTTATAAACATTAAATAAATAGTTTACCATGTCAGTTAATAAATAAAAGAAGTGATAAATCTTTTAAATGATTTATCACACCCCGTGTTAAGTCATTCTATTTTCATCAATTGGGCGACCTTTAACTCGTCTCTCTCATGTGGAAAACCTAGAAACGATTATTTGAAGTCCTGCCCTCCAGCCTTGTTTATCAATCATCATTCTTCATATTTATTATCATCAGATCTATCAGGTCAACTTGAAAAACTCATATAAGATTCACACAACATGGTTTTAGTTTTTATTTTTCGCGATGACCTAAACTAATTTTATGAGATGTAAGTTTTATTTGTTCTTACTATCATGGTATGTTTCATAGTGGTCATTTATACCATGCTAAATTTTGTTCTGGTAAAATAATCCTATGGAAGTGATATCATGAAAGTTTACGATTTTTTGTGTGTAATATCATGTGTGTGAGCACGTGCATGGGGGTTCCAAGGGGGTGGGGCTATGCATGTGGGTGGGGTTCCCAGGGGGTTGGGGGCTGTCTAGGGGGTTGGGGTGTCCATGGGGTGTCAAAGGGGGTAGGGGATGACCAGGGGAGCGGGGGTTATCCAAGGGGTTTCGTGGTGTCCAAGGGGGTGGGGATTGTTGTCCAGGGGTGAGGGGGTTGTCCAAGGAGGTAGGGGTATCCAGGGGTATGGGGTGGGGTACAGGGGGGTGAGTAGGTTTTCCAAGGGGTTAGGGGTGTCCATGGGTGTGGGGGGTGTCCAGAGGGATGGGGGGTTGTCCAGGGGTTGGGGGAGGTCAAGAGGGTTGGGTTGATGTCTTGGGGGTGGGGGTGTCTGGAGGGGTGTGGGGCTATCTAAGGGGGTGGTAGTGTCCATTGGGTGTCCAAGGGGTGGGGGTGGTGTTCAGTGGGTTAGTGGGTTGTCCAAGGCGGTAGAGTTGTCCAGAGAAGTATGGCGGTGTTAAGGGGGTGAGGGGGTTATCCAAGGGGTAGGGGTTTCTAGGGGGTGGGGGTGTCCCTAGGGTGGTGTCCAGAGGGATGGGGGGGGGCTATCCAGGGCGGAGGGGTTGTCCAAGGGGGGGGGGGGGGTTGTCCAAAGGGTTGGGGGTTTTCTAGGGGGTGGGAGATGTCCAGAGGGGTGGGTGTTGTCCAAGGGGGTGGTGGTGTCTAGGGGGTGTCCAAGGGGTGTGGGTGATGTCCAAGGGGTGAGGGGGCTTTCCAATGGGTTAGGGGTTTCCAGGGGGTGGGGGTGGTGTCAAGGGGGTGAAAGGGCTATCCAAGGGTGGGGGTGTCTAGGGGGGTGTGAAAGGGGGTGGGGGTGGTGTCAAGGGGGGTGACAGGGCTATCCAAGTGTGGGGGTGTTTAGGGGGTGTCATAGGGGGTGGGGTGGGGGTGGTGGTGTCCAGGGTTTTGGAGGTGGTGTCCACGGGTGACTGGGCTGTTCAAGGGTGCATGGGGTGTCCATGGGGTGGGGGCTGTCCAGAGGGGTTGGGGGCTGTCCAGGTTGTGGGGGCTGTCTAGGGGGGTGCGTCCTGTGGGTTTCCAAAGGGTGGGGATGGTATCCAAGGTGTGAGGGTGCTTTACAAGGGGGTCGCGGTGTCTAGGGGTGGGGGTGGTGTCCAGTGAGGTGATGTGGCTATGCTGGGGGTGGGGGTGTCTAAAGGGGTGTGGGGGTGTCCAGGGGTGTGTCCAATGGTGTAGTGGTGAAGGGGCGTGTCCAGAGGGTGAGGTGTCTTTCCAATGGGGTCGGGGTTTCCAGGGGTGGGGTGGTGTTGAGGGGGTGATGGAACTATGTGTGGGGGTGGGGGTGTCCAAGTGGATAGGCAGTGGGGCGTGGTGTCTAGGGGAAGTGGGGGGGGGGGTCCAGGGGGTGGGGTGGTGTCCAGGGGGTGGGTGGGTTGTACAAGGGGATAGGGGTATCTAGTGGTGGGGGTGTACAATGGAGTTGGGGGTGTCCAAAGGGGGTCGGGGGGCTGTTTACGGGGTGGGGGTGTCCAGGGGGTGCAGCCTAACTATGGGCAGTGCCTAAGTTCATTACCAATGTATTTTTGACCATTTCCCCAATCTAATTTTAACACTAAAACGCCACTTTCTCTAACATTTGTAACGTAAAACCCTAGGAGTATCCTCCTCTTTATCTCCATGCATCTCACCTCCTTCCAATAGTGATTCCAAGTGGTTTCTACAAGTTTGGGGGTGATTTTTCCCTATAATATCCTCCTTCTCCCTCTTCTTCCTTCTTTATTTTTCTTCTTAGGTGTTCTTCTTTACTTGTTCCTCTAGTCTAGGGTTATTGTTTCATTTTTTCAAATTTAGGGTTTTTTCTTTTTATAGTTCTTCTTGGTATTTCTAACTTATTTGGACCTTCATGAAGCCATTTTGAGTGGTCATCATTGAAGGCGTCTTAGATTGAGGTAGGTTTCCCTATGTATTGGCCTTTTAAATTTAACAATCATTTATTTCTTGATGTTTATACATTGATTTTATGATTTATAAAAATATATAGTTTTTGGAAATATTACTTCAATTAAATCAACATTCATTACCAATGAATTAAATTTTGAGGAATTATTTTACATATCCCTACACAACAAGTGTATGATTAACAGCATGGTTAAGCCTTATATGGGGTTTATGATTTCCAAATAATTTTTTGCCTTTTCCAATGTGTTTCAAATATTTCATGGATTCCTAAATGGTGTGTTTAGATAACTTTGAAAACGTTTTTCTTTTAAAATAATGGGTGTTTCTTGGTTGGCACTTTCAGAAAGTAGGTTTTCATTGGAATACACTCCTTGGAATGTGTCTCTTGCCTTATTATTATTAAAATGAAGGGGAATGTCCTTGCTATGGGACTTCTATTTTGTGTAGATAGACCTATGGAAAGGGGACTTTCATGGAGTGGTGTTCTGGGGTGATTATTATGTGTGTGTGTGTCTTATGTGTTTCTTCTTCTTATTCTTTATATTTGGTTTATTGTTTGATACTCCTCATATCATCCCAATTTTAGACAGAAACTGGTAACCTAGAATTGGTAGTGGATTATTCGAGAATTCTTGATGCACTAGTTTAAGATTATGCTCAGGATAATTGACGCATAGTATAAATATGCTCTGCTTTGGGATAGTTCCCTTCGTGTGTTAGGGTTGTTTGATTTCATCAGGTATGCCAAAAGGATCTATTAGGTTACAATATGTTCTAGATTTTCCTCTAATATCATAGTTATTACCATGTTCTCTGGAACTTGTTTATTCATGGAGGATAATCTAGGTTCCTCATCTGGTTTGGTTACTTCAATACTGCTTACCCATTGCCCTGATTATGTCATTATTGATTATTCTCCCGTATTGGGGTGTGTCTCTTTTGTAAAATTTAATGAATGGTTTTAAATGTTTTCATGAGGATTTTTTTAGAAAAACTATTTTTATTATTATTTATTTCAAACCTGCCAGAAATGAATTTTTTATTTAAATTAAACACATAGGAATGACCCCAACCCCCATAGACACCCCTACCCCCTAGGACACCTTGGATAGCCCCTACCCCCGTGGAGAGTCTTTACCCCCTTGGAAAGCCTCCACCACCCCCTGGACAACCCTTACCCCCTTTGACACCCCCTTTGTATATACTTATCCCCATAGTTTCATTGAAACCATTTGAATATTTTAACATTAGGTATTCTATACCAACGGTTCCTGTTGAATCGTTGGTATAGGAATATTGCAATGACCATCATTCCAATGGTGTGTGAAACAATTGGGGTATTATATCCCAATGGTTTCATGGTCTATCACAATTTTTTAAATCATTACGATATGGGTAATTTTCAGTAGTGAATGTATACATATTTTAATATTTACAGTTCGTATTTCTTTTTTACGGAATGGTGAATTTGGTATCCCATTGCATCAGGTTGTATTCTTTGTGTACCTTGAGAATAAAGGATCTAAGATGAATTCAAAACTGTTATATCTAACTATATTTTCCTTTTAAAATCATTTTAATGCATAGTTTTTTTTCAAATAAGAATAGATTTGTTTTATAATTCGAAATTGTTTTACATTAAAATTATGATATTTTTCATATAAATATATATTTGTCTTATCTTAATAGGATATATAATTTTGTTATTTTTTATAGGTAATAATGAGTAAAAGTTGGGTTATGCGACATCAAATGAGTACTGAATATAAGGAAGGTGTTAATGCCTTTTTGGAATTTTCTAAATGAAATGTTCCAAGGATTGACATTTTTTTATGTCCACGCCTGAAATGTTTGAATATGAAGAAGTTGAAATGTAGAGAGGTTAAAGATCATTTGATTTTTCATGGTTTTAATCCGAGTTACAACCCTTGTATTTGTCATGGTGAAACTATGCAAAATGTTAGATATATAGATGATGATGATTTGCAAGATGGTACATATGATAGAATTGAATAAATGATCTGTGATATGGAAGCAAAACAAATTAAGATTGAACCAACAGTTGCTCGTCTATATAGTGATGATGAAAACCAATTGTATCCTGGTGGTGCAGATTTTACAATTTTGTCGGTGGTGTTAAGATTGATCAAACTGATGTCGAAACATGGATGGTGTGAAAAAAGTTTTACAGAGCTGCTACAATTGTTGAAATACATTTTTTCCAAAACAAAACGATATTCCAGATTCACATTATAAGGACAAGAAACTATTATTCCCAATGGGATTGGGATACAAGAAAATGCATTTCAGTTCGAATGACTGTGTGATATATAGAAATGAATATGAATTTCTATAATAGTGTCTTAAATGTTGGACATCATCGTATAAGTTGAAATAAAAATCACATGATGATGTAGAGATTACAATGATCTTTTCCAAGGAATTTTGGTATCTTCCTATAATTCATTGTTTGAAATGTTTATTTTCTAATTCACATGATGAAATTTTTTTAAGATGGCATGCTAATGAGTGGATATGTGATGGAAAAATATGTCATCCATATGATTTTCCACAATGGATAAAAATTGAGAAGCAATATCTTTCACTTGGAAATGAAATTTGAAATCTCAGACTAGGTTTGTGCACATATGGAATGAATCCATACCGAACCCTCAGTAGTACAAATAGTTCATGGTAAATTTTATTGGTAATTCACAACCTCTCTCATGATGTTTATATGAAGCGAAAATATGTCATGTTGAGTATAATGATCTCTGGTCTGAAGCAACCTGGAAATGATATTGATGTTTTCTTTTCAACATTGATTGATGATTTGAAACTCTTATAAGAAGATGGTATTAGGGTTTATGGTTCTTATAAAATGGAATATTTTCAACTACATGCAGTTCTTCTGTTAACTATAAATGACATCCTAGATTATGGAAATTTGTCCTGATATAATTTTTAGGGGCATAAATCACGTCTAATTTTTGAAAAATAGACATCATTTTATCAATTGCATCATGATGGGAAAATAGTGTTCATGGATAATCAAAAGTTTTTTTCTATGGATCACTCTTATAAAAGACTAAAAAAGTCATTAAATGGATCAAACAAATTTAATATTTCTCCAAAACCTTTATCCCCTGATTAGTTTTTAATGAGGGTGGAAAACATTGATGTGACATTAAGAAAGACACAGAAATCTAGTAATAATAGACATATTTGGAAAAAAGGTGAATATTGTTTGAGCTACATTATTGGAGATGACATGAAGTGAAAAATAATATTGATATCATGAATGTGGAGAATAATATCTACCATATTTTGATTGAATCATTGCTATATATTAAAGGAAAGGAAAAAATACAGGTTGAATGCTATATTATACATACTATGAATGGGGATATGTTTAGAGTTAGCTCTAAATCCTAATGGAATATGAATATTTCTTCCCCCGGCTTGTCATTCATTATCCAAGAGAGAGAAAATTAGCTTTTCTCAGTGTCTTCATGATATCCATGTGCCTCAGGTTATTCTTAAAATATAAAATTTTTTGTCTCTTTGAAGGATTTGAAGTTGAGAGGTATGGAATCTCTTGATTATCACGTAATGATGAAACAACTTCTTCCAATTACATTGTGTAGAATATTTCCCATCTATGTTAGAAATACTATAATGAAGAATTGTTATTTTTTCAATTAAATTTTTAATAAGGTGATTAATGTGAATGCTCTAAAAATTTTGGAAAATGGTTACATTTTTATACTTTTTCATTTGGAAATGTATTTCCCTCCATCGTTTTTTGATAAAATGGTTCATTTAATGATTCATCTGGTGCAAGAAATAAAAATTTGTGGACATGTATATATTCGTTGGATGGATCCTTTTGAAAGATATATGAAAATATTGAAGGCGTATGTTAAGAATCCATATCGACCTAAAGCCCTCATTATTTAAAATTATATTTCTGAGGATGTTGCCGTGTTTTTTATGAGCTACTTGGCTGCGGAAGATCACATAGGCTTGCCTCCATCTCACCATGAATGGGTTAATAATGAGGGAAAGGAGATTCGTGGCTTGAAAGTCAAATTGTTGTTAGCTGTACAGATAAAGAAGGTATAATTATAAATCATGAATAACATAGATATTTCTCAACCGTATATCACATTTCATATTAATGAGTTGAAACTAAGTCATCCAATGAAAAAAGAAATGTGGATTTTGAATGAGCACAAAAATAAATCATTGTTTAAAAAGACCTTGCTTGATAGATTAGATGTATCAAAGAAATTAAGATGGTCAGTGGGTGGTTCACGTTAAAATGTGATTACATGGTCTTGTTATGACATTAATGGGTATACATTTCATATGAAATCTCAGGACAACAATAGTGTAGTTCCGAATAGTTTTGTATTGGTGTTTGTAGAATAAATGCATTTTTCGAGTTCTAAAGACAAAAACACAATTTCTGCATCAACTACATATTATGGAGTGGTTGAAGAAATATGGTAGGTTGATTGAATTAAAATTAATTTTCTTGTTTTTAACTGCAAATGGTTTATCGGTATCAACAGTGTCAGGCACGATGAATTTGGAATGAAAGATGTTAATCTGAATAGATTGGAAGACACAATAGATTCTTTTATAATGGGAACACATGAAAAAAAGATTTTCTAGGTTGTTGATGAATTAGATATATAGTTGTATGTTGTTGTACAAGGGAAAACAATATGTTGGTGAGGATAAACTTGATGAAGATGTACATTTATATGAGAGCCCTACTTCCATGGAATGATTAGCAGAACATAATGATGATCTTGTTCAACACATGGTTTGTTCCTTAAGGAATGATCATGATGAAGGATGTTTGGAAAACAATCCATTTGTACATTCCTAATATTAATGGTAACATATATTTATTTCTTGTTCACATTTATTATTTTCATAAAATGTTAGATATAGTAAATTGTTTCTTCATTAAAATGCATATTAAATAAAATAAGTTGAAGTTTTTGTTCATTTTATTTTTGTTTTTTAGTTTATCAGGTTTACCATTACATAAATTATATATCTATTATTTTTGTTGAATGACAATTACTTTACCATGTTTTCCATGTTTAACATGTCTACCATGCCTACCATGTCTACCATGTGTACCATGTTTACCTTGTTTACCATGTTTACCATGTTTACTATATTTTACCATTACGTAACAAATATTTTTATTGATTTGGTTGAATGAAAATTATACTACCATGTTTACCACAGTTTACTATGTTTAAAAATGTTTAACATGCTTACCATATTAACCATGTTTACAATTATGTAACACAGTTAAATTTTTCATTTTATGTTTACATTAGTATTGTATTATTTGAAATTGTATATTTGTGAAATAATTTTTGTTTTTTTATTTGACGGTGAATGACAGATCAATCAGTTGATCAACCACATGATTCTGAAAATGATCATAATGATCATTTCTCTAGGGAAAAACATTCACATTCTCCTCTTGATGTTCCACAATCTTCTTCGTGTGCTCACATAATGGAAAATAAGAGTTTAAGAGTTGGTAAATGTGGGTGCACACATTTACCAAAATTATCACTTGTCTATACACATTATCAGAGGATACTCGTTGATTTTTATGAGAATGATATTCATAGCGTTCCAAATGAAAATGTTTTTAAGAGTTTTGTATCAAATCAGGGTAGGAGAAAAGTAATCATTTTTTATGATGATTGGAGAACTATGGACAAAGTTATAATATCTCAGTTGTGGGGGATGATTATGGTAATTTATTTTGTTATTGTTTTCTAATTAATTAAATGTTCCAAGTATAATATGTTTTACCTCCTTTTTATCAGATAAAATTTGATATTCCTGACACTGGAGGAGTGTGGTAGAAATGCATATCGATGGTTGTTAGGAGATGGATAGATTTCAAATCAACCCCCACATCTGATTTCATTTTTGGTCATAGGAGTCATGACAATCCATTTCATATCTATCCTTTCATAGATGAAGAGACATGGACACAGTTTGTTGAAAGTAGAAGAAAAGATTCATTTTTGGTAAGGGAAATGTAGACTTTTATAAGCTTTCTTATATAAATGATCAGATTAATTATTGTTTAATGATTTCTTATTCTTAATTTATAGCAAACAAGGACATCTCATTATGAGATCCAATCCAAAAATTTATACCATCGTTGTTTATCCCAAGAGGGTATACATTATTGGAAGAACAAATGATGTCGGAAAAATTAGAAAAAATGAGAGCTGAGTCTTCATGCTCTGGAGAGGTCTCCACACCATCCCCTCCATATTGACATGAAAATGGAAGAGGGCTCAGATGGGAAAACATGAGAAATATTTTTTGGATGATTCATGAATCGTAGATGAGAGGATTGTAAGATATTTATTTTTATTATTTAAGTAAACTATATTCTTTATATAATTTGAATCATTACATAAATGTTCAATTAATTAATACATGATTCTCTTGAGGGGAAGATCTCATAGAGGGAATTTATAGCTACTAAGAGGCAAGATATTTTATCTGCGGCATTGGGAATGCTTGAACATCTTGATTGCATATATAGATATCTGACTGGTGTACCAGTACGAAAAGTGTTTCCACATTCTTCAACTTATTTCGTTGAGGGTGTTTATAAAACAAATTGAATCCATTGAATCTGACGTTCATAATATTAATGCGAAGATGGAGGAAAACATTAGAGCATCAGTATAGTCTATTTCCAGAAATGTGAAGACAATTTCAAACTTCAGCTCCCTCTCCTCCACCTCCCCATGAAAACCCCATTATTTATCCTCAACCTCCGCTAGTATATCCCACTCCCCCACCTCAGCCTGCGGACCCCATTTTTTATCTTACTCATCTACCGTAGCTTCCAATTCATTGTGAGTTGTAGGTTGATGATCCTCAACATCATATAGTTTCATATGGGCTGGTATATTGTATATGAGATATATTTCATCATCAATAGTTAGAGGTAGAGGATCATAGGGCCACTATACATGATATTATATATAATCAGCTCATGTACCATTACCTATAGATGAGGTGTTGATAGTTGGACATTGTATCAACCATTTTTCAATTTGGCCATCCAGACTTCTGTTGCTCATTACCATTGAGGTATGTATGTTATATCTTATATTTTTTTATTAAAGTTGTTTTAACATTTGAAAACTAATATATTTTTATATTTATTTTTACAGGAATACTACAAATGTAAAGAAATATTGTATAGATAACAACAAATATAAATGGCTCTGACATCATATATAGATTCTTGTAGTCTTGATAGTTTGTCATGATATTCAAATTTCTTGGCGTATCATGATGAGTTTCCAATGAAATATCATGTTTGTGGGCATGTAATAAATGATGGGATATTGAAAATTCATATCATTGAACTCGTCACTAGAGAATAGTTGGGCATCAACATGTTGCAAATTTGGACCATGTAAATATTAACACATTTTCCCTATATTATATTTATTAAAAATGTATACTTATGTATGTTTTTTATTATGTATCCTTATTACATGTGTGAGAAGAATTAAGGGACATGTTTATATGGATTAATGTACCCGCATTTCATTTCCCCTGAAGCACATGCATTGGATGAGGAACAAATAATGCTTTTATGAATGATTTGAATAGAATATAATCACACAGTGTTGGATGATGCCTTCTTGTGAAAGGTATGAAAAATATCATTAGAAAAGAGTTCATTATCTTTTATCATAAAAAATCACTAACCATAAATGTTCATTTATCAGTGATCATTGGATGTTAGGTGTTTTTTTCCTAAGGGAGAAAACACTCTATTGGATATGCTTTATCCATGGTGATGTGCGGGAATGTTTTAAGAATATGCTGGAAAATTGAGTTTCAATTTTTCAATAGTTTTATATATTATAATTCATTTTAAATTTATCCCATTGGTATTATTTTTTAATAGAGGATGGTTCTACCTTTGAAAAAACATAATGAAAAGGAGTGCCAAGATCAAATATGTACATGTAAAGTTTAATATCCATTATTAATTTGTAATTTTTGATGTTTTACATATAAATAATATATTAAATTTACACTCATTTAAATATAATTTCCATGAACAACAAGGCATCGTCGAATGCAGATATTATATGTTAAGATTTATGTATGAAATAATTACAACTGTAACACTTTTCCACTTTGACCTAGTAAGATTTGCATTTAAACATTGCCATAATATTTCATTTTATTTATTAATTATACATGATATCTACTATCCTTTTACTTTGTATCTATTTGATGACCCTCAACCCAATAGTGCTCAATATTTCAAACACTTACATGTGGAATGGTCAAATTATTTTACAGTTTCAATTGGGTTTTAGTTTTTTTTGTAGAGTAAAATGTAATTGTGAATATTGTCATTATAATTTTGTATTTGGTAGTCATTTAGGTTGGATTTTGTTTTTCTAGTTAACATTGTATGTTTTGAGTGGTATATATTTGAATGATTAATTTTGGTCTACTTCTTGTTTTGGTCTAGTTCTGATGTTTTTTATGTTATGGATTCTGGTATTTGGGGGGTGAGAGTGCCCAGGGGTGTGGGGGTGTGTAGTGGGGTGGGGGTGTCTAGGGTGTCCATGGGGGTGGGAGGGTGTCCAGGAGGGTGGGGGTATCCAGGGGTGTGTGGGGTGTTATGTAGGGTGGGGGTTTCCATGTGCGTGGGAGGGTTATCCAGTGGGGTTGGGGTGTCCGGGGTGTCCATGGGGGAGGAAGGGTGTCTAAGAGGGTGGGGGATATCTAGGAGGGTGGGGCTGTCTAGGGGGTGTCTAGGGGTGGGGGTGTCTAGTGGGGGGGTGTCCATGGGTGTGGGAGGGCTGTCTAGTGGGGGGTTTTCAGTGTGGTGGGGGTGGGGGTTTACAGGGGTGGGGAGGGATGTCTAGTGGGGTGGGGTGTCTAGGGTGTCGATGGGTGTGAGAGGGTGTCCATGAGGGTGGGAGGGCTGTCCAGGGGAGTGGGGGTTGTCTAGGATGGGTGGGGTGGGGGGTTGTCCAGAGGGTATCGAGGGTTGTGCGGCGTGTCCAGTGTGGTAGGGGTTACTAGGGGTGTGGGAGGGGTCTCCAGTGGGGTGGGGGTGTCTGGGGTGTCCATGGGGGTGGAAGGGTATCCCAGAGGGTGGGGCTGTCCAGGAGGGTGGGGGCTATCATGGGGCTGTCTAGGGGTGGGGTGGGGGTGTCTAGTGGGAGGGGGGTTTCTAGGGCTGTGGGAGGGCAGTCCAGTGGGGTGGGGGTCTCTATGGTGTCCATGGGGGTGGGAGGGTGTCTATGGGGTTAGGAGGGTGTCTAGGAAGGTAGGGGTTGTCAAGGAGGGTGGGGATATCTAGAGGTGTCCAAGGGTGAGGGGAGGTGTCCAGTGGGGTGGGGAGGTTTCCAGGGGTGTGAGAGGGTTTTCCGGTGGGGGGGGGGTGTCCATGGGGTGGGAGGGTGGTCAGGAGGCGGTGTTCATGGGGTGGGAGGGTTTTCATGAGGGACGGGGGCTATCCAAGATGGTGGTGGATGTCCACAGGGTGTCCAGGGGTGTGTGTGGGGGGGCTGTCCAGTGGGGTGGGGGTTTTTTTTAGGGGTGTGGTTTACTATCTAGTTGGGTGGGGGTGTCCACGTTTTCCATAGGGGTTGGAGGTTGTCAAGGAGGGTGGGAGGGTTTTCCATGGGCGTTGGGCTATACAGGAGGGGTGGGGGGGTAGGGTTGTGGGAGGGTTTTCCAGTGGGGTGGTGGGTTGTCTGGGGTGTCCATGGGGGTGGGGAGCTACCAAGGAGGGTGGGGGTCTAGGTGTGTGAAAGGGTTTTCTAGTGGGGTGGGGGTTTCTAGGGTGTCCATTGGGGTTGGTGGGTGTCCACGAGGGTAGGAGGGATGTTCGGGGGAGTGGGGAATCTTCGGGGGGGGGGGGGGGGGGGGGCTGTCATGGTTGTATCTCAGGCTATGCGGTCTGGGGGTTTCTAGGGGTTTGGGAGGGGTGTCTAGTGGGGTTGGGGTGTCAGGGGTGTCCATGGGGTTGGGAAGGCTTCTAGGAGGGTGGAGGCTGTCGTGGAGGGTGGGGGCTGTCCGGGGGGTGTCCAGGGGTGTGGGTGTCCACTGGGGGGGGGGGGGTTCTAGGGGTGTTGGAGGGATGTCCAGTGGGGTGGGGGTGTCCAGTGTGTCCATGGGGGTGGGGGCTTTCTAGGAGGGTGGGGGCTATCTAGGGGGTGTCCAGGTGTGCGGCTAGGTGTCCTGTGGGTGGGGGGTTTACAGGGGTGTGGGAGGGCTGTCTGGTGGGGTGGGGTTTCCAGGGTGTCCATTGGAGTGGGAGAATGTCCAGGAGGGTGGGAGGGCTTTCCAAGGGAGTGGGGGCTATTCAAGAGGGGTGGGGACTATCCAGGGGTATCCATGGGTGTTGGGGAGTTTCCAAGGGTGTGGGAGGGTTGCCTTGTGGGGTGGGGGTGTCCGGGGAGTCCATGGGGGTAGGAGGGTTTCAAGGGGGGTGAGAGCTGTCCAGGACGACGGGGGGGGGGGGGGGGGGACTATCCAGGGTGTGGGTGGTCAGGGGTGTGGTAGTGCCCAGTGTGGTGGTGGTTTCTAGGTGTCTGGGAGGGATGTCTAGTGGTGTGGCGGTGTCCAGGGTGTCCATGGGGGATGGAAGGGTGTCCAAGATTATGGGAGGGATTTTCATGTGGAGTGGGGGGGGGGGGGTTTCCAGGGCGTATGTAGGGGTATGGGTGTCCAGCAGTTTGTGGGGGGGGGTATCCTGGGGTGGAGGCTATCCATGAGGGTGGGGGATATCTAACAGCGTGGGGGGGTGTCTAGTGGGTTGTGGGGGAGGGGGGGTTCTTGCTGTGTGGGAAGGCTGTCCAGTGGGGTCCGCGGGTTTTACTATGGTTTTGTTATTTTTTGGTCTGTCTCTTGTATGTTTCAGGTATTCTTATGTAAGGAATTGTTATTTTTGAATGGTTTTATAAAAAAACTATCTTTTAGGTCGGTTATAAAATAACCGACATAAAAAATTCATGTTTATGGGTTTTAACGTCGGTTATTTGAAAACCTACGTAACAAAAGCTTGGGAATGGCTTTTTATGTCATTTATTCCATAAACAATGTAATAAATTGAACAAAAATAATTTTTTATGTCAGTTACTTGATAACTGAGATAATAAATGGAATTAAAAAGGTTTTTATGTTGGTTATTTAATAACCGATGTAGTATATATTTTTTCACATCGGTTATCATTTAACCGACTTGAAAACCCCTGGGTAGACTAGTTTAACATGTCGGTTATGAACTTGAATAACTTGATAAACTCTTTTGTGGAATATTTTATTATGTTGGTTATTCTATAATACACGTGAAAAAGTAGATACCATGTCAGTTATTTAAAAACTTCAATAATAAATCACGACTCCGTAGAGGTTTCCACATCGGCTTTTTGAAGAACCGGCATGATTAACCCTTCAGATTATTGTTTTTTATGTCATTTTAAAAATAACCACTATAAAAACAATATTTATAACGTCTCAAATAATAACGTCAGCCAAAATCCGCCGTAAAAAATAAAAATTAACCACCGTAATTTTTTTTATACACTAGTGTCTAGGGAGGATCCTATTGAGTATACTATTATTATCACCCATCATATATATAAAACGTTTTTAGGCCATTTGTAGTAGTTTGTAGATCATGATGAATATTTCTAGCTTGCGATTTAGCTGAATCTATTTTGGATTCATGGTAATTTTCATCCTTACAGTTTTGGAACATGTACTTTACCTTCCTATTTTTTATTACTATATAAAATATTCATTTTTAGAAAACCATAAATTATCGTTTCAAATTTGGGTCCTTTTAGTTTCATGACTCATGCATCCAATATCTCTCTCCCCTCATTGTTGTATCTCTGTGGGGAGGGGTTTGTGAAACTATTACATTCTTTGCTGAAAAATTAGAACTATTCCACGAACATGAACTAGCATACAAATCATTACCATGAAATAAACTATTGTTGTGGTAACTATTAGCACACTTATGTGTGTTGATTTCATTATTGATAATTATTTTTATTTTGTGGATAATAATACATTGAGTTTTCTTAAAACCCTTTGGAAATGATTTCACTCTACTGAATTCCAAATTTGTTTTGAGATTTAAATTGAATTTACATGTTTTCCCAAATGTGGATTCAACATTGAGGAAAATGTTGATTATTAATATAATGGGGAGGTTATTTTAATGTGATAATGTGTACCATAATGATAACTAATTAAAAACACCAAAAAAATTTAAAAAATAATTTTTTCTATGTTTCAATATATCATTTTCAATATGCTTAAATTTTCCTAATATTTGAGTGGTGGGTGTCCACATTAAGGAGGTTAATTCTTTATTACCCCATGAATTTTTTTATTTATATCTTGAAAAGTGGTTTATTTGGGTAAAATATTATGTAAATGATATAAAATTATATTTCTAATATATTTTTAAATTTGATTATAAACTCATAATGAATTATTAAAATTTAATCATGGAATAAAAATTCCAATACTGGTTAAAATATTACTTTATTATTTATATTGATGGATGAGTTAAATAAAATAAATTTCATTTATTATGATTTCCCATCTAATCAGAGAGTATAATTTACTTGGTTAATAATTATATATGATTGTTCTTTTAGAGGTAATGATAAATTTATATTATTAGTTGAATTCAATTTGAAATTATATAAATCTATTTTAAAAATATTTAGATTCTTCATATTTGAAAAATAAGAACTAAAATTTCAATGAAAAATATTCAATTTTTTTGTCTAAAATGTTTCCCTAAATTATAAAATCCAAGTGGGAAAAAAATTTCAAAAATAATTTTTTTGTCATCCTATATAAAAAATATATGATTCCATTCATCCATAGATTTTAAAATATTATTTGTTTGAATATAATTCAAATATTAGTGTAAAGTAATTTGATGTATCATTATTTGGAAAAATAATTTTCTACCTATTGTCTTTAATTTAAAATTTAAAATAATTTTTTAGTTATAAAAATTTTAATTATTGATAATTTGGTAATAAATTAAATAATCATGTAATTATATGGCAAAAATATGATTTTATGTTTTATTTAAAATTTTCTTATAGCCTTTATTATGTAATTTTTTTTTTATATTTCATAATATGTATATAATTTATTTTTTTATTTTTTTTTATGTTATTTTAATTCATACGTTCCTCATTTTTTGTAATAAATTAATTAGTTTATGTTTAGTGGTTAGTTTATTTTATATAAAATAAATTGTGTTTCAATTTTTTCTAATATTTTTATCATTTGACAATTCTGGTTATTTAATAATTATTTAATTATTTTAAGCTGGTTTTTTTAATTTGTAATCATTTATTGGTTTTAAAAATTATTTTTTATTGATTTATTTCATTAAACATTTTTATATTTTATTTTTTAGTTACCAAATTAAATTCATTAATTTATTCCTTAGTTCCTTTACTTAATTTAATTTAAGATGTAATTTTGGTTTTAAAGGCACTAAAATGTTATTTTTATTTCCATCTAGCTATGTATACAATTTTATTGAAGATTCATTTAGGCAATTTTGAAAAGGTTCCACATAGCCATTTTTCATAGGATTTATATAGAAAATTATAAAGGGAATGGATATATAGCTTATTTTTTACTGAGTTTCACATAGACGAATATGAGACCTCTTCTACTATGTATCTGTTTCCACTGAGAGTAATCATGATTCATGTAATCTTGAAGCTATTTCGATGTACTAAAGTTAACCGACACCATAGTTTAGAAACTCACAACCACTATTGAATCATTTTTTCTCTGAAGGAATTATATATGAGTTCACTGCTATAACTGATGAATACAATGATCTGAACCACTACCAAGATTAGAGAAGCTATTGTGATCTAGGCATGTACCGGTGCCTCTGCCTCTATGAAGTATCCTTTTTTCGATGAATCTGGCTAACACAACCATGAATTTGATCCTCCATATCCATTTGATGGGGAACCAAGCCTTAATCTTTATGGATTCATCCAATTACTCAATCAAAGCTCACCACATTCCAATCATTACCAAGGATGATGAACGGTCGATAAGAATGAAGATGAGTCCATATTTGAAAACTAACACCATAATTGAGCAAGAAAGAATGATGCTCAAGACTTGATGAAGCTTATCTACAATTCTGTAAAACTATTTTGACTATCAACATTTGAGGTTGTTGGTATTGAGAAGAGAGGCCTCCATCGATGTATGGCTAGATGAACCTAAGGTTGAGTTTTAATCTCTCCAATGAAGAACAAAATCATCTAAATTATTTTGAAACTAGATCCCCTAATGATGACATTCCCAACATGAGTTTGGGATTCATCACAGTTCTGAAGCAGATCTGAGATATGTTGTTTGAGGTCTCCACCATGGATTAATTAGTAGATTTGGAGGAGATAAATACTGAAGAATATGGACAACACCATTGGAGAAACACATTTCAAACCAAATCTAATGATTATTCATATTTTTTAGGGGAAGTGATTTATGGGGATTTTCTGTAAAGATAAGTGGATAAGACCAATGAAAAAATATAATGAAATTTTAAATTTCAAGAAGATGAAGTTTGGGATTAAATGGATGATTGTTCGATATGAGTAATGTTATTTTGGTTATTACACAATGATCAAGATTCACAATTTAACAGATATAGAAAAAGAGATTCATGTTTGGATTAGTTTTCTCTCCATATGTAGGTGTAGTAAGATTAATAGAAATTGGCCTTGACTAACCCCATGTCACCAGTTTCTAGGAATGGAATGTTTTAACACCACTAGGTATCTTAGAAGATTATTTTGGTTATCACTAGGAAAGGTGATAACATTGTTTGAATGAGTGATGGAATGAAATATGTTTCATCCATTTTTTTTAAAGAAAATAATAATTATAAAAACAATAATAATAATAACTACTACTGAGAATAATTTTTTTCTGTAACAATTAATGCATCCTGTGTATTATCTTATTATCATGAAGAGATAGTTCTCTAATGTGTCTTGAGATTTAAATAGTGTAAAATAATAAGTTCATCTATTGAGTATTCACAAAGTTAATTGATAAATTTATGTTAGGTATTCTTTAGTTGAATAAAAATAGGCTTCTATGAAAATATGAATGGGGAAATTCAAATTATTCTTATATTTTATAAATTATTAATATATGGAAAAAGAGAGTAAGAAAAACTTATTTTTATGTCAATTGGAGCAGATCAATGGGGGAAAACAATATAGTGTTCTAAAGAGCTTGAATAAGAACTATGTCTCATCATGGATATGAAGACCAAAAGACATTAATGTTTTGAAAGAACGTTCAACTAAGTATTTTAGTGGTTGAAAATTGATATTTCCTTTAGTGATTCCATTTCAAGATTTAAACATTTCCACCAATATTAATTTTTTTCTCAAAATATACAATTATTAAATTATCAACCTATGTTTAATGATTTCCTCATCTATCATTTCACTTTTTTTTCTCTTCTATTCTTTGAGAAACATATATCGAATTGCATCCATTTTTCATTAACTTTGGATTGATAAATCATTTTCGGATTCTAAAAAATGACTTCAATTGATTTTTTCTCAAATCCTGATCGATAGTTATGATTTCTATGGGATATCTTCATTGACTAAGTGCTGGATGATTGTTGGGTACCTCAACTGAATCTCAACGAAATGAGGTAAAAAAAGTAAAATCATTGTTATTGAACATTTTTTTCTAAAACATAACGTGTTTAATATTTTGAGAGAATAGACTATGTGTTGAGGAGATTTATAGAGTGAACCATATCAAGGAAATGAAGAAGGGATGAACTAGAAGATCAATAGGGAAGATAACTATTTTATTTCTGACATCTCTCCACTTCATACAATACCACTAGTTTACTTCTAATGTGTTGAAATTTAATTTATGGATATATAATTGTTTTTTATACGACCATAAAAATCCCCAATAAAAAATAATAGTTAGGTAAAATAATAAAAATAGTAAAATGTTACAGTGAAACTCATTATAGTTTGTTTTTTAGGGAGACAATCCTAGGGACTTCTTTACTGAAGTAGTTTAGAGAAGAAATTTTTAATTTTTGGAGGTAATAACAGCATGAATAACTTCAAACGTCAATCACCAATCCAAAAAAAATTATAAATGTTGGTTCACCAACACAGAAAAATTTCACCGCATTTGGATTACCACATCATGTATATAAAGAGTTATTTATGATTAATTTTTACCATGATAGTGATATTACTTTTCTATACACTATTTTTATCATGACATCAATGGATTATTTTAAATATAAATAAGTAATGGACGTTCCAATTTATAATAAAACATCCAAATACTATAACACTAATTTTAAACCTAACTCCTATGGTATTGGTACATCATACTGATAGGAAACATGTGATGCTGAAGTATTTAGTGACGGGGATCCTAAGTAATAATAATTATTTCTATAATGTTCATACATGGAGATATTGAGTTGAGTAGATAAAAAGGGCAATACCATCCATAGTATTACAGTGTGATTTCGAGTTATTGGGTGTACCTATATATGATCAATTCTATTTCTATATTTACATGAGATCATTATCATACTGTTTTATTTTATTACATACATTGATGTATGTTTAATACCATTAAGTTTATATTTTCCATGAGTTATATTTTTTCAAGTGAATTATTTGTATTATGACATTCATTAAATGGTCTTGATTGGATTTATCACTTCTAAAAGGAAGAATATATCATTAACTACATTATTGCAATAAAAGTTCATGGACTAAATCCATGTCCATATTATGGAAGGGAAATTCCATTTAATATAATAAATAGTGACATATAAAGAATTGAGAGATGGTTGAAAATTTTTATGTATACTACATTATTAGATATCCTATAACAAATATATTATATTATACTATACATGTTTAAAAGAATCTTTTGAAATTATTACTTATCCTTATTGATTTATATGTAATGATGTGTTGTAAGATACAACTCATGGCCTATGAATATAGAACACTGATTTCAAAATAAAGGCATAATGGGATACACACAATGTGTATCAATAATTTCAACTGATTCTGATAATTTAGATTTTAGAGTAAATTAGTACCCACAAGAAGGGTCTCCAATTTTTAATGTATGAATGATCCAATGTGAATTAATTAATAAATTAAATTGTATATAATAAAGATTTATAATAATGAGGATTGAATTTATTTCTCCCAAGAATAAAGAAATTAATGTATAAAAATAGTATATCATAAACAAAATTATTGAATGAATATTACCGATTATGTTTTGTGAAATGAATAGGGGAGGAACTGGAAGACATAATGGTTCATAATTTATTGTGAGACATTTAATAGTGTCCATGGTGTGAAATGAAACATACAAGGAATTTATCAATGTTAAATTGGATTTTTCAATGGACTATTGATTGTCTTATAGGTTAAGATTCACTATGAAAAAGTGGAATTCATAAATGATTTAATCTCATTATAAATTCCCATATACAAAAAAATTAGTGTTGGAATATCCTTGATTTAATTATCTCTCATCCTAAACAATATTTCATGTTCGAGGGTAGAAACCACAAAATAAAGGTCATGAATGGATCAATCTATTTTTTAGGATCAATGATGTGATATTTTGATGATCATTTAATAATGTTAATACTCTATGATCACATTTTCAAGAACTAAATAACCAAAGAATAAGATTTTATGGGTTATACTAAATTAATCTGATATAGAGATGGATCCTTGATTTGATCCTTTGAGATATGAAATTCCAAATATGTGGGGATCGCATTCGAATTTGATTAAAAAATGTTATATGGTTTGATTTTCATTCTTCATAATTCAATTATTTTTCATTAAATACATGGGTGAAATTAGGTTCTAGTATCCTAGATCTTGTATTATGACATAAATCTAGATAGAAAAAATTATAATACTCATTTTTAGGCTTCTACAAACACCCATGATTGTTCAAGTTGTACCAAATCCATTTTACAAAGATGTATTTCAGAAATTATAATATAGTTGAAATAATTATAATATATTTCATTGATATAGTTTCAATTCCACTAGTAGTACCACAATTATTTGTCATATGTCCAGGTTATGTTCGTTTATTGACTTAATGGTTTCATAATTTTATAAAAAAATAAATTAAACATATATTTACATATGAATTAACACATTACAGTGTGGGGGAAGCATGTAAAAGGTTCTTGGAAGAAGGAAATATGGGAGGTGGTAGATATAATTTCATAATTTATAACACAATTATAAAATTATGGTGAGGATTCAAACTATATTTGAAAATAATATAAACCCATTAATTATTGGGAGAAAATTGCCTCTTAAAGACGACTTGTAACCCTAACTTGGAGGGGGGTTTCATTTTTTCAATAATTATTCATGCCTTTGGAAATAGGGACATTAATGTTTTTACCAACTACCTACTTATTAGGGGTGTCAACAATGTCCTTCAAATTTACACAATAGGGAATCTTCTCTTACACGACATGACCACCATGTTGAGTGAGATCAACAAATGTTGGGATGTTTCAGATCATAAATATCCCACCGAACCCATATTCTCTCCCCCAAGATATATTAATCTTCCATGGTGCCTATTTTTAGTCAAAATAATATCTTAAATATCCAAAAATTTAATAAAACTAATATATAAAATTTATATAAAAATTATGAAGAGCCTCATTACGTCGCTATTTTATATTAAAAACATTTTATTATAACAATAATGAATTAAATTCACTCAATGTATAATTGATTAAATTATAATTTTATTTTATTACTTTAATGAATATAGAGTAACCATGAACTAAGATCAACTCATGTATGTTTAGTTATTATTATAATATATTTTAATTTTCTCATTTTATTTTAAAATAAAATAATTATGTATTAAATATAATTTTTATATGATCTATGAATCATCACTCAATCATTAAATATATAAGTTATTTCATGGCTGAATATTTTTGATAAAATTTAATTCACACATATTAATTTATCCTCCGCATCATGTGAGTATTCATTATAATGATCAGAGGAGTTTTCAACATCACCATTTGAGTATGAGAATCAGTATGGATCCAAACATAAAAAATCATGGAGGTTTTATAGGATTTAAAATTCAATTCTATACATTAATAAAGGCTTCCCACTCAGGGTTTTCTTGATCCATAATCCTCTCTATGAATCTACAAGTAGAAAAGATTCCATGATCACATAATTATTTATTTATTTTTTCTTAAATAGTAAATTTTATTTTAATGTGTGGATGATATATGTTCAAATATAGTACATAACAAGAAAAACTAGATAATATAAATTATTAATCATGTTGAATGATTTCAATTTGTACATGTTTAATCTTTTAGTGTGAACACAAAAAAATCCCTATGAAATAGGATCATATTTAATTCACAAATTAAAAAAACACATATTTAGTAAAAATATAAGAAATATATTAAATCATAAAATACTCACACCACTCAGGTATGTATGAGTCTAGAGTTTAGGGTTATCTTTTTCCCATATTTGAGTGTACCATCTTTAATTTTCATGTTCTAACAAGAGTAGTTGGTCAAATTGACTAAAATTAGAATCTTTTAAATAGATATTACTTGTTTTGTGGAATATTAGAGTTATGTACTGAGTGAATATTTATTATGAATTTATATGATATGAGACTCCACTCAATAGTTAAATACCTTATTATTAATGTTGTTACCTTTCCCAAAACCTACCGCAGACACTTTGAGTAGTGGTGATTCCATTAATCAAGTTGTTGAGATAGGGTTAAGGATCCTTTCCACTACAGTAATTAAGTGAGTGATTATTAAAAAATTATTAATTAAGGGATAATAGTTTTAAAAAAATATTCAGTGACATTTAATATTTAAATATATTTAGTTTCTAAGAATAATATATTAAATTAAAATTATTAATCACTAAAGTTTTATTTCATAAAACAATTGAAGGTAATACAACAAAAACATTTTAATCAATATTCAAAAATGATTTTATCATTACATGTAAAAAATTTCCCAGATTGAGACATGTACATGTATATAGTACTATGATATGAAAGTAACTTTTTGTTTTTTGGGGTAACCGATTCTAGATGATCCACCCTAGGAATAATTTGATGGTGTTTATCGAAAAATCACCTAAAAATCAGTTAAAATAATGTTGTTGGGGTGAATCAATTTAATTTATTATTTAGTGACATTCATGAAAAACCCTATCCACCTATTAAAGTGGATTTAGATAACGTTAAAATGGGCACATACGATGGAAACCTCCTATTTTCATGGTTTACCTTTCAGAATGAACGGTTATTCCGAAGAAGGGTCATAATTTCTACAAGACCATACAACTCACTTGTATTAACATGTAGGTATAAAAAGAGGTTAATATAATTTTACTCATGTTAGAAAAAGTCCCTAAATAGTGTTTTATTTCATTATGTTCTATTAAAGTGACAATTTTTTTTAAATGTCTCAATCTGAACTGTGAAACTATAAATGCTTTCGTAGTGTTATAACATCCTCTTCATCATTAATATTTAATATCTAAGGTTCCTTCCACTATCTTTGTGATATTACCTTTATCTTCATATTTTTTCTCAATAAATTATCCTGAATATTTTTCTTATTGGGAAGAATATTCTAATTTAGTTCATAGAATAACTATTTTCATTCCTTATAAAAATATATCACACACTAAAAGAATGAAAAAAACACGTCAAAATTTCAATTTGATGTTAAAATTTTAAAATTAAATAATTTACTTGTATTTTGTAAGGTCCCAGATTTGGATTCAATATAATTGGTTCCCTATACCTTATTAGCCACATGGCCTTATATCCATTTCCCCAAATGTAAGAGGTTGTCGACTTGCAGTGGGGGCCTAGGGTGTGATAATGGGGAAACTATGCCCTCATTGGTAGAGTGTAACACAACATAATCAAAAAAATACAGTAGAGGAAAAATAACCAGCATACAACCCATGTTAACTATAGAAGATAGATAAGAAACCAAAAATCATTCCATATTAAGATGATACAACAAGTTAGGTTCTAATAAGAAAACCAAAATAAGTACACTGCAGAAATCGGTAGTATATGTTGCAAAATCACAATTGAACAAAGGAATCTTGGAAGCGTCACAAGCCTCATCTCTGTCCCATGCTCTCCTCCTCCTTACCAAAAAATATAGTACCAGTAGAATGAAACTTCACATGATCAATAACTACAATCATATATCTTTTTGGGAGTGAAAGCATGACCCAAAAAGTGTGTGAGACTAAATACCGGTAAACAACCACTGAATATTTGTGTCGACCTGTTAGTGAATATATATATGTATATATATAATAGAATGTATACAATAATGTAAGTATTAATGAATATGTACTCAAAAGTTATCACAATAGATTTCTTAGAAGACAATGTAATCATTTATGGGTGAAGACTGAATCCAAACATGTGTTATGGCTTGGTAGACACATCATTAGTCATTTAATTTCATTAATCAATTTATAAATGATTCTTGTCCTAACATCCTAAAATGGAATTCAAGTATCACTCCTATTGTGTTTAAAAAAACCATATAACATTGGTATGACATCACACCAAACTCGATCAAAACCAGGTATATGATAATTTTTTCATTCAATCAGGGTCAAGACCTGGTATAAGAGAGTTTCAGCATGTGCTAGGGCCAAAACCTAGTATATATGAATTTTATCATGTATCATGGATATGCCTAGTTTATAATCATTTCATCATGTGTTAGGGCCTAGTATAGTTTTTACATGTTTCATTATAAAAAAACATGTAATATTCCTATTACATGGTTAAAAAAATAATAACTCACTCGGACATCAAACATCTCATAATCCTTTCAAGTAACCTTACCTTTACAAGGATAGATAATTATAAACTCTAATGGGTAACTCATACAACAGTCCTAAAAACTGTATTAAACTATCAAAAGGCTAAATAAAATATTATCTATAGTGAGAAAAAATTCAATTAATCAATTTCAATTTAAACAACCCTTAAATGGGAAACAATGGCATGCCCATAGGCATACTTTTTTAAATGGCTATAAATTTTTTATCCAAGGGAAACACAACCACGGGGTGGCCCTTAATCTAGGATAATAGCCTCAAAAATTACATATAATTATTTAATCAATTACTTAGTCAGCATTAAGTAACAACGGTGGTCAATAATCAATTTATTCGACACCCAAACATGGGCACATGGCACTCCGACACGTATAACCTACATGAAAAATCGTGAAAGGCATGAGGCCACCTACCTTGTCCCCATGTGACTCTTCTGATATAGAATCAACCTCTAATTCATTATTGAATGAAATAGATATAAAAATCGTGGAAAATTATCAAGGTTTGATAACTACATCGAGAGAAAAAATAATGAAGAATCGATCAAGAGGAATCAAGATCATACCAGTAGGGTTTAAACGCATCTAATGGCATTTGAATTGGAATTAAAATGGACAAATGGGAGGAAAAATGGACCTAAGCCCTATTTTTCATGATCTCAGAAGAGGGTTCTGTCTGTATGACAAAACATGAGGGTAATAGCCATTTTAGCCAAAAAAACTACATGGAGTGTATTTAAAACTACTGTCCATATAGTTATTTTTTCCATTCAGGTCAGGGCCAGACTGCCACGTGGCATGTACTGAGACGTACAGGGTGTATACCCATCTTACAAGGAGTGCACATAAAAATACACAACATTTAACACTATTTTTCTTCCACATAATTAAACCCAACATAAAATATAATAGCTGCATCTTAAAGAATAATCGGGTTCTTTCAACATCCCCCTGAAAGAAATTTGTCCTAAAATATTTTTTTCAAGGGTTGTGATGGAACACAAGATAACAACTTGGACCTTGGGAATGAATGTCGGACTCCCTCTCCCATGTCTGTTCCAACAATTGAACGTGTTTTTATAGCACCTATACTAATAGAATAGATCAGCCACAAAGAAACATCATGCCACGATCCACATTTAGAATAGGATGTTCATCAATAGACACATCTACTTATAACTCAACATCTTCAGGATGAAAGGTGTGAGATGGGTCTGGATGATAGTAGTGTAGCTGGGATACATGGAATACGTTGTGTATATCCGTATAGCCCAGAGGTTACTATAAATTATAGGAAACTAGAATGAACATCTCTAGAATATCAAATGGCCTGATATACCTCAGTGAAAGATAACCATATCTCTTAATTCAACTATATATCGACCTCAATGAAATGCGCAAGAAAAACCAATCCCCAACCTCATAATCTGAGGTCATCTGCAGTGATTGGTGTAATATTTTTGATGATACAGTATTGTGGAAATTCACTTCTAAATGAATAGATCTACTCAGAAGACTCTTATATGAGATAGAGTCCCATTAAAACTGCCTAACATGCCTCCAACCAGCACAAGGGAGAGAAGATATGCCTACCATATAAAGTCTCGAAAGGTTTCATTTTTATCAACTCCTAATAACTATTATTATTGGTGAATTTAAACAAGGTAATGTTATTCTCCCCAGATCCCCCAAAATATAATATGTATGCTCGAAGCATATCCTCCATCACCTAAATCATTTACTCTGACTAGCTATCAATTTGGCGGTGGTAATATGTGCTCAGAAGCACCTATGTACCCTGCACCCTTTGTAGAACATGCCAAAAATGATAAGTAAACTAGGTGTCCCAATCTAAAATTATATAGTATGGAACATCATGCAGTCATACAATCTCACAGATGTACAAACATCCAAGATCATAAACACTAATGGTTTCCTTGTTCATTAGGAAGAGTGTGACCATCATGTTATATTAAAAACAACACAAACTGCATCATTACCACAACACATATTCCATTGGAAAACTCTACTAGGCATGCCCCTGCGCATTCTACCAGTGCTTACGGTGTGATTCCCCTTAACTGGAAAACCTTCACACAACTAAGGTCATAACAGTAGCCTCATGACAAATAATAACCATACCCTTATAAAATTGGTCACACATTATTCCATCAAAATGCATGGTGGACTTCCAAATCACTACCCCCTTAAATTGTGGGAGTGTTCAAACTAGTTTCCCTGAACCACACATGAGGAACAATAAGGATAATGAGTACACAATCACTTTATGACTTATTTCTGAAATTCGCAACATAAAAATCCCATGTGTTGTAATAGAAACACAACACCTTCTCCCAAGGCACCATGTACCCATAATGAGGAAAAGCATATATCATTTTTCATCCCACTAGAATCATTGCCTCCTTTTAAAAAATATCATATAATACTCACTATAACTTCTAGATAACCTCAAATTCATAAAATCAGAGTCTAAGGAACTCACCAAGGTTATACATACTCTAGTTACAGGTGAGAATTTGGTACAGGGTTGAATGCCCACATACGAACACTCTCTGAACCCAGAATAGAATCCTCCTGGCAGCCACATTGATGAAAACAACAGGAATCCCTATGTCCTTCCAAGGCAATCCTATAAGGGAACCCATGTATCTCTCAGGATTATCCAAGCCACTTTTAAAACTATACAACCAGCGCACAACACAGAAAGAGATAATTAAATATCCCAATGGTTTTAAACTGTGGCATGATGCCTAACTAATGCTCCCTTAGTAAATCCATAATGATGTCAATATTGGGGACATGTTCATCTCTTAATATAGAGCATACTAAGAGGATTTTATTGATTACAAAAAAAGGAAACCTGAACCACTATAGTCTGAACTCTTGAAATAAATCTAAAATTCACCTTCCAATGTATCATCATTCAACTGACCACAATTCCTTTATCCCATGTATTTTATGTGACATCTTACACTTAACCACTGTGGTCCATCCATGGTCATCAGTTCATCACAAGTTCTACGCACACAACCAACTATATAAACATCATGATTCCATGAAGGAAACAATAAAAAACAAGACTCGTAAGTCTCAATGGAATTCTAGTAGATTCAACCATCTCTAAATATTCTTCGATTGAGAACCTTCAACCTAGAAGAACACATTTAAACCCAACAGACCTGCCACTCTACAACTAGGTGTGTCTAAAACATTAAGAAGAAGGAACAATATCTATCAAATGTGAAAGTTCTGAACCAACTTAAACACATGAGTGTTGTTCCACCAACCACTATCACAACATCAAATCACTTATCATGAAATCCAAAATTGAACTGACTAGTGTGTCAAAACACCCATGTCATAGAATGTCCCCCCCCAAGTAGTAGGATGAACATGGTTCCAAAAAATTTACATCAAAATATTATGAATATTTCTAGGAACAGACAAAGTAGCTCAAAGATAAATTATTTAACCAAAATAAATGGATCATTTTAAGATTTGACACTCAGAGAGTATCACATATGTCAACATATACTACCCTATGTTTACAAGAGAAAATAAAATATTGTAGTTACAATTAATCGGCATTCCCCATATCCATCCTCACACAAAATGGATCACGCCAGTACAGGATTAAAAGCATAACAACACAACCATTTACAAGGATGACAACGTACCAAGTCTCCCATCACATAAATAAAGAGTTGTTCACATCCCCCCTCATGTGGCTAACCATACTCTAGGAATATCTAACATGTTTAACCAATCATTCCCCAATGCTCAGTCTCATATCAAGGGTTATGATACAAGAATCACTCATCCGAGCAAAAGTGTCCTCTGTAAAACCCAAACATCCTACTAGGGACAATGAAAACTAAGCGACACCAATGTTAGAAAGCTCACTCCAAAAAACAAGACGATAGGTTCAAAGTGTTCTCCCTACCACGGGCTAGCCATTTATGAAGCATAAGTATCAAATCCAAAAACTAAGACAGGGAAAACATTTTTATTAGGCTCCAAAGTCCCTTTTTAAATAACCCATAGCTAAAATAAACTACCTATGGATGATCGCTCATGTCAACATTCCAAGGAATAACTCCAAACTGTTAAGATACCCTTACATGAGGGTCTCTAGGTGTACGTAAAATTCGTATATCAAAAGTGCAGATATTAAAATAGGATACTTCAAAACCTTCCTCTAAGAAATCACCCATCTTCATACCCCATGGGTTAGTTCTAGGTGTCAAAAAATGAGAGATACTTCCAAAACACACTACTATGATAGAGTGGGGTCAAGTCAAATACCCAGAGGCATCCTACAATAGGGATCCTCACAAACAGTACACATTAGATAGATCCTACAAGGGACTCCCTATAACATCATAGGTCAAGATAGATTTACCTATGATCATATCACATCAAAAGTATCCATTTGGTTGGTTCGAACCCCCAACCAATCATCCAAGCCATGTTTAATCTCAAATGACTACTGAAAATAGTAATTGGAGGAAGAACCTATCAATTTTGAATGAAGACCCAAAAACCTATTATGAGTCCTCATAATGCTCCACATGTTTCACCATCATGATAAAAATTAGAAACTCCACATAATGGAAAACTCACATGTCCAAAACTAACAATGGGAGAAAAATAGGAGAAGAAAACCCTCAAAGGATTACAAAAGTTGACTACATGGTTTGTCCCTTTAAGCTCTTGCATGGGTGTGTACCCTCACCATCCCTATCATGTAAACGTCCCAGGTACACGAAATGTCTTGCTGACACATGGTGTGTAATCATGTTCTCCCTCCTATCCATGTACTTTCACATGGCTTGAGTCACATGGGGTTTGCTTATGTAAAACTACACATGGTGTACTTACATTACATGATGTGTTCAACCCAAAAACCAAAAACCTGTGTTGTTTCTGACACAACCAGTTACATGGTCAGATAGCACAATGTCATGTACATAGTCCACACACCATGTACATGAAAGAATTTATTTTTTATCCCTAATAGAAGAAGGTATAGCATGTGTTCATGAACCCAGACGTCGTGTTCTCTGGGTTTTCAGATAGTAAGAGTTTGAATCATCCCTATAACCCCTGTTTTAGAAATGTAATGAAATGGTGTGAAAAATTACAAATCAGGGGCCCATAATCCCGGTGAATCAATACTTCGCAGTAGATATATCACATAACTACACAATTTAAGCTTATGTATGAAACTTTCCCCATCAAATTCAGATCCAAGAGGGCACATACACCATAGGGACCAAATTTTGGCATCCATCCAATTCAACCATGACACATACCAATACAACTATCACAATAATAGACATATCTATCATGGTATATATAACAACAACATGAATATCTAGAACAACAACTATTATAAAAATATGAAATCAATAATTCTATCAAAATGGAATGGTAAGAATTATTGACATGTGATTTCTAATAAGTTTCTTTATGATGCATGAGATGGAATGCCCACATCTCATCAGGTAGGAACAAACCAAAACCCAATGATATCAATAATAACATAAAAATTTTATTTGTGACACCCAAGGGTGAAATAGAATCAACTGTAATAGCTCATAATTGTAAAATCACTATTATATTTGAGGTAATTTGGATTTTCCATATACGTGGGGTAGCTACTCTCAGGAACACTTTATTACGAAAATCCATTTCCTAACTATACCTATCTAATGTTGTTAAAATGTAACATAAAAAAATAAAAACTCATATATTAACACTTTGTAATGACCTGTATTTGAATGCCACTCAACTGGTTCCCCATACCTGGTTAGCCACATGGCCTCAAGTGATTTACCCCACAAACCAGAGGTTGTCGACTAGCAGTGAGGTCTTAGGATGTGACAGTAGGGAAACTATTACCTCATTGAAAGATTGCAACATATCAGAATAATAATAATACAATAGTGTAAATAATAACAAGCTTACAACTCAAATAATCAAAATAAGACTTATAAGAAACCAAACATCATTCCATATAGATTATTATGCTTCATGTTATGTTCTATGAAAATAGCCAAAACTGGTACACTAGAAATCCAAAATATATGATCAAAAGGAAAAAAGAAAAAAATGAATCTTCGATGTTTTTCATATCTCAACTCGGTCCTCTGCTCTCCTGCTCTTAAAGATCAAATAAAGTACCATTAGAAACGAACCTTCCCTGATCAACACTGGTAATCATATAATCTATTTGGGGACAATATCATAACCCAAATAGGGTGTGAGACTAAATCCTAGTTGGAATCCACCAACGACCTGTTTCAATCTATCTATGAATTGGTATATATAATAAGTTGTGTATAATAGAGAAAGTAGTAAACATTAGGTACTCAAATATAAGTACATAGATGTCTTAGAAGACAATATATTCCATTATGGGTGAAGACTGAATCCAAGCTTGTGATTTGGCTAAGCATATGCACCATTAGTCATTTTATTTCATTAATAAATTTATAATTGAGTCTGGTCCTAACATCCTAAAGTGGAATTCAAGAATCGATCCTGTTGTGTTTAACTATAACCATATAACCATGATTTTACATTACACCAATCTCAATCAAAACCAGAAATATAAGAATTTCATAATCTAATTAGGGTCGAAACCTAGTATATAAGTGTTTTAGCATGTGACTGGGCCAAAACCCTATTTTTATGCATTTCAGTATGTATCAGGGCCAAGGCTTCTGTATAATCATTTCATCATGTGTGATGGATAAGCCTGGTGTATAAGCATTTCATCATTAAAAAAACACATGTAATTCACCAAATTACATGGTTAACAAAATAATAACTCATGTGGGTATCAAACATGTAACAAAGCATTCAACTAACCAAACCATTACCGGACTTAACAATTAATAACACACATGGGTAACTTATATCACAGGCCTAATAGGTGAATTAAACAATCACAATGCTTAAGAAAATATTATCTCATGTGGGAAAACATTAAATTAATTAATTTCATTTTAAACAACCAATAAAAGTGAAACAGATGAATTATCATTGGCATCCTTGGCCAAATGGATAAGCATTGTTTATCTGAGTGATACCCACACCCAGGTTGGCCATTAATCAAGGCTTAGAGTTTGAAACATGTTTGATAATCATTTAATCAATTACCTAATCAACATTAGGTAACGGAATTGGTTAATATTCAATTTTGAAGATACGCAAAAATCGGCGCGTGGCATTCCGACACATATAAACAACTTGAAAATTAGAAAAAGGGCATGAGATAACCTACATTGTCCATATTTGACTCTCCTTATAAATAATAAACCCTTAATTCAAGCTAGAATAATTTATATCTACAAAACTATGTAAAACCCTCAAGGTTCGCTAACTTCACTGAGAGAAAAAAAATCATGCAGAACTGCTCAAGAGGAGTCGAGAGATTAAATGCTTCATTTAAATGCATCTGATGATGTTTGAATCAAAGTTGAGATGGAAAATTTGGAGGAAAATATCCCTGGCACTATTGTTCGTAAACTATGATGATGGATTTATCTGTATGATGAAAAATTAAGCTACTTTCCATTTTGGCCAAAAAAATGATACACGACATGTACTTAAAACTACACTCAGTGTAGTGCCTTTTTCCGTTCAAGTCCTTTCCAGACCATCACATGGCATGTAATAGGTTTTATAGCGAATGTACCTATATTATGCAGCATGTACATGAAAATACATGGAGTGTAACAGTAATTTTCCTCTAATAACTTAACCCTAACCTAAAAACCAAAATCCAGAAATTAAGAAAGAACTGAGTTCCTAAATATTTTATTTCCAAATAATTTTTTTCCGCCTATTCTTATTCATTTTAGAATTGGTTTCATGTCACTGAGGTGTCAGGAAACAGGTCCTAGAATGACGAAATAGTTAAACTATGACTATTCCTTCCTTCATAATATCTCTTTCTTCATTGTATGAACATTATTATTCCATATTACAAAAAAAATATTATTTTAGAATTTTAAAAACATTAATAAACAATATTATCATTCTATAAATTTATATTCTTTTTTAAAATAGTTATTTTCAGAAATCTAAATTTTATACAATAAAAAATTTAATGTTCTTGGACGAATTCAACCATTCAAGGTGGAACCATATGAAAAAAAATATTGATCTCAACAAAAACATGACTTAAATAGTTTATTAACATTATATGAAACCTTGTAAAACATTATGATGGTATGTATCTATCATACAAGAACAAATATCATCATTATTCCATGTTTTCCTAACTTTACGATTAATTTTTCAATCTTATAGGGGACTATTATAGATTGTTCAAACCATACAATAGATTTTTGAACCATGTAAAATACGACTACAACCTTATGATGTCATGACATGAACATCACAAACTCAATACATATCCCAAAATTATTTTTACTACTAAAAATCCTTCACCTCACATATGAAAATAAATTTGATCAAATTTTTAGCATGGTAATGTGTTGAAAACAAAAATACAACAAAACCGTAAAATCTAATTATACACATTCAATACCATACTATCTCGTAATATTACACATGTTGGAGGGAAAAAATTGTATCAAAAAACACCCTAATTAATCAATAACTTCAAAATAGCTGATGGGATAAACAACTCCTCCTTTATCTTTTTTGGAAACTAATGAAAATAAATAACATATAATATAAAAAAACATAGTCATCAATCATTATTTAATAATTATAATCCAAATTGAGAGAACACTGTATAGAAATCAAGATAATTTTATAATAATAACATCTTTTCAATAAATTAGTATTTTATATTCATACATTAATACTATATATCTTATTTATATAACATTGAAAAATATTTATCTTTTCTCATATTTTGATATAACTGAAAGTATCATTTTAGATAAGTTTTTATGATTGTCACATTTCCATTTCTAATATCTATTAAAAACTTTTAAATGATATAATTTTTAGAACCATGGAAAACAATTTATTATAATATTTCATTGGTTAAAAATAGTAAACATATATCATATTTCGTGAAAAAAATTAGATTACATTCTTAAGTAAAATCATTTATGATTTTTATGTAAAAATATATTGATAAATTAAATTATTACACATTTAAAAATATATATCTAAACACATGATCAATTTTAATAAGAGTTCTATCCAATTTGGTAAAACCAATATCAATGGATTGCTTTAAATCAATTCACTAAAATTTTATGATTACATAAAATAATAGATGTAGAATAATTTTTATTTATTTTTCTCCCCCTTTGATTGAATGAATTTAATGAAAAAAGATGACAATGGGTAATTATTCACCGTACCATGGCCTGGATAAGAATAAGATTGAACTTACTTTATCAATATCAAAAAATAAATATATTTATCTAATAATTGTTAAATGATAACATCATCGAGTAGATCAATTTTAGGAAAACTTTACATCAAAAACTCATTAATTTAAATTATATCATAGATACATTGAATAATTTTTTAATGTGATTTGACATTGAATTGTTTTATAGATTTCTTGAATGATTAATTACAATTTAATTATGACACCACATGAATAGTAGTAATTTCACCTCTACTTTATTATATTACATCATAGTTATTATCCACAAAAGTTGAGCTGTAGATTTAGTGGAAGCCTTAGAACATTTCCTATTAGTGTCTGAATATCCACACATATCTCATAGGTAGAATACTCTATCATATGTTGATCTACTATCACCAGTATTTCATTATGAATATTCTTATTAAAATATAGAAAAATTATTTGGTCCTTTTATAACATATTTCAATCAAATTTCAATTAATAATTTTATGTATATATTAGTTAACTATCTATAAATGAAGAAGTGTTTTTTATTCACATTGATACCTTCCACAATGTGTAACAACATAAAAATTATAGATAGTTAGAGCTCCCAAGTATATAACACTATTAATAATATTTTTATATATATATTAGATCTACTCTATTTTCTTCCATATATTTAGAAAACATAGTACCCACTTATATAGGTGTAAAAAAAGTCTTTGAATCCTCCAAGATAAATTTTTTTTGATGATCCTAAGCATAATTTTCATGAGAATGAAAAATGAGATCTTTCTATTATAAAATTTGTAAACTGAGAAAATATCTCATCTAAAAAAGAATATATATTAAAAATATGTTCCTAATCTCTGAAAAAAATTCATCAAATACTCTTTCCTCATTTATAGTAAATATTATATCATAGACATAGATAATTATAATGGGAGATATATATTTTCCATATTTGATGAAGATGTTTTTATTCACTCATCTCCTTTTAAACATTAAATACTTCATTCTGGAATATATTTTGAAATACTCTGATATATGGGTCTATTTAAAATCTAATAAACCCTTATTTAACCTAAAAATGTATCTATATTATTCCATATGTAATAATATACATCATTTTCCAATATAAACCTCTTCATCAAATTCACCATTGAGGAATGAATACATGAAATCAATTTGGAAAATTAATCATTTCCCTTAGGAAAATAACGAAATAATTATTATTTTTATTTTTATCCATTAAACCATTACAAAGGGCTAATCTTAGTCAATTTATACAACTTGAACATACCATATAAACATGATTCCTACATTGTTTGTCAGAACATCATCTTTTTCATTCAATAGGAGCTAAAATACCAACTTAGATCAAATAATATTTTTATTTTTGATCATGGGTAATTTTACCATGTCTTATTATTATAATTTTGGTCCAATTATCAATTAATAGAATCAATCCTATATTAATGCTCATAATTCACAATCACATATTTTATTAAACGTTATTTATTAGTTAGTTATGTGTTGTTTTCCATAATATTCATATTTAAACCAAAATTCCTAGATTTCTAATTGTTTATGGAACCTTAAATTTATTTTCACACTTTGATGATATAAAAAATTTGGTATTTTGTCACTTGATATGCTTCAATTACATTTTCTATCCTTCACTTATTATATATTTTCAATTTTTTAAAACCTATTTTTGGTGTTTGAAAAAATAAAAAAAAATATCATCATAACTTCTAGAACATTATATGGGAGTGTATCTTCTCTCATTATATTTCCGATTACATTAAAATTATATGTGTCAATAATAATTCAAGTAACGATGTTGTAATAATGGTATCAGGTTATATTTAGTGGGTAACCAAGAAAGATTTCAGTAATACCTTTCTTCTTAGACTTCCCAATATTTTCTTAAATGACTATGATCACAATTTGACTTCCAAACACCATAGATAATTTAAACATGGATATTTCTATTAAAAATGATATTGGTAAATATCTGTATTTGGATTTCATATGAAATTATTTAGTATATGAAATGATTATCCAATGTCTTGTCTATAATTATATCATGAAGTATCATGCTCTATCAACATGGATCAAGCATTATCTACTAATATTTTATTCCTTTATTCAATAACATGAATTTGTGATGTATATGTATCATGGAATTTATATTAAATAAGCTACTTCTATAGATGATAATAAAATATTACCCCTTTATATTTATCATTATTATTTACCCACATAATTAATTTATTGAATCCACACTCCTTCTAAGTTTTTATTCTTGAAGTTTTTATCATTTAATAATCCCTTGACTTTTTTTATAAAAAGGCTAACATTAATTTATTATATACATTTTTCTAATTATTGATTACATCCACATGGGACCACAAATTGTAGCGGTGATAATCTATATAGGATGAGTATATTGAATATAAATCATATTTTTTATTGAATTCAAAATCATTACTTTTGGATATACAGAGAACATCCATTTCCTTTAACATTTCATCTTTTGGAAATTATCAGAATTAACTCCTATAGTTATCTTACTCATATGTTTTAGCTTAAATTTCAGAGGCATTGTTACCACAAAATATTTTTTATCATTCAGGCTTAAATAAAAAAAATTTCTTCATTCCCAACTAGAAATAGGATAACCCTTTTCTACTATACTCCTATCAATACACATCCATATTTTAGGATCTTCATCAGAAATCCATCCTTTAATAGATCACATTACTTATCCCTTTTATTTTTTGTGCCACATCAACAAGAAATTTGTTATCTTTAAATTTAATTATTATCTTTTGAGGTTTTTGATTGTTTTAATTTACACTATTCTAGGGTTGTAGAATGATTATGAATTAATTTTTATGGTGACCCATCTGGTCACATCACCCAAAAAAATCAGAATAATTTGAAAACGCTTTTTTAATTTTAGTCAATATTTTTTTTTCTCTTTCCAAACAATAATCATCAAGAGGGATGAATCAATTTAAAACACTAAATCCTAGTATTCTTATGAATTTTTTTACAATTTTTATTAATCAAACACAAATTTTTATATGGAAAAAACCATTATAGTACAAAAAGAATCCATATAACACACGCTTACCTTTTAAAAAGAAATACATCCATAAATTGATACTCATATTAATTTCAAATTGAATACATCAATATAGTATCATGTTTTCAAACCAATTTTTGAAAACTTTTAATATCTTCTTCTTCATTATATTAGGAATCTTACTCAACACTTTAGAGGAAATTTTAGAATAAAATTATTTTATATTTATGTTTTTTTGAATTTTCATTTAAAGGATAAAATTATAAATTTTTAATTTTTAAATTTAAACCATTAACATCGTTTTTAATTTTTTATATCAATATTATCATATGGAATATTTTTGATATTTTCCAAAAATAATTTATTTTCATTTGAATAGTGAAATTATAGTTTTACTAAAATCATAGGTTTTATGACTACATCATAAAATAAGTGAAATTTAAAAACATATAAAATAATTTTAATGATAAAATATAAACCTAATGAGTAAAATAAAAAGTTTTAAAATACCATAATGATGAAATTTGTGAATATAATTAATTTTGTTTCAATAAATAGTATTTTTATTATTCAAATTAAAAATTATTTTGGTAAAATTATGTTTTTCATTACGTTTACTGAAAATAACATTTGTGTTTTCTAAAATAAACCAATTTATAACATGAAAATAAAATTTGTTTATAATATCATCCTCATATAAATTTTAAACTAAAAAATATATTCTTTTTTCCAAAAAAAATATTTTTTATACACTACATGTGCTAATGTTAAAATTAATTTTTCACACCCTGTGAAATTTTTTCTAACAATTTTTTTATATTTAGAATAAATATGTATAAATTATTTGATAAATTAAAATATATTTTAGCTATTAAATGTCAAATACAAAGGTAAAAATATGTTTCCATGGTAAAACAAAAAACATTAAATGTGAAACTTCTAAGAGAAACGAACATAAAACTTGGTTAAAACTCATGTAAAAATGAATTATTGATGGAATATCGAAAATATCTATTCCAACACGACATTATTTAATATTTTTCTGATCTATTATCATTTGAGTAATTTAGATCCATTATATGGATTTGAAATATTTACAAAAAAAAATCATTTTCACCATTACTAAAAGGGGCCTCTGACCCACCCATAAATTGCATTCCCAAATATCAAATTCATCCTAAAAAACTATTATTTTACTACAATATATTTACGTTAAACATATATTATATTATAGTACCCATAATGTATCCTAATACTTCCATTTCAAATGATTCCTCCATGGGAAATCCAAATTCATCATCATGAGTTCAAATTTTTTCTAACTAATTTTGTTTTATATTATTCATTACCAAACCTAATTATATTTTTAAAATAAAATAATATAATTATTGTTCTAAAAACATAATTTTATTACTAAATGGTAATAAATATGAACCATGTTTCACCATTTCAATTAAGAATAAAAAACTTTATTTTGAAATGTGCAGACTATGAACTCCACAACGTAACATGTCCTATTTTCAACATGATTCATTGTTATTATTTTAATACAATATAGGTCTGAATAAAAACCATAAAAATATCCAAATATTATCATTTTTAATAATTAATTAAGATATTATTAAAAAATATACCACATTCAAAATCATAATCAACCATTGATTGTGGGTTGTTCATGTTTCGGTCGGTCTAACAAACTACATGAACAATGGGATAAAATAACATCATGAATGACTAAATTAACATTATTAGTGATAATATGTGAAATTAATAGCTAAATAATATTTTATTTTTATTCTGGAATAGAAAAAATTGGATTAAAAGTTTAAGTATTATTCCAAACCTAGTTTTTTTTAAAATCTCCAAAATATGCTCATCGGTAATTTAATTTTAAGAATCATAATTAAACATTACATGAAATGAAAATTTAAAAAATAAAATAATAAAAATTTATAAATTATATTAATTTATATTCTCTACAAATTATGATCATTTTTTATAATAAAGATGAACTATATTATTATTATAACACAAATTCAAATCAATCAAGACGACTCACACATGATTTTGAAAATATATAATAACTGGCTAATATGTATTTAGCGAATAATTGTAAATTATATTAATAAAAGGTTATATCTGTTAATAATGTTGTAAAATATATTATTATTATAGTTATTTTTTATACAGGTGATTCTGTTGCATTAGTGGGAGTCAAGAATTAATGTAATAATTTGTTTGAATCATATTAAATTCTGTGACTCATATTTCTTATTATGAACCATATAATATTTTATATGTTGTGATTACAACCAAATGATTTTATTTTACCATATTAATGTAATTAATTTTGTTTTAATATCAATATCATGTTCTTTATTTAAATGTCTTTTGATTCAAAGGATACCAAGGTTGTAAGTGTATTTGTAAAACAACTCCCTTCATTGAGTTATTAAACTTTTTCATGATCTTCTTTTTCCATTTTTTGTTACATCCAAACTGATAATTGATTTCTTGGTACATTCTTTTCCCATATTAAGATAATTAATTACTAATTAATGTATATGATAATCATAAAGTTTCTTCATAAATAAATATATATATATATATCAATGTAATAATAATTCTAATCTGATTTTATGAAGTAATGTGACCTTAATATTTCTCTTATATAATTACAAAAAGGATTTTTTTTCTCTTTTTTATTTGATTTTTAAATATTGTAATTTTATAATATTAAATTTTTTTTTTGTCATTTAAAAAATATCTTTTACTTAATATTTATTTTTATAACCTTTTTTAATTTCATAGATATAATATTCTAGATTCCTTTTCAAAAGTAGTTGTTTTTTAATAAGTTTCACATCACTTTTTAAAATACATTATATATTCTTGAGGGATACATTATTTAATATTATTTATAAAAATAAATTATTTAATAAAATCACTTTCAACTTTTGGAATCATTTAATTATTCTTTGAGGATCCATTATAGAAGATTTTCTTAAAAATTAAATGATTTCAAAATGATTTCACTTCAATATTTGAAAAATATTATTTCATTTATATAGATTAATTAATGTTTTATTATTCCAAATATTTATTATGAAAATTGAATCATTTCAAAAATATCCTATCCAAAAATTTATTTTCAATGTTACCATAAATTCATCTCTTAAAAAAGATAAAATTATTTCCTACTATTTTTTTGGAAATTTACAATACAATTTTCTACTTTAACATTAAAGGTGTTATTTACATGGAATTTATTTTTCATGTATCACAATATAATTTTTTTTTAGAAAAACCATTTTTGAGTGATTGAATTTTTTTATATAAAATGTTTACAAATTTTAGGTCTATTTTAATAATACCATCCATAAATATTTTGTATTTTTTTCATTTTAATTATTATATATTTTTTATTTAATTATTTATTCTCATAGCGCATATAAGTATGGATGATTTATCAATGGGGTCCTATATATCCCTCCAATTAAAGTGTTATATATTTATATCTCATGATTTTACTTTGGAAATCTTGTATTGATGCCTACTCTACTATGGGATCCATGATGTGATACATAGTTTATTATTTTATGAGAATCAGGTAGTCTTGTATGCTCTACTATTTTTATATGAATATGGTAGTGATTCATACTATTATAGGGAAATTAGAAATTTATACATGATCCACTATGTTTTGGGAATTAGGTAGTGATGAGTTCTCTACTATTTTTATGTCAATTAGGTAGTGATTCCTACTGAACTCTAGGAATTAGGTAGTGATGCTTGCTCCACGATGTTATAGGAAATGAGTAATGATTCCAAATGCACTCTTTTATGATTTATAATCCTTTTTTCATTACATAGATTACTATTATTCCCAATTTACATGAAATGACATATATTTATACAAATGATTATGCTCAGTGGCTCAGATTTATTATCTCATGTTTCTATTCCATTAATAAATATTACATTAATTATTTTTTGAGATTTATTGTCTTTATATTATGGCTTATAAAAATTTATTTTCATTCAATGTTAATTTTATAATGGTATTTAAATATGCTAATTTTTTATTATATTCTTATAATTAGTCCCAAGATGACATGTTGATGAGTTTTTCCTTTGTTAAGTAGTTTATAATGTCACTTTTGTATATTTATAACACTAAGGTTATGAATATGAGTATAACTTATCGTAATTCAATAAGCGCATGATGTGGGGCTTGATTATGTAAAATTGTTGAAAATATTTTAAAATAAGTTTCCTTTGAACCTAGTAATCAATGACTCTAAAACATCAATTGATGGATTGTATATTGTTTTTGTGACATAAAATATAACTTATAAATTTAATTAAAAATAAATATTGATTCCACTAACATTGCAGGAAATCTAATGTTTAATTTATGTTTTTTATAACCAATACTTGGAGTTCAATTCTGTGGAACATCATTTAGTATCAATGTAGAATTAATTATTTTTAAGGATACCTATAATTATTTTGGGGATTTGGATGGGATAAAATTAGCAAAAACACCATAGATAAGTCTAATAGATAATATATTGTATATGATAAAATATTGACATGTTTTAGAGTAGATATTTTATTGTTCTCCATGAAATTACTTCCCAATTTGGATAATTACAATTGGATGCTTTGCAATATAGATGCTTCTACAAACAATCACTGAAAAATAAGCTTGTCGAGTACCAAATCAATCATCATTAAGGAAAAGAATTAGTGTTTCTAAGACATTTCAACTACTTAAACACTCTACGTGGTTATGTTTTTACTAATATAATTCTACTTACAATACATTAGGATGGTTGTATAATGTTAAGGAATTAGTTTTAAGGATATGAGTGAATTGAAACTAAAGGAACATACATTTAACTAAGAGTGAGTTTGGTTTAACTAAAATCTAATTTAATTATTTTTAAGATTAATATAGATTGAGATCTAATATTTCACAAAATTGTCTTAAAATAGTCTTCATAGTTTTTTATTTGTTAATCACCCAAGATTAACTACTTTTGGATATAGAAATGTTTATATATAAGAGAAAACATGTTTGTAATTGATTTCATATAAAATACAATAACGGTCATAATTAGAAAACATATGGGACATAATCTGGTTGTAAAAATCTAATGGTCATCCTTACTGAACTATCCTGAGTTATGTCTAATAACATGAGTCTTTAAAAACACACACACACACATACACCAATAATGAGAAGGATCGAGTTTCATAAAATATCTACTGATAATAAAGATGGAAGATAATAGATTAAACATCCCATATGTAAAAAAATGTTGGAACATGCACCCAAATGAAAGACTCAAACGATTTAGAAAATTTTCAATAGTGCAAGGAATAGTAATAATGGTCATGATTTTCTATTAGAGATGGAGAGATATGTCAATAAAATCAAGATTTTTGGAGACACAACCCTTACACCAACCAAATTTCGACACATTAATTATGAAATGCTATAATTTTTTTAAAAAAATATAACCCAATCCTGCATTTAACAATTATAATATTTGTCAAAAACATTTTAAAATATTGGAATAAGGGAAATAATCTACCATCACAAAAATTATAATAGATAATTATAATTATGGACCAGTTATACACCACTTTATATTTGTGGACCAAATTAGCGATTATGGTCTTGGGTATCTAAGAGAATTTTTAAAATTACTAAATCACTAACCTAATGAGTTAAATATCAATGAAAAATTCTAGTTTCATTGTATTCGATGTTAATGTTTATGCGAATGTGCCTTGTGAAAATCTTATTATCAGAAATTTAGTTGAATTTAATATGATTTTGTAAATGAATTTTCCCCCTATGCATAAAAAATATATTTGGAATAATGAAATAACGTTTCTCATCCACCTATGTTAGACTAAAAATTAAAGGTTTAGACTACATTCCCTTTTATTAAAATTATATAATTTTGGTCTTGATGATTAAAAATTATAGACACTGGTCTAAAATAGTTATAGAAAAACTCAATGATATGTATAATCCCATTATAGAGGGAAGGATATGTTTGAAATGTAAATATTTCGGTATAAATTATATCAAATGTCTAACGTATAATTTAGAAACCAATATATATTTTTATTAGAAAATGATAAAAAAAATTAGGTATTCTATTGATTTTAGGTGGGAGACTGTAACAACCATAGATTTATGTTTATATTTTTCTTTCAATTAACATTGTATTGATAGATTAATCAACACAAAACGTATAATTAAATGTATCTCCACCATACATGATGAGTTTTATTAAAGAAATATTATTAATAAAATATCAATAAAAAAAATATTCTTATCAATTTAAAATGATTTAAAAAATATATGTTGAATAGATATGGTTCTAAATGGGTGTTTTCCTCTAAAAGTAGTTTTCATTTTATTTTAAATTTTAATTTAATGATAAATTTTTAAACATTAATATTATATTTATAAAAACTTAATCATCAATTTTTTACATTTCAATATTATTTTATTTCTATTTTGTATATTTTTTTTAAAATACCTTATTTTTGGGATAATAGTGAAAAAAGTAGTTTTAGAAAAATCATATTTATGATGACTATGTCCAAAATATAATTTATAATTTTAAAAAATAAACACATAATTCATGATAAAATATGATAATAAGTTGTAAAAATATACATTTTTAATCCCCATGATGAATTTATAGAACTTGTATTCAACAATTAATGATCTTATGTATTATTTCCCAATAAATGAAATTATTTCTAAAATTTATAATAATATATATTATTTTTTATCATTTTGTTTTGATATACATTTATTTCCACATAACATTTATGATTTATATATAATCAATTTATTTCATTAAAATCAACAACAATGACAATTTTACCATACATATAAATTTTAAGCATGAAAATAATGTTTTTATAAAAATTTTTGTTTTCATGTTACATGTAGAAATGTTATAATTTATTTTTATAACACATAGAAATATTATCTCATATAATTTATTTCATATTTATAATTTCTAAGTCTAATTTTTTTAATTAGTTCCATTTTAGTATTAGGAATTAAAAGTAAATAATATAGCGACAAATTAGTTACCACAATAAAACTAAAAAGTGATAAGTAAAAATTATATAACAAAAGACATAAAAAAATATTTAAAACATTTCTTAAAATTACTTTTTGATGAATTTTTGACCATATCTCATAATAAACTCCATTATATTATTTTTATGATTCTCCTTGATATGTAAATCATGTGCTCCGTTTATATTAAAATGAAAGTTTTTCAAAATATTGCATTTTCAGAACATATAAAAGTGGCCTCTCACCACACATCCAATACCACTTAAAAAATATATGTTTAATATGGTAAATATATTCTTTTCATTTCAATATAACCCTATTTCACTTACTTATTCATCTGACCACAATAATTTATCATAATCCCGCCTTTTCCAAGGAGTCCTTTTTAAGAGAGACTAAGTCCTCAATGTTAATACTATTTTTTCCAAACTTCTTTACTTTTATATATATATATTTACCAAATAAAATTCACTCTTTATAATATATTGAAACAATTATTTTTTATACTTAATATTTATTATTATATGGGAATAAATATTTAACATGGTTCCTCTATTCCTTTATGAAAAATAGAATACATTATTTGTGTGTGTAAACAACCACATCCACAAAGTAATATATCTAATTTTTCATCTAGTTTCACTATTATTTATTGAAATACAATAAAATATAATTTAAAACTTTCAAAAATTAAATTATAATTTAAATTATATAATAATTATGTATTGTTTAAATAATTTTATTTCATAATCATAATCATTTAAATGTTTTGGAATGTTCAAGTCTTGTCAGTGTAACTAACGACATTAGCAGGGTTATAACATTACATCATAGATGTATATAAGAACATAATTATAGATAATATATGATATAAATAATAACTAATTATGTGATTTAATTTCATTAATTTTAATTTTATAATCAAACTAATAAACTAAGATACTAACACAAATTCATTAAATATCAATAAAGCATGCTCATTGACAATTTCTTTTTAATGCTCAAAACCAAAAATCCCATAGAGTGAAATTATAATATAATTTATAATATCCATCAACATTTTAAACTACGATGTATGGTCTAGTAAGTATGATACTAGAGATAATATCAAATTAAGACCCAACTATTATGAAACTAGATTATAGAGATCATTAATACCCACACATTATAATGAAAAGTGATAACAAATAACTAATTAAAATATAGGTAATAAGTACAAATGATGGTTATAAAAGGTTATTGATATTAATGATTTTCTAAAATAATTTATTAATATTGTAATTGTTTATATTGGATATTTAGGTGATAAAGTGGAAGTCAAGAAATAAGTTAACAGGGTATTTGTCCCAAATTTAATTCCTTGACACATATATTTTATCGTTCACCATGAAATTATATCTATGGTGTGTTTACTAATTAATGAATTTATTTTAATGTATTCATTTAATTTGTGGGGTTCTAATTATTGTGTCTGGTTTTTTAATTATATTTATTTTTAGTGAATGGAAACTAATGTTTTAAGGATTCTTTTTAACTCAACCCATAAAATTGTGGTATAATTATTTTTATTTAACTTAATTTTATACCTTTGGTTTCTATAATACTATAAATTTTTTCATAGTAATTTCTTTTCTAATCTAGGGATAATTCCTTTGTAATTATAATATTTTACCTTGATGAATTCCATCTTTAAAAATTGTATAATTGTGAAATTTTTTTCATCCTCTTTTATAATGGTTCCCCCTCATTTTCTATATTTTCCTTCACCTATAATGTTCTCTTTTATATTATGAAACCCAATTATATTTTTTCTCATGTGACCTTAATATTTCACTACAAAATTGTAAGAGTTATATTTTTTACCCTTTTTACAATGTGGGTTTTTATAAATTGTATTTCAAAATATTCATTATTTTTTTATTATTTAAAATCTATTTTTCACTATGAATTCACATTGTTGGCCATTATTTAATTTCAAGGATGTATAACTGAAGCTTATTTTTCAATATTATATAATTTTAAAATATGTCAATTATCTATTTTGAAACCTTTATGTAGTTTTTTTGTCTATTTTATTAAATATTCATTTTAAAAAAAATTATCGTCACATATTTGAAAGTATATTTTTTTGATGTACCCATTATAAAATAATATTTTTAAATGTAATGGTTTTCAAATTAAATTCATAGAAATTGTTTAAAAATATTTTTTATTTCTATAGGATTCATTATCATTATCTATTTTAAAATATTTAATTAGAAAATACTTTCTCTTCAAAAGATAACATTCTGAAATTGTATTTTCCAAGTGACCTATAACTTTATCACTTATAAAAGTTTTAAAAGTGTTTTATACTAAAATATTTTTCATTTTTATACCATTATTCTATTTACCTCTAAGGGATTCATATTATTTTATGTTATTTTTCACATACAAGTCTCTAAATTTTATAATGAAATACTCAATTGAGGTTGTTAATTATTGGTATCAACCATTTACTGGTTGGAGGCAAATTTTGGTTATACCTTATAAAAATGTTGTGAAATTCAATTTATATTCCATGAGTTCATTATGATGTGTTAAATCGTTGGATTCAAGTAGAAAACATATATGTATATTAATTATGGATATGGTCCTATAAATCCCTCCAATTAAAAAACACAAGATTGTATGGTATATTTTTAAAAAAAAATTAATATCTTCAATTGCATGTGTTTCTCATAACATTGAGTTTAAATGAACGTTAAATATTATTAAAATATTATTATGTTCCTATTATAAATTATCCATTAAAATTGAAGGGCATTAATAGGATTAAATAAATTATGAAAACTATTTGGATTAAACATTTTAAAAATAAATTCACTGATTAACAAAACTAATCATCTGAATGTGAAGAAATGTTTTTCTAGAAAACCATTTTTAGGTGATCATAATGTGTTTTTATTTTAAAAAATTAAATAATTATATATTAGAGATTCATTTTAATATGGATATAAATATATATTTAATAAAAAAATTACAATCATCTATAGTTTTTACTATGTATAGGATAAAATTAAATCCAGTTTTATGTTAAAACCCATATAATTCTAAAAATATATTTTTATCATATTTTAGGAAATTATTTAACAAATAATTTATGAAAATTATAGAAATTGTTACTTTAAAAATTGATTTCATATTTTTAATTGGAGGTTAACATGCGGTAAATATATCCCTTTTAATTTAGGTCCATATGAATAGTAACTGTGGTAAAATTTA